>CM070875.1:59791908-60502742 GCA_036365515.1 Torymus aiolomorphi | reverse complement strand
GAAAGGGGTTTATAAAGCCCGTTTTTTTTATATATAGGTGTTTATCGAGCCCGATTTTGATTATGCAGCCCGGGCTTCATAATATTTCTAAATATAGGGGTTTATGCGGCCCGAACTAGAGTCTATAACCCCAGGGTCCATTATTTCTTTAGTCACTTGCCATAGGAACTCTGGACTGTAGGTATTAATATACAGTCTTGGGCAAGATAAACCCCGATAAGTGTATATATATATCAAATTCAGCTTTTGAGAATCTATGTCAGCACGGATTCGATACTTTGAGGATTTTTCGGACTTTTGAGGACGTCCTTAAAATTCCTTCGGTATGAAACGGTACTTTTGAGGATTTATATTAATACCTTCAACGCAGAGAGGGAGTTATTTCTTTAGTCAAGCATATACGAACTCTGGAGAAAAATACTATAGATCCTCAAAAGTACGGGTTTCCGAAATGTATATATGTATGTGTGTGTGTATATATATATATATATATATATATATATATATATATATATATATATATATATATATATATATATTTTGAGATATTTTATATAACTTATCAAAAAAATGATCTCTGCCAATTTTTAGGGTCCAATATTCAAAATTGACGCAGGAGTTCGTCATAAAGATGTAAAAAAGGTCATTTTTAATGCGTTTTTTGGTGTTTTTCAAACTTTTTTTAAATAAGTTCATTCATATCAATTTGCAGTTTATCACTGGGTTTTTTCTTCATCTTGACTTGGGCTTTACAGATATGTTTTTTTCGAAAACCAAAATTTACGTATACATATCCAAATTACCACATTGCTAAAGTCACCTTTTTGACATTTTAACGATACTTTAAAGCGATTTTTCGTGAATTAGTTATAATCGCACCCCAATCTACCGAAGGGCGTTCGAAAGAGGGTGAAAAAACCTTTCTATTTCACTGGGATATCATAAAAAAAAGTTTAAAAATACAGTGCGTGTGTTAGTTTGAATTTCGCAGATTTTGAACAAATAACCATTTTTACGAAATTCAAACCAGTGCGAAATTTTTGTAGCAACTTTTATTTGGCTGACAACTATTGGAAAGTGTTCTTAAAACATACCTGAAAGAAGTCCAGTTGGACCGAGCATGATGGATATTAAGCGATTTCCTATTGATTCGAGCTGATGAATTATGATATTTTTTCAATTTCGGTGTCTAAATTACTAAGCACTTTCTGCATTTCTAGACCATTTCCTCAAACCTTTAGGATAATTAAAGAAATTTTTGCTTCTGAAGTCTTTAATAAAGCTTTGTGAGATACATCTATGTGGTCTTAAAGCAGATATAACGGTTTGAAGTTTAGAAAAAGAAATGGTACCATAAGATAAAATGCCTATTCTTTTACTCGCCGCAGCGCCCAGGTCTGTATAATAAATAATACTTCAAATTACTAAAATAATACTCGTAATTACTTAATATAATATTTTGATTAATGTAATATATAAGTCAAAACTGTAGCTTAATTGGTCCACAGTAGCTCGAGGTACAGCCTTAAAAAATTGTAAAATTGGTTATTTTCTGCTATTTATAGTTCAGTTTTACAATTTTGCTACATTTGAAATTGAAAGAGGCACATAAATTTTGTGCTATAGTTTATAATAGCTATGTAAGGTATACCAGGAACTATGTTAATTTTCCCTGCATATGTAGGTATAGAAACAATGTATTTTATTATTCACTGTAACCAGTTTCTATTACGTATGGAAACCCTCATTTTCGCGGTATCTTCCTTCGTGAAAGGGATTGTGGCAGTGGCAGTATCTCTTTCCCTTTCGAGTTAGTGCAGTTCACATGTGTAAAGGGGTGTCTACATCAAGTGCCGTGTGTCATGTACTGTCTACAGTGTCACGAGTAAAAAAAATGTTGTCGAACATCTATTAATCGATGTAACCACAGATTAAATAGAACCGTGTTCTGACGCTGGATTGTCGATCTGTGGTTGCATTAGATTATTAGACGTTTGACATTTTCTTTTTACTTGGAACATTCATACATTGTGTCCGGTAAACGGCGTACGGCATATAACATGGACACTCCTTTCAGGTTCCAACTGTGCGAGAGAGAAAGAAATCCTGTCGCTATCGGCTATCCCTCTCTTTTTCTAATGTCGATCCCTCTCATTGGATGCACAGTCTATCTTTCAAGTTTATGGTGCTAAACGACTGTGTTCATGTGGTATACGGAAACTCATTTATAACTGTTAAACTGTTATTATTTCGACTATTTAGATAGAAAAATTTGCATGATTTACACTGAAGGCAAAATTTAAGGTTAATATTAAATTTTTGTTGCTTAAACTGTTATTTAAAATAACAGTAATTGAAGACTTCTATGGAAAAAAGGTGTATATCAAAAATTCAAATTTCGGGAAAATCATATTTAAAGTTTTATATATTTCTGTAGTATTAATATAAATAAATAAAATGCTTAGCCCTTACAGATATAATCTACATTATCTGAAAAATTATAAAGCATATTTCTGAGTTTGAAAAAGAAGCTGCTATAATAACTCTACAAAAAAGCAAAATGTTAAAGATATAACGCCCTTTTTCTGTTCTACAGGTTTTTTTTAAAAAGGAAGGGAATTTAAAGTTTCTTCTTGAACTTATATATTTTTCAAATTTTTTTCTAATAAATACAAACGTATAAGAAGGTTTTAATACAAAAAATTCGTCGCTGCAATAAGTATAATAACAAATTATAATAATATATAATTTTGATACAATAAATTATTTGAAACGATATTGAAATGATATTGAAATGATACTGAAATGATATTCAAACAATATTGCAATATATTTCAAAGGTATTACATAAATAAATTTTCTTACTACTTATGTTTCAATAATCTGACGAAGTTTTTCTGCATTGTTATTCTTTAAATATTTCAACAGAGATTTCAAATTATTGATTTTAGCACTTTTTGGAAGAGCTTTTGAAATTCGTTTCAACAAAAAATCTATTGACAAAATGTTTTCTGGATTACTCGAAAAATGTAACAGGTGAGTTGAAGTGTAGTTTCTTGAGATATCCATCGATCCGTTCGGCTTGTATAAAAATGTCTTGTAAGATTGTATTTTAAATTGAACATTTTTTGTCATTGATTTTGGTTTAGATAATCATAATCTTACGAATGCACTTTTCCAATCTCGAATGAAAGGTGTGCCACATATAACTTTGAAATGTTCTCGATTATTTCGACAATTTTTCAACAGGGATACGTAGGGTAGACGTACCGGTTTTGGCCACTGCTCCGTTTTTGGTCACATATCCATGTTCTTAAATGGATTTTTAGGTGGCCAACCGGTGAAAAAAGAATCCTTATGGTGGCCAGAACCGGTACATCTACCCTATTCCTTAACACTTTCCGCAGTTTCAATTTTCTTCAACTTGTTTGAATAAACATCAAATTTCGGTACTGATTGTAAGAGTGTCCGCGCACAGGGAAAATATGAAAAATTTGTTTAATTGAACTCATCGATAACCAAGAACAAAAATTCGTCACAGTAGAGTTTCTGTTTTGACCTTATATTTCGCATGTCGAGATACGCCCTTTTTCCATAGAAGTCTTCAACAATTACAATTATTTACTTAATACATTTTTACTTGAGGGTATTTATAATACTAATTGATTTCGACAGGATGGATGATATAAACAATTGTAGCGTTTGTCAATTTTTAAAGAGTGACTCGGAATGTTCCTCACTAAAGAAAGTTCTTCATAAAATTAGAGATCTTACAGGAGATGATAAAAAACTTCTGTATTTAGGAGTACCTGGGTTACAAAACATTGATGATGGATCCATTTGTGATGATCATTACAGAAGATTTTTACTTTCCTATTCTTCATACCAAAAAAAATGTATTGATCCATGGAATCAACACTCAAAAAATGTTACAATTCATTTAAAAGATGTGAGTTTAAATTTTTTAGAAAATGGTGGATATGGTTGTAATGTAAATATTATACCAGGACAAAAAGTTTATAAAAACTGTTATAGCAAACTAAACGATGAAGTTAAATCTTATCAAAACCAATCCATTTATTGCAGTGATCCATTTGAAAAACACAGGGTAAAGATTGTTAATGACTTGAATTATTTAGATCATGAGGATATAGAACACTTAAAAAATGATAAGAATTTCCCTTCTCAACATAAACTATGTAGGACTTGTAGTATTCGAATAAAATCAGATATTTTAGAGTACAGAAACCAAGTCAGGACAGTTACAACTTTATCAGATGAGAGTAAAGAAAATTCTAGTCAGAATAGCATTAAATCAACAAATGAAAGTACGCCAATATCAGAATTTTGTACAAATAGTCAGAACAAAAGAAGCCTTGATACAATTCTTGATACTTTTAACATTGCTCCTTTTAAACGACAAAAGATGAATGATAATGTACTGGTAAAGGAAAGTATTAGTATTATACAGAATGTCACGAAACAGACCTCAGAAGCGTTTGAGAAAGTTTATAATATAAAATTGTCAGAATTAAAAAATATAAAAGAAATGAGTGATGAAAGTTTGTGGTTTAGAAGTATGATTTCAGATATTCAAACAAAATTTGCTACTTCTTCTTTTAATGAAAAAATTAGCTTATTCACTTTGTTGCCTAGTGAATGGAGTTTTCTCAAGGTCAATATGTATATTAAATGCACATATTATATGTTCACTGTAGCCAGACGATTAAAACTAAAAGGTAGATATATATTCATCAATTTTATACATTTTTCTATTCATAACATATTTCATCAACATTTATATATAGCAATAAACGCAATTAAGAGTGTCAGACACCTTTAGATTTTTCTCCATGAAATGACCTGAAAAGAATAAATTTTGATAATTACAAATATGTAAAAGTAATATTCTAAATGTCTATTCTGGCTCTGGCGTTACTTACAGGTCCAGGATTTTAAGGGATTTTGATAATCAGAGTCTCAAAATGTTCGTATTTTATCTCTTCGTTAAATGAAAAGTTGTGTGAATTTAAATTTATATGAGTAAATAATTTTTGACGACCAAGAACTGCTTAAAAAACTTAATAAAGCTTAAATTAGAGCTGTTTTTGGCCGTAAAAAATTATTTATTCAAATAAATTCATACAGCTCTTCACTGAATGGAGAGATAAAATACCAACATTTTGAGATGCTGATCATCAAAATCCTTAAAGATCCTGGACTTGCAGGTTACGGCAGAGTCAAAATTTTACGTCGTGTAGAAAACATCTTTAAAGATACAATTACTAAAATACTTCTTTATTTCATCTTCTTTATTTTTTAACTTTGTCTCTACCCTGAGATATAAAAAAGTATTGTTTTGATCTTAAAATATTTTTTATTCGGGACCAATATTCTGGTACCTCAGTATACAGTCTATGAAACTTGTAAGCTATGAGCACACGTAGCAGCAACAATATCCACATGAGTCAGTCACGTTTGTTAAGTGGTTTAACATAAAGATCCTTTGGTGCCTTTGAATCCGAATTTTTTTTAATAATCTTTATTACACATATTAGATTATCATATACTGAGGTTAATGTAGAATATGTTGAAAAATCCAAAAATCTAAATGCATGTTATCAAGTCACACTTTGTGTAAAGAAGTTGCTGATTCACAGTGTTTATATGAAATGACAGATGTACATATTTACACTGATGCTAGCAGACGTTTAGGTATATAGGTTACAATCATCTCTGCTACAATAAAGGATTGTGGTTGTGGAAACGACTTTTATACATTTTTACACGTTTTTATACATTGTAACGGGGTTCAGTTATGGAGAGGGTATTAGTCCCTCTCCGAGGTTCGCGGTGTAATATACGGGGGTATTCTACGCCCGGGCAACTCACCGTTGTAGAATTACCTGTAGCCCGGCAGAAGCGCCTCGGCACAGGTTCCGAACATGCGAGCCCGGCTTCTATTGTAGAAAGCCTAGGCCGCTTTCTCCTGGAACCGGCGCTGCGCTCTGCCGCTGCTGCCAACTGCTGCCCGCGAGCTACCGGCTGCTCGCTATGACCTAGCGTTACCAGCGCAGCCGGTCTTTCCCGCGTACAACGCCGCTCGGTCTAACCTCTCGAGCGGCTATTGAGATACTTACTCCCGCTACCGATGTTCCTCTAGGAGGCAATGCCTGCGACTAGCTGCAGCTGCTCAAAAGGGTAGAGGGCGGTATTCGGGAAATCATGCATAGGTTAAGGCGCGCTCAATAAGTACTCGTGACTCGACTATTTAAGATAAAAATGAACGGCTTAATAAAACTAAAGGTAGATGCGCTAAGGGGCGCGAAACCCGGACAGGAATTTAACATTCAAACGCGACAGGCCGAGACTTTACTAACGCACGCACACACGCACGCCGATTCGCGGCGGCAACAAACAAGTCTCGCGACAACCAGAACGTATAACTTAGGCGCAACTTACTCTTGGCTGGCCAGCCATAGCAGACCCTATAGAGCGCAGCGGCTATTCCCCTTGCTCTCGCTGCTATCGAGGCGGGGACGGAGCGTGCTTCACGGTCCCCGGCCTTTGCTGTCGCTGTCCCTCTCTCTCTCTCTCTCGCTCTCTCTCTCTCGCGCTCCCACTCCTCTCAGTGGTCGCGGCGTAGTCGCGCGATTGGCTGCAGTCGTGGAGGCGCGGTACACACACAAACTCTCCGATGAACGGAGCTCACTCACGACGACTACTTGTTGCGTGTCACGGCGGTAAACAACATGGCCGCAGCGTCCCTTTCGCGGCAGCACCGCGGCTTCTTCTTCTTCTCCATCTGATTGTGCCTTGTTCCGCGTGGCGCTCTGCCGATCGCGATACATGTAAGCGCGCGAGATTCGAATCTTGCGACGCAGTATACGCGATTCCCTTACCTTGTATCGGCGCCCGTCACACCCCCCACCCAGATTTGGCGTACTCTGGATGCTATATCGACTAGGAAGGAGATAGGGCGCTGATGGTAAACATGAAACGTGAACGACTAGTTCTGGGGTTAGGGTCATTATTGGACCTCCTATATACAATTATTTCCTCTTGGGAGGATGGTTGGCGCGGCCCGGGCACCTGCGCGCCCTTGTCGGGGTGGCTCTGCCGCAGACCGGGCAGTACCAGGGAGATGGCTGGGGTGGCTGGTCGCCAGGACCACCCATGGCTCCGGCCAGCTGCTCCTTCCGGCGTCGGGCCTCCGCGAACGACTGTTCCTCGGCCCTCAGCTGGGCTTGGGCCGCCTGCAAGTCCTCGTTGCTCGCCGGCTTCGAGCCTGTCGGCGCTCCGCCCGCCAGGTGGCGGTGTGCTCCAGCTCTTTCCTCTTATCTTCGACCATACGCCGCCACCTGGTGGCCTGCTCCGACAGGGTCGGGTTGGCTCTGCGCCACTCCTCGAACGCAGCGAAAGCGGCGTCGCGAGCTCGCTGGGCGGCTCCGTCGAGGTCGCGGGCCCGCTCCAAGGCCGCCTGCACTTCTTTCCAGGTGGCTGGGGGGCGGGCGTCGTCCTCCTCGGTTTGGGTGGCGCGCTCGGAGGTGGAGACTCGCGGCCAGCCGAGCCGAATTGGATCCGCGGGAGGGGAACTGAGCTCATCCCGGAGCGAGGAGATTGGGACGCCCGGGCTTGCGGGACCAGCTTCCACTTGCCCGTCGTCCCACTCCGCCATCACAGGGCGCTCCCAGCTCGCCTCCTCCTCGCGCTCCCGCTCCTGCTCGAGCTGCCGCTCGCTCACTACGTGTAGGGCGGCCTCGACCATACCATGGGCCACGCTCCCCAGGTCGATCCGCATCAAGGCGGCGAGGACCTCCCCGAAGGTCTCCTCTGGGATTTCCAGTATCTGAAACAGAGAAAGAGGAAATTTGGTGAGATCATGGTACGGGGTTTTGGGCGTCGCAGGCTCGCTGTGGTTTCTCACAGGCCGCGACGTAGGAAATCAGAACGGTCAGGGGGCTTTCCGAGGGTGCCCGCGTTCTCGCCGCTGGGATGGGACGGATGGCACTACTGGAGCGGGTCCCGGTGGGTCTACCACAACTGCCCTGGCCCTCGGAGGCCCTCCACGTCCTCTCGGCGGGCGAGTTGAGGCGGGCGGTTGAGTGGAGACGGGTGGGACCACCGGATTTGGCTCGAGTGGGTCTACTACCACTGCTCGAGCACTCAGAGGCCTCGCGCGTCTCCTCGAAAGCGTTTCGTCCATATGGGCGTCGCCGGGGGGCTCGCTCGGGGGCGCGGTCTCCGCGTCGATCGTCCCCTCCGGCTCTTCGGATTCTGGCGGAGCAGTGGTAGCTTTTCAGCTGTTCCGCAGCTACCACCTCTTCTACCTCACCGCCGTCGCCTACCAAGGGCATCCGTAATCCAATACGAACCTTCGAACTTCGGCGCTAGCTTCGCCGCAATGCCCTTAGCGGCCGAGGATAGGGGATGGCTGCGCTTCCACACTCTGTCACCTGGTTTGAAAGTTGACTCGCGCCTGCCGGCGTCATAATAGCCGGCTTGGCGTTCTTGAGCCGTGCGCGCTCTCGAAGCGGCGCGTGCGTGTAACTCTGGAAGGGCCTCCATTCGCTTCTTCCAGCGAGCTAAACTTTCTTCTTGAGCCGAGGCGTCTGCTGCTACCTCTTGCATCCTCCTTTGCGTGCCAGGAGGTTCTGGCTGTCTCCCATAGAGCATTAGGGCCGGGCTCATCCCGGTAGAACTTTGCTCAGCCGTATTCAGGGCGAAGAGAAGTTCCGGAAGCTTCTCGTCCCATGTACTATGCCGCTCCTTAAGATAGGAGGCGACCATCGTCTTTAGAGTACGGTTGGCTCGTTCTACCGGGTTAGCCTGAGGGTGATAGGGAGGAGTGTGAGTGTGTTGTACACCGCGCTCCCGCAGGAAGTCTTTCACGGCATGATTCTTAAACTCTGTGCCGTTGTCAGACAGGAAGACTTCCGGGCAACCGAATCGAAGAAAGACCTTCCGACTCAGTTCCGCTATCACCGTCTTGGCGTTTGCTTTGCGTATGGGGGATGCCTCCACCCACCTGGTAAAGAGGTCCTGGAACACCAGGATGTATTCGCAATGTTTGGAGCTTCGAGGCAACGGTCCGATAATGTCTCCAGCTACGACCTGCCAGGGTTTGTCGATTACTCGGCGCCCCATGAGGCCGGCTGGAGCTCTTTGCTCCACCTTGAAGCGCTGGCACGTCTCGCAGTTTCGCACGTACTCCTGCGTTTCCGCATAGTAGCGCGGCCAGTAGTAGCGCAGCGGCACTCTGGCGAACGTCTTCTCCCTGCCGAGATGTCCAGCGGTGGCGTCGTCGTGGCATTCCTGCAACACCTCGCGACGATGTTCTTCTGGTACCACCAGCTTCCAGGCATCGTCATCGTCGCCGAGGGTTGAGTCTACCTCTGAGTTGGGGCGATACCGATAGAGACTGCCTGCTAAGAGTTTGTAGGTGGGGTAGTCATTGGGCTGCTCCTTGACCTTGGCGTACCACTCCTGATACCACGTGTCCTCGGTGTCAGCGAACCACGACACCGCAGCCACTTCTAGCCCATCCTCATCCTCATACATACGAGAGAGGGCGTCTGCCACGTGGTTCAAGGCGCCTTTGCGGTGTTCCACGGTGAACTTGTGGCCTTGCAGCTCCAATGCCCAGCGAGCCAACCTGCTCGTTGGGTTTTTCAGTTGGCAGAGCCATCGCAAGCTGTTGTGGTCTGTCACTACCTTAAACTCGTAGTACTCGATGTATGGACGAAACTTTTGGATGGCCCATACTACCGCGGGGCACTCCCGCTCGGTACCGCTATAATTCCGTTCCGCTGATGTGAGCACACGGCTCGCGAACTCGATCACCCTCTCCTGCCCTTCCACCTCTTGAAGTAGCACTGCGCCTAGGCCCACGTCACTCGCGTCCGTCTGCACGATGTATAACCCCTCAGGATGGGGTCGGTGCAGCACCGGAGCGGTCATCACCATCGCTCGCAGCAGATCGAAAGCGTACTGCTACTCTTCGAGCCACTCATACTTCTGGTTTTTCTTAGTCAGATTCGTGAGCGGCTCAGCGATGGTGGCGTAGTTCGGTATGAACTTCCGATACCACGAGGTGGTTCCTAGGAACCTCCGTAGTGCCTTCAGGTTCTGGGGCACCGGGTAATTCCTAATTGGTTTGATCTTGGCCGGGTTAGGCCTCGTGCCGTGCCGGTTAACCGAAAAACCCAGGTATGCTACCTCTGGCTTGCAGAAAACGCACTTATCTGCATACGTAAGTCGTTCGTAAGCCCATATGGCATCCGTCGGAATTGGTATAGCCCCATCCCGGGGACCGTAAAGGCTGTTATGGGTCGCGCTTCCGCCGCCAGAGGTATCTGGTGGTATGCACTCTTAAGGTCGAGCGTGGAGATGAACTTCGTCTTCCTCAACTTCAGTAGAATATCCTGCATATTCGGTAGGGGATAGGCGTCTGGTTCCGTGACTGCGTTCACTTTGCGCAGGTCTTCATAGAACCGCCGTGTTCCGTCACTCTTCCGGGTCATCACGATGGGGCTCGACCAACCGCTTCGGGAGGGCTCGATCACGCCCTTTCCGAGCATCTCCTTTACTTGGCGGTGCATCTCCTCTTGCACTTTATCCGAGACTGGATAGTGCTTCTGCTTGATTGGTCGAGTGTCCCGCAGAGTGATCTCATGCTCCACGCCCTTTACACATCCCAAGCCTGGCGGAAGCTTGCTCAGGATGGCGTCTACCATTTCCTTCAGCTCCGCCCGCTGAAGGTCCGTAGCGCCCTCGAGCCCGATAGCAGACACTGCTGTGGGATTGGTCGTCAAGCTGGCTACTTCCAGCTCGACATAGGCTTCTGAGTCCTTACAGAAGAGCCTATCCATATCGGGGTCAAGTACAGCCCTGTACGCACGTACAAAGTTGACCCCTAAGTAGCAGTCTGCATCGAGCTGGGGCATAATGGCGACTCTAATTTCGCGAGTAAGCCCCCCCACAGTGAGTGGGAGAAACACGTGGCCTAACAAGGGGCTGCGGCTACCATCCGGAAGCCTCACCCCTTGTTTCGCGGACGCTACGAAATCTTTCCCGAGTGCTGTGGCTAGTTGGAGCCCGACGGTGCCCATCACCGTGGTGGATGCTCCCGGATCCAACAGCTCTCAGAGGTTGAACTCACCCACCTCAATTCGAAGCCACGAGCGCGTCTGCGTTGGTTGGTCGGCTGACGGAAGCTTCTCCTCGGTCGGGAGGCAGGTGAGCATCTGACTCCTCGGAGGCCGGGCGAAGGTCGCACGCGGCCGCAGTGTCCTCGCACACTGGAGTCGTGTTCGGGCTCGGCACTCGGAGTGCCGCCGGGGTTGGCTCGAGTGGGTCTACTACCACTGCTCCAGCTCCCCGGGGACTTGGGGCGGGGGCGATTATCTCTAACGGGGGGATCACACCTCGTTATAACATTTAAAAAATTGATAGCACTTAGGTCACACGTATCGTACTATACTATAAAAGTTTTTTCCAGAAAATTTTTTCATATTCTACAAGTGCTTTTTAGTGAAAAATGAAAAACAAAAAATCGATTTTTCGTCATTTTAAACATGTCTGACCACCTTAAGTTATAGTCATTGCAAAATTATTATTTACATTTAATTAGTTACCAACATATAAGCTTAAAACAAATTTTTTCAATATTTGAACATTTTTCAGATATTTTAGGAAAACGTTTAAGAAAAACTTATTTTCGTATTTCACCCGATGTTAAGGAAGATATCGTTAAATATTATTTGGATGATTCTAATAGCATAAATTGTAGCGGAATAAAGGAATGTGTAACAGTAAAAGTTCCTGGCCAACCTTCAACATCAGTGCAGAAAAGAATATTCATCTATGATCTGAAAGATTTATATCAAAATTGGATAAAGGACACCAGATGCGATATAATTCCCTGCTTATCTTTTTTCTCTCAGCTGAGACCTAAGGAATGTGTTTTTGCTGGAGGTCCAGGAACGCACAATATATGCATATGTTCCGTACATCAAAATGTGAAATTAAAACTTGCATCCATGAATGTGAAAAAAAGTTACAAAGAAGTAATTGAAGTTGGAGTATGCTCCATGGAAAATCCTGATTGCATGTTTCACAAATGTATCCAATGTCCAAATAAGGATGGGATACGTAAATTATTATTTAGTACTGAAACTGACAGCAACACATGTATAAAATACAGCAACTGGATATTTACACCTATGAGGCGTTTCGCCTCAAATCTCCCAGCGCGGCGCGCTAGCGTCAAATCATGCTATTTTCAATTCGTGTTTACGATATCAATATGCATTTAAAAAAATTATGTGATAAGCATTTCCGACGTATTTTTTCCTCAGCTTTCCAATGGCGTAGGTGGTTTTTCCGAAATTTTCCATTTTCCCCCCCAACAAGTATAAAACATACTATATCTCGAAAAGTATATTTTTAATATTTTTTTTTACCCCCTAGATCGAAAGCTGAGCATTTTTTACGTCGGAAAGGATTTTTTTCAGAATTTGCTCGAATGTTTTCTTAGAGAAACAGAACGCGTAAGAGCAGACGCAGCGTCTCCTTCGCGCGCGGTTTTCGGCGCGCTGTACACCGCGTGGACTAGATGCATTTCGCTCTCTAACAACCACTTAAAATTTTGATTTCCTTAATAATAGCAACAATAAACTAGTATTTATATTAATAATTCTTTTTTTTTAAAGTAGATAATTTTATTTTGTTTTGTTTTACGGGTTTTTTAGGGAAGATTTGATATTCTGAACTCATTGACGTTTTTTTAGTATTAATGTTGTTTTATTCATTGGAATAACGGCATGGTACTGTAAAGTTCCCGGTATAGATTTAATTTTACTTAACCTTGATTTTAGTTTCAAAACGGCTTTTTCATAGGTCTCTTTAGTGCTGTAAAAAACTTTAGTTTCTTTGCAATTACGTAAAGCCCAGTTGTAAAGGTCTTCTGGTGTTAAAATATGATTACTTGAAGAGAGTTGAAGACTTGCTCTTTTCGCCCCTCTTTTCAAATTTGCGCCTATACCATCGCACGCACCTTTACCGTGCGCTGTTGCATGAAAATGCCATTCAGCAGGAACTCCAAAATCATTTTGATGAAACAGAAGATTTTGGAAGGTAGACTTGTTCTTAAAATGCTGACCTGCTCCATCAGTTAAGTAATAAATTTTCTTGACTATGAAATTACTTTTTAAATACGATATTATAATTTTTTGATATTCATAAACAGCAACAGTATCGTAATTTAGATTATCAGAAATTATAGCAATGCTTATATGTTTAAAATCTTGATTTTCGTTATAATATACCACTGTTGTAAAAACTGTTGCTTGATTATTGTTCCAGTGGAACGATTGTGTTGAATTTTGCACTATAAACGCATAGTTTTCTGCAAAATCACAACAAACAAGGAATTCTCCTTTTTGAAGGTTTTTTTTTCAAATCGCTTGAGAAAAGATATTGTTCTCTCGCAAAGAAGTCATGAGTTTTAAATTTTATTAATTTTTCTCCCAGTATGTTCATGAATTCATAAACATTTACAGTTGTAGATACTATTGTGCAACGATCTGTCTGAAGCCATGACTCATACTGTATTTGAAAAATATCATTTCTCTCAAAACATTCAAGCAAATGTTTCCGTAATACAGGCATATTGGGGCAATCTAAACAGTCTCCCAAGTAACATTTCGAACTAGCATTACTACATACGATTGCTTGGATGCAATCGTGATAGTTTTTAAGAAATAGTCGAGTACCTTCAGTTAAACTCTGTAAATTAATAGCATTTAACATCAGCTTGATATTTTCGTGGTTTACACATACGCATACATTATGCGTACCACTGGTTCCCGCTAGAACACAATGCGGCGCCCTCAATTGAGTAAATTTAGTGAAGCCAATATTAACAGATTAATGCTCTTTTTTAAATAAACAATAAATTTCACGTAAATTACCAAGTAGTAACCTTTTCAGTACATGTTCTCTTTTACCATTATCCTGCTTAGCAGATATACAATCTTTTAATCCGGGCATTACACGACTAATATCGTCCCTCTCATAAAAACGTTTAACTGAATCTACACTTTCAACTGGAAATATTTTGCCCCTTTTCTTTTCAGGTTTTGAAAAAATTCCACTTTCAGTTACTAACTTTTTCGCTTCTCGAGCTTCCCACTCAGTACAACCGAACTCTCTGATTAAGTCTCTGCGAGACCAAAAATCAGGAGCAAGCGTGAGTAGCTGAATTTTATCTTCCTTACCCGGTGATTCTAAAAATTTTTTTTTTAATTGGTTGAGAACTGCCACGCCTGCTTTATGATATTCATCAGTACATTCAATTTTAGCTTTTTTGGCATCGCATGAAGGTAAATCTAACTTATGTTTATAAAGTTGACGTTGACAGTTGGAACAAATTTTCGCGTTTTCTGGTACGAGGGGATACGCACTCCTAAATATTGAAGGAAAATTCGACAAATTTTTACGCACAGAGTGATTAATTTTATTAAAAGGATTTATGCATTTCAGCTTCAAAGCTGGATCCATTTCAGTAGCGAGAAAATAAATGCAATAAATAAACCAAAAATAAATTATGATTTAATCAGCAAACACACGAAGAACACAAATATAACGGAAACAGCGTTAAAATTCTTAAACAATTTCAAGGATAACAAAGATCGAAAATTCATCAGACTTATGTAATATCGGGTAAAAAGTAAGTGAGAAGCGTTGCGTCTGCTATTTCAAATTGATTGTAATGTTTTTGCTTCCTCAAAGAGGAAGCTTTGTAACGGTGAAAAAAATTTTCGAAAAAAAAGTCTTCAAAAAGATGTTTTATGGTGGTATATGTGTATATTATTTGATTTTGATGATTTTTGATTTCGTGGATGTATGTATGTGTGTGTGTGCGGGTGTGTGTGTGTATATTTCAACTCTTAATATCTCCGAAACTAATCAACCGATTTTCGTCGGGTAAAGCTTATTCGCTTCGTCTTGCGGCAAAAGGAAAGTACCCTGATGGATTTGGGATTTTATTGATTTTCTTTTGTTTTATAACCAAAAAACGATTTTGAATTTTTAGTTTTTTTGATTTTTTCGTATCTTATAGTAATTATTACATAAAATAATATACTTCTCTTAAAAGGTATTCAAATTACCTACATTGTCTTTTTTTAAAATTTAAAATTTAAAATATCTTCACTCTGTCATTTGTTATTAATGAAAACTTTTTTATATTTAAAAAATTAATATCTCTTAAAAATTCATATTTTAACTGTTACTTATTACACTTGTTGGTGGCAATATTGTGTTGCAATTTTAAGTGATTATCTATATGAATATATATTATACATTTATTTTCGAGAACTATCATTTTAATATTTTTATATAATGTAGTAAATTAAAATATCAAAACGTATTAATAGTGCCATTTTTAGCCCCTTCTTTTATCTCTTTTTAATCTCAATTTTTTTTAAACTTGGTGGTCTGTCAAAGCTTTTTTTTAAATAGGTACGTAATATACTATTTTGCAAGAAACTGGTATAAGACGCATCGGTTCAAAGTATTATTGAAATTCTTTAGCATTCCTTTTTATGAAAAATGTATTTTCAGAATTTCAATTTTTAATTAGGAAACGATGAATTAGTTTGAGGAAGCTAAGTGCCAAAGAATTGGCAGCGGTTTTTTTTTTGCGAAATAACCTATGAAAATGTCAATCGTGCATATAAGTGAAATTCGAAGTGCAAAAAGATATTCCATAAAGAATTAAAAATGATAAATAAAAATAATAAGGTTACTAGAGAGCGAAATACATCTAGTCCACGCGCTGTACAGCGCGCCGCATACCGCGCACGAAGGAGACGCTGCGTCTGCTCTTTCGCGTTCTGTTTCTCTAAGAAAAATATTCGAGCAAATTTTGCAAAAAATCCTTTCCGACGTAAAAAATGCTCAGCTTTCGATCTAGATGATAAAAAAAAATATTAAAAATATATTTTCCGAGATATAGTATGTTTTATACTTTTTGAGGGTGAAAATGGAAAATTTCGGAAAAACCACTTACACCATTGGAAAGCTGAGGAAAAAATACGTCGGAAACGCTTATCACATAATTTTTTGAAATTCATATTGATATCGTAAACACGACTTGAAAATAGCATGATTTGACGCTCGCGCGCCGCGCTGGGAGAGTTGAGGCGAAACGCCTCCTATATCTAGTAAAAACTCGGAGGGCTCATCAAGTACCCGAGTGATTTTACAAGATTTTGAAAAGCCTTGCGAAAAGTTTCTTGATGACATATGTAATGACATATGGGCTATAACTGAGCATCATTTTATTTCATGCAAACAAAAAGATAGTTATGCTCACTTCAGGCAACATTTGGACAATGATACTGGACTATTAGTCATGTATTTCGCAGAAAATTATGTATTTATCTGTCAAAACTCTACCCAAGGATTTTACTTTAATAATATTCATGCTTCGTTATTTACCGTATCCTTGTACTACGCAGATCAAATAAATAATGAGGTGCAAGTTGCAAGTTTCTGTCTTATTTCAGACAGTACAAAACACCAAGCATATTCTGCACATATATTTCAAGAAGTAGTACTCAATGAAATTAAAAGCAAGTATCCCTGGATAAAAAGTCTGATTTATTTCTCTGATGGAGCACCAACACAATTCAAAAACAAGTAAGAACATATTAAACAATCATATCTTATTTAATTCCTTTACTTTCCACTTTTTTTATTAGATTTTTGCTTTTACAAAAAAAGTGAACCAAAAAAAAGGAATTTTGGAGATAAAATATGTTTAAAAAAATATTTTAAGACTATTAGCATAAAAATCCATCTATTGTAGAAAATATTATCTTTTAGGATTTCTATTTTTCTGGATATTTTAATATCCATACACATAATTATCATTTTATAACTTTTTTTAGGAACCACTTTATTAGTCTATGTCACCATCAAGAAGATTTCGGCATAAAAATAATGTCTTACAATTTTTTTGCTACATCACATGGTAAGAGTGCCTGTAATGGCATTGAGGCGGTAGCAAAACGCACCGCAAAAAAGCTTCACTGCAAGGTGTCACAATTTTGACTCCCGAACAATTGTACAATTATTTAAATGACAACGTAACAGGAATTACGTGTATACATATACTGATTCTATAGTTCAATTAATTAAAAATAAAATATGTATAAATAACTTTTCAAATAATGTTACAGATTTCTTTATGTCAGTGAGAGCAGAGTTAAAGCCAGAGGTAAAAAACTTCAAAAAAGATTTGCATCTGCAAAGACTGTGAAAAACACTCGATAATATCATTATTTTGTAATTATTGATGAACGAAAATACGCGCCAAACTATACTCAGATGATACAAAATCAGATATTATAAATTGATGAAGTGGCCATAAATTATATTCTCAAATATATTCGTAAATTGATAAATATTGTCTTCAATTAATAAATGTTGTTTCTAAAAATGATAAATTATAAATTATTCTATAGGATTATTCTATAGAAAATGCATTTTCCTTTCAGGTTACAATATGGAATGTAACTTATATCATATTGTAAAAGCATTATGTATATACGTTACACTGGAAACAAATATACTAAATATACTAAATTATGATTTGCTTGAGACTTCACTACTTCCGATAAATTTGAATTTTTGAAATTAAATTTTTGTTCGTGACTATTCAAAACTAAGTTATTAAATCAAATTAGAATAAAAAGAGTAATTAAGAGTATTCTTTAAGCAACTAAAAGTATTATTTATTATACAGACCTGGGCGCTGCGGCGAGTAAAAGAATAGGCATTTTATTTTTTGGTACCATTTCTTTTTCTAAACTTCAAACCGCTATATCTGCTTTAAGACCGCATAAATGTATCTCACAAAGCTTTATTAAAGACTTCAGAAGTATATTTTAATCAATAATGCAAAAAATTCCTTTAATTATCCTAAAAGTTTAAGGAAATGGTCTAGAAATGCAGAAAGTGCTTAGTAATTTAGACACCGAAATTGAAAAAAATATCATAATTCATCAGCTCGAATCAATAGGAAATCGTTTGATATCCATACTCGGTCCAATTGGACTTCTTTCAGGTATATTTTAAGAACACTTTCCAATAGTTTTCAGCCAAATAAAAGTTGCTACAAAAATTTCGCACTGGTTTGAATTTGGTAAAAATGGCTATTTTTTCAAAATCTGCGAAATTCAAACTAACACACGCACTGTATTTTTAAACTTTTTTTTATGATATCCCAGTGGAATAGAAAGGTTTTTTCACCCCCTTTCGAACGCTCTTGGGTAGATTGGAGTGCGATTATAACTAATGCACGAAAAATCGCTTTAAAGTATCGTTAAAATGTCAAAAAGGTGACTTTAGCAATGTGGTAATTTGGATATGTATACGTGAATTTTGGTTTTCGAAAAAAACATATCTGTAAAGCCCAAGTCAAGATGAAGAAAAAACCCACTGATAAACTGCAAATTGATATGAATGAACTTATTTAAAAAAAGTTTGAAAAACACCAAAAAACCTATTAAAAATGACCTTTTTTGCACCTTTATGACGAGCTCCTGACGTCAATTTTGAATATTGGGCCCTAAAAATTGGCAGAGATCATTTTTTTGATAAGTTATATAAAATATCTCAAAACCAGAAAAATCGGGGACCCCCGTGCGCACGGATTTTTAAAAAAGCACGTTTTTGACCCATATATATATATATATATATATATATATATATATATATATATATATATATATATATATATATATATATATATATATATATTTCTTTTACCAGATTTATGGAGCCCTTTTATACACATGAGCATATTTATGGAGCCCATTTTCTTTTATGGAGCCCGGGTCCCATAAAATATTCTTATACGGCGTTTATGGAGCCCGATCTAGAGTTTCTATACCCAGAGAGGGATTATTTCTTTAGTCACTTGTATACGGGAACTCTGGGTGTAGGTACTAATATACAGGGATGGGCTCCATAAAGGGGTTAAGTGATAATTATATATATATATATATATATATATATATATATATATGGGTCGGTCTTGTACTCTTCGGTCATAACCGGTCGCAGGGGGTCAACCGTTTCCCTCGCTGATTTTTTCTGTGAAACCACATATAAAAAAAGTGAGAAAGCCCCAATATTAGCTCCCCATATCCAATATTGAGACAGCTACACCGTGCTGAATTTCGAAAAATTGTCAAAAAATGGCTATTTTCGAAAAATTCTGTACGGCTCGTTTTTTGATCGATTTGAATTATTCAAGAAGGAATTTTTTTGCTATTTTGTCAAATTTTGGAAAAAAAATTGTGGAATATAAATAACGCAATGAAATTTTTACACAAAGGAAAACGTGAATCGAAATATTTTTGTTTGTAAGGTTTCCTTTCAACCTTTGTAGTCCCTCGAGTTTTATAGATATTGAGATCAGACACAACCTATTTTCTTCCTCTTAAAAAGATGTTTCATTTTCACTCGGCCAACGATTGATTTGATTAACTGCAAGCAAACATACAGCTCTTTCAAAATGGTCGATTTACGAAAATCGCAATGTTGGCACCCCTGTAACTTTTTTCTATCAAAATCGATTGGGCTCGTATTCAGCGGAAAAAGAAGTTTTAACCTTCTAGAAAAAGACCCAATTGGTTTCGTTCGGTTTTTTTGGATATTTGCAAAAGTTACGAATTTTTCAAAATAGGTGTTTTTCGTATACGTATCCATTAAGGGTGTATTACACCTAGTGGCTTCAGACGCCAAAATCAGCTGAATCGATGGCTTTTCGTGGGTCTAAATTACTTGTAATTCATGTATTTATTGCCCGAAGAGTTGAAAATATTAAAAATATTTTATTAAATAATTTTAAAATGCTAAAAACGACAAAGCAAATTACAAAAACTCTTAAAATTAAGCAATTAAAAGTGGTTTTCAAGTATTTTTAAAAATACTTAATCAAATAATTTTAATATATCCAACTCTTCGGGCTATTACTGTATGAATTTTAAGTAATTTAGGACTTGTCCCATAAAAAATCATTGAATACTTTTTTTTTTTAATTTCTTAGAAACCGCTATGTGTAAAACCCCCTTTAAGGGGATGCCGTAGTGGAAAAAAAATCATCAGTTGAGGTTAGGTTATACCTGTTTTACCGACCGACTATTTATAGCTGAAAAAAAATACATTAGCGCCTCTTTCGGACTGTTGCGGAACATGACTAATCGCATGTATTTCCACTCATAGATGGCGTTGCATATCGTATACATTTATGATTTACAATTATGACTATTCTCATTTTTTAGAAGCTAATGAGAAGAAAAAAAATTAAAGTTCCGTATTATAGGTACCCGACCCATTTGAAGGTAAATGCTGTTAGTTCCATAAAAATTTTCTTATTATAGGCACCAGATCTATTTTGCGGTCAATGCACTTTCTTTTATAAAAATATATTGTAACAGGTACTAGACCCTACAGTCAGATAAACGTTCCTCTTTTCATCCAAATTCCTTTATTATAGGTACCAGACCTATTTGTAGGTTGTGACGGAGACAGGTCCCCGCACACGCGCAGGGTCAATCATACACACATACAGAAATCACGCGCAATACAAACCGAAACAAGGAGCGAGGCGGCAGAAGCCGCACGCGAGTAGCACGCCGAAAAAACACCGGGAAATATAATACATTGTTACAGAGAATGAGAGACAGGGAAAGAAGAGAGATGCGAGAAGGGACGGACGGAGCAATCTCTATCGGTGATAAAAGCCGACGTCTAAGGCCACAGTCGCAAACGACAGAACACTTACGCGCGGCACCGATGTAAAGGATCGGCCTCGTCCTCACGACGGTGATATACATGCTAGGAAGCTCAGCAGCGATCGACAATTTCAGCCCGAAACCGACGCACCCACAGTCACAGCCAGAGCCACGATCTGATCGAGAGGAAGCTGCGACTAGTCCGAAGCAGCCAGCGTCGCCGCCCGGTTACGACTACACAGGAACCTGCTGACCTCCTGGAGCCACGGCCCCGAGGAAAACCACGAGGCGCAATACGTGGGGAGGAAGCTAGCCCCGAGTTAGCACACGTTATAAGTTGCCCATCTCATACGAAATCTCGCAAGTGCTCGGCCTCTCTCTCTCTCTCTCTCTCTCTCTCTCTCTCTCTCTCTCTCTCTCTCTCTCTCTCTCTCTCGCTCTGTCGCTATCGCGACTGCGTAAAAGATTTATTATGTTATCTGAGCATACCATCCGGCCCGCTCGCTCCTTGCGGACTGCTGCGCAGATGACCGCTCACATAATACACGCGAGAACCAAGCGTAGATATAACGCGCCCACGACACGCGAAAATGGAGCGGGTGCCCGATTGATGTAATCTGAAGATCAATAAAGGATCTATACTGTACCCGCTTTGCCTACGATTATTTGCATGCGCGCTCCTTCCGAAATTCCCCGCACTGCGCATTCACCCATTTTCAGCGTGGATTCGCCCTCTTCGGAGGAGACGAGAAGCTGTCGCCCAGGTCAGAAAGATGGCTGCGAGCGGACTCCTGCATTTTATTGATGCGGAGGTCGGATAAGTAACACTCCGATCTAGGGAGATGCTTAGTTAGAGAGACAGCGGTAAGTCTAGGTAGAACAGTTAATCGCGTCCGATTCCTACGTCACAAGGTGAATGCGTTTGCTTCCATAGAATTTCTTTATTATATGTACCAGACCTATTTTGGGTTCAAGCTTTTTTCTTTCATAAAAATTTCTTGTTATTGGTACTAGACCTACTTTGAGATAAACGTTCCTTTTTCCATCCAAATTCCTTTATTATAGGCACCAGACCTATATGAAGGTAAATGCTGTTTCTTTCATAAAATTTTTTTATTATAGGTACCAGACCTATTGTGATGTCAATGCTTCTTCTTTCATGAAAATTCATTGTTATAGGTGCCAGACCTATTTTC
Source organism: Torymus aiolomorphi (assembly GCA_036365515.1). NCBI lineage: Eukaryota > Metazoa > Arthropoda > Insecta > Hymenoptera > Torymidae > Torymus > Torymus aiolomorphi. Next base: position 60,480,733 of record CM070875.1, on the reverse strand, counting down.
AGCAAAATCCTTCTTTCATAAAAATTCCTTTATTACAGGTACCAGACCTATTTGAATGTAAATGCTTTTTCTTCCATAGAATTTCTTTATTATATTCCAAATTCCTTTATAGGTACCAGACCTATTTTGGGGTCAATGTTTTTTCTTTCATAAAAATTTATTATTATAGGTAGTAGACCTAAGTTCAGAGAAATGTTCCTTTTTCGATCCAAATTCCTTTATTATAAGTACCAGACCTATTTGAAGGTAAATACTTTTTCTTTCATAATAGTACATTATGTAACAAAGGAGAAAAGTCGCTCTTGATTCTCGCAGGTGGGTTAATGCCCGAGCGAGCGAAGCGAAGCGAGGGCAGTGATCACCCGAGGGAATCATCGACTTTTCTCCCAAGTTACATATAGTAATTTATAGCCATCTCAACTGTGGCCACTTTTAATATTAATTAGTGTATTATTTATTGATATTCGGCTGTTTATATGAAATTTACATATGTTTTGCAAAAGCAAGAAATATGGCCATATTTCCCGTTTTTGGGAGTAAAGAGGTAAATATGGCCACATTTCCCTCTTATGCGGGAAATATCGTCATATTTCTCGCAAACGTTAAATTTCTTGAAAGAGGGAAAAATCTAACTTTTGTCCCGCTTTTAAGGGAAAAAAGAAGCCATTTTTGTTGAGATGGGAATAAAATTTGTTTATTATAGGTACCAAACCTATTTTGATGTCAATACTTTTTCTTTCATAAAAATTCATTGTTATAGGTGCCAGACCTATTTTCAGATGAACGCTTCTTCCACCATAGAAATTCTTTTATTATAGGTACCAGACCTATTTGAAGGAACTGTAATTGTAATAATGGTAAATTGGGCAGCTCAGGTGCCGCACGCTACTCCGCAGCCGCGAGCACCGCGACTTGCCTAGCGCCTTATGCTTGTTGAATGATTTATTGAAAAAGTAAAACAATTGTTTTTAATTCCAATGATGATTAGGTGATGGAAATAGAAATTGAGCTGGCCCTGCGAAATTATTGACGTTGGCCTTTTGACGACTCCTCTTGCATTCCTTCAGGCTTGCAGATTTTTGTCTTTCTCATATTATACTATATTGTATCTATAATACAAAGAAAAGAATTAGTTGAACTAGAGTCACCCATTGCAGGACGTGCAAAAGAATAAGAAGAAATAGCAGTTTAAACGTGATAGCTGCTAAATTTCTCTGTAAATGCTCTTGGAGGTTACTCACGCATGCAACCAACAACTTCATAATCCTTTCTGCCTAAGCTGAAAGAAGCATAAATTGCTGAAGCAACAACCTAAATAGTATGACGTTGAAAATATTCGACTTGGTAGACTTACCATCAGCGCCACTGGTGACAGATTTCCAAAAAATAGGTAGAGTGATAAACAAACCGAAATACGCGCAGTGGTATTATAAAATCTACCAAGTCAAATACTCACCAGCTGAAGAGACAATGACATTTATTGCGAAAGTTGATTGGCACTATAGGTGTCTAGCCACATGATGTTAAAGAGATAACATCTTACTCACAGAACAGCAACTGAGGCAGCTTATCTTCAAATACATACAGCATAACATACAAAGTCATAAAAGCAACATTTGATTACAGATCAGTTCAAAATCATTAAATACTGCCACATTGAGTAAAATCATGCAAAATTCTGGCACTTGCATTTGATTGTACATAGATAAGTGAACAAATATTAATATTGATATCCGATATATATATATATATATATATATATATATATATATATATATATATATATATATATATATATATATATATATATATATATATATATATATATATATATATATATATATCCGATATAATATTATACTGAAGATCAGTAAAGAATTATCAATAATCGATAAATAAAAAAATACTTATATCAATATCATGCCAAATTTTTAAAATGATCTACGACTGCAAATTAATCGAGAAATTGTCAATTACTGCAGTATTTTACGATAATATGTAATATCATACAAATAATTGCAACGACTGACCTCAAGCAGCTCTGATTTGTGCACATGTTTTATGCAGCAGCGATGCGTGGATGGTATCGAGATATACGGGCTTGGAGATACAAAAATGTCTGCAGCAGCAGTGATGAATGTAAATGATGTCGTCACTTCCCATCCCCTGATGTTCTCAGGACGTTATAGTTGCATTATGTGAAGACGTGTTGTCTTCTGCGGGAGCTCTTCGTTTTAGACAGGACATAGTATATAAATAATGTGTCAAGCAAGCATTAGGAATGGGGGAGAGCAGTATCTAACTGCTAGGATTAGAGGAGCAGGCAGACGGAAATTTGGTGACTCGGTTCAGCTATACTGCAGAATAAGGTCCCAATCCGCAGCGTGGTACTTACTCGAGTCTGTTGCGGAATGTTGGGCTTGATTCAACTGCACCATCACCGCCACTCCCACTCAGTGATATCCTTGGAAAATTGTAGCTGCACCGGCCGCCTTCGAGGAGAGTACAATCATTGAAATGTATGGTCATCTGCAGGAACTCTGCACTTTAAGCAGAACAAAGTATATAAATAACTTTTCTAACATTAGGGGTGAGGAGAACAGATAGACGTAAATTTGAACTGTATGCACGTGTTCTTAACGCAAACTACTCACTTGAGGATATAGCTGAGGAGGTGGTGACCGCTGACCTTCATGTGCACTTGCACCCTTCTAAGAGGTACATTTCTTCCTTTTCCTGCACGTCGGTCTCAGTGACAGCGAAAAGCAAGCGATGGAAGCTGGCAGCTGTTGGTACGGTGTGAAGACATCTGCAGGAACACTTCGCCATAGTAAACATAATTGCTTCGTGGCTGAGAAAGTGTTGAAGAAGTCATGATTTTGCTTTCGTAAAAAAAGTAGAGAAGAATTTGAGGTTAGGTCGTCGCTACCTGGAGTTATAAACAAGAAGACAGAAGCGATCCGCCTTCAAGACAATGATGATTTTTCCGAGAGCGGCACGCTGGTAGCCGTATTAACACCGTACAGTCTGACCAACGGCGTTCGGACATCTGCAGGAGCACTTCGCCTTATGCAAAAACCATATGCATACAGTAAAAGTAATATGCTTTGCGCAAAGTGAGTGCTGAAGAAGTCACGCTTTAGTAAAAGCTCAGAAAATAATTTTAGGTTAGGTCGTCCCTATTCGCTAGTCAGTCTTATGGTATACTAGAAATATAATAGTAAGACCAGGAAGACAGTCTGTAGCCGTTGTGGTCGTTAATCTATCTACTTGACCCAGCCTGTAAACACAACAAGGGCCGTCAGTCTAATGAGCAGAGAGGTTAGTATCTAAGAACCGCTTACCTATGTTACTTCCTCACCGAAATCAGTACCTCGCTTTCGCGAACCAGTTACCACTAGGCCCCTGCGATTTAAGCGGAGAACACAGAATACCTGGATACCGTACTACTGCTGCCGTTGTCATCGACGAGAGCCGCACCGCACGATATTGTCACACGCGCCGACGCGCACACGGAGACATCGGCGGATCGGCCGTCTACGCCCGGTTGTTGCGGCTCGGGCAGTAACATAGACATTTCCACTTAAGTATCACACGGCCATCTCTCACCGAGATTGTTTAATTTATGTATAAAAAATCTAAACTTATGGAAAAAACTAATCCCAACAGAGGAATATAAACAAATTATGCATAAACACATTGTACCTAGCATTTATTTATTGCCGAATAGTCAAACTCACTTTCAATCAATTTATACCCAGAAAGACTCAACAGGATTTTGACAAAAATATTTACGCCGTAGTTTCTATCCAAAATATAAACATAAAATATAAAATAAATAATGTATATTATTGTCCATAAAATTATTTATAATGAAAACGTCTAGTTAATCTCCAAAAGAGTCAAACACCCCTTTAACCTTTAGAGGACGGATGGCCCCTATACGGGCCATGCCCATGATCGACCCTTTACATGTGTTAGTTTTGAGATGTGAGACATCACAAAAACTCGATTTCTATAGAAAAGTGAGAGAAAACAGTAAACCCAAATCCCCGTCCTCTAAAGGTTAATCTATACCATGAAATGCTGAACAGGATTTTGACCAAAAAAAAATGTTCCGCACTACGTTTCACCAAAAATATAGGCATAAAAGTTTGAATAAATAATGCATAGTATTGTACATAACATTATTTATCAAATGTACATTGATTTAATCTCGAAATAAGTCAAACACTCTGAATCTATACTTGGAAGACATCTCATCTCATCTACAAATATACAAAATACACCTAAAAAAAGTAATAGACCTTACTACGTATGCAAATTATTTACACTGTAATATATTTACTTTTGACCCCAGCGTAGGTTGCTTCACCGACGACGGTCTCATGGGAGGAACTGCAGAATCAACCAAAGTTTCCATATTCTCAGCCTCTGAGGTGACCTACGAGATTTGCTAGCGTAGAGAATTGATGGTGTATAGCTGTCTGCGGGAGCACTTCGCCTTAGGCAGAAAAAGATAGTTATCAACGGTAATAGCTCAGGTCGGCAAGAGCAATGACTATCCACGTTTCAGCAAAAGGGGAGAGAAAGCTTGGAGGCTAGGTGATACTTTTAGCTGTAAAACACGCGTTATTAACGCAAACTACGTACCTGAGGATATAGCTCAGATGGTGGTTGCTGCCGAGCTTAACGTGACCGTGGACTCTGATACGTGGTACACTTCTACCTTTCCCTGCAAGTCGGTCTCAGTGACAGCGAAAAGCAAGCGATGGAAGATGGCGTGAAGACATCGGCAGGAGCACTTCGCCATAGGCAGAAATAATATATAATTAGTAAACGTAATTGATTTGTTGCAGAGAAAGTGCTGAAGAAGTCATGCTTCGGCAAAAGTTGAAAGGAGCATTTGAGGTTAGGTTGTCGCTATTAGCTGCAGTAGTGATATATTCACGTGCATGATACGGTACATACCTGGAGTTATACCTAGAAGACAGAAACCATTCGCCTTCTCGTAGTCAACTGTACTGTCCCTGGACACGAGGACAATGACGATTTTCCCCGAAGCGGGACGCCCGTAGCCATGTTAACATCGACTGTCTGTCTGATGGCGTGAGAATATCTGCAAGAGCCCTTCGCCCTCTGCAAAAACAATATATATTTAGTATAAGTAGTTGCTTTGGGAAAAGTGCAGAAGAAAATTTAAGGTTAGGTCGTCGCTATTAGTTACAGTCCTACAGTCAGTTTTATATATTGCGTAACAAACTTACTAAAAATGTAATAGTAGGCCATGGAGACAGTCTGCAGCCGTTGTGGTCGTCAATATATTTACTTGACCCAGCCTGTAGACACAACAAGGGCCGTCAGTCTAACGAACAGAGAGTGGGGAACGAACAAGGGCTTACCTATGTTGCTACCTCATCAAAATCAGTACATTGCATGAGTTATCACCAAGCCACTGAACATCAAGTGGAGAACACGTAATAGCAGGACATCATACTACCGCCGCCATTGTCAACGACGAGAGCCGCGCAGCACGATATTGTCACACGTGCCGACGCACACACGGCGACACCGGTGGATCGGCCGCCGCGCCCGATTGCGGATTTGGCAGTAGTAACGCGAGCGGCAGCGCATGCAGGCGGCGCTACGTCATATGGCGAGCTTATATTCAATTATTAGATAAAAATGTGATTAAAAAATTAAATAACTTGATTACAGTTATGATTTCAGTTTTGAAACTTTGACAAAATCATCTCCAAAGAAATTCCGAGAACCTAAAAGAGTGTTTTCGTAATGACCGCGAAACTTTTTTTGTCAAAATCCTGTTCAGCCTCTGCGGGTACACATTGAGCAATATATTATGATTTGTTTGTTAGTAAAATAATTTTTTTTACAATAAGAATTGTTAAATTAAACATTTGACTTCGTTCACTAAATATTTCTGGTTATATTCAGTAGAAATGTCTGCCAAACTTTTTTTGTCAAATCCTGTTCAGCCTTCCCAGTTCCACTTTCATCGATATCATGATTTATTTGTCGGTAAAATAATTGTTTTTACAATGAAAATTGTTAAGTTAAACAATAGAACGTCTTTGTCGGACATTTGCTACCCATATTTGGCACCAACGAGCCTGAAACTCTTTTCGTCAAAATTCTGTGCAGCATTCCCAGTTCCACTTTCCGCGATATCATGATATGTTTGTTAGTAAAATAATTGTTTTTACAATGAAAATTGTTAAGTTAAATAATAGAATGTCTTTATCGGACATTTGCTGGCCATACTTGGCACGAACGAGCGTAAAACTTTTTTTGTCAAAATCCTGTTCAGCCTCTGCGTATACATATTGAGCAATATATTATGATTTGTTTGTTAGTAAAATAATTTTTTTTTTACAATGAGAATTGTTAAATTAAACATTTGACTTCGTTCACTAAATATTTACTGGTTATATACTGTACAAATGTCTGCGAACTTTTTTTATCAAAATCCTGTTCAGCCTTCTCAGTTCCACTTTCATCGATATCATGATTTGTTTGTTAGTAAAATAATTGTTTTTACAATGAAAATTGTTAAGTTAAATAATAGAATGTCTTTATCGGACATTTGCTGGCCATATTTGGCACCAACGAGACTGAAACTTTTTTGGTCTAAATCCTGTTTAGCCTCTGCGGGTACATATTGAGCAAATTTTATGTTTTGTTTGTCAGCAAAATAGTTGTTTTTACAATGAAAATTGTTAAATTAAACATTAGGCTTTGTTCATTAAACATTTGCTGGTCATATACTGTACAAATGTCTGCGAAACTTTTTTTGTCAAAATCCTGTTCAGCCTTCCCAGATCCACTTTCATCGATATTATGATTTGTTTGTTGTTAGAATAATTGTTTTTACAACAAAAATTGTTAAACTAAATAATTGAATGTCTTTATCAGATATCTACTGGCCATATTTGGCAACAAACCACCGTGAAACTTTTTTTCTGTCCTCCGGCCGGAAAGCGCCAACTTTACGGCCGCTGCGCGAAACGAAGTTGCCGCTTTCCGGCGCCGTCGGGCAGAAAAATAGTATACACACCTTGGCCGGTAAAAAAGAAAGTAGCGATATGCGGAGGCTCGTAATTTCAGGCTCGGCTCGAGCCGGGCTCGCGAGGAGCCGGCTTCATCGGCTCGAGCCGAGCCGCGAGCTTTGATGAGCTTACGAGCTCGCGCAAGCTCGCGAGCTCGCGCAGGCTTGAAAGCTCGTGCCTAATATTTTCAAATTTACCTTTAATTTAAAATGTTATTTATACCATCTTACATGCTATATATTATAGGTATTTTATTAATTAAAGAAAAACGAATGAGAATAATACTCTGATTTTTCACAATGATTTGGTTACACATTCCAATCTAAAAACTGATTTGACAGGAAAGAGGGTTCTTAATATAACGAAAATAACGAAATATAAAAAAAATGAATTTATTTTTAATGGATAAAATCTTCTTTTGCAACATTGGAAATTTTCCAACAAAAATTTTCTCCTTAAAAGACTACATTGACTATTAATATAATTAATGTACTGTGTATCTGATGATCATGTAACAGTTAATAGATAGTATTTTAAGTACTACAATATCAATGTTTTACTTAATGATGTATGGGCTATACTATCGGCGTCGAATATCAGTATTACTATAATTATTAATAATTAAATATAAAACCATATTTGCTATTTTTTTAATTAAATAAGTTTAGAGAAATAAGTCAAATGAGCATTATAAGCCCCTAAGAAATCAGACGAAAATTTTTGAAGTATTTCGACTTTTAAAAATATACGCGAATTTATATTATCAGGGTTTGTCAGCGAGAAAAAGTAAATTGGAAATTAGACTTCTAGAGTCTTTGCACCAACTGTTCCCAAAGGTAAGGTTAATGCAAGAATATGATGAGAGCGTGAAATTTGTATTTGAGCACGTAAGCAAAGTGGTGCAGCAAATAATACGAGAGCTACATTTGAGATGTAATACCGAAAAAGTTATTTATAATTCATAAAATTATTTAATTTTTCTAAAAAATTACTACTTTTTCAAATCCGCATTTTTAAGTCAAAAGCAACTCGTGAGTAGTTTTAAAAGACATAATTCAGAAGGAAATTGAATATAATTCCAGAATATTGGTGTCCATTTGGCATATCTTTGAAAAAATAAAAAAACTTATTTTTGAAAAAAAAATTTTTACAAAATAGTTATTTTAAAAAAAATAAGATCTTAAAGTCATCCATTTAACTACAAAATTTAATCAGTTCTAAGTTAAGACATACCGAAGGTGCGTGCGAAAGTTCAGCTAATTCCATCCATTCGTTCAAGAATTATGCCGGGGATAAAATTTGGTTTGATACATAGATACATACATACATTTTTTAAAAACCTATTATTCTGACTCAGGAACCTCAAAAACATCGTAATTCATCAAAATCCTTGATTCGAAAATTTTCACCGTTACAAAGCTTAACTTTGAGAACGCAAAAAACAACCCCATATAACAAATTATTGATATTTTAAATAAAAAACTAATTTCTCACACCAATTGTATAGCCAGTACATCCTTAAAGATAAAATACTGAAATTGTCACACCAAAGATGATATCTTTACCTTTGTAATAAATAGAAGTTGGCCGTATTTAAACTTAGCTATCTTAACATTTACAATGCCATCTTAATCATTAGATATCCTTTTCCGAGCTCTTAAGCTCGGGTCAGGCTCGAGGGCTCGTTTGAGCTTCAAGCTCGGGTCGGGCACGCGGGCGCGTTTGAGCTCCAAGCTCGGCTCGAGCAGCTCGAGCTCGCCACTTCGAGCTCGAGCCGGCACGAGCGAGCTTCTGCACATCGCTAAAAGAAAGCCTCAGATCACATGTTTGTCAACCTCGGCTTCGCCTCGGCCGACAATTACATGTGATCAGAGACATTTCTTATTTTACCGGCCTAGGTATGTAATATACTATTTGTCAAACTCCGGTTCAGCCTTCCCAGTTCCACTTTCATCGATATCACGATTTGTTTGTCGGTAAAATAATTGTTTTTACAATGAAAAGGGTTTAGTTAAATAATAGAATGTCTTTGTCGGACATTTGCTGGCCATATTTGGCTCGAACGAGCGTAAAACTTTTTTTGTCAAAATCCTGTTTAGCCTCTGCGGGTACATATTGAGCAATATATTATGATTTATTTGTTAGTAAAATAATAGTTTCTACAATGAAAATTGTTAAATTAAACATTAGGCTTTGTTTATTAAACATTTGCTGGTCATATTCTGTACAAATATCTGCGAAACTTTTTTTGTTAAAATCCTATTCAGCCTTCCCAGTTCCACTTTCATCGATATTATGATTTATTTGTTGATAAAATAATTGTTTTTACAATGAAAAGGGTTTAGTTAAATAATAGAATGTCTTTGTCGGACATTTGCTGGCCATATTTGGCAACAAATGACCATGAAACTTTTGCTTCCTCCTAGAGGAAGCTTTGTAATAGTAAAATTTTAAGTTTCGTTAAATCTCTCTAGAAACATGATTAGATGTGTTAGAAGTTTGAATCACGCGATTTTAGAAAATGTCTGTATGGATGTGTGTGTGTGTGTGTGTATGTATGTATACCGCTTTATCTTCGGATCTACGCCGTCGATTTTAACCATTAGGGTCTCATTTTTTTGTTTTTTGATTCCGAATTCGGGAAGAAAATAATTTTTGATGATTTACTGATTCGTTTTTGTTTTATTTCGAATTTTTGATTTTCGAAAAATTTATTTTTGATTTTTTTAATGATCGGATTTAAATTTTTTAATCGGATGGGTCGCATTCGAAAGAGCGTAAAAAAATCTATAATTAAAAAAAAAAATTTCTCTAGCTATCACGGTTCTCTTGTTATTAACAAAAACGTGTTCTTTTTAAAAAGCTCATAACTCACAAACTAAACGGTCAATTTTTTTTGAGAAAAATCAATATAATGCAGAATATAAATAGCTTTAAACTGTGAAAATTTGAATTCATTCTGTTGGTTAGATTTTGAGAAAAAAATTGAAAGATGGAAAAACATGTTTTCTATGCCGCACGTTTTATGAAGTAAAACTGGATTAATCGCTTTGAAATTTCTTGTAGGGGTACATTTTGACTACCTTTCGGTCTGTATGTTTGGGCAAAAGGATTGATCCATAAATTTCGGAGATATTTGAGGTTAAAATTTTTTTAATTTTTTTTTTTAAATCGTAATTTCTCGAGAACGGCTCTATTTATCTGAATGAGATGTATAGCACTCGAAAGAGAATTAAATTACCTATATTTTCTAAAAAAAATTAATTTTCTAGCTATCACGGCTCTTTTGTTATTAACAAAAACGTAAAAATTGAAAACTGAAAAAAAAAATGAGTTTCGTATGTTCAACCATTACGAGAGTCAAATTGTCTTATTCGCTTCAAAATTCATTGTAGAGGTATATTATTGATAGTTCTCGGCCGAGTTTTTGGGCAAAATGATTGGTTCATAAATTTCAGAGATATTTGATGTTAAAATTTTTTTAGACATTTTTAAAAATGTATTTCTTGAGGATGGCTCTATGTATCTGAATGGGATGGGTAGCATTCGAAAGAGAATTAAAATATTTATATTTTCTAAAAAGAAAAATTTTGTAATTATCACGGTTTTTTGTTATTAAGAAAAATGTAAAACTTGAAAAATTGAAAAATGAAAAAAAAATCTGTCTAAAGAAAAGTTTGATGAAGAATAGTACTTCATCAGAGTTTGTATTTGCGATTGTTTTCCATTCCATACAAGAATTAAAATCACAAAAAAATAAATTACAAATGGAACAGCAATGCATAGCCACGAAATAATTACAAGTTCCATAAATATATTTTCCATAAAATTTTTTCAATTTTTTTCGTGAACAATTAATTTTTTTAATTTTAATTTAATAAAAGGAACCAATAAATTATTTTGAGGAAGCTACGTGCCAATGAATTGGCAGCAGTTTTTTTGTCAAAATCCTGTTCAGCCTCTGCGGGTACATATTGAGCAATATATTATGATTTGTTTGTTAGTAAAATAATTGTTTTTACAATGAAAATTGTTAAATTAAAGATTGGGCTTTGTTTATTAAACATTTGCTGGTCATATTCTGTACAAATGTCTGCTAAACTTTTTTTGTCAAAATCCTATTCAGTCTTCCGAGTTCCACTATAATCGATATTATGATTTATTTATTGATAAAATAATAGTTTTTACGATAAAAATTGTTAAATTAAATGATAGACTGTCTTTATCGAACATTTGCTGGCCATATTTGGCAAAAAACGACCGCGTAACTTTTTTTGTTAATATCCTTTTGAGCGTTCCCAGGCACACATTGTGTGAAATTATGATTTTTTTGTTGACGAAATAATTTTTTTTACGATAAAAATTGTTAAATTAAATAATAGACTGTCTTTATTGGACATTTGCAGTCCATACTTTGAAAGAAACGAGTTCAAAATATTTATATTCAAATTCATATTTAAATATCCCGCTTCATGTCCACTAATTTTTCTATCTGACTTTGCTTACAGCGCCACCTCTCGTTGAAATTTGGAAGGTATCTTTTTCATATCATTTTGTCTGCTTCTCAGTCAATATATGCAAACTTCTGATTTTTCAAATTTCAGCTTTATTTAAAGTTTTTTCTTGTGGCAAGATACTTTAACTTATTCTACGTAAGAATAAGAGTGTGCGTCAACTTCGGGTTATGGTATGCATGGATACTTCTAATTTTTCAAATTGCAGCCTTATTTCGCGTGTTCTCTTGACATAAAGTGCTTATAATTATTCTACGAAAGAACAAGTTTGTGCGTCAACTTCGCTTTTCCATTATATAATCTTGTTATTTCAAGTAAAATGCAATAAAGTCGTCTGAACCAGAGTACATCGTATATGGGCACTTCTGATTTTTCAAATTTTGGATTTGTTTGACGTTTTCTGTCGGGGTCATGTGCTGTAAACCATTCTATACAAGCATAAGATTGTGCGTCAACTTCGTTTTTGCACTGTACAGCCTTTGTTTATTCATATAAAGTATAATAAAACATTTGTGCTAGTTAACTATGTGTGTGTCGGCAATGTAGGGTGTGATGTCGGTATACGGCATCCCCTTAAGGAGGTTCGATACCGAAATGAAAAAGGTTTCGTCATTCCAAAAACTAAATATTGTTGTTCTTCGATTTATTTTCTATCAGTGTGTGAAATTTCAGATCGTTTGTCAACTCGGTTATGAAATTATTCAACTTCATAGTTCAACTCTTATACACGGGCTCTTATGGAAACAGATACATAACGCGACAGTTTCGATATATATAGATATATCTCCCATGTAATCTGTGTAACTTTACACAACAATTACTCAGAAGCTAAAAGACAAAATGCTTTGAAATTTGGATATGACATTCGTTATGTCTTTATTGACCTTCGTGTGTAATTTCAAGTATGTGTTGAATCAACTCTGATCTCCAGGGAACCACCTTAATATGTAAAATACAATACACAAATCATCAGTTTCTTGTTTGAGCATCCGCAGCAAAATTTATATTTCAATACATATTTTTACTATCCCACTTTTTAAAACATTGTTTCTATATCTATAAAAGCTCGTCTGTAATGGTCCTGTCTCTTTTTCCATGAAAGATTCTTGTATCCGTGATCGTATATCCATAGATTATGTTTTCTATAGATTCATTTTGTTTATTTGAAACAACACTTTAAGCAATGAATATAGTTCGATCTATCAGCCTTTTACACATCCTTGAAGAATAGATACAATGAGGAACAGATCCAAACGAGAATGCGGTCACTCGAATATTTAAAAAAATGGGATAGTAAAAATATTTATCGAAATATAAATTTTGCTGCGGATGCTCAAACAAGAAAATGAAGATTTGTGTTTTACGTATTAAAGGGGGTCTTACACATAGTGGCTTCTCAGGCCTTCTTAAAAAAAGTATTCAATGAATTTTCATGGGACAAGCCCTAAATTACTTAAAATTCATGCAGTAATGGCTTGAAGTGTTGGAAATATTAAAATTATTTGTTTAAGTATTTTTAAAAATTGAAAAACCACTCTTAATTTTTTAAGAGTTTTTGTAATTTTTTTTGTCGTTGTAAGCATTTTAAAATTATTTAATTAAATATTTTTAATATTTTCAACTCTTTGGGTAATAAATACATGAATTTCAAGTAATTTAGACCCATGAAAAGCCATCGATTCAGCTGACTTTGGCCTCAGATGCCACTAGGTGTAACACGCCCTTAATGGATACTTATACGAAAAACCCCCATTTTGAAAAATTCGTAACTTTTGCAAATATCCAAAAAACCGAACGAAACCAATTGGGTCGTTTTCTAGAAGGTTAAAACTTTTTTTTCCGCCTAATACGAGCCCAATCGATTTTGATAGACAAAAATTACAGGGGTGCCAACATTGCGATTTTCGAAAATTGACCATTTTAAAAAGCTGTATGTTTGCTTGCAGTTAATCAAATCAATCGTTGGCCGAGTGAAAATGAAACGTCTTTTTAAGAGAAAGAAAATAGGTTGTGCCCGATCTCAATATCTATAAAACTCGAGGAACTACAAAGGTTGAAAGGTAACCTTAAAAACAAAAATATTTAGATTCAAGTTTTCCTTTGTGTAAAAATTTCATTGCGTTATTTATATTCCACAAATTTTTTTTCCAAAATTTGACAAAATAGCAAAAAAATTCCTTCTTGAATCATTCAAATCGATCAAAAAACGAGTCGTACAGAATTTTTCGAAAATAGCCATTTTTTTACATTTTTTCGAAATTCAGCACGGTGTAGCTGTCTCAATATTGGATATGGGGAGCTAATATTGGGGCTTTCTCACTTTTTTTATACGTAGTTTCCCAGGAAAAATCAGCGTGGAAAACGGTTGACCCCCTGCGACCGGTTATGACCGAAAAGTACAAGAACGACCCATATATATATAGCCGTTTAGAAAATTTATCTTTGTATTAGAGTACCTTCTATAATTCAGTATTTAAATTTTCTGAAAAAATAACCATCTAAAAATGTAATAGTCTAACAAAATACCCTCTCTCTTCTTAAGTTTAATAATAATATTTCTTACAGTTAAGTCATTTATTGCGACTGCAGCAACAGGACCTGCATGCCCTCTTAATTGTCGAACAAATAAGCATCGAGAAAGATCCCATATAATTGCAGTACCATCTCTAGATCCAGATACTATGACATTGTATGCAGTGCTTGAACAGAGGCACGTTACGGCATCCATGTGACCATACAGGCACTGCTTAATCGATAATTGTCGTTTTGCATATTCCCAAACAGTTACAACCTTAAAAAAAATTTGACGTTTAATTTTTGCTGGTAAAAAAAAAGTTTAACAATTTTTAAAGGTAACAATGCCAACAATAGGCATTTTTGATTTAGTAAATGTAACATATAAAACCTGTACCATCATCAACAGTATAAAAAAATGAAAAAAGTTTACTCAAGATATAGGAGTACAATAATTGGTATAGGACTAAGTAAACAGATGTGATTGTAGAACAAGTCTAGTCAGATACTAAAATTTAATTGATCTTTTATAATTTTCTTACATAGAAAGCAAAAACATATTTAAATCGGTACATAACAAACACCCTACTTTAAATAATTTGTTATCAATGAAAAACTTACAGAACTGGTACCAGCAGTTACTATTAATTTTGAAGATGGACATACACATGCTACGATTTCTCCACTACTTTGCATCATTGTTTCACAAACAAAGATGGCTTTATCACTGTCATAATTTCCAATTCTTAATGAGTGATCAGCAAAGCCCCAAGCAACATATTTATTGTATGATGAAGGAATAAGAGTTTTATTTTGCTCAACTGCTAAAACAGCCTTATCAACATGTAAAATTTGACCAACAGGCCCCTTCAGTTCTAAAAATATATAAAAATAATATATAGTATATAGGCAATAGTATTTTTTAAACAAAATATATTAAAAATAGAATTATATTAAGGTACCTTTAATTGGTTGAAGGGAGGGCTTCAAATTATCTAAATTATGAAAAAATAATCTGTCTGAAG
Organism: Torymus aiolomorphi; assembly: GCA_036365515.1. Lineage (NCBI taxonomy): Eukaryota > Metazoa > Arthropoda > Insecta > Hymenoptera > Torymidae > Torymus > Torymus aiolomorphi. The sequence goes on along the minus strand of CM070875.1, from coordinate 60,465,613 downwards.
TTGTAATACTTAGACCTGGAGTAATTGGACCAGGATCGATTACGCTAATTCTTTGAGTCATTTTTTTAGCTGGATGTGGCTTTTTGAAAAGTTGTTTGGGAATTTGGCCAAAATTGTTAATAAAACCGATGGTCGCATTTTTTTTTAAAGGATCATCAATGCTAGAAATGGAAAAAATTGTGTATGAGTTATAAATAATACAAAAATAAAACTAAAAATAATTTTTTGTAATATTGCCTATTTTTGTTACTTGGAAATTATAGTTTTAGATATATTGAATAGTTCAATGTTCGTGTCTCATCGATACCATATAAATATACACGCTAGTCTAATAGTTGCGTGAGTATGGCTTGTGTATGTCAGTGTTCGACGAAAGGTCCAACAATGATTGACACCGACGCGTGTGTCAAAGCTAGGAGTTACACGATATTCAAGTTAACGCTATAATCATCTCGCTTACAGAAAATTTCAAAGTTAGGTTGATTTACTTTTTACGCATGATTATTCTTCTTCTCTTTTCTATAAAACCGAATCCATTTCAAATCGAACGTCCCGACTGCGGTCATATCACCAATCATTTGAGGAATGTAAGTATTCTATTTTTCTCTTAAAATGACTTAACAGTTTTATAAGTTTTCTAGTAATCTATACGTGGTTTTACTCACAAGGGAGCACCAGGAATGCGGGTCCTGAATTTGGCTCAAACTGTAGGAGGAACTTCGTTATGACAACTAATAAGATAAGGCGTTTTTGTGAATGGGCCTTTTTTCCGAGACCCAAGCTATTTTATGCCTAAAATGAACATTTTCGATAAAAATGGGGTCTCTTTCTTTAGTTATAGCTTTTTGAATATTTCGGTCATACAAGTGGACTAAAAAATTTATGAAAGAAGGTAAAAAAGCTTTAATTTAAGCTGTGTTTCATTCAAAAATGTCGATTTTTTAGAAAGTTATAGGCTATCAAAGCTAAAGTTAGAAGATAGCTTAAAGCACCACCCGTTAAATACTTGAAAAAAATGAGAAATTTTTAGTGATTTTCTTACTGCATTTTTGATAGCCTATACCTTTTTAAAAAATCGACATTTTTTAATGAAACGCAGCTTAAATTAAAATTTTTTTTGCATTCTTTTATAAACTTCTTAATCCATTTACATAACTGAAATATTCAAAAAGCTATAATCACGGAAAGATACCCCATTTTTATCAAAAATAGTTCATTTTAGACATAAAATAGCTTGAATCTCGGAACAAAAGACCTATTCACAAAAACCCTGAGACACGTGTCTCATTATTTGTCATGAAGAAGTGTCTCCCACAGTTTCAGCCGAATCCAGGACCCGCATTCCTGGTGCTTCCCTTGTCAGTTTAACGTTATCTTTCGCCCCCTGCATGATTTTTAATAAAAATAAAAAAATGTATGATATGCGGTTTTTACTCAAAAATACACATTTTTAATAAACATTTTTTTAATGAACTTCTTTTTGTGATAGTGGGTATAATTCCTTATCAAACGATGTATGTCAGATCGTCCACTTTTTCCATAGGCAGAGACAAAATATTAAGTGCAATCAGATTTTTTGCCTTATGAGATGGTCAATAATAATCAATATAAATGGCTCTGATTACATATGTTAGATATATACAAATTGTAACGGATAATTAATTCTCCGGCTGCTCGGGCTTATTCGGTTACAAATGTAGTGCATGCGGCGGCGAGGCTAGCGCGCTTCGTGCAATGCACGCCGCATGCGGTCGCCTCGCTGAGGTGGTTCCGGGGCCGTGACCGGTTCGCCGACACACACACACGCAGGCTCACTCACTCTCACACTGGGACGCAGCTCTATCCTCGGGAGAAGACGCTCGTGTTAAAACTGAGCGGGGAGCGCGGGCGCTATCCCAAACGAGACTGACTCTCTCACGAGTCTGAATGGTTCGCGCGCGCTCCTCGCGCTCTCTCTCTGTCTCTCTCTGTCTCTCTCTCGGCCGGGCGTCCTTCCGCGTCGTCTGCACCTATAACAACTGTTAGGAATTAGTACATGATTAATGCGGGGAGAGAGGAAAATGACGGAGAATAATTTTCCGCCATAAAATACGTACGTGGGCGCGTACATGTATACCCAATAAATAATTATCCTTGTCTTTTTACATTTTTTAATTTTATAAGTGCCTTCGATATATTTGTTTCCTTGTTTTTACTTCAGTGAATTGATGACTAACCGTTTTTGCCGTTAACGTATACGCTCTACCTTGATAATTCTTTAACGCAGATTTCAGTACTTTAAAATCCATGGTTCCGTTTGGAAGTAAGCTATTTAGCATTTTCTTTTTTTATAAATTTCTATATCCTATCATAAATATATGATTTTAATTACATTGGTATTATTTTGAACAGTTTTTACGAAATCATTAGCATAGACAGACATGATAGGTGGCGCGCATAGCACAGACGTGTCTCAGCACGGCTCCGTCTTTTAATTTTTTTTATAGTGATTCTGTCACAATTTCTGAGAGTGCAATTGTGACCAGGGAGTGCTGGTATACCAAAGTGTCAAAGTGAAGGAACTGAGGGTAACTGCAAATAAAAAAAAAATGTGATAATACATTCTTGCTGTGTATATGGGAATATACACAGAAACCTGCTACAATAGAAACCAGCTTCGCAATTGAAGAATCCGGCAGGTGAATCATTGCTCTTCTAAATTCTACCAATCTACATCAGTTTCTCAGTTTCTCTACTGCAGCTACATCAACGCTTTTACCGAGTGGCTGATAAAGTGAAAATTTGTAACCGCTTTCTTATAAAGTTACATTTAAGAATCATAACAGCTCGACAGCACGCTACCTATCCGGCTCCTGACAGTGTAAACATCTGAACTGTCACGATGTCAATAGTCCACGAAGCAGACTATAACATCAACTGTTACGTGTGTGGCGAACTTTGCTCGCAACCAATAAATATTTGCAAGAAATACAAAAAGCCTTGCCACTCTACATGTGCGGGAAAGTAACGTGACAGCCCACGCGATACATGCCGCAACAAAAAAAAGCAAATACCGCATGAAGCAGCGACAAAAAAGCCAAAGACCACTCCTACAAGAAAAACAGCGACGAAAACGCAAGCTCTGCTCTCTCACTCTCGCACTACATCGAATAAGAGCCCCGTTTCTCAATACCATCGGAGCCCAGCGACGAAAACGCGAGCTCTGCTCTCTCACTCTCGCACCACACCGAATAAGAGTCCCGCTTCACAATCCACAGCGACGAAGGCGCAAGCTCTGTTCTCTCACTCTCGCACTACTCCAGATAAGACTCCCGCTTCTCAATGTTACTGTACGGCAATAGGCACCTCAATACCAGCCACAATGTGCCTTTCCACATGCAGCCACAGCAATGATGCTGCTTCTGTCACTGCTACACTGTTCGAAGGCGCATCTGAGTCAGCAAAGCAGATAGCCGAGGCACAGGCAAAAGCACAGCTGTGCGAAGAAATCGAAGAAGAAGAGGAAGAAGAAGAAGAAGAAGGAGAGGATCCTGACAAGCAGATTGTCGCGTTCCAGGCACTCCCGTCAAATTTACATGCTACGGGAAATCTCTCCGAGCTTCCTGTTGCACAGACGACATCAGAAGAAGACGCGCAATTCATCGAAAATCTTATAGGTGTAACAAATGTCATAATTCTGGTCAGAACCTTATAATCTCTGTTTCAGCGTTTCGACATGATAGAGAGGCAGCTTGACAACTTAAAGCCTCTCGAGAGACGGAGCCCCGCGTCCCCCGGCCTTTCTGCTGCGCTAGCGGATATATACTGTGAGGGGCTGGCTACAAGGGTCTCTGCTTTCGAGAAAGTCAGAACTCTATAATAAGCGAAATAAATGATAAATGCAAGCTGCTTCTCCAAGATAATTCCGTACTAAAAGAATAAATGCTAAACATCGTGCAGAATGCCTTCGCGATTCCACCACGAGTTTATCGGAAAACATCGCAGGGCAGCGATTCTGCAACACCAAATTGTACGCATCCTCGATCAAGCGGGCTGGATAATCCTTCTGGCCGGAGTGAGTATCGCTCCTCGATGGGTGTGATGAGTGGTGGAGTTTTCTCGCAGGAACTTATTATCTCCAATATCTATGAAGGCACAGATAAAGAAAATTCGGATGTGATTCATGCCATTATCTCCACCATTCTCCCATCCATTGAGAGGGACGATATTATGTCAATACGTTCGCTTCAATCGGGTAGGCAAGTTCCAGCTCGTTCTTCGGCAAACAATCTTTCCAGCTATTGTCGATCGTGGGTAATTAAGCTCTCCCACTGCGATCTTGTTAAACAAATTATGTACGCGAAGCATAAATTTACACGCTTTAACACGCGAGATATCAATTTCTCGGGGCTTGACCAGGAAACGATCGACCATGTGAGCAATGGCAAAATTTTTATTAATGAAATGCTGAGTAAAAATAAATTTGCTCAATTCAAGAATTTAAAACTAGTTGCTCGCGGGATGGATTTTAAATACTTTGGTACAGAGGAGGTCGTTTCCTGGCCAAGCTTCGAGACGGGGAGATATCGCAATTAATAAATACTGCGGCGGACCTGGAAGCGATCACAGTGTCCCTTACTGGCACACTGCCCAACATCGACACTCCTGAAAACAATAACAACGGGTGTAAAGCGACACACAAAAAGGGCCATGCATGACTAGATAGCCACTAGGCCAGAGAGGTACGTTGGGAGAGTTTAAAAGCAGGATTTTTGAACTCAAATTCATTGAACAAATATATTGTTGCCTTTCGTCAATTCCTGCTCGCTCACCCATTATACCATCTTTTCGGTATTGCGGAGTCGCGTCTCGGGCCTATTGGGGACGATTGCGTGCATATTGACGGTTACTCCACCATTAGGTAGGACAGAAACACGACAGGAGGGGAAGTTCTGCTGTACGTGCACAATACATATAAAGCGAATATTTTATGTACTACCACAACAACACAGAAAGTGGGTAAGCCTCTCATTCCAGAATATATAATGTGTAGCTTGCAGCGGGGAACCTCGCCTTCCGTGTTTGTCGCGATTATATACAGACCTCCGGATGCTGAATTCATCAATTCTGATCTCGCTGTTGCTCTGAAACAGCATTCTATAGGATTTGCGCATCGAATAGTTATGGGAGACCTTAATGCGGACATGCTTCTGTCAGAGCCAGAAGTGATTTTCGTAAAAGGGCTCGCTTGTCGCCTAAACTTGAAGTTAGTTGAACATGACGCGACCCACCATCATGCCGACGTATCTCACACATGGATCGACCTAACAATTGCTGACGACAATGACATCGTAATTAATGCGAACAACATGGCTGCTACCTTTCCTAATCGTCATAACATGATCCATGTTACTATTGACATTCCGACATCAAAGAAGCCAACCCTCCGGAAATTTACATACCGTAATTTCAAAGACATACGTCAAGAAGTTTCTCTCTCTTCTAAAAGATTACGATTGGTCCTCCATGAATTGTTCTGACGTGGACATTAACGCACGGCTAGAACATCTCAGCACTAACATTATGACAGCTATAGACAAAGTAGCTCCTATTAAAGAATTCCAGCCAAAAAATATAACACATCCTCCGTGGGAAATTAGGGAGTTATACAATAAACGTGATGCCTTACGCCGCAGATACTTTCGAACGCAAAATCGCGTTATTAAGAAGGAATAGGAATCTCTTGCTCTTGTAGCAGAACAGCATACAGTGGAAGCGAGAGTGGTCTTCATTGAGAGCAAGATTTTCGAGGCCCTTGATAGCGGGAAGAAATCTGGAGGGTATTGAGAAGTCTTGGTCTCTTACCGCAGACTCGGGCAAAGCTTCACGGCTTCTCTCCGGAGGAGTTTAATTCACACTTTGCTGGAGTATCGGTCGCGATCGACGATTGCGAAAGGGACTCACACGCTGCTTTACCTCTAGCTAGTGATGAAGGCTTTACCTTCAGTAGTCACTTATCCCGATGCGGTCCTAGCTGTCGCACATTTCTCCTCGCAGGCGAAGGGTGAGGACGGGATTTCGCAACGTGTGATTGCCAAAGCCCTGCCGGTCATAGGCCATCACCTTGTCCATATTCTTAATGCCTCCCTTTCAAGTGGAATCTTCTCTGAATCTTGGAAGAAAGCTCACTTGGTGCCTTTAAAAACCTATTCCATCTGCGGTCACGGACTTTTGTCCAATTGCCCTCTTGAGCTTTCTCTCTAAGGTTCTGGAGAAGATTGTGCATGAACAAATATCAGTTTATTTAAGTTCAAAGAAAATCCTCGATCACCACCAATCTCGTTTCCGGCAGCTCCACAACACGCAAACAGCTCTCTTAAAACTGATGAAAGACATATGGACCGGTATAGACAACAGTAAACAGTTACTCACTAGCCTGATGCTGTTTGATTTCAGCAAAGTGTTTGACACTATATCACCATCTAAACTACTGCACAAACTGATCAGAATGGGGTTCTCCAAGGGCGCCGTCCTGTGGATAAAATCTTATTAAGATACGATTGATCGGCCTGTAAGCAGCCCGTAGTCAGAAAGTGGTTGCGAAGTTAAATGGGAATTCAGATTGGCTCACAACTAATCTAGGCGTACCGCAGGGCTCAGTCCTGGGGCCCCTCCTGTTCAGTCTCTACATTAATGACCTTCAAAGCATTTTATCTCATCTTAATAATTCTATTACTGATCTATCAATGAATAGTGCCAAACACTTGTTATATGCTGACGATCTGTAAATTTACATCCAGACCTCCAGAGTCTGCGTGAGGGGATGCACTGTAAAAAAACGCCATTATTGTAGGAGTGTCACTCGCCAGAACTACAGTGGTGGTCATCAGCTGAAACGGCTGTAAAGTTCCGCCGTTTCCGAGGAACTTTTAGGTGAATTTTGCTATACTTCGCCCAGACAGTTTTAACGGTGGAGACACAGCAGCACGCTAGCGCCACTGCACGCTCTCCAGCCAATGACGTCATAAAAATCACAATATCGCAAAAATTGTGCTATGAGCATATTATTTATGGTGGAGACTCTTCATTTATCTCTGTACACTATTGTAAAAATAATAAAAAAACACGATATGAAAAATCAGGTGCCTATACGATGTTTGAAACAATACGATGCAACTATATATAGATATACAAATAACATGGGAATTTTTCTTCAGATAGCCATTAATTTATACGTATGTAATAACTAATTAATATATACGTAGCAACTTGTAATTGTTTACAGGTTAAGTACAAGTTTACTGTAAACTTGTACTTTTTGCTTCGTATATATTCATTATTCCATAATATAAGCCTGGATGGGTCGTAGACAAATGTTTAAGGAGCAAATGAGACGTTAAACATTAAAATCGAAAGAAAAATAAAAATTTGGTAAATAGCGAAAGTAACTTTTTACTTATTGAACAATATCTACGTGTTCGATTAACAATTTTGTATCGTAATACTTTTTTTCGGTTCAGAAAGAATTTGTTTATGACATACAAATTTGTTTCGAAAACTGCCTAAGCGGCGCCCTACCACAGCAAAACTCCAAGTGTCTTCACACTTATAAGACAAATTCAAAACTTACACATACACAATTTCCGTGCGTTACAGGTCAACCGCGGTGGTACGTTCAGTCTATCGCGAGCCGCGAACGCGACAACACAAAATACGCACAACTAAATTCAACTTATTTCATTATTTTCTTTATCGCCTTATGGCCCTGTAAATAGTGTTCTTAAGACAATTAAAGTAGTTTATCAAGCAAGATTATCTACAGTGATTTATCACTCCGACTTTCCGCATCTATCAACCTCAATTCGTCTACATTTTTCTGGTCCTTCAAGCCGAATCCTGCCTCGAAGGCAGCTAGGATCCTATCAATTCATGAGTCTAGTCCAGTGAAGTAAATGCGGAAAAGCCAATTGAAGAAAATCATCATCAAGGAATACTTAAAAAGGCCTAAAACGCAGAGGAATTTCCAGCCATCAAATTCCAGATGCGTGCATATAAATCGGGTCGAACGAGTTTTGTTTACATCTCACTCGCTGACGGCTCGGCTCAAGCTTTCTCAGTGTTGTTGTCGCGTCGAAATGTGGGCTCGTAACGCTGCGTTTACCGTCTCAAAGTATTCGCAGTGCCCTTCGCGGTTCTACAGTAGCTATGCCTATCGGGCTGGCTATCGTTCTCGCACTAGTGAACAATTCTCGCAAATTTTCCGCTCTTGCTTAACAACTGTTAACGCCTTTCCCTGTCGCACAGCCGTGCGGCAGAAAACCAAACAAGAATTTCTCTCGATTCAAGTGACATAACCATGCCGTCGGAAGCTGATTATCTCATCGAAGAGCAGAGCAAAGATGCAGATTTAATGTCTCATGCCTTTCTTAATCTAAAGAAAACGGGACAGCAAACGTCTAAAGGATCTATTCGCGCAAGATTGGAAGCGTTAGAAAAAAAGTGGTCTGCCATACAAACCAGACACAAGCAAATCTTAGAGACCGCAAACCGAAGATGATGAAAAGAACGAGTAATTCAAGGACAAGTTCATGGAGGCAACGGAAGAAGTTATTTTGGCGCAAAAGGGTCAATTTTTAGACACCTTGGACGCATTGGTAGAGAATCGAGCACCCAGTGCTGCCACTCCGGCTCCAGTACACGAATCGTCATCTCGAAAAATGCCTACTATTTCAACCCCTCACTTTGCAGACAAGTACGCTGAATGGGCGCCTTTCAAAGACATGTTTTCCGCCTGTTTAAAGCACGATCCCAAACTCACAAATGCCGAGCATCTCTATTACTTGAAAAGCAGTCTTTCGGGCGAAGCCGCTGACTTAATAAAGAACGTTTCTATCACGGATGATAACTACGCCCGCGCTTGGACCCGATTGACCACGCATTATGACAATAAGCGGAAATTAATTTATTTATGTATGGAGTCGTTGTTTCAGATCGCTCCCGCTTCCACCGAATCTTCTAGTGCCTTAAAGGCTGTCAGAAACGCCACTACCGAAGTCAGGGAAACTTTGGAGGCATTGCAACGACCGGTGGATAAAATGGACGATCTTGTAGTTCATCTCACCGTAAGTCGTCTTGACCCAAGAACTCCAACAGACTGGGATCTGCTACTAGGAGATATCTCTACACCTTCAAAATGGGACGAAATCAATCGTTTTTTGAAATCACGCATCGAAGGATTGGAAACGTCGCCAAATTAGAAACGTGCGTTATCGACCGAGAATCAACCGTCGGCAAAGAAGGCATCTTCAGCCTCGAAGAAGTCGAAGCCACCTGCACTTACTGTACACAACGCTGTAACGCCACGTGTCCGGCGTTGCGCCTACTGCCAGTGAGAGCATTACATTAATACGTGTGAAAATTTTCTTGCTTGTTCCCTGGATAATCGTCACAAATTTGTTTCAGAAAAGAGTCGGAGTGCATCGTATCGTTGATTGTCGATCCAAGGTCACGTGTGCTACGTGTCGTGGTCGCCACCACACGTTACTTCATCGAGAATCACGCAACTTTGTGCTCCAAGGAACTAATGGATCTTCTTCAGATTCCACCACGGCCATATCGCCTACCGCACCTGCTGTCGGGACGCATCCAGTCTCAATAGCCAACACTACTACGTCGCATACCACGCAGATCTCATCAAGGCCGCGAGCCATCCTGCTCGTCACGGCACTAGTTCAAGTATTTTCCGAGCATGACCGCACATCTTATGCTCGAGCGCTTGTGGACCCCTGCTCACTGGCATCGTTTATCACCGAATCCCTCGCTCAGAGAATAACAGCGCCTCGTCAATCAGCCTTTGTGCCTGTCACCGGCGTTGGAGCAACGCCCAGCTACACAGCCAAGTCAAAGACTTCAGTCCGGGGCTCACCTCGCTTCAAGAGTAATCATCGATAGAAATTGACTGTACTAATTCTACCTCGACTCACCGATTATGTACCTGCTCCGCAATTGATGCCATATCCCGATGCTTTCTTGAACGGCATAACTCTTGCCGATCCAAAAATAGACTCGATGGATCCAATAGAAATTGTTATCGGCGCTGACCTTTATCCACAGCTGATGGAGGAAAGCATCCGCAAAGGCAGTGATAATGGCATCATTGCTCAGGCAACTGGACTCGGATGGATTCTTACCGGCGCTGTCACTTTGTCAAGCGATCCGAGTACTGTATCAAGCTTCTCGTGCCACGTCGACCTTGACCTAGCAACACTTCTCACTCGCTTTTGGCAACAGGAGGAGGTGTTTTTCGAGAATTCAGTGCCGCTTTCTGAAGACGAACGTAAGTGCGAAAATCATTTCACAACCACCCACAAACGCTGTATCGATGGAAGATACGTACTTCGCCTACCTTTCAAGTCCAACATACAGAAACTTGGCAACTCTAAAGATGCTGCACTTCGTGCCTTGCTAAGAACCGAGAATCGGTTTAAAAAGCAGCCTGAATTTCAGGAGAAGTACGAGAAGTTCATGTCCGATTGTATCTCTCTTGATCACATGAAGGAGTTTCCAGCTCTAGAGTCACTTCCCAAGGACTCACCATCCTTTCTACTGCCTCATCGCGGAATCTTCAAGACACACGGCGACACCAACAAACTGCGAGTAGTATTCAATGGGTCAGTCAAACTATCTTCTGGACTTCCTATCAACGAGTGCCTTCACATTGGCCGGAAGCTCCAACTCGATCCATTTGATGTATTGCTAAGATGAAGAGGCTTTCACCTTGCATTCTCCGCCGACATCGAGATGATGTTTCGGCAGATTCTCATCGACGAAGAGGATCAAGTTTTTCAACAAATTTTATGGCGTATCGGCTGAATAATCATAGTCTTCAACCTTTGCACCGTCACCTATGGTCTTAATCTCTCACGTATCACGCTCTCAGAACACTTTGGCAGTTAGTCGAAGACGAAGGTACTAGTTCCCTCGTGCCGCTAAAATATTACTGGATCAAACCTACGTCGATGATGTCTTTGCCGGAGCGGACACTCTGGAGGAGGCTCTCGCACTCAAAACCGAGATTGTGGAGCTGTTCAATGCAGGCGGGTTCCAGCATTGCTAGCTGACGTTCCCGAAAATCAGCAAGCAATCACTCAACTTTTCTTATGGCATATGAAGAGCAAACTATTCCCATGCTTGGCGTAGCTTGGCACCCTTTGCTCGACGTGTTTTCCTTCCAATTCGATTTTCCTGCGAAGAAAGAAAACCTCACCAAGAGAAAAGCTCTGTCTTCAAGAGAAAAGTAGTAAAGTCAACTGTTTTTAAGTGCATTCATTGTTGGCGTCAACGAACTCAACCTACAACACGACTTATGGGAGATATTCCCTTCAAACGAGTCCAGCAATTTCTACTGTTCCTTCCCTCAGAAGTAGACTTCTCGGGACCCATTCACCTACGATTCTCAAAAGGCAGAGGTGCAAAGTCCTACAAAGGGTACATTTGCGTCTTTGTCTGCTTCTCCATCCGTGCAGTCCACCTCGAGGTCGTTTCGAGTTATTCTACAGCTGACTTTTAAGTGCCCACAAGCGTTTCACCGCGAGAAGAGGCATTTGCGCTTCACTCGCAAGCGACTGTGGTCTTAACTTCGTCGGTGCTGACAAAGAGCTTAGGCTCCAGTTCGATTAAGCTTGCGCTCAACACACCGAAATTACACGACTTCTAGCTGCCGATGGGACTGAGTGATACTTCAACCCGCTCGGGGCTCCGCATTTTCGAGGCTTCTGGAAGGCATCAGTCAAGTTCGTCAAGTTCCATCTCAAAAGAGTGATCGGAGAAGCTCTTCTAACCTTCGAAGAAATGACGACGCTACTTGCCCAGATCGAAGCTTGCCTAAACTCACGCCCTCTTCAACCTCCCTCTGACGATTCAGAAGACCTCAACCCATTGACACCTGGACATTTTCCGATCAGCGAGGCGACACTCACCGTCCCCGAGCCTTCATTATTCGACATCTCTATGCCACGCTTGGACAGGTGGCAAATGCTCGAGCAAATGTTCGTCACATGCACGAGCAATTCTGTCAACGGTCCTCTCAGGAATACCTTCAACACCTTCAAACTCGTTCGAAATGGCAGAACAGAGAAAATCAAGCAAAACTGGGTGATCTTTACCTGCTGCGCTCCGAACTTATCCACCATGCAAATGGCCGTTGGCTCGAATCACTTTCGTACACGCTGGACCAGATAATATGGTTCGAGTCGTGGAAGTCAAAACCGCATCATCCAGCTACACCCGAACAATTTCGAAGATCAGCATCATGCCCCAGGCGGGCGGGATGTGCCGAAAACTGCCTAAGCAACGCCCTACCACCGCGAAACTCCAAGTGTCTTCACACTTATAAGACAAATTCAAAACTTACACATACACAATTAGTAAGCTCAGTCTATCGTGAGCCGCGAACGTGAAAACATAAAACACACACAACTAAATTCAACTTATTTCATTATTTTCTTTATCGCCTTATGGCCCTGTAAATAGTGTTCTTAAGACAATTAAAGTAGTTTTTTAAACAAGATTATCTACAGTGATCTATCACCCCGACTTTCCGCACCTAACAACCTCAATTCTTCTACAAATTAAATAGTGAATCACCTTAATACAGGTAATAACTCCCTTAAAAGTTGTAGAATATCATTTACTATATGTATGGATTTATGATATGTTACGATGCGTAAAATAATAACAATGCACACATTATATAAGCACGCAAAAACATTGATTTTAGGTTTTCATGTAATTATATTTATATTTCACTAGTACCGTACCATCAAAAGATACGACAATCTTAATAACAGTGATTATTATAACCTAACCTCTATTTCATTGCATTGCGAATTATAAATTTAAATTGTATAAATTGAAGTGTTAATTTATAAAGTTTTTAAGCACAGTTATTAAGATTGCCGTGCCATTGTTATATTTGCTGTAAAGTTTAGCAGTTATTGCTGTTTTCTCCCGCAAATACTGCTGATCAACTGTCATGCTGAAGCTGCTGTCGGTTGCACCACTAAAATAGCATGACTTCCACAGCTAATTCTGCTTGAAGCCTCTTACGGTGGTGACCCATGCAGTTACTGCAGGACTCTCCCGCTGATTTGGCGTTTTTTTTCCAGTGTGGAGCGCTAGTCTGCTGAAGCTAGAGTAGTGTCGGCGTGGGCCTCCGACGGTGCCCTGAGTCTGAATGTTGAGAAAACCAAAGCCATCATTTTCGAATCTGACTACAGCATCAATTTGGTAAAGAATATGAATCTTCCTGGCATTGAGATTTGGGATGGTGCCTATGTCCCATTTGTCCACAGAGTAACTAACCTCGGTATGGTAACGGATTCAAAATTGACATGGAAACCGCAAGTGGATGCAGTTACCCGAAAGGTTAACAGAGCCCTTTATGGCCTCAAACTATTTAGATCATGCACCACCGAGGCGTTATGCAAGCAGCTTGCAAGCGCTCTTGTCCTTTTTCATCTAGATTTCTGTTCTCTGCTCTATCTTGATGTAACAACTGAGCTTCAGATTAGACTGCAAAGGTTACAGAAGTCATGTGTGAAGTACGTATGCGGTGCTAGTAAGTATGAGCATATCAGCCCGTATAGGAGTAAGCTTCAATGGCTAGACTTGAGGGGAAGAAGGGCGTATTTCGCAGAGATGTTGTTGTATAAATTAATCAACATGGGACAGCCCGTGTATCTAGCGGCCATTTTTTTTTAAATAAGGCAAGAACCTCAGCCAGGACTGATTCCAGGGAGCTCGAGGTTCCACCTACGCGCACTGACGCAGGTTTGAATTCTTTTCCATCTCAAGGTACGCGCCTTTGGAACTCGATCCCTCGCCGAGTCAAGTACCTTTCTTCGATAAACAATCAAAACCGCAATTAAAAAAGATCTGCTGTGCAAATCGGGTGATGTTGACACTGTGTGCAGTAAGTAGGTTCATGACGATAGCCTGATGTAATAAAGACAAGACTAATTTAGTAAATTAATTAGTTGATTAATTTAGTTATGTGATATAACACGATAAAAATTAGATTCTGTGATGATAATGTATAATTAGAATAAAATGTAAATATAAAAAACAAATAATGGTAATAGCGTAACAAAGAAACGTTGTGACGTCTAACAAGACTAATTATAAGGTAAGGTTAGAGTGATAATAGTTAACCTATATACAAAATTCTAAAAGAAATTTATTGACGAGGCGTCTGCGCAAAAATATGTGATATGAATAAGTGATATGCGATAATAATATGTTTAACGAAATAAGCGATTGTATATTAAATGCTGTATTGTATGTATGTACTCTACTTATTTTTTGTATTGCATAAAAATAAATGATATTCTAGTAGTGAAATGATAACACAGCAAATGTGGGAGGACAACCCAAGGCTTAAATAAAAACTCCTTTAGTTAATTTTTTTTTTTTTCCATAAATACCGGCAACGTTTCGTCCCTGGTATGGGACCTCTTCAGGCCTTTATTAAAAACTAATAAAAATTATAATTGTATAGTAATGTTTTCACAATAAATATGGAAGTTATAAACTTTGTTATTGTATAAAAATCAAAAAATTAATGGTCATACCATAATACTTAAATAACTAATACCATATCAGAGACGAATACGTCTCTATCGTCGTACGCTTTTTCAGTCTATGGCAGTCATATAATAGATCTAAGTATGTAACAGAGTCAACGCAGGCGGAAATACCCGAAGGTACCCGAACTTACTTATTCACGTATACATAGAAAGCCATAATAGAACACCTTCACACAAACAAAGAGAAATTTCAAACAGAGAATAGTTATACTTAGGAATCTGATTTATTTAAATATCTATTTAATTTATTATATTGTTTACTAATAGTGTTAAAGTCTTCTTGTTTATTAATGTTATTATTATTGATATTAATAAAAATATTTTCCGCAATTAATCTTTTAAAATTATTTGGTTCTTTATCTAAAATTTTAACATTATCATAATCAAAACTATGTGAAAAATTATTTACATGAGTCGGAATTGGTAATATTTTGTCTAACGGGGTTTTTTGTGCTCATATATTCTCTTTTTTAAACATCTCTTTGTTTGGCCAACATAAGTGGCATTACAATCCTTACACGCAATCTCGTATACCACATTGGTCTCACACCATTTTTCCAGCTTATCTTTACCTAACTTAATAATGCTATTTAATTTGTTTGACATACAAGGAACTATAGTAAAACCATACTTTTTGAAGGAAGACTTACATGTAAAAAATAATTTATCATGAAACGGAATCGATATAACATTTTTGATTGTAGACATATTATTATTAAGTTTTGAATTGCCATAAGTGTGATATCTCACGCGATAACAAATACAACTATCAATAAAATTATGAGGGTAGCTATTTTTGGCGAGTATTTTTTTAACCATAACCAAATTTTCATTATGAAATTGTTGGTGCGAAAGAAGAAGAGCTCTATCTACTAGATTGTAAATGATATTGCGTTTTAATTGAATTGTGTGGTTTGAATTAAAATTTAAAACTCTATTAGTGTTTGTGGGTTTTTGATACCAATTAGTAATAATACTATTATTAATTATTGTTAAAGTGACATCAAGAAATGGAATCATGTTATTGTTATGTAACTCGTGTGTAAATTGTAAATATTTATTATAACTATTAAATTTGTTTAAAACTAGGTCTAGCTCTTCTTCTTTCACACACAAAATTGTATCGTCAACATATCTAAAATAGAACAATGGTGAGATATTATGATTATTTTTTAATTCACTGAGAACTGTGATTTCTAAGTCTTCCATAACAATATCTGCAAATAACGGTGAAATCGGAGAGCCCATGGGTGTACCAAAGATTTGTTTATAAATTATATTGTTAAACAGAAAGTAAGTATTGTCAAAAAGAAATTTAACTATGTATATTATGTTATCAAACGGAATTTTTGAGTGATTTTTCACTTATCTTTACCTAACTTAATAATATATTAACTATGTATATTATGTTATCAAACGGAATTTTTGAGTGATTTTTCACTCAAAAATTCCGTTTGATAACATAATATACCTAGTTAAATTTCTTTTTGACAATACTTACTTTCTGTTTAACAATATAATTTATAAACAAATCTTTGGTACACCCATGGGCTCTCCGATTTCACCGTTATTTGCAGATATTGTTATGGAAGACTTAGAAATCACAGTTCTCAGGAATACCTAACTTAATAATGCTATTTAATTTGTTTGACATACAAGGAACTATAGTAAAACCATACTTTTTGAAGGAAGACTTACATGTAAAAAATAATTTATCATGAAACGGAATCGATATAACATTTTTGATTGTAGACATATTATTATTAAGTTTTGAATTGCCATAAGTGTGATATCTCACGCGATAACGAATACAACTATCAATAAAATTATCAGGGTAGCTATTTTTGGCGAGTATTTTTTTAACCATAATCAAATTTTCATTATGAAATTGTTGGTGCGAAAGAAGAAGAGCTCTATCTACTAGATTGTAAATGATATTGCGTTTTAATTGAATTGTGTGAAAAATCACTCAAAAATTCCGTTTAATAACATAATATACATAGTTAAATTTCTTTTTGACAATACTTACTTTCTGTTTAACAATATAATTTATAAACAAATCTTTGGTACACCCATGGGCTCTCCGATTTCACCGTTATTTGCAGATATTGTTATGGAAGACTTAGAAATCACAGTTCTCAGTGAATTAAAAAATAATCATAATATCTCACCATTGTTCTATTTTAGATATGTTGACGATACAATTTTGTGTGTGAAAGAAGAAGAGCTAGACCTAATTTTAAACAAATTTAATAGTTATAATAAATATTTACAATTTACACACGAGTTACATAACAATAACATGATTCCATTTCTTGATGTCACTTTAACAATAATTAATAATAGTATTATTACTAATTGGTATCAAAAACCCACAAACACTAATAGAGTTTTAAATTTTAATTCAAACCATACAATTCAATTAAAACGCAATATCATTTACAATCTAGTAGATAGAGCTCTTCTTCTTTCGCACCAACAATTTCATAATGAAAATTTGATTATGGTTAAAAAAATACTCGCCAAAAATAGCTACCCTCATAATTTTATTGATAGTTGTATTCGTTATCGCGTGAGATATCACACTTATGGCAATTCAAAACTTAATAATAATATGTCTACAATCAAAAATGTTATATCGATTCCGTTTCATGATAAATTATTTTTTACATGTAAGTCTTCCTTCAAAAAGTATGGTTTTACTATAGTTCCTTGTATGTCAAACAAATTAAATAGCATTATTAAGTTAGGTAAAGATAAGCTGGAAAAATGGTGTGAGACCAATGTGGTATACGAGATTGCGTGTAAGGATTGTAATGCCACTTATGTTGGCCAAACAAAGAGATGTTTAAAAAAGAGAATATATGAGCACAAAAAAACCCCGTTAGACAAAATATTACCAATTCCGACTCATGTAAATAATTTTTCACATAGTTTTGATTATGATAATGTTAAAATTTTAGATAAAGAACCAAATATGTTACGTCGGGTCTACCAAAGAAGACCCGATGTTTAGTTTTTAAAGAAAAACTAATAATTGCTCTGTTTAGAGCCTAGGCTAATGAAAACCTACTAGCTCGGGATAGAGCTAGATACTACAGGATAGGATAAGGTTTGGGCAGCAATAAGGGCGCGACACGGTAGTTACCTAGAATTGAATTTACAAAGTTCGACTCAGTTCTTAGTTATTTGACTACAAGAAGACTGATGTTTAAACGGGAGTGGTTACCCAGACTAACATCCGAAATCTTGTAGTATAGTTTACGCGGTACTAGGGGTGATATTTTTTAGAAAGATGGATAGATAGAGAAGAAACACTGTTATTTAAGGGAAAGTAACACGATATTTCCGAGTTAGAGTCACATGAAATGGGGTGAGTGTGTGGAAAAAAAAATGATCTAGCTGTAGAAAAAGTTAGACAGCAAAACTTTACTTTTACTTACTATTTCTGTTGCTGGCGACTCCAGAAGATCTCTGCTGTCGGCGATGAAAAAGAATTGGATCAGGGTTATAAATAAAAATGTAGCACAAACAAATATATGCAAGGAAAGAATAGTGAGTTTATTTCCGCACACGCGTGTTACCTTTGCTCGGTAACTTGTACAACTTTTAATATTTTATATATTTTTATTATATTTTTTTTTCAGAAAACTTTTAGAGTGTCGCGGAACTCTGTACAATTTTGAAGTGTAAAAATTTTAGGAAGACCTCTTCGGTTGAGGTTTGGGACTTGAGTAGTGAAGAACCTCTTCGGCTGAGGCTTGATGCTTGAGTGCGTCTGAGAATATAAAGATCGCTCCCGCGAGTGTTCGCACACTCGGCGGGGCTAGGATTGAACACCCGAGTCGGGGTCTGAAATAGAACTCTGGTTTTTCGTTGGACGCGGTTACGAAGTAAGCTAAGCTTGAGATGGGGCGCAGCCGCTTTCTCCTGTCTTAAGCGTAGAGGGATGTTATTGGTCGCTTAGATTTTTGGGACCAGCCCTCACTCAAAATCGGGCGCTGGGATTCGATAATGAGGCGTCATTATGCATATACGCTATGAATTGATTGTTAGGCAATAAAAGAGAATTTTTGTTGTCTTACATTCAGCATCAAGATAAATAACCCACTTTGACATAATGTTTTTTTATAATAAATAATTTTTAATATGAAACTTTAAATACATATAAGAACTGGGCGGTCCCATGACTAATTAAAAAGAATTTACGTTAAAATATGAAGATTTATTAATAAAAAGGTGGAAATGAATTAAAACTTAATTAAAGAAAGGACTTATAATATGAATATTATAATAAATTATAATTAATCTGTAAATTAAACATTACTCAAAGTAGTTTATTTATGTACAAGAGTTTTACTTCAAACAAAAGGTTTTTAAATAGCGAAATCGTACAAAGGATAATCATAAACGCATCTAATATCCTGTTTTGTATATTAACCGTTAAGGGTCAATTAAATACGCGAATAAAAATATTGTTTTGGTATATAAAAGTGTGGCAATTATCAGTGAAATGTTTTAACATAGAAAATATAAACGTCTTAAAATTAGTAAAATTAGACTTAAAACTAAATATTACGGCTTTCGATAATATAAACGGATTTAAAAATTATATTCCTGAATTCATGATAAATCTAAGCTATTAACATTTTTAGCGCATAAATTAAAACTAAAATATAAGTATAGAAATAACTAAATGTGTATAAACTCTAATGCAATTAAAGTATATACAAAAGTTTGAATATAAAATAACTTATAGAAATAAACTATCTAAATCAACATAAATCTAATATGTGACTAATATAATATATATATTTTATTGGAACCTATTTATTACTTCATGCGTATTAAATTAACAGATCTACTTAAACTGGTACGGTAAACATATAATGCTATATACTTGTAATAGATTGAATCATTTGCAATTTTGAAAATATAATTTGCTGTATATGTATATATACATATATATATATATCTTAACTAAACTAACAGAACTTATTGACATTAATGTATACTTAAATTCTAAAATTTATAATAAACAAAACCAGATCAGTTATAATTGACGTATCTACTAGCTATATAATAATTCTATTCTATAAACTAAACTAGATATATTATAATAAGTAAAGTTTTAAAAGAAGAATATTTCCTGTTGTTATTTACCATGAAAATGACTTAAAATTACAGTCACAGAATAATCATCTAAGTGAAAAAATAAGGCAGGCGTGGGTGGTAGAAAATGCTGGAAAACGAGCGTGAGAGAGAGACGGGAACAGACGCGGTCGTAAATTCCGACACATACTCGAGTTCGAGAATGTTATCGCTTGCAGATGTTGGGGTCTTAGAGACTAAGGCTTGGGAAAGCGAAGATTTTTCCTTTTATCATATGGTTTACTCGGAAAATCTTAAGTCAGACCAGTGTTTGTTGAGGACTATCAATAAAGAAAGGAAACGAAAAAAACTTTACGACATGCGGCGAAGAAGGAAATATTGTACCCTTACTTCGAAATGTTCGAGTGTGGGATTTTCGTGTGACCGATAATTCTAGCCTGGGTTTTTGTTTTCAAGACTATTTTCTGTCTTGCATTTATTTAGGATTGTTGTATTTAATGACTAAAATTTTTTTAATATAGTAAAATGGCCGGATGTAACAAATAATTTTAAAAGATTAATTGCGGAAAATATTTTTATTAATATCAATAATAATAACATTAATAAACAAGAAGACTTTAACACTATTAGTAAACAATATAATAAATTAAATAGATATTTAAATAAATCAGATTCCTAAGTATAACTATTCTCTGTTTGAAATTTCTCTTTGTTTGTGTGAAGGTGTTCTATTATGGCTTTCTATGTATACGTGAATAAGTAAGTTCGGGTACCTTCGAGTATTTCCGCCTGCGTTGACTCTGTTACATACTTAGATCTATTATATGACTGCTATAGACTGAAAAAGCGTACGACGATAGAGACGTATTCGTCTCTGATATGGTATTAGTTATTTAAGTATTATGGTATGACCATTAATTTTTTGATTTTTATACAATAACAAAGTTTATAACTTCCATATTTATTGTGAAAACATTACTATACAATTATAATTTTTATTAGTTTTTAATAAAGGCCTGAAGAGGTCCCATACCAGGGACGAAACGTTGCCGGTATTTATGGAAAAAAAAAAAAATTAACTAAAGGAGTTTTTATTTAAGCTTTGGGTTGTCCTCCCACATTTGCTGTGTTATCATTTCACTACTTGTTAATATGGAGAGGAATATCAATACTTATAAATGATATTCTATTCTATTCTATTTTGTATAACTTCTTCAGAAGTTATGCGAAGTTAAATATTAGGGTGTAGCGAAAAACCGTCATTTTTGAATTTCCATTTCAAATCGATGAGTAATTAACTCATTTACAAGCTCCAATTGCCATAAACAAGAGATTAAGAGATTAAAATTGATAAAACTCACTTTAAATGTAAAAAATTATAATTTTTTGATGATTTACCCATTTATCGTGATGTGATTTTATCTAAAAATTCATTCTACTCAAATGCCAATGTCAAGAAAGGTTTCTGCAATAAATTTACTGCAGAAATGTATTTTTTCTACTTTTTTATCATTATTTTATTATAATGCTATATGCATGTGTGTGTATGCACTGCGGGTAGGTAGTTATTATAGGTATGGTAAGATTAATTCAGCTTATCGATTTACCAGTTTATTCAGGATAAAATAACTCGCCTTAGGGGGTCTGTTGTATTAAAATACATCATTATTGTTGTATTTTGGTAAATGATATAATTCAGAACTACTAACTGTGGGGATTAAGCACCCACGTATCTCCAGGATTCCAGAAATAAGAAAGGAGAGAGAAATGAGAGTCGGAGTGTTAACAGTAACTAGGAGGTTTATTGAAGAACTGTGGTGGTGTACAGCGGACACACGTCCGCACGCTCTAATGCTTGAGCGACGACTGCCGCTCGCAGGCGGCTTCTCGTCGTACACAACATGGCCACTTCCCCCACTCTCGCAGTTATCGTAAGATTGCAGTCCCTATACACTCCCCCCCCCCCCCCCCCAGTGCCAACGAAGTACATAAGTATAAAAAATATAAATACAAAATAAGTATACCTATCGCGCTCGATAGAACTTACAAGCTATGCTAGTAATATCACTGTATATCACAGTTGCATTACCCTTTTGTATTAGGAGCAAATAGTATTTTTTTTTTTTTTAGCATAAGTCTTTAATACTGGTCGCTCAACGGTGGTGGGCTGATTGCAAATTGAATTACCACCGGCAGGTACTTGGGAAAGATCATCGCAGATTATATAAGCGGGTTTAAGAAGTTCGGCAGATACACTGCGTGACGCGCCGTTAACTTCTATGTCAAAAACGCGATCGGATGGGCGATTTAATACTTTGTATGGGCAAGTATATGGCCTTTCTAATGACTTTTTGGCCATGTTACGCAAAAATACATGAGCACATGTATATAAATACATAAAATAAAATGCACGCCTCTTATAGTTATGTGCGACAGGGACTGGACGAATCTGACGCATAAATTCGCGAAATTCTTCAATAAAAAAATTTGGATCAGTAGTGAAGTCTTCAGGGAGGAAAAACTGACCTGGAAGATGCAAGGTAGTGCCGAATACAAATTCTGCAGGAGACGCGTTCGTGTCCTGACGGAGATGACAACGTAAACCTAATAATACTGTACTTAGTGTACGGGTCCAGTCCTTGTCCACGTGACCCATTATTGACGCTTTAAAAGTACGGTGCCAGCGCTCGATTAGGCCGTTCGCCGCAGGGTGGTACGCGGTAGTGCATATACGCTCGCAACCTATTAGGGACAAAAGAGCCATGAATAAGTGCGATTCGAATTGTGAACCCTGATCGGAAGTGATGACCTTGGGCGCGCCATAGCGAGGGACCCAAGTGTAATAGAATACTCTGGCAACCGTCTGTGCTGAAGTTTCGCGTAGCAGAATCGCCTCAACCCAGCGCAAAAAGCGATCAGTCATGGTGATGATATATTCGAAGCCGTTACGATTAGGAAGGGGACCGACTAGGTCAATGTGCACGTGGTCGAATCGACCATCGGATGCGACGAATTTATCAGGAATAAATTTGACGTGGCGAAAAATTTTGGAGTGTTGACAATCTAAGCCATTTTTGCATATACGCGGAATATCACGGTGCCTATTAGGCCAGACACAACGCTGCCGTATGAGTCGATCGGTGACTTTGGGGCCTGGATGAGTAGGTTTGTGGAACATGTTAAACACTGTTTCACGAAGGGACTCAGGAATATATGGACGAATGGCCTCACCAGTGATATCGCAATAAATGGTGGTATGTACAGAACCCCATTGGATGCGTTTTAGCGACAACGGATAATCTGAAGATTCACGAAGGACCTTGAGCTGTTCATCGGCTTCCTGTTTCTCAGCGAGATCATTGAGGTCAATTTCTACAGGGAGTCTGATGGATTCTACACGAGAAAGTGAATCAGCTACAGTATTTTCTGCACCTTTAATGTATTCAATCTGAGTAGTATATTGAGCGATAAGGGACAACTGACGCGTTTGACACGGTGAGGCCTTATCAGATTTTTGCATGAAAGCATAAATAAGAGGTTTGTAATCTGATAAGATCTTGAAGTCCCTACCTTCAACTAAAAACGAGAAGTATTTAATAGCTTCATATATGACCGTGAGCTCGCGGCCATAAGCGCTGTACTTCCGCTGTGAGAGAGAGAACTTCTTGGAGAAAAAACCTAGTGGTTCCCAAACTCCAATGAGGGAAAGTTGTTCCAGAGCAGCACCCATTCCAGAGTCAGACGCATCGGAAACAATGCGTATCTCCGCACAAATACGGGGGTGAACAAGCAGAGCTGCTGCTGACAACCCCTCCTTTACACGAATGAAGGCTTCCTCTGCGTCAGGCGTCCAAGGAGCAGGACGTTTCACTGAGAAGTCGCAGCGCGGGGCATGTTACGGCGGTAAAAATTTACGGTACCAACAAACCTGCGAAGTTCTGCTATTGTTTGAGGTTTAGAAAAATTCAAGATGGCTTCGACTCTGCTAGGAATGGAGCGAATGCCTTCATCATTCACAAGATAACCTAAACATTCTAATTATTCAGCAGCAAAGGTACATTTTACGACGTTTAAGCGAAGATGTAACTTCTTAAGTCGTTCAAAGACCGTGCGCAGATATGCTCAATGCTCTTCTTCAGATGAAGATGCAGTCAGAATGTCGTCAATATAGAGATAAATAAAATCGAGGTCACGTAGTGCACTATTAGTATAACGCTGGAAGGTTTGGCTCGCGTTGCGGAGCCCGAAGGTCATATACATGAATTCGAAGAGACCGAAGGGGATGATATTGGCTGTCTCCGTTATGTCCTCGGGGGCAATAGAAATCTGATTGAACGCTTTGTGGAGATCAAGCGCTGAGAAGACTTTCTTACCATGAAGGTTGTTCTCTTTTTGTTCTTCGTTATGAGGTATCAGCTCCAGGCAACGTCCTCAGAAAGGTTGTTTGTGCAGTCATGAATGTGTGCGGTTGGATACTTATCAGGGACCGTGGCGGCGTTTAAGCGCCTATAGTCACGACACCGTCTCTAAGAGTTATCCTTTTTTAACTCCATGTGGAGGGGGCTTGCCCAGGGGCTGCTGTCGAATTCGGCTTTCGCCGCTTTTAGTTTATCTGGAGAATGTCTACGAGGACGCTCGGAGAGTGGAGGACCAGAGGTTAAAATGTGAGGAAAAACGTCGCTGTTTCTGGCGAGTTTGGGCTTAGAAGCGCCCGTGATCTCCGGAAAATCAGTGAGCATCTCTGCACACTTTGAGCCGTGAACTACTATGAGGACAGAGTCAACCGAGACTTCTTGTACAATTCCAAGGGAGTAGACGTTAGTTACCGAGTCAACAAGACGTCTACGCTTAAGGTCAACTAGAAGGCTGTAATGAGATAAAAGATCAGCACCAGTAATGAGATGAGGTACATCCGTAATGCAGAAGCTCCAGTGAATGGGTCGCCGAACGCCCAGATTAACCTTTAGGCTGCGGGGAAATTTCAGTACAAATTGACCTCTTAGAATATGTAAAATGTATACATAATATCACTGGATATCTCAGATAGAGTCGCTGACCTGACTGCTGGTCCATATATCGACCAGCCCCGCAGGCAACGTAAAGTGCAATGTAAAAAAATTTGTCTCTTTTGTTATGAAGATTTGAGAGGGTATTTCTATGTAATTTCACGCGTTGAATATGAAAAAAATAGTAACAAAATTCTCGCAGACACCCTTGACCTTGAAAATCACCATTTGAAGGTCAAATTTCATTCCTACTATAAGTCAAGTTTTTAGACGGTTTTCGTACGTAGTTTGGTGTGCTGAATACGTAAAAAATAATAAAAAAATTCCTGTTGATAATCCTGACCTTGAAAATCAGTATTTCAAGGTCAAGAATGTTTTGAGAAATTTTAAAACTATTTGTTATGTATTCAGAACATCAAATTTGATCTAAAAACTTCAAATATTCTTTGTCTCTAGAGTGGTCCATATATTGACCACCCCCGCAGCTAAAAGGTTAAGTGTGACCATCGATTCACCATAGGTGTTAATCAACGAATTATTCGCTGCAAATAGACTAAAGGAGCTGAGCTTACCGCATGCCTTAGGATTAGCTAGAACGAGCGAAATGTCCGCACCAGTGTCGATCAGGAACGAACGCCCGAAATGCGATCACGCACCTGGAGACATTTAGATACACGAGGGCCTTCTGAAGCCGTCTCCTCAAGAGAAGATTGAGTTAGTTTTTTGGTGGATTTTGTTGCTGCCACTCGCCATATTTGGAACCCCACTCACGGCACGACAAAGGGTTGTTCGGATATTTGCGGTGAGCATGGCACAAACCTGAAGAGTCGCGACTAGAAGAGCGACCGCGTCTAGATCTGCCTTCAAATTGAGGCCGAGATGCATCATTGGATGAGTTCTGGCTACTAGCTGATTTTCTAGACAACGCGCTAACCTTCTGTTCAAGGCGATCGAAAAGCTTAAGAAGAGTTTCAAGAGTGGCGGCAGTTGGCGGATTAGAAGAGACAGCACTAACCTGGGAGTCAGTGGTGCTGGCAGTCTCAGCCAATCTGTCAGCTGCTTCAGCTAATTTGTTGAGATCAGTGCCACCCGTAGCAACAAGAATTGCACGGTGTTGTGACGGGAGCTGATCTAGAAAGATGTATGATTTTATCATTACAAGAGCCTTGATTGAGGCCACGAAGCCTTTGAAGAATTCTCGTGGGTTTACCGTCGGTCAACACTTCGCCCTTTTGTAATTATTGGTTAATGTTTATAACCAGGGTATTAACTTGAAATTAATTTGTCTAGACATTACGCTAAAAATCGATTTATTTGTGCTTCCGTTTTTAAAGTTTAGCATCGATCTTTCTCATTAGAGGGCCTGTGAGCTACTGCCTTGTACACTTACCGATAAGCATTGCGCTTAGGCAAGTGAGGCTGGCTATTCTCTTGCGCTCGTAAAACAGTAAAATTATACTAGATTGTTTATAACCTGTTTTGATATTAATAAAGATACTCGTAATTTAACATTTGAATCTATAATCATTGCCTAACGTCAAACTCACCCGATAGCGAACCCAGAAACAAACCCTACCTTACCAACCTCCTACGGCACGATAGTTGACCCTCTGCGCTAACTGTTTACCCGGCATTCCTCTCTATCACACGACATGGTAGTTAGCCTTCTGCGCTGACTGTTTATCCGTATTATCGCCCTTACCGCTCTTTCGTATCGACGGTACGGGCTCCGGCACACTGCGCGCCGGTATCTTACCCTGAGATCGGAGGCACCCTCTCGTTCCGATAAAACTGCTCGAGTCCAGTACATGAACTAGTAATTTAAAAAAAATTGAATATAACGACCGAGTAAAGACAGCTGATATAAAGTAAAGGTAAAAGTCAAAGAACAGCTAGTCATTACCATCTGGTACGTTACATACCATCTGTTAAGTATAATTAGAGGAGTATTGTCCCGGAATTCCAATGGAATCGATCGAAAATTCATTGAGATAATCAGGCAACTTCATTACGTACGGACGTACAGACATACATACATCTCAGCAAATAATCAAAACGCACTTACTCTGGGTGGAAAATGGTTTTTACATATTCAATTTTTAGTATTTGAATTCCGACAATATTCGCTCTCGTGAAATTATAAGGCTCTCCCGAGTAGCGGTCGTTCCTAAAAATTGGTTTAATCATGTTGACATTTTGTGGAGATGTAGAGTTTATATATTTATCGTATATAAGTCCTTTAGGTAAAAGAATTGCATCATAATTTTTAGAGATATTTAAGGTTAAAATGTTTTTATGTTTTTTTTTTTCAAAATTGTAATTTCTCAATGACAACTTCGTGTATCAGTTTTAAATTTATAGACTATTTTGCATGCGATATAGGCAATACCTATGTAGAATTTAGAGATATTTGATATTTAAAATTTTGGTATTTCTGAAAATGACTTTCTATGTCGCACAATAACTAGAGTCAAATTTAATTACTTTGACATTTGATAGAGATGTAGAGTTTGTATATTATTTATTATATGAGCTCTTAGGGTAGAAGAATTAGTTTATAAATTTCAGAGATATTTCAGGTTAAAACTGTTAAAACTGTTTTAGCCCTCTTTTCAAATCGTAATTTTTCGGGAACGGTTTTATGTATATGTCACTAGAAAATGGAAATAACGCGCGATACGCGCGCGTGTTGTTTACTTGCTTTTATTTTTATTTAGGTTAATTTACAGTGATATCTGCAGAAACGTGTAATTAATCAGATACGCTGGTCAATTATTTTGAGTATGAACTAATTTTTCGAATAATTGCAATTTAAGAAGTGAAAATAGTAAGAATTACCCCCTCTCAATTTTGAGATAAAAATTTTAAAGTTAAAACGTTTACGGTTCATTGGCATATAATTTTATATACACTCATTTTGCCTTTAGAAATTTATGTAAATGTTTTTATTAGCTGCCACTGTTTTTTCATTCATTTGCTTTTTTCATTTGCTTCTCTATTTACTTTAGAACCTATTTAAAATCTATAATGTTGGGACTTTTTCCATCTATTGCTGGAGATCTTTCTATACGTTTCCAGATTTCATATTCTTCCACAGATTTTAATTGTTTTATAACTGCAGTTGCTTATTGGTTTTTTTCGAATGTTCTCATTACTTTCCTAGATCTTGGTTTAATTAGGCAATCAGTGCATATATCTTCTCCTTTGCTAATTCTGTATTCTCTTTTTTGTTTATTTGAACACCCTCCATTATTCAAAAAATCGTGAAAATTCGATATTTGAGGGCCAATCCGTGGAATATGGAGTAAAATAAAAAAATCCATATAAATTACATTCAGCAACGTTTCGCCAGCAAGGTTCGCTGGCCTCATCAGACTATTATTTATTCCAAACAAAAACAACAAATAAATATTACAAACACAATACAAGATTTTCGATGAAGAGCACAAACTTTTCTCACCAGTAAATTTAATTATTAATTATATAACATGATGATATTCGGAAGTGGAACGAAAAACGACTTCCACTGCCACCGTCAATGTTTTAAACTGCAAATGAAAACCAAGCGCCGTTGTCTTATATACAGTCAATGACTTTGGTGTGTTTATTCTGGAAAAGGTTATTAAGCTTCTTGTATGTGTGGCTCAGTGATTGTGTGTCTTTTTTTCTATTGAGAGTGTATTTATACATGTTAATGTGAAGCATCTTGGAAATAAGTCGCTTATTATAATTCTTTTCTCGATCCAAAATTTTTACATTATTCCAATCAAACTTATGGGTACTATTTTCAACAATATGTAGTGGAACGGGTAGTAATTTATTTTTGCACTTTTCATGTTCAGATATTCTTTCTTCCAATTTTCGTTTTGTTTCGCCAATGTAACATGCCGAACAATCCTTACAATCAAACTTATATACTACACTCGTTTCATCCCATTTTTCCGATTTATCTTTGCCAAGCTTAATTATGTCTGCAAGACTATGATTGACCAAAGGTACAGTGCGAATATTGAATTTTTTTAATGAACCAGCAACCTTATTAAAAAACTTATCATGATAAGGAATTGATAAAGAAACTAACGGCTCTTTATGATTAATATTACGTTTTAGAGTTGGAATTCTTATTGAACGGAGTCTATTGTTTATGCAGGAAACTATAACTTTAAAGGGTAATCATTTTCTAATAATATTGTTTTTATTCTGTTTATGTTTTGAGTATGAAACCTTTCATCTGAAAGTAATATGGATCTACCTATTAAATTTGAAATAATACTCCGTTTTTGCTGGATTGTGTGGTTCGACTTAAAATTCAATAATCTACCCGTACATGTCGGCTTTTGGTACCAATTTGTGATTAGTTTATTTTCAATCTTAATAATTGATACGTCTAAGAAATTAATTGAATTTTTTTTACAACCTCATGTGTAAACTTTAAGTTCTTATTGTATTCATTGAAAACTTTTAATACTGTTCCCACCTACTCATTATTCACACACATAATAGTATCATCTACATATCTCCGGTAAAACAAGAGCTCGCAATTATATTCAACTTTTAGTTTTTTTATACATTCTATTTCTAACTCTTCCATTACAAGGTCAGCAAAAATTGGCGAAATCGGTGATCCCATTGGTGTGCCAAAAATTTGTTTATAAATTATATTATTGAAAGCGAAATAAGTGTTGTCGAAAAGAAATTTAGTAATATTGACTATTTCATCAAACGGAATTTTACTCTTTTTATCTATCTGTGTATATCTTATATCTAAACTCTTCAATACTAACTCACAAGGTATATTAGTAAACAAAGAGCTGACATCGAGTGAAAGCAAACTAAAGTCAGCTGGTACGTTAATATTCGAGATTGCCTCTTTAAATTCAAAGCTATTATTAACGCGTAAACTAATGAAATGAAAAAAGTTCGACATATCGCTTCACAAGATAGAGAATTTGCTAAAAAACTTGGTGATACGAAAATTTTCTGCAAACAGAAAAGCAATATCTTTTTCACTCGTGCAGATAAAGGAAACTTGACAGTCTGTATGAATAAAATTGATTACAAAGAAAAGATGAATAGACTCTTTGATGATAAACGCACTTACAATATTGTCAACCGAAACCCGCTTAGAACGTTACAATCTAAAGTTCATAAAATCCTGTCTAATTTAAACGAAAATAAATTTTTAAATAGACACTATTATAATAAGGATCTTACACAAACCGATACCACACTGGCGAAAGCATATGGATTACCAAAAATCCATAAAGCTGATGCCCCATTAAGACCAATTATTTCTCTAGTCAATAGTCCCACCCATTTTCTTGCAAAAATTGTATATTTAGAATTAAAAAAATGTATCAAACCACCTATGTCACGCGTTAATAATAGCTTTGAATTTAAAGAGGCAACCTCGAATATTAACGTACCAGCTGACTTTAGTTTGCTTTCACTCGATGTCAGCTCTTTGTTTACTAATATACTTTGTGAGTTAGTATTGAAGAGTTTAGATATAAGATATACACAGATAGATAAAAAGAGTAAAATTCCGTTTGATGAAATAGTCAATATTACTAAATTTCTTTACGACAACACTTATTTCACTTTCAATAATATAATTTATAAACTAATTTTTGGCACACCAATGGGATCACCGATTTCGCCAATTTTTGCTGACCTTGTAATGGAAGAGTTAGAAATAGAATGTATAAAAAAACTGAAAGTTGAATATAATTGTGAGCTCTTGTTTTACCGGAGATATGTAGATGATACTATTATGTGTGTGAATAATGAGCAGGTGGGAACAGTATTAAAAGTTTTCAATGAATACAATAAGAACTTAAAGTTTACACATGAGGTTGAAGAAAATAATTCAAGTAATTTCTTAGACATATCAATTATTAAGATTGAAAATAAACTAATCACAAATTGGTACCAAAAGCCGACATGTACGGGTAGATTATTGAATTTTATGTCGAACGACACAATCCAGCAAAAACGGAATATTATTTCAAATTTAATAGATAGATTCATATTACTTTCGGATGAAAGGTTTCATACTCAAAACATAAACAGAATAAAAACAACATTATTAGAAAATGATTACCCTTTAAAATTTATAGTTTCCTGCATAAACAATAGACTCCGTTCAATAAGAATTCCAACTCTAAAACGTAATATTAATCATAAAGAGCCGTTAGTTTCTTTATCAATTCCTTATCATGATAAGTTTTTTAATAAGGTTGCTGGTTCATTAAAAAAATTCAATATTCGCACTGTACCTTTGGTCAATCATAGTCTCGCAGACATAATTAAGCTCGGCAAAGATAAATCGGAAAAATGGGATGAAACGGGTATAGTATATAAGTTTGATTGTAAGGATTGTTCGGCATGTTACATTGGCGAAACAAAACGAAAATTGAAAGAAAGAATATCTGAACATGAAAAGTGCAAAAATATATTACTACCCGTTCCACTACATATTGTTGAAAATAGTACCCATAAGTTTGATTGGCATAATGTAAAAATTTTGGATCGAGAAAAGAATTATAATAAGCGACTTATTTCCAAGATGCTTCACATTAACATGTATAAACACACTCTCAATAGAAAAGAAGACACACAATCACTGAGCCACACGTACAAGAAGTTTAATAACCTTTTCCAGAATAAACACACCAACGTCGTTGACTATATATAAGACAACGGCGGTTGGTTTTCATTTGCAGTTTAAAACATTGACGGTGGCAGTGGAAGTCGTTTTTCCTTCCACTTCCGAATATCATTATGTTATATAATTAATAATTAAATTTACTGGTGAGAAAAGTTTGTGCTCTTCATCGAAAATCTTGTATTGTGTTTGTAATATTTATTTGTTGTTTTTGTTTGGAATAAATAATAGCCTGATGAGGCCAGCGAACCTTGCTGGCGAAACGTTGCTGAATGTAATTTATATGGATTTTTTTATTTTACTCTATATTCCACGGATTGGCCCTCAAATATCGAATTTTCACGATTTTCTGTATTCTCTTGCTCTGGCTCTTTAAATTATTGTTTCTCACTAATTTGTTTTCTTTTATCTTTCTTGGTTACCCTTTTTCTTTTGAGCTCTCCCTCTGTTTTCGATATTTTTTCATCTAAGTTCTCATGAAATTCTAATGACCATCGATATTTCATCATCTAAGTTCTCAAGAAATTCTAACTCTCAGTTCTTAATTTTGTTTTGCTGTATTTATCTTCAAATACATAATTTTTCTTTACAAGGATATCCCCATTATAATAGTGAAAAAGACATCCTTCCTGGAATTCAAAATTTTTTTGACAGTTGATCAGGCATGCAAAATGACGACCTCATACGGTACTGTTAGCTCCCCCCTCCTCCCACCTCTCTACACCACCTAAAAAGCTGATTTTGTCATAAATAATTTTTTGTAGCAAAATAATTGCTTTGTAAAAATCTAAAAAAATGCAAGCATATTTTACATAAAAATACACATCTTGTCAAAATTTTTCATGATTTTAGAACCTCAAGAACTGACCTAAAGAATAAAAAAAAAATTTTAAATCGCTCTATAATTGAACCATATTGCGGTTCAGGCGTGCAATTTTGCGGAAAAGTGAATATTTGTACACTTTCTGTATCTGAAAATATACAGAGAACATGTATATCACTTGCTGCCAATATTTTTCGGCCATTCATTAAATAAATTACATTAAATAAATTACACTTTTTCGGTTGGATATACTGTTGAGAGAGAGAGAGAGAGAGAGAGAGAGAGAGAGAGAGAGAGAGAGAGAGAGAGAGAGAGAGAGAGAGAGAGAGAGAGAGAGAGAGAGAGAGAGAGAGAGAGAGAGAGAGAGAGAGAGAGAGAGAGAGAGAGAGAGAGAGAGAGAGAGAGAGAGAGAGAGAGAGAGAGAGAGAGAGAGAGAGAGAGAGAGAGAGAGAGAGAGAGAGAGAGAGAGAGAGAGAGAGAGAGAGAGAGAGAGAGAGAGAGAGAGAGAGAGAGAGAGAGAGAGAGAGAGAGAGAGAGAGAGAGAGAGAGAGAGAGAGAGAGAGAGAGAGAGAGAGAGAGAGAGAGAGAGAGAGAGAGAGAGAGAGAGAGAGAGAGAGAGAGAGAGAGAGAGAGAGAGAGAGAGAGAGAGAGAGAGAGAGAGAGAGAGAGAGAGAGAGAGAGAGAGAGAGAGAGAGAGAGAGAGAGAGAGAGAGAGAGAGAGAGAGAGAGAGAGAGAGAGAGAGAGAGAGAGAGAGAGAGAGAGAGAGAGAGAGAGAGAGAGAGAGAGAGAGAGAGAGAGAGAGAGAGAGAGAGAGAGAGAGAGAGAGAGAGAGAGAGAGAGAGAGAGAGAGAGAGAGAGATTAAAAAGGGGGTCTTGCTCGGAAGCTCATAAAGCTAAAAAAATTGTACTATTTTAAATGTAATTAATAGGCCAGTAATCAAGATTGAGGCCTTAAACAGTTAAAATGGCAAATGTGTGATAATTGTTCATGAAAACCTTATGTATAGTCAAAAAATTACTGGATTATGGTATAAATTAAGGTAAAATACCCAATAGTTGGACAGATTTCGATCATAATCACACGACGTTTTCAGACCAAGAGGATAAATATTTTGAAACTTTTAAATTTAGATATTGATTTGTAATCTATTTGATTAATTTATACAGAGAAAAACTCATGTTCATGCTTATTGGATATTAAAAAAGTAACTTCGAAAAAATATGTGTAAGGTTTCTAAAATTCGACACCCTATGCTGAACTGGGATCAATAGCAGGACATACATTGAGCCCTAAACTTGGACAATATCTACTACTAATATTGCTTGAATTTCAGCTGGTCTAGGTGGGTTCAACTTGATGCCAGCTGAATTAAAGTTAATTCCAGTTTGGATTCTGATTAAATATTCGATCGAGTTGAATCCAACGGAATATTTTTATAGGGATATAATTAAAAGTATCTAGTCATCGGGTTGTAAGGTTTTATAGTAGGTTCTGTGGATAGGGGAGGGAAAGCTAGGTTAGAAGTCACCTTAAGTGCAATGGTGACTAAATGTGCATATACGATGATTGAGTGCTGAAAATATCGGTGCTGCTCGCTCTGCTGCTGATGTCCTCAGTCGTTAGATAAATGATTATAGTTATGTAATTATTCTCAAATAATGAATTTAATATTGAACGAACTATTATAAAAATAGCAATATTTGCTATATAAAATTTATTTAATATTGAACGTATTATTATAAAAATAGCAATATTTGTTATATAAAAATTACTTAATATTGAACGAATTATTATAAAAATTATTTAATACGCAGGAAATAGTTAATTAAAATATTCAAAATAATAAAAGAAAGTTCAAAGAAATTATTAATAATAATAATAATAATTGATATTGTATTCGCAAAAAAGTAAGTGTCAGGAGATAGGAAACGGTGGTGGAAAACGCCTAGGTTAAATAATAGCAATAATGATTAATTTATAACAAACTTATTTATTTCATACCCTTATTTGGGTGTAAATACCTATGGAATTAAAAAAAAAGAAATATATATATATTTGGTTATGAACCATTACAAAAAAAAAATAAAGCAATTTTAATTGATTTACAATATTTTACATCAATTTATTATGAAGACCTAATCGCATACAATTTTCTCGTACCTAACGCAATAAGATAGATCACAAAAAAAAATAAAGATAATTAAATTAAATTTTATATATTATTTAACGCAAAAAGATATGATTAATGTCGCGCCTACCAAAATAAACCACTCATTTAATGCGCGTCAAAAATGAGTAACCGTGAATCTGCCCGACGATAAACCGAAAATTCGATATACTAATAACCTGGAAATTGTGTCAATAACAACAACAAGAAAAAAAACGCATCCGCGGATGTCTACCTCTGGTCCTCGTTCATGCACGCTACACGTATATAGTAGAAGCAACCAAAGGCTCTCAAAGGGGATGACCTTGCGGTCACCTTCCTAGGGGCCCGGGGTGAGGGGCCACGCTGCCCCTCGCTTTACGCCACTATCTTATACAAGTAAGGGGAACGCCGAGTCGGGCGAACCAACTCGACTTGGTCAGGTTTATCCCGGAGGAGTAATTCCTGACCTATGCCCTTACTTCGCCCTGCGTACCTTACCTCGCTTTCTGCTGTACTCTAGAGAACTGGACCGGAGTTGGAGCTGGAGACTAAAATTAAGTGAGCTCTTCGTGGCGTGCACCCTATATTTATACCGAAAAATCGCAGATGATAGATTATCTGATCACCTGCTCGGGAGGGTGCGCAATCAACTCATTTACATATACGGTAGGATATAGTTGCGCAACCTTCCGAGAATTCTCGACTTTTAATTGGCTTGATTCGCGAGATACTTTTGTCATGCTACTGGAGAACAATTAAGTATTTCCATAATTTGTAGTTAAAAATATTACAAAATCAGCTGCTGGATATTTTAATTTATGCAAATAAAACTTCCATTTACGTCTTCATACGGTAAGCTTATCAGAATAAGCTAAATAAAATAAGTAAGACAATCTGTCTCACTTGCACCCATGCTATTCCCCATCGTGCTATCCTTGTCTGATTGCATCAGATAACACGTGGGCTGGCATGTAACTATCTAGTTACGTATATGCTACACTTATCTGCCACCTGGAATTATATGGCGCTAAATTCAAAATTAGTTAATAATGATCATGTTAATATGGGGTTATATTGAGTATGTTATTGGTGCGTAGCTTGTATGTTATTACATTCAATATTTCTGGTTGATTATGCGTGCCGTATATAGTTGTTAATAAATAAAAAGGATTTATAATTCAAATCTCCCGCCATGACCATTAGTGTTAGTGTACTCATCTAGGGATCTGATTATTGAGTACTTGCTCCATTTCCTAGATGGTGCGTCGAGTACCATTTATGCTTATTTGGGGTCATTGCGAGGGACGTGTGTCGGTAAACAGAATTCCTTATGACTGTGAGACTTAATCATGATATACATACATATATATTTTTATATATAATTAATGTAAGGCATTTATGACCGTTACAGGGTATTGCTAACTACGAGGCATGTTAAGTTGGATAATCTTTTTACTTAAATTAACACGCAATTCACTTGATACTCGTATCATACATATAAGTAATAGTAGCGTTTTACTATTGTTCAAGTAATGGTCCCCACTTTCAGTCTGCCCAGACATTGGGTATTTTACCTTAGTTACGGCAACACTGATGACACCATCGCTAAAAAAAAAAACATTTGTAATATACGCAATACTTGCACCAATATTTTTAGATGATAATTCACAAACCTAAGATGAAGATAAAAAAAAAAAAAAAGTTTTGTGTATTTTTAGGCATGGCTCACCACTGCGAAAAATCTGAAAATATTCAGATACAGAAAGTGCACAAATATTTACTTTTCTACAAAATTTTACGCCTGAACCGCAATATGACTCAATTATAGAGAGAGTTTAAGTTTTTTTTTATTCTTTTTAGGTCAGTTCTTGAGGTTCTAAAATCACGAACAAAATTTGAGAAGATGTATATTTTTATGTATAATATATTCGTATTTTTTTCGGATTTTTCCAAAGCTTATTTTGCTAAAAAAATTATGAAAAAATCAGTTTTTGAAGCAGAGGGGAGAGGAGGGAGTCAAAAATATCGTGAGAGGTCATCATTCTGCTTGCCTGAACAACTGTCAAAAAATTTTGGAATTCCAGGAAGGGTGTCTTTTTCACTATTATAATGAAGAATGCCTTTACATGTCTACTTTTATTATAATTTCTTACTTAAGGATAAACAATGCATCTATCTAATTTGTATCATATCAGTACTACTCGTTCAGTTATTTTGCTGTACTTGAGTCACATTTTCTTTGAACTTTAAAGAATACAAATGCACCAAATCTAGTTGGCTAGTTGTAATTCGACACTGAGCTTCTCTAATATCTCTACAGTAATCTCTAAAATCTCTACCAATAAAATTACTGCTCTACTCTGCTCTAAACTTCTCTTCTTTGTCTAGCAAATTTCTTACTCTGGCAATAAATGTTTCTACACAGTGACTCGTTTCATCTGTTGGTTCTACTGAGTATGACACAACTAGTCGAAGTATGTACATGTATGATATAAAGGTTTTGTTGCTCTCACTTTACTTTTGTTAAATCGTAATTACTTTAATTTGAATATTAGAAGCATTTCAATCTCTAAGGTCGTCTCATCTATTACGCTTTATTTAGTTACTCTATGTTTTATATTTGACTGCATTTCTTTTAAACAGCATACCGAAACATGTTCAAGTCTCATGTGCCGATGTATTGCCTGATTACATTGTTCAAATACCGTGGATTTTCTAAGGTAATTAAAGAAGAAACACTTTTCTATAAATGAATTAGTTTTAATGTTAATAACTATGGAGTACAGTATTTACAAGGGTTAGGAGCCTCGCGGGCTCGCCATGCGGTGCTATACATCGGTCGAGAGCTGTTGAGCAAGAGTACAGGAAGTGAGTCGGCCGCTGCCGCTTACGCCCAAGTAACGCTTTAGGTGCTTGGGTGGGGAGGCGTATAAAATATATGTATGTGTGTGCGTCGCGCGCTCTCAAGTTCTCATATTCTCGCACAATATAACATGTATAATTTTAACATACATGTTTATCTTATTGAAACTGTCACTCGAATCTATTTAGTGTAATCTGTTCTAAGTACAATATGGCGATTACTATTACTTATTTTCCGTCAGTTACCGTGTCAGTAAAGTTCTTTGTTGATTTTGAATTTTTTTCTCCTCTAAGTTTTTCTCCGTCTAATTATTTTAAATTTTCTATTGTTTCTTTGTTATTTTCTCTTTCTGGTACTAGTTATCTTTTTACTGCTTCTCTACGAGTAACCACATATACATTTATTTTATCGTTTTCTGTGTCAAGGGTTTATTTATTCATTCTATTTACTTTCATCTCGATTATTCACTATAAATTTTTGTATATTTCCAATATTAAAACTTCATTGAATTCAGGATCAAATGTATCTCTTCCCTTACCGTCTAAGTATACACTTACATCACCTTCTCCAATTGACCGCACGGACAACAGATTTTGTTATAGGTTTACTCCGTAAATCACATTTTCTAAATCTTATTGTTTATTTTCATCATTAAATCTTTACTTTCGTCCTTCGATTGAATGATTGAATAATTGTTATTTGCACATCTATTTTTAATTTGTTTGTTTTTTTGGTTCAAACTATTTAAAAATTAATTTAGAAATTGACGTATGTTCAGTGACAGCAGAATCGGCTGCAAATCTAACCAAGTGAAGATGTCTACTCTATTCAAGTTCTTATCAATTCTATTTGCAACCTTAGCCTTTAAAAGATTAATTTACTAGACTTGTTTATTTCAGTTTTCCATTTTTAGTCTTTCCATTGGCATTTTTATCAATATATATTGTTGTATGTTCCCCGGCCGTCTCTAATCGTACGTTTTTTATTTCTATGGTTTCCTCTTTCTTCTCTTAATATTTTACTATCAAACTAATTATCGTGACAACGGTTTTATCGTTTGAAACTCCTATTACCGCCTCTACATAATTGTCTACCACCTCTCTAAAGTATTCTCTCTTTAACCATCTCTAGATTCATAAGTCTCCTTAAACCTACCATCTTTCAAATCATTTATTTTACTGTGCCTTGTATTTCTAAAGTCAGGACCCCTTTTCTCTTTTTGAAAGATAGTTTTCAAGAACATATTCCAAATTATCACACTTTTGGTATAAGTCTTTAAGCCGATCTTTTTTTTGCGAGTTTCGTTCAATTAATCGATACTACAGCTGATTTATGTCCATCGAATCTAGTAATAAAATGAAAGGCTCTAGCTTTACGTATTCTAAATTTTGCCCTTTTCTATATTGTTGGAATATGTGAATATTTCAATACTGAATACTCGGTACGCGAGAATAATTTGTATGCGCATCTGCCGGGTGTCGGCGGACCAAACACACACATGCGTGTCTCCCCACCCCAGAGTATCTGATAGAGTAGTGTGAGACACGAAAGACGAGCGCAGCGACACTGCACATTTGTCACGCTTGCCTCGCACCGTGCTGTACCACTAGGTTAAGTTCAACCAATAAAACATATCTCAGTTAAAGTAAATAGATATGCTAATCAATTAATACTCCAAGCAATATCCAAATTCCTCAGAGTATTTGAGTGAGAGAATGTGAGAGAGCACATCCGTCTTCAACCTCGCCTCGTTGTCACCGCAGCGTGGGTCAAATCAACGTCTGTCTCATTTACAGGTGGAAGAGTGAGAGAGACATCATGAGTTCATGCGCACCGCGATAGTCAGTATAACGTCTCAGCAGTTCTGCAGCGACGCTGCGCTGTGCTACCGCGCCGCGGCGACACAGTGAGTATAGCAAATTCGCACCGAGGTGAAGCAGTGAGTATAGCCGATTCAAGCGCGACCGCGGGAAGCTTGAAAGTTGCGTAATTCCCAAACGATTTATAAAAAAAAATTTTCTAAAATTTTAATCTGAGGAACTCCCGGAATTATTGAAATATAAAAGGTATCTCTAATTTATTTTTCTGTAAGTGTGAATTCCTCTCTTATTACGATCACTCAGTTCAATGAGTTCCTCACGCACGCTTATCCGCATATGAGGCATTTCATGTTAACTCTCCCAGCCGCGGCGCGCGAGAGCCAAATCCTGCTGTTTGTAACTGGTGTTTGCGATATTAAAATGTACCATTAAAAAATGTACAACAAGTGTTTTCGACGTATTCTTCCCTCAGCTTTTTGATGGTGACGTTTTGTTACATGAAACGGCAGCAAGGGTTTGTTCCGTATTTCTATGTAGGTGGAAAGGGATTTTAGAGGAAGCGGGGAAATGATTCACTCACAATAGAGTTTAATTTTACCTGAGGATAACTCCTCATATATTCAAGAACCATTAAAATGCAAATAAACCGGACACTTAGCTACGCAATTGTGTAAGGTGTGAAGTAACTGAATTTACTGTCACGCGATCGCAATTATTTGAGGCACGGTAAGGAGCGTGGAGATGTTACCCGTCTGAAGAGTCACCGGAAAAGAGAGCGAAGGCCACGCCTGCAGGTGGTTTTGTCAACCCCTGCCGGTAACAAGGAAGGGGTGGCCTACCCTCGCTCCTCAACCACACGGCTACAGGACGGCTTACAGTCGAGAGTGGGGATGGAGAGACAATGAGTCTGAAAATCGTCCGAATACGTAACATTAGTCGTGCGAAATTCAAATCGACCCAAACACATTTGTTTTCCATAATTTTTGTATTTTAACTTAAAAAAAATATGAAATGTATTATATCTCGAAAAAGGCCTTTTTAATTTTGTTTTTTGAGAGTCCAAATCGAAAGATCATGTTTCTTTTCGTGAAAATAGCTATTTTCGAAAAGGGACTCTTTTAGTACTCGTCTTCTTCTGTTCAGAAAGTAAGCTCTGCTGTCGGTGTTAGTGAGGAGTCAAACCCTCAAATTTTAGTTCCAGAATCGCTATTGATGCGAAGTGCTGTCAGCAATGTCGGGCCAAGATTATTCTTCAACATAGAATTAAACGGGAGAAAACGCTTGGACATGCTCGACCATGGTTCTATTTATTCTTATATCCGCAGAGGCGTTAGTAAGTATTTCGCCGAAACAATAGAACAAGAAGCAGCTTCAGTACGCGTTGCTGTCGAAGGTGCAGTGAAGGTCCAAGGCGTATTAAATTTAAAAGATTCTATTGATAATACGGAGTTATCCTTGCCCTTCGTGTAGTTGATGAGCTTCAATATGACTGCAGTTTTGGGATCGACTTCAAGCGGCTTTTCAAGATGAAGATCGACTACGAGAATGATACGTGGTAGCCAGTATAGGAGGATCGAGTCGCTCTACCGCTGATTAGCAGTTAGAAATTGAAGCTATAAAAGAGAAACAGATTCCACGTACCACGGAAAAGCTAGATTTAGCTAAAGTTGCTCCGCACTTTATCGACATTCAAGATCATGAACCCATTCGTCAAGCTCCTCAGAAATATATTCCAAAGATGTTGCAAGCGACGTGGGCTGAAATCGATAGAATGTTGGACGAAGGAATCATCGAACCATCGGGCAGTCCATGGCGAAGCTACCCAGTATTGGTTCCTAAAGTTACGATTTATTTCGATTTTGCATAGACTATAGGAAAGCGAATAAGCACATTAAGTCTATCGCGTATCCATTGCGTAACATGGATGATATACGTGATAAATTAAGTTCGGCCAAGTATATTTCGAAGTTAGATTTAAGCCAGGTGTAATACAAAATTTTATTGGATCCGAAGTGCAGAGAGGTCACGGCATTTTCAGTGCTAGGGCGAAGACTTTTCCACTTTATCCGGTTACCATATGGGCTGACAAATACTTCAGCTGTGATCCAGCATATAATGGATAATCTTATCAAAGCTGCGTGGGAGCCTTGAGTATTCGCTTATTTAGACGATATAATTATCTCGTCTCGTCAACCTTCGAAGAACACATTAAGTGGCTAGAGATCGTTCTCAAAGCTTCGAAGGATGTCAATTTACAGATTAACCTCAAAACGTCTGAGTTTTGATGGGCTGAGGTTAAGTACTTTGTTTACGTAATCAACGAGAACAGTTTGAAGAGGGATATAAATAAAGTGAAACCCATCCTCGAGTATCCAGCTCCTACGAACATCAGGCAACTAAGAAGATTCAGTATAAAATAAATATTGCCCTCCAATTGTTATTAAAATGTAGTAAATCGACCTGACGGAGGCAGGTAAAACAAAAACAAAGTTTTTTCTTTTATTTCAGCAACGTTTCGTTGGCATGGTCCGCGATCCTCTTCAGGCTGTAGTTTATTAATCAAAACAGAAAATTTTTTACAATATATAAAACAAACTATCACTTACATTACAAAAAGAAAAAATATTAATACCTTATTTGTTTCATGTGTCACATAGAACACATAGCGTCGATATAAGTGACACAGTTGTACAGTCGTATTTATAGTACAAAAATGACTGTGTTTACAAACAAGACCAAAGAAATCTATCGAAGGCAGAGAGTAATTTTAGTGGAACGGAGAAGCAGTGCCTCACCCTCATATGGTCAGTTGAGAGGCTGACAGGTTATCTACAAGGTGAGAAGTTACACAGTAATTACCGACCATCACAGTATTCTGTTCAACCTCTGAGGTTGAATAATCTCAAAGATCTTACTCGCCGTTTGGCCAGATGGAATACGGCTTTAAGAACCAAAGAGAGGTCTAATACCAAGTCGGAGGTTTAGTACGGAGACGTAATCATGTGCTGTCATCCACAGAGGATAGATTTGCAGCCAAACACGTTCCTAAATTTGTTGCATCGGTCAAAATTGTTGAAGTTTACTCCCCGGTAGTGTAATTGATAGAGAACCTTGATTCGAAACAGAGAACGAAGGGTTTTATAAATGATCTAAATAGGTATACCCCACGCCCAAATAAGCAACAGCAGAACGAACCAGCTACAATAACAGATGCCTCTGTTACCGATACGAGCGACAACGATGTGCAGACTACCGACGATTCTAATTGGCCGCGCTACTTACTACACACGTACAGCATCGCTACCCCGGCAGTTAGGAAGAGGAGCAGACACAAAGGGTTTTTCTCCCTGCAGGAACACGTTCAGCAGGAGCGGGGCCACCAGCCCGGAGCCCTCAGCCGACAGCTTGTTCGTCAAAGTCGAGGCCGACCGAAGAAGAGCTCGAATCTTCTGCCACGGTAGGGAATTCAGGCCGCTCGCCATATCGCGACCCCTCAGCCCATCCTCGAGGGTAGGTTGCCCATTGCCAGTCTATCCAGCCATTTTCCCGATCTACAAAGTACCACCTCCGCCCGGAGGTGACGCAACGGCTGCCACCCACGCTGCCGAGGAATTCGGCCGAGGCCGGAACTTTCGGCCGCCTACACCGTCGCCGTCCAGGAATCCATCGCCGGCTGCGGAGCAGCTGCCATTGGTGGAGGCC
This sequence comes from Torymus aiolomorphi, assembly GCA_036365515.1. Lineage (NCBI taxonomy): Eukaryota > Metazoa > Arthropoda > Insecta > Hymenoptera > Torymidae > Torymus > Torymus aiolomorphi. The sequence goes on along the minus strand of CM070875.1, from coordinate 60,422,845 downwards.
AGAGGCAACCACGTGTCGAAAATCTACCATTTTAGGTACATTTCGACATTAAAAATCGTTTTTATGGATTTAACTCGTTAGGAACTAATTGTATATAAAATTTTTTAATACACTGTGAGAAAACTTCCATATATAGACATATTGTGTTTACATTTTGCACTTCCAAAAGTACACATTGTATACTATACCTACATATATGGTAGTTTTCTGGCAGTGTAAGAAAATGTTTTGTTTTAATATTATCAATAACTTTTACATTTAACATTTTTGTGTAAAATCAAATCCTGTCACGTAACGAGGAAAAATCAACTATTTTGTCGATTATATCACTATTGCGTGTACAAATAGTGTTCGTAGAAAAATATAGTTAATGTAAAAAAGACGTGTTTTAATTAGTTTTAGCAGAAGCATGTGCTCTGACGCTGTCTTGGTTTCCGATGAATTCGGCTCAATATAGGACTATACGATACATATAATTAGACGAGTACCTGGCCAAAAATTCGCTTGGATCCCTCGAAATTTCGCTGAGATAATCGAAAAACTTGATTACATACGAACGTACAGACATACATCTCGGGAAACACTTAAAATGGATTCATTTTAGGTGGAAAATAATTTTAAACTCGCTTTCGCATACGCTAAAATTAAAAATCATGCGCTAAATCAATCTTTGTACCCGTCGTGTTAAAAAATGCTGTTCGATACACGGGCGGAAAAGTGATTTTAACCTCGTGCGACCTTTTCGCCCTCGATTCGCTCGGGTGCAAACGTCAATATCCAAATAAACCATTTTTCACACTCCGTGCGCAAAGCGTCCACTTTGCGCACGCTCGGCCAAAACCGTGCTCGCAAAATCGAGCTTTGCACACGTCGTATAAAAAAATAGTGTTCGATGCACGAGTGAGAAAGTGATTTTATCCTCGTGTGGCCTTTTCACCCTCGCTTCGCTCGGGCGCAAACGTCTACACGAGGATAAAATCACTTTTTCGCACTTGTATCGAAAATAACTATTTTCAACTTCGTGTGCGAAATTATACTTCTCATGCCTGTTTACGTGTATAGTGTGCGAAGTGCCCGATTTGCGCATTGTGCGGCCCAGTATGAGAAGTGATTACTTCACACACTAGCCCGCAAAACATGCTAATTGGGCACTACAAACACTATATGTAAACAGGCATAAAAGTAGAAAATTACGTACACTGAGTTAAAAAAAATAGTGTATGATAGGTGTGCTCGTAGGCGATTCACGCACGAGTGCGTAACTCGCCTACTTCGCGCACTTGTATCGTAATGTACTTTTATATAACAAATGATTAGTATTTGAGGTGTGAAAATTTTTACTCTGATGAAAATATAAAGTTCTCTCGAGTAGCGTTCGTGCATAAAAATACATCGAAGGTACTTATAAAATTAAAAAATGTAAAAAGACAAAAGTACATATGGCTCCACCATGGCCCGTCATAACAAACTTGACCTTGGCGAGTCAGGTGTCGATGGAGCCGTCATATCATCATTTTTAGCCACAGTGTAGGCACGAGCATTTTTACACACACACACACACACACACACACACACACACACACACACACACACACACACAATCTGAGCTACGCTGCCGCTTGTCGAAGGATCTGTAGAACAATCGCGCTGAGAGTGGCCTGTGCCTACCGTACCGAGTCAGACATCCCTCTCTCGGTAATTCCCGGATTACCATCCATAGACCTAATGGTGATCGAGAGAGCTGACGTGTACTACGAAGGCATGGTTACAGAAGAGGATGACTTCTACCAGGGACAACGTCGAAACCGATAGTCCAGAAAGACCGGTCAAGAGTGGCAACATCGATGGGGGATATAGCAAGCGAGGGTAGGTAGACTCACCGCATCATCCCATGTATCGTGGAGAGGACGGGGAGAAGACACGGACTCGTTACCTTTCATCTCATGCATGTGCTAATCGGGCACGGCTGCTTTCGCAGTTACCTGAAGAGAATTGGAGTATATCGAAGCGCGGAGTGCCTGGCATGTCTTGAAGCTGACCGGGATGTGGAGCATGCTTTGTTCGTGTGTCCCAGGTTTCGGGAAGAGAGAAAACGATTCAGGGCCTTATGGGAAGGCCCCTTGTCTCCCGAGGGTATTGGGAGGTGCTTACTCTTCTCACTGAGAGGATGGGATGCGGTGACTAGCCTGAACACCAGAGTGGTGGACAGACTAAATCGCATTAGGAGAGAAGAAGAAGAGAGAAGAGAAAGCCGTATAACCGAGCGCCAGGCGGTATAGAAGGCCGTAACGGCGAAAGTTGTCCCTTGCGAAGTAATTCCTAACGGTGGTTTCCGCGGACGGAGTACTCAAAATTTTTCGAAATTTTTCAAAATTTTTCGAAATTTACGAAACTTTTAAAGTATTTAAAAAATTTATTTATTGCTTCCCCCTAGAGAAAGCTTTTGTAATAGTGAACAAACTGTTCTTCAAAGTTCACACGAGACAGGATAGGGGCAGATGCAACAAAAGCTTTAATCTGATTAAACGCTTCTTGCTGTTCATCCGTCCACTTGTATCGGCGATCTTTTTTCGTTAGCCGTGTCAGTGGCTCGGTCAGAGTAGTAAAATCTTTTCGGAATTTCCTGTACCACGTAACCATTGCTAAAAACCGCCGAAGCTCTTTGAGGTTACGTGGTTCAGGGTAACTCACAATAGGTGCGATTTTCTCGAGATCGGGACGAAATCCGTTCCGAATAAGCACGCTGAGGTAACGCACCTCAGTTTGGCCAAACACACTCTTCTCATGATTAATCGTGAGATTAGCCTCTTTTATTCGCTTGAGAATGTAGCCAAGCCACCGTACGTGTTCTTCAACCGTCACGGTGACAATGATTATATCATCGAGATAGGAGAATGCATAAGGCTCCATTTCAGGGCCGATAACCTTATCGATTAGCCTTTGAAAAGTCGTCCCTGCCTGTGAATGAAGGATGTACGGTATGTACGTGAACTGGAATAACAAAAGTCCAGGCACGGTGAACGCCGTGGACAAGATTCTTCCTTCAACGGAATTTGGTGATATGCGCTGCTCAAGTCCAAGGTCGAAATATACTTCGCGCGTTCCAGCTTACGCAAGATCGCATCCATATATGGGAATGAATACACGTCGACTCTGGACACAGCTTTCATCTTCCGGAAGTCGATGCAGAAGCTTATCGAGCGCTTTCCGCACCACTACAACCGGACTCGACCAAGCCATGGTCTCCCACATCTCACGCAGTTGAAAGTGCATGATCTCCTCTAATTTCTTGGATACGGGATAATAGTTCTGTTTATATTTATCGGCCTCATCGATCCAAAAGAAAGCTCATTTCCGCCGAAGTCGTGCGGCCGAGAGACTCATCCAACTTGGCAAGCAACTGGTTGAGGAGTTCTTGGAGTTACTTTCGTTGCGCCTCCATCATCTCCTCGAGCCTTATCGAGGCCAGCTGTAGAGTTTCGTTCATACGCTGGTGACTTCCAACTCAACAGTCTGTCCGGACGCACTCACGGTCAGCTGATTTTTCACTGAATTGCGAATCATTCCGAAAGTTCGGATAAAATCAGCTCGTCTGAGAGAACTGCAACGCGAATCTCTTTCACTTACTTCGACCGACAATCTGGCTTCTTTATTTAATAAATTAATAATTTATTGATTTATTGATCGGTTGCAGTTGCGAGCATGTGCGTACTCGGGAATGCTAATGTATCGTTTTATGGGCATGTGAGCCGCATCGCGCGGTCGACGACCGAACGATGTGCCATTGTTAATTGCTGTAAACACGTTTCCTATTGTTTCTGCATGTATAAGAAGAACCGTTGCGCTGGTCCGTGAGTTCAGTAAGCCGTCACGCTGCCCGTGTAAGCTTTCTCCTAATAGACTATCTTTTCCGCCAGCCCTAGAGTGTGTGCCTATACCTTGCCTCAGTTATTTTCACAACATATCAAGTTGAGTTTACGATACAGGCATACGTTAAATTTGCTGGAAAAATGATTTTCAGCCTATTACACAGAAAAAAAGATGAATATTTACCTCTCAGGCAGAGAAACTCTTATTTTGCAATAAAATTATTTTTCTAAAAAGAAAAAAACTATTGAATTTACTGTAACCGTTTTTTCCTCAAAAAAAAAAAAAAACTTTAATTATTTAATTAATTATTGTTATAAAAATTGTTAATTATCTCTCTCCCTTCTCCCTTTTATTTTTGTTTATACTAATTTGGCCTGTTATTTAACTAATGAATAAAGGGGGTCGGACACCTTTAAAATAACGAAAAATAGATTCTTTTTTTTTTACATATTTGAGTAGAAAAACGCTTGTAGAACATGTCCCAATTTGTTTTAAAGTATTATCTATTTTTGTTTTGAGAATGTACACAAAACACTGATAAAGTCTTACATTTGTTTTTTATTCAATTACATTTTTCTCCTTGTATACATAATTATATAATCTTACATTGATTTCTATTAATTTTTTTTTTATTTCTCTGTTCTTAATGTATTCAAAATTCTCACTCTACATACCTATATATATATATACTTTAAAAAATTCAAAAGTAATATTTTAACTATTAAGGCGGTTTTACACCTAAAAATTTTGAAAAAATCAACTTTTTTTTATTGAATTTTTTAATTATATATGTTATTCTGAACCTAACGAAACTAGTTTGGATCAAAAATTAAAATAATTAAAAATGATATGGTTAAAAGAGATTTCTATCTTCAAAATGACAAAAAAATTGATTTTTTTTTTATTTTGCCTTTTTTTATGCTTTTACGCTTCTGATAGGAAAATGTTTACTTAAATGTGTTTTAAAATATCAAAACACATTATTCAAGCCATGCTAGTATAATTAAATTTACATACGGGATTTATTGTAAAAATAAAATAAACCATATTGTGGAATTCGAAATCCAGTGGAATCGTCTTGTGACAATTTTGCACTTCTGTTCTAGTAAAGTGACCATTCCGTGACCAAAATTCGACAGCAATTTACTATATATGAAAACTCCCTTTTGTACCTATGTATAACTTGTCTACTAATACCAGTGTAAATACAGTTGCACAGCTGACAGCTCATATAAGCAAAGATACATAACAATGTGATTTCAACAGTTTGTTTTGCAGAGTTTTTGCTTTCTGATAAAGAAAGATTTTTTTCTTAGTGCTTGATTATTTGTATTCACAAGTGAATTTAGGACCAAAAATTTAATGTATTGTGTATGTGAAGATATATGTCTGAAAAGTGTAAGTGTAATTATAATACAAGCGTGCAGTGACAGTTTTGTTTAAATTTGGAAAGTAGTTTCAGTTCAAGATGGGAATGCTGTATGAAATTTAATACTGAAAAACATGTGCATTGGCAAGATTGAATTAAGTATTTTAAAGAAGAGACAGTAAAATTTTTTATCGCATAAAAATAAATACATCTTTTTTCTAAGAAAGACAAAAGTGACATATTAAGTCTAACTCACTATAGGATATATAATTCAATTCAGAAGATTTGTGAATTGCAATAAGTGTAAAGATGTATCTATACACATAAAAGTGACAAGCCTGCTCACAAGAATACAGGCTTAAATTTAAGATATTTTTAATATTTAATATGTGTAATCAAGTGATTATTGAAAAAATAGGCTTATCGGCTTTTATGTACTTACGTACTTTTGTCTATGACAGTGATGGCTTCTTAAGTTTCGATTTGAATGGTTGGGATTTCATATTTCATAAGACCTGGCACATATTCTATATTTATCTTAGTATTATAAATAATAATCCAACTCAGTACAATGTGTTAAAAAGTGATTCAACAGTACATGAATCAAAAGTACAAAAGAAGGACAGATTGAGCAGTAACTTTTAATGGCGCGAATGTTGCTAGCTTAGCAATAACTTTTAATGGAACGGATGCATGCAAGGTGCCAGAGCTTCTGTTTTAACCATTTTACATGGAAGAACAGACAACAGATATACAGGCAAGTGAGTTTCAAGAAGGAAAAGAATGGAGATCAAATGGCTGATTATTTTTGGAGTTTTATAGTATTTTTTCTTGCAAGCTTATTTCTCAATATGTTATTTTTTAAAGTTTGTCGTAACTTTTCTCTGAGACCGCATGATAGATTTTCATGGAACAAAGTGAAAATTGTTCCTAATTTATGTAGTTATAGGTGTAAGAGTTGCAGTTTTAAGGTTTTTATGTATAAGTATTTGTTTCATGGCCATGAAAAAATTCTTAAAATACAAGTGATCGTTACTAAAAAAAAAATTAATTATATACACTGACTCTTACAAACGACATTTAGTGAACAGATTCAAATTAATTTTCAAAGGAAGCGAAAGGTATGCTACTGTGCAGAAAAACATTATGAAACCTTTGCTTCTGTTAGAAAGTCATTATCATCAACCATCGTCTGAATCTCACTATGATAATTGACATTTATATTCTGAAATCAAAACTGTTATGCACTGCAATAAATATACATTAGTTGTATTCTCTTTATTAAGTTATAATGTTATACACTGAAAAAGACGTCTATTTCTGCTCGGGACCCAAGCAAAATCTGCTTTGCTAACCCAAGCAAGCGGCGTAAAGCAACTTCTGCTCATCGACCCAAGCAGTTTTTACTTGGCAGTAAAATGAGATATTTGCTTGGCAGACGGCAGGCAGAATTAACTCAAGAAACAATCGAAAACAATGGATGTATATAGCTCACGTCTAGGCGTCGAACGTATCCATAGCGTGGTCTAGGTGTGCGAGGTCGCCGATGATGGAGTCAAGGAAGTGCGTTTCGTAAGTTTTTGCGCCTAGGTGTCGGAACGTATACAATGCATGGTCCAGGTGTTCAAGGTGGCCAATGATGGAGTCTAGGTGGGGTGTGCTCCGTAGGTTTTTGTGGCCAGGTGGTGGAACATGTCCAAGACGTGGTCTAGGTGTTCGAGGTCGCCGATAATGGAGTCTAGATAGTACGTTCCGTAGTTTTCCGTGTCTACGTGTCGGAACGCATACAATGCGTGGTCCAGGTGTTCCTGGTCGCCGATGATGGAGTCTAGCAGGCAGGCAGGCAGTATATATATTCACATATATTGTAAATACAAATAAGTTTCCGCCGTTTTTTTATAAAAATTATCAATTTATTGTAAAAAAAATATACGTTTCATTTTATTCAAAATATTGTCCGTCATTGGCTACTACTTTTTGCCATCTTTCTGGCAGCATTCGGATGCCACGTCGAAAAAACTCTTCATCTTTTGAGGCTACCCATGAATCGACCCAATTTTTGGCTGTTTCGTAAGAAGTGAAGTGCTGCTTGACCAGGGCGTGAGCCATTGACCGGAACAAGTGGTAGGCCGAAGGAGCAATGTCTGGTCAATACGGCGGGTGAGGTAAGACATCCCATTGTAAAGCTTCCAAAGTATCCTTGACGACTTTTGCAACATGTGGCCGAGCGTTGTCGTGCTGAAAAATCACTTTGTCATGACTTTTAGCATATTGGGGGCGTTTAAACTTCAATTCTCTGCTCAATTGCAACAGTTGCTGTTGATAACGTTCTCCAGTGATAGTTTCGTTAGGCTGGAGTAGCTCGTAATAGATTACTCCGAGCTGATCCCACCAAATGCACAACATTAACTTTTTGTCATAAATATTCGGTTTGGCCGTTGAAGTTGGTATATGGCCGGGCTTACTCCATGATTTCCTACGCTTTGGGTTGTCGTAGTAGATCCACTTTTCATCCCCCGTCACTATTCGATGCAAAAAACCCTTTCGACTTTGTCTTTGGAGAAGTTGTTGGCACATGAAAAGACGACGCTCGACTTCTCTGGGTTTCAGTTCATGCGGAACCCAGTTTCCTTGCTTTTGTACCATACCAATGGTCTTGAGACGGTGTGAAATCACTTGTTGAGTCACCCCCAAGCTTTCTGCGAGCTGCTCTTCAGTTTGGCATGAGTCTTGGTCCAATAATGCCTCTAGCTCAGCGTCTTCAAACTTGACTGGCCTTCCTTCGCGTTCTTTACCTTCCACGTCAAACTCGCCGTTTTTAAACTTTAGAAACCACTCACGACAACTTCTCTTACTTAAAGCAGCATCACCCTAAACTTCTACAAGCGACCGATGCGCCTCAGCAGCAGATTTCTTTAAATGAAATAAATAAATCAAAACTTCCCGCAAATGACGCTTATTCGATACAAAACTCGACATTTTCGAACAAAAAAAAAATGTATACTGCCAATACAAAGTCAATAGTATTTTAAGGTTACGTTTTTGCCAGGTGTCCAAAGATTCAATGTGACATTTTACATCTGACGATTTCTTATGTATACCCAATACATATAAGTTCCTTTAACTCTGTTTTCGGGGACTAAAAATGATATATAACTGTGATATATATATATATATATATATATATATATATATATAAATGTTTTTAAGCGTTATTTCTGGGATTATACAGTGTTATATAGTCCGTTTTCTCAGAGTTGCGCCATACAAGTGACTAAAGAAATAATCCCTCTCTTAGTACCGACACTCTAGCGGGGTTCCAGAAATAACGCAAAAACAGGGGGTGTAAATCTGGGACGTCCCAGAAATAACGTGGAGTCCCAGAAATAACGGGTATATATACAAAAAAACGTCCCAGAAATAACGCTTAAAGATATTTATATATATATATATATATATATATATATATATTGACATAAGCGTTATTTCTGGCACGAAAAAATGTATATAACTGTTATTTCCGGGACGTCCAGGAAAAGAAAAAGGTAAATTTACGTTATTTCCGGGCCCGTGCTAGAGTCTATAACCCCAGGGTCCATTATTTCTTTAGTCACTTGTATATAGCAACTCTGAAAGAATAAACTATAGAACACTTTATAATCCCGGAAATAACGCCTATTCGATTATATATATATGTGTGTGTGTGTGTGTGTGTGTGTGTGTGTGTGTGTGTGTGTGTGTGTGTGTGTGTGTGCGTGCGTGCGTGCGTGCGTGCGTGCGTGCGTGCGTGCGTGCGTGCGTGCGTGTGTGTGTGTGTGTGTAATATATAAATAGAACAAAAGGGGAAGTTTGAGGCTTATATTCAGTACTCGCCTGGAAGTTTGAGGCTTTTTTGGAAGTTTGAGGAGCCTCTTCAAACTTCCATGGAGTATGCGATCGGAAGTTTGAGGAGTTATCTAGAGTCCATTTTCTGAGAGTCCGTAAGCTGAGGGATAGTATTTCTTTAGTCACTCTCACCAACGGGGGTTGATATCTTCAAACTTCGAAACTCTATTATATATATATATATATACGAGGGTCATTTGACAAGTACCTAGCCTCACCGCCAGATGGTGCCACTATCGCACCAGAAATACACTACAGTGCAGTATCTTCCTGTAAACGGTTACAGACGAAATTTCAGCCGGATCGGAGTTGTAGTTTATTTTTGAGAGCGTGTGAAAGCAAATGTGTCCGTTGATTTTTGAAAAAATGGAGAAAGAACAATATCGGTCGGTGATTCGATTCTTGTTTTTGGAAGGGAAATCGCGCAGTGAAATTAAAGAACGCTTGGATGCAGTGTATGGGGATGCTTCTCCTTCGATGGCGACCGTTAAATTTTGGTATAACGAGTTTCAACGTGGTCGTACGTCGGTTTTTGATGATCCACGCCCAGGTGCTCCGAAAACAGCCACTACGGAGGAGAACGTGACAAAAATACACGATATCGTTTTGTCAGACCGCCGATTAAAGGTGCACAAGATAGCTGCGATAGTAGGCATCTCAGAAGAACGCGTGTGGCATATCCTACATGAGATTTTAGGCATGAGGAAGATGTCAGCAAGGTGGGTGCCGCGTTTGCTGACTGCAGACAACAAGCGCATCCGTGTGACCAGTTCAGAGCAGTGTTTGGAGCTGTTTGATCGCAATCCAAAAGAGTTTTTGCGTCGTTACGTGACCGTCGACGAAACATGGATTCACTACTACACTCCAGAGACCAAGGAGCAGTCAAAACAGTGGACCTTACCCGGTGAACCTGCTCCGAAGAAGGCGAAGACGGTCCCGTCGGCCGGAAAGGTGATGGCCACTGTTTTCTGGGATTCTCAAGGTGTAATTTTTATTGACTATCTGCAGAAGGGCAAAACGGTCACAGGACAGTACTACGCCGAACTATTGAGCCGATTTGACGCCGTGTTAGAAGAAAAACGGCCCCATTTGTCCAAAAAGAAAGTGCTTTTCCACCACGATAATGCACCGGCTCACACTTCTGCACTCGCCACGGCTAAATTGGTCGAATTACGCTACGAACTGCTGCCCCATCCACCGTATTCTCCAGATTTGGCTCCGTGTGACTTTTTTTTGTTTCCGAACCTAAAAAATTCGCTCGCCGGGAAGAGATTCCACTCCAATAACGAAATAATCGCCGCCACGGAGGCCTATTTTGCAAACCAAGAGAAAACATTTTTTTCAACGGGGTTAAAAAAATTGGAACACCGCTGGACCAAGTGTATTCAACTAAAAGGAGACTACATTGAAAAATAAATTTTATTTTTTGTAAAATTTTGGTGTTTTCATTTGTAGGCTAGGTACTTATCAAATGACCCTCGTATATATATATATACTAGGGGGGCTTCGCCCCCTGCTCGCTCCGCTCGCCAACCACCATTATTAGAGATAAATATTAATAATAATGAATGAGGATAATCTTCTATTACATAATATCATGAAACACTTATTTTTTCATTTAAAATTTCTCTAATGTTTTTTAAAAACATTATTCTTAACATTTATTAATTTTTAAAATACTAAGTATATTATATTTAACAAAATAATGCAGAATATATATGTAGTTCATTACGTCAGCTCTGATTTTATTTGTAACTTATTATAAAATCCAGTAATATTTCGTTTTTTGGCGGCCACTTTATATTTACAAAATCTGAGTTCAGATTCCTAATCAGCAAATCCGGAAACTCACTATATACAATTTTTAACAATCTCGAGTAAAATTTCAATTTTTGTTAGTCATCTTGGGTCCACCAGTTTGAATTAAAATTTTCAGCAAAATCGAATAATATTTCAATATGTGACCGACATTTTAGATCCGCCATTTTGAATTCTAAAAATCTGAGTTGAGATTCGTAATCTAGAAATCCCCTACATAATATTAATAGCAAAATCCAGTATTATTTAAATATTTTGCAGCCATTTTCAATTTTTAAAATCTGAGTTTAAATTCGTAATAATCGAATCCAGAAATCCCGTATATACAATTTTCAGCAAAATCCAGTAATATTTCAATATGTAACAGCCATTATCGATTGGCAATTTGGAATTCTGAAAATTTGGGTTCAGATTCGTAATCATCCAATCTAGAAATCCCGTACACACAATTTTCAGTAAAATCTATCAATGTTTGAATATTTGTCCTCCATCTTCGATCCGCCATTTTGAATTCTCAAAATCTGAGTTCAGATTCGTAATCAGCGAATATATAAACCTCCTATATACAATTTTTTGCAAAAGCCAGTATAATTTAAATATTTTGCCGCCATTTTGAATTTTTAAAATCTGAGTTCAGATCCGTCATAATCGAATCCAGAAATCCCGTATACGGAAAGAAGAATTCACAGCTGTAGCCTGTGACCGCGAGAAAAAAATAGCGTGCCATATAGCGTCGCCGAATGTCGTCACATATGCGTCTATGACTGTGACTGTGGTCATTTCGATGAACGGTGCTCGCGTGACACGGCTGTAGGCCGTGACTATCACTGAGTTCAAGCTTTAACGCGCACGGCAAGCGTGAGTGGCACGTCTGACGACTGCGGCAGTCACCCCGTATAGCGTTGCCCAGAGACCATCGTTGACATGCCTGAATGTCGCGCCGTCACACGGTGGCAGAGAAGGTACCCGCTTACTCTGTCATAACTCACGGCCTATAGCTCTGAATGCTTCTTTCCGTGTATATACAATTTTCAGCAAAATTCAGTAATATTTCAATACGTGGCAGACATTTTTTTCCGCCATTTTGAATTTTCAATATTTGTGTCCAGATTCGTAATCAGCTAATTCGGAAACCCCATACATACAATTTTTTTTTGCAAAATCCAATATTATTTCAATATTTTACTGCCATTTTGAATTTTTAAAATCTGAGTTCATATTCGTAATCAGCGAATCCAGAAATTCAGTATATTCAATTTTTAGGAAAACAGAAAAGTTCAATTATTGGCCGCCCTCTTGGGTATACCATTTTGAAGTTTCATAATCTGAATTCTGATTCATCATCATGCGAATCCAGAAATTTCCCATATACAATTGTAAAATTCAGTAATATTTCAATATTTGGCCGCCATTTTGAATTGGCAAAATATGAGTTCAGATTCGTAATCAGCGAATCCAGATGCGTTCCCTATATACAATTTTCAGCGAAATCCAGTGATATTTGAATATTTGGCCTCCATCTTCGATGCGCCATTTTGAATTCTGAAAATCTGAGTTCGAATTCATAATCAGTGAATCAAAATACCCAACATACAATTTTCAGCAAAATCCAGTAATGTTTCAATTTTTGGCAGCCATTTTGTATTTACAAAATCTGATTTCAGATTCCTAATCAGCGAATCCGGAAACCCATAATATACAATTTTTAGGAAATTTCGGTAAAATTTCAACTTTGGCCGTCATCTTGGGTCTTCTATTTTGAATTTTCAAAATCTGAGTTCAGATTCATAATCAGCGAATCCAGATACACCTATATAAAATTTTCAGCAAAATCCAATAATATTTGAATATTTGGCCTCCATCTTCGATCAGCCATATTGAATTCTGAAAATCTGAGTTGTGATTCGTAATTAGCGCATCCACATACCCCTTATAAACAATTTTCAGTAAATTCCAGTAGTTTTTGAATATTTTGCCTCCATCATCGATCAGCCATTTTGAATTCTGAAAATCTGAGTTGTGATTCGTAATAAGCGAATCTTCATACCCCTTATACAAGGTGTCCCATTTTAATCGCCCCAGGCAAATATCTTGAAAAGTATGGGAGATGGAAAAAAACTTTAAAAACAAAAGTTGTAGGGTGCAAAGGGGGTCAGCTAATGGTAACAACGACTTTGACCTTGAACTCTATTTTCAAGGTTATTTCAAGGTCAAAGTGATTTTTTTGAATGAGGACCCCTACTTTCGACCCCGGAAGTGGAAAGAGCAGAAAATTTTACGTTCAGAAAGGTCTGATATGTTGGGGTTTCAAGGTCAACCAGCTAATTTAATGAGGTCGACCTGGGAATACCTCTAGGAAGGACAACATTGACCTTGACGTTCAAGGTCATTTTAAGGTAAGTTGATTTTATAAAATGGAACCCCTTATTTTTGACCCCGGAAACGGAAAGAGCGGAAGAATTTACGTCCGAATATGACCTTGACCTCGACCTTGACTTTAACCGTGATCTGGAAGGTTACTTTAAGGTCAAGTCGATTTTTTTAAAATCCCCTTATTTTTGACCTCGGAAATGGAAAGAGAAGAAAATTTTACGTTCAGATATGTACCGTCATATGGTGTCAAAGTTGGCCCTCTGGGGTCAATTAAGGGTAATAATAAATAAATTAATTTTTTTGAAGTGGATTTCACTGTTTTTATGAGTTACTTAGGAATCTAAAAGTATTTTTTCTCCCTCAAATGAATCGAAAATTAGAAAGACTACCCTCGACATTAGCATTACCCAATGTGCACCGCGTGGAGGTTGCCGAAAGGATTTCACACATCGTTGGCCCTGAAAAGGGCCGATTGATTATCGGACTGTCATTTGAAGATCTAAGGCAGCAAATGCTCGATCAAGTGTCCGTTCTCTCTGAAACACATTTGCATCCTTCTTCGGAAGCTTGCTTGAACATTCCTCAATGTTTCCACTGAAATGGATTGGAAAGCTTCCATAATTCTTCCTCTCATGTTCGCTAAGGTTGTTGGAGCATGTGCAAAAGCTTTGCCTTTAACTACTCCCCACAAAAAAAAGTCAAGAGGTGTGAGGTCTGGGGATCTAGGCGGCCACTCGTGTACTTGGCTGCCGATGCCAATCCAACGATTACGATACATATCATTGAGAAAATTCTTGACTGATCGAACGCGATGTGCAGGAGCTCCATCTTGATGAAACCGCATATCGCCGTACGATAAGTGGGATATCTTCTAATAGAGGAGGTAGCTGGTTTTGCAAAATATCCAAATACAATTGTCCATTCAAATTTTGATTGTAAAAGATAGGTCCCAGCACATGATCTCCAATTATACCTGTCCACACGTTTATTGACCAACGTCTCTGGATTCGATGATCTCGTTGCCAATGAGGATTTTGTTCAGCGTAATAGTGGGCATTATGAAGATTGACACCACCCATATTATCAAATTTTGCTTCATCTGAGAATATAACTGGATCAAAAAAGAAAGGGTCCCTACGTATCTGATTATTTGCCCATTGACAAAAATTTAAACGCCGTGCATAATCTCCATCCTCTAGTGTTTGTGTAAGGCGAACGTGGTAGGGGTGAAATTTAGATGTTTTCAACAGGCGATTTACTGTTGATTTGGGAACACCATGCATTCGTTGCAAATCTCGTGTTGAAATGTGGGGATTTTCAGCAATAATAGCTCGCACACCCAGCACAATGTGCTGTTTCGTTCCAGTTTTGCGCCTCTTACGAACGATGGAACCTTGTGCAGCTCGCGTTAATAATCTTTTGATGGCTTTCCTATCTGGGTGACGGGCATTGGGATATTTCTCCGCATAGCGTCTTTATGCAGCCCTATAATTATCATGACATTCACCAACAACTTTTATCATATTCACAATCTCCTGGGGCGTGTAATCAGCCATCTCAAAAAGGAATATGGTACCACAAAAGAAATTTGGTTTTCCACTTCAATTGTATGTATAAAAAGAAATTAAGAAGGCAATTTTCGGAAATGAGCGAAAAAGTTATTTATTCTAATAAACACATGAAATCATTACCGTATGCTATTCAATAATAAGAAATCAAAAGGTTTTCTTTATTTGTACTGTGCACAGTGACACCACTAAAAATAACTAACTCTACCTATTTTCGAGTGCAGTATTGTTATTACTCTTTAAAAAAAATGAAAATATTCCCAAATTGACCAAACTAAAGAATTCGAATATTTATAATTGACTCATAACAAAACCATTAAATCATCGCCTCATAACTACCTTAAAGTAATCGGTCACTCGTACTTAAAAATATCATTTGACGTAGCCGTACATTTCAATGGTGCCAACCTAATCAAGAAAGAACAAGAAGAAAAGTACCTTTTCATACCGAAAATTAATCCCAAAAATCCTTCAGAGTTACGCTGACAAAAGTAAGAACACATCAGATTAAAAAAATTAATTTGACCCCAATTGACCTCAAGCACGATTTGACCCTTAATTGATCCCAGAGGGCCAACTTTGACACCATATGACGGTACATATCTGAACGTAAAATTTGCTTCTCTTTCCATTTCCGAGGTAAAAAATAAGGCGATTTTAAAAAAATCGACTTGACCTTAAATTAACCTTCCAGATCACGGTTAAAGTCAAGGTCGAGGTCATGGTCATATTCGGTCGTAAATTCTTCCGCTCTTTCCATTTCCAGGGTCAAAAATAAGGGGTTCCATTTTATAAAATCAACTTACCTTAAAATGACCTTGAACATCAAAGTCAATTTTGTCCTTCCTAGAGGTATTCCCAGGTCGACCTCATTAAATTAGCTGGTTGACCTTGAAACCCCAACATATCAGACCATTCTGAACGTAAAATTTTCTGATCTTTCCATTTCCGGGGTCGAAAGTAGGGATTCTCATTTAAAAAAATCACTTTGACCTTGAAATAACCTTGAAAATAGAGTTCAAGGTTAAAGTCGTTGTTACCATTAGCTGACTCCCTTTGCACCCTACAACTTTTGTTTTTAAAGTTTTTTTCCATCTCTCATACTTTTCAAGATATTTGCCTGGGGCGATTAAAATGGGACACCTTGTATACAATATTCAGCAAATTCCAGTAGTTTTTGAATATTTCGCCTCCATCTTCGTTCAGCTATTGTGAATTCTGAAAATCTGATTTGCGATTCGTAATCAGCGAATCCAGATACCCGTTATATACAATTTTCAGCAAAATCCAGTAATAATTCAATTTTTGGCATCCATCTTCGGTCCTATATTTTCAATTTTCAAAATCTGAGTTACGATTCCTAATTGGCAAAACCGGAAACCCACTCTATACAATTTTTAGCCAAATCAAGTAAAATTTAAATTTTTGTTAGTAATCTTGGGTCCACCAGTTTGAATTTTCACAATATATGTTCCGATTCGTAATCAGCGAAACCAAAAATTCCGTATATACAATTTTCAGCAAAATCCAATAATATTTCAATATTTGACCACCATTTTCGAATCCGCCATTTTGAATTTTCAAACTCTGAGTGCACATTCGTAATCAGCGAATCCAGAAATCCCTTTTATACAATTTTCAGCAAATCCAGTAGTATTTGAATATTTCGCCTCCATCTTCGATCAGCCATTTTGAATTCTAAAAATCTGAGTTGAGATTCGTAATCTAGAAATCCCCTAAAATCCGGTATTATTTAAATATTTTGCCGCCATTTTCAATTTTTAAAATCTGAGTTCAGATTCCTAATCAGCGAATCTCGAAACCTCCTATATACAATTTTCAGCAACATATTAGGCCAGTCAAATTAGTTTTTTCATGAAACCTAATTGTGAGACGACCTCATAAAGCGAGTTATGATTGGGGAGGTCATCAGGAATAATAACCCGGTGAATCAGTATAAAAATTTACATGGGAAATGTTTTTAATTAACAATTGAATGCTCGGAAAAACAGTTTTTCGACTGCTACAAAAAAACTACTGACTTTACAGAAAAAAGTTCAAAGTAAACTTTGTAGATATTAAAAAGATCTATCAAACGCAATTTACAGATTTAAATTTAGTTAATTTGTTTATCTGCAAATCGCAAAAAACCGCTTAAAAAGGCCATTTTTACGATTGTTTATTACTCTGTTAAAAATGTCGCTAGGTGCTTGATAACTCGTTTAAGTATAGCTCTTATAGCACTTAATAAGCAGTTAAAATTTTAGCTAAAAATATTTGATAGTTTTTGCATAATTCCATTTATTTATTAGATTTTGGTCATTTTTGCGTGATTTTTCCCAAGCCGTGGGACGTCGTACGAGGATGCAGTAAACGGATTTTGAAAATCTAACATCTCTACTTTCACGAACAATGAATAGCTAAGCGATTTTTCCAAATTTAATTGTTTAAAATCGCAAAATAAAAAGAAGTCATTTTTTTGTTATAAATAAAAGCAATTGCGGCTCGACTATTGGTCGTAGATAATCGACAGTAGGTTCGTTGGAAAGCTGGCATTTTTTCACAAATTTTAAGGGGTCTACGAACTCTCTAAGTGCTCTGGGAGCCGAGATATTTTTTTTTTTGTAAAAATCGCTGTGTCTTCAATTATTAATATTAAGAAACGAGACAGGGACGAAAAATCGAATTAATAGTTGTACTAACAGAAAAAAAATATTTCGTCACATTTATTGCAAAATTACATTGTTATAAATAATCACGAAGGCGCAGGTCTAAATTGGAGAAAGCTACAAGTGTCACGCGCAAAAACTGAGCGTAGGAACTTCAAATCCGACGCGCTCGAAATTTTTTTCATATATCGGTATATAATTGACGTAAACCCTTCATTTTTTTTTTTTAATTTGGGGTAGCTCGCCAAAATATTAACATATAACCTACTCATTTCCCCGAAAAAGTTTATTTAACAATACTTAATTAACAACAATTATTTTTATTAACTTTTTTCTGTTTTTTTCATAAATAAATAATTAAATACATATAATTTTATGCAATGGTACATATTATTAATTAATTAAACATACTTTTATATTACTCTGTGTATGTGAGTTTATGTGTGTGTGAGTAGATTTGAATTTTTCCGCGCTTTCATGTGTTCGGAAACGCATGTTCCGAAAGGCATCGGGGTGAAACCTTTCGTTAGACGCTTCAACACTTGTGCGCATGTCTCCGCCAAGGGGAGCGTTACTATACTTTCTCTTTTGACCGTTGTGCCAGTGACGCCAGCCACCGAGTATAGAAGCATAAGCAGTATCGAATACAATTTTAGTATAACATACAGTGTATATTACAGTTTAATAAACAGTTTATACGTGACATTTATTGAATCCTCGTAAGTGAATATATACAGTATTCTAATTTATATTGTAATTATCAAATATATTTATAAGTTATATATTACAGTTGCATTTGCTGTTTTTAAACGAAAATCCGGATTGTTTGGGATATAGTACCACAGCTATAAGAGAAAGACTTTATGAACTAGTTTTATCGCACCGTTGGTAAGTACATAAATGTTGTAATTGTTATTCATAGTGTTATTACGAAATCGGTAAATAATTTATTTGAAATTAGTGTTACGTGCAGATATACGTACGAATATAAAAGAGCGAAATAAGCCAGCCGTTCGATTAATAGAAGTCCGATTGGTACGGTGGCTTGATGGTAGCCTTTCTGACTTGCGCGTCGGCGGCTCCGGTTCGATCCCAGGGTCCGTCAATTTTTTATTCGTAAAAGTTGCTATAGCCCACTCGCAATTTTAGCAAAAATAATATTATTAGTTTAAAATAATTTTTATGAAAATTTTTTTGAAAAATATTTATTTTGGCATAGTGTAAACGGATGTCTAAATTATAAGTTTTTTTTTTTTAATATTTATAGTCAAATACAGTTTAATTATGAATACATTTTTAAAATCAGATTTATTGATATATTTATTTTGTTAATTATATGTTATAGTTAATTAAGTTTCAATAATTACAAAATTTATTGATACAATACATTATTTTTGTGCAGGTTGAAGTTTTCTTGAAAATGGAAACTGACGGCGCGAACATCTGTCTGCTGTGTGACAAACTAGTCAACCCCGAGCAGGCTCGAGTTCTCAAAGAGAAGGCTATAGCAACCTTAATTGATGCAAGTTTAAAGAGGAAGGACAACAAACATAAAAAACTCCAAAAGTGTCAAGGATTAACAACTCATACCAATTGTCATAGTAATTATGTTAAACAGTCAAGTATAAAAGCTGTCCAAAAACAAGCAAGTATTTTAAAAGTAACTGCGAGACAAAATACTATTGCTCTACAGCAGTTTGATTTTAGCAAATATTGTATTTTTTGCGGGGAAGAAGCGTCGCACGAGTACAATGCTAAAAGGGAAAAATATCCTAACGCGAATCTTTCGAAAGTCAAAATTGTTAGTAGCGACACTTTAAAGGTCAATATTCTAGAAAAAATTACTTCACGCCAGAACGATGAAACTTTACGAGATAACCTTCGAGAAGAATATAAAGTTTTAAAAAAACTTATTGAAAACGTAGATTTGGTAGAACGGGGCGCCCGTTACCATGATTTTTGCATACGAAAATTTTCAATTTTTAGACCGTGTCATAAAACCGGTCGACCTATGCGTAAAGATACATCTGACGTTGTCGACTATATTATCTCTTATTTATGCGAGTTTAGTGATGAGGAGTGTCAATTTTCCATTGCAAGTATTTTAAGCGAATACAAAGAAGAAGAAGAAGAACTTCCTTGCAAACTTGACACAATTCGCAATAAACTAGTAGAATATTTTGGTGACGCAATTTCCGTTTATAAAGTAAAAAAAGATTTAGTTGTTTGTTTCGAGTTTGTAAGAAATAAGATTCTTTCTGCGAAATGGTACAACAATAAAAACTCAGATGTTAAAGCCGAACGCAAACGGATCATTGATACAGCAGCGGAATTGCTTCTTGAAGATATAACATCGAAGTATTATGATGCAGTTAATTATCCTGCGCCTGATCATTTTTTTGATAACATCAAAGATGACATACCACCGACGTTACAATCGTTTTTCGATATTTTGATGAGAAGTTACAAAAGAAAAAATGAAATGTGGGATAAAAGAGTCATGACACTTTGTCATATTATTATATCCTCCGCAAGACCTCGGTCATTTTTATCCCCGATTTTATTGGGTTTGTCAACTATGATGTATAAAAGGCATGCATCGAAAAATCTCATAGATTCATTGGCTTATCTTGGATTATGTGCTTCCTATTATAAAACGCAGCTTTTTGAATCTTCTATAGTTTGTCAGCCCGAAACTTATGACTCCGGTGCAGCTTATTTTCAGTTTGTATACGATAATGCCGACCACAACACGTGCACAATAGATGGTCGGAATACTTTTCATGCGATGGGTGGTATTATCTGTGCAACTCCTGCCTCCGAAATATTAACAAATACTAAAATAGAATGCTTAGCTCGTATTCCTTCGGCTAATAACGTAGGCGCTTTTGGTTTCGTCCCTCTTCAAAACTTTCAAAGAGGAGTGCACGCGGGGCTTAAAATATTGTGATTGAAGATGTAACTTTAAACAATCCAATAACGCAAAATCATGTAGAGCCGAAAATTAGCTGTAGATGTAAAACGGGGTGCAAGAGAAAGACATGCAGCTGCCGAAAGCATGGCTTGCGATGCTCAAATATATGCTCATCATGCCATGGTGAAACCTGCACAAATGTGGAAGAAATGGTTATTGATATGGCAGATATCATGCATGATGATGCAGAATATGATGAGCAATTCGAAACCGAATGCGAAGTCCCGCCAAGTACACAAGAAACAAATGATGAAGAAGATCAAGAAGATGAAGAAGAAGAAGAAGAAGAAGAAGAAGATGAAGATGAAGATGAAGAAGAAATAGAAGAACATAATCAAGAACTGAATGAGTCAGTATCACGCCCAACAAAGGCAAAAAAACGTAAAATAACTATTTAAGTGTTAAATCTGCAATAAATGATTTTTTCAAAACAAATACATTATTTTTTATTATTTCATTAACTTTTAGTAGACACCCCAGCATTTATCCATAACTAATTCATCTTTATTTATGAAAAAAACAGAAAAAAGTTAATAAAAATAATTGTTGTTAATTAAGTATTGTTAAATAAACTTTTTCGGGGAAATGAGTAGGTTATATGTTAATATTTTGGCGAGCTACCCCAAATTAAAAAAAAAAAATGAAGGGTTTACGTCAATTATATACCGATATATGAAAAAAATTTCGAGCGCGTCGGATTTGAAGTTCCTACGCTCAGTTTTTGCGCGTGACACTTGTAGCTTTCTCCAATTTAGACCTGCGCCTTCGTGATTATTTATAACAATGTAATTTTGCAATAAATGTGACGAAATATTTTTTTTCTGTTAGTACAACTATTAATTCGATTTTTCGTCCCTGTCTCGTTTCTTAATATTAATAATTGAAGACACAGCGATTTTTACAAAAAAAAAAATATCTCGGCTCCCAGAGCACTTAGAGAGTTCGTAGACCCCTTAAAATTTGTGAAAAAATGCCAGCTTTCCAACGAACCTACTGTCGATTATCTACGACCAATAGTCGAGCCGCAATTGCTTTTATTTATAACAAAAAAATGACTTCTTTTTATTTTGCGATTTTAAACAATTAAATTTGGAAAAATCGCTTAGCTATTCATTGTTCGTGAAAGTAGAGATGTTAGATTTTCAAAATCCGTTTACTGCATCCTCGTACGACGTCCCACGGCTTGGGAAAAATCACGCAAAAATGACCAAAATCTAATAAATAAATGGAATTATGCAAAAACTATCAAATATTTTTAGCTAAAATTTTAACTGCTTATTAAGTGCTATAAGAGCTATACTTAAACGAGTTATCAAGCACCTAGCGACATTTTTAACAGAGTAATAAACAATCGTAAAAATGGCCTTTTTAAGCGGTTTTTTGCGATTTGCAGATAAACAAATTAACTAAATTTAAATCTGTAAATTGCGTTTGATAGATCTTTTTACTATCTGCAAAGTTTACTCTGAACTTTTTTCTGTAAAGTCAGTAGTTTTTTTGTAGCAGTCGAAAAACAGTATTTCCGAGCATTCAATTGTTAATTAAAAACATTTCCCATGTAAATTTTTATACTCATTCACCGGGTTATTGTTCCTGATGACCTCCCCAATCATAACCCGCTTGATAAGGTCGGCTTACAATTAGGTTTCAAAACAGGCAAAAAAAAGACTAATTTGACTGGCCTATATCTATAAGAGATTAGTTGTAGTGGGGTAGGTGGAGGGGTAGGTGGAGGGGGCGTGGAGGGGGGTGGAGTGGGTGGAGAGGGGCGGAGGGGAGTGGAGGGGAGTTGCAGGGAGTGGAGTGGAGTGGAGGGGGTGGAGGGGCAGGCATCCTTCAAAATAATGTAAAATTTGAAAGAATTTAACGGTAAAAAGTGGTGGGGGGTAGAGGGGGGTGGAGGGGGTAGGTACCCATTTTACCCTTACAACTATATAATATAGGAAGTTATATATACATTTCTCGAAGGGGGTTTATAAAGCCTGTTTTTTATAGATAGGGGTTTATCGAGCCCGATTTCGATTATGCAGCCCGGGCTTCATAATATTTCTAAATATAGGGGTTTATGCGGCCCGACCTAGAGTCTATAAGCCCAGGGCCCATTATTTCTTTAGTCACTTGCCATAGGGAACTCTCAGCTGTAGGTACTAATATACAGGGTTGGGCTCCATAAACCCCGATAAGTGTGTCTATATGTATAATATATACGTGCGTTATTTCCGGGACCCGAAGTTTTATCCGGGGCGTTCCGGAAAGAAAATGTGTATAAGCGTTATTTCCAGGACCATACTAGAGTTTCGGTACCCAGAAAGGGATTATTTCGTTAGTCACTTATATAGCGCAACTCTAGGAAAATAAACTATAGAACACTGTATAATCCGGGAAATAAAGTGTATGTGTCTGTGCGTGCGTGCGTGCGTGCGTGCGTGCGTGCGTGCGTGTGTGTGTGTGTTTGGCGGACGTGGGGGGAGCAAACTGCCCAGCCAGTGGCTCTAGCCCTTAGCCTTGCGACCAAGGGATTAGGGGTTCGGGCTCGACAGTTTATCCGTATTTCGATGTCCATCTTTCAGGGCACCTCCATCTTTTTTTCAGCAGGCACGCACGCACGCACGCACGCACGCACGCACGTACACAAACACAGCCCCGCACGCACGCACGCACGCACGCACGCACACACACACACAAACAACGTCGGCCTTTCCTTCCCTCTAGTCCAAGGGTCCGTGATTCCTCATTGGCTGTGTCTCCTCTTCTGTTTTTCGCTTCTTTGTGATTACGTGCTTGAAGTAGCACGCAATCTTCTCCCAAGATTCCGGTCCACGTAGCATGACTTCGACCAGTGTCTCTGGCTCTAAGAGTCCGCTAATACTCTGTTGTAGTTGAACCCGCTCCTCCATGTAGAATCTGCAGTGGAAGAACGCGTGTTCCGTGTCATCCCATTCGGCGCCACAGTCCTGGCAGCTTCGATCGTTTCGCCTTTTATACTTAAACAAGTAGGCACCGAAACACCCATGTCCACTGAGTGCCTGCGTGACCCAATAATCGAGTCTTCCGTGTTCTCGGGCCGTCCACACTTTGACGCCCCTAATAAGCGTATGTGTCCACCTACCTTTAGGAGACTACCTTTAGGGACCTACCTTTAGGGGGAGACTGTACAAGTACCACCCTAATGAAGCCATAGACGAATCTCTCGGCGACGACGATGCATGGAAGTTAGCAGTCCCTCACGAAAAGCGACGCGAAGTACTGGGAGAATGCCATGACTTTCCAACGGCTGGGCACTTGGGCCGTGAGAAGACTCTAGAGAGAGTAAGGCGGAAGTACTATTGGCCACACATGTCTCGAGATGTGGCCAGATACGTGAACCAGTGCCAAATTTGCCAGCAGTGCAAAGTCGAACAGCGCGCTCCAGCAGGATTCATGGGACGTCGTATAACACAGCGACCATGGCAAATCGTGGCCAGCGATATTATGGGACCCCTCCCTAAGACCAAGCACGGCCACGAATACATTAATATAGGAGAGAAGTTACAAACCTCCCCCGAATCCGGACGATAGTCTGTTACCAGACGTAGCCTAGAAGGGGCCAAAGTCCGCGAAAACGCAATCGCTGCGATGCAAGAGTAGTCTGGCAGGTTTGGCGAGTGGCACGACCCCGCGAGACATGGATGGAAAAGTCGCGACGAGCGATGGTAAGCCGAGCCTAGCTGCAATGCCAGAGCAGTCGGCTCAATGGCTCGATCAGCTGATTGGCCAACTACTAGATGAAAAGATCGCAAAACTTAACTTGAGCAGGGAACGACCCTTGGGTCCGCCGCCAACTAGCAGCAGCCCTTCCAAGAGGACAGGAGCGTACCGCAAGAGTGGTCGCAGCCCCCCTAACAAGCATAGGGAAAACGCTCCGGCAAAAACAGGGGAGAAGAATTACGCGCCGCCAACTCCAACCAGCGACAAGAACGCCAACAACCAGCCCGGGCCGAAAGAGCATGTGCGGAGCTGGGGTTGTAGTTGGCCTGGCTATATTAAGCCACACTGCCCGGAGTGCTTGGGAAAAGGCAGAGGGGGCGCGTAGACGAGGTCCCTCTCGCCCCTCCGAAACCTGATGTGACCTCAGCGAGCCTCTGCAAGGCGCCCCGGCTGCGTCCGTCGCAGCAACCTCTACCGACACGGAGGGAAATTTGAGTACCCCGAGTTAACCAGAACACTCACGATGGTATTTACCCGTGGGTCTTGGCAGATTTCGCATACGCGCGCTACACGATTCAGGTGCATCTCGCACCGCAGTAGGCCCGATTGGCTTGCAGATTGCGACCGCATGTGGCAAGAAGATTACGCCACACCGCGGAAGTGGCGCACGCCTCGCCAACGGCAAAATCGCGGCGGTGCTGGGCCACGTAGACGTGCTCTTTGACGTAGCAGGTGTGCGACATTACCTCGACGTGGTAATCCTTGAGGAATTGGACGCAGACTGTCTGCTCGGCGCCGACTTCATGCGGAAATTCAACGTCGTGCTGTGGCCGCGCGAATCGACGCTTAGCATCGAAGGAGTTAAAGAGCCAATTCCGCTAGAGTTAGCGTCAGTAGCGCACGACGAAGCGAGCGCTGTTCACCTGGCTTCGGTTGGCCTCGCCGATGTCGACGAAGCCCAACGGCGACAGTTGCAAGAGTTGCTCGATCAACTGTTGCTCACGAGTGATGCCCCATTAGGATGCACCAGCTGAGTCGAACACAACATCGACGTCTCAAGCACTAGGTCTATAAAGCAGAAATATTATCCTGTCTCGAAGAATATCGAGGAGGAAATGCACAAGCAAGTGCGAGAGATGCTCGAGGCGGGCATTATTGTCCAATCGACCAGTGAATGGTCGAGCCCTGTTGTGATGCAACGGAAAGCGAGTCGCACGTACCAATTATCGCAAGTTGAACGCGTAACGAAGGCGAGCCCGTACCCGCTCCCTCACATGGATGCGATTTTACGCAAGCTTTAAGATGCTCGATATATATCGACGATCGATCTGAGCAGCGCCTACCACCAAAATCCGTTGCGGAAGGAGGCCCAGGCGCTAACCGCGTTTACTGTCCCGGGAATGGGCCTCTTCGAATTTACTCGAATGCCTTATGGAGTAGTGGGCGGGCCAGCGACCTTCCAGGAGCTTCCGGACCGCGTTATCGGTCCGGAGATGGAACCTCATGCGTTCTCCTATTTGGACGATATTATTATCGTCACAGAGACGTTTGAGGAACACCTCAAGTGGCTCAGCCACGTTCTCCAGCGTATTAAAGACGCAAGTCTCACGATTAACCGTGAGAAAAGCGAGTTCTGTCGCAGCGAGATCAAGTTTCTCCGGGTCTTAGTTAACAGAGGTGGCTTTAAGCCTGATTTAAGCCTGACCCGGACAAGATCGCTTCAATTTTGGAATATCCGGCGCCGAAGAATCTCAAACAGTTGAAAAGGTTCCTTGGCATGGCGTCGTAGTATCGCAAGTTCTTGCCCGAGTTTGCGACGATCGCGGAGCCGCTCACGCAGTTAACAAAGCACAACGTTGCTTATGTGTGGAGTGACGCGGATCAATCCGCATTTGAGCAGATTAAAGCTCTCATCGCGTCTGCCCCGGTATTACACCGGCTGTCGTTTGAACACCAGTTCGTGATTCAAACAGATGCGAGTGATACAATCGACGGCGAAGAGCGAGTTTTATGCTTCGCAAGCCGCACGATGACTGCGGCAGTACGGAACTATTCCGTCACGGAACGCGAATACCTCGCAGTTTTGTGGGCGATACGCAAGTTCCGTGCTTATGTCGAAGGGTATCACTTTAAAGTGATAACGGACCATAGTAGTCTGTAATGGTTATGCAATTTGCATAATCCCACCGGACGCCTAGCGCGGTGGGCGCTTGAAATGCAAGACTACGACGTCGAGCATCGTAAGGGTTCACTAAACCACGTGCCTGACGCGCTCTCTCGCATGTTTGAGGACGAGGAAGCGCCAGACCTCGCGGCAGTGGATATCTCCGAAGAGATAGACGACGCCTGGTACAAACGCATGGTCGCCGCCGTTGGACAAAATCCCGGTGACTCCGTGGTGGAAGATAGTTCACGGGCGCCTCTACAGCTACCGTCCAAATCCTGCAGTCGAAGATTTGCTTGAGGACGAGGACGGCTGGAAAGTAGTGCTACCAGCTGAGAAGCGCGAGAAAGCGATGCAAGAGAGCCACGCAGAACCTACCGCGGGTCACTTAGGCAGAGCAAAAACGCATGCGCGTGTTACGCTCTATTATTACTGACCGCCGCTGCGCAAAGATGCCGCTGATTTTGTGCGGAACTGCTTGATCTATCAGCAGTGCGAAGTGCAGCAGACAGCGCCGGCAGGCCTCATGGGCAGCCATCGCGCATTACGCCCGTGGCAGATCGTTGCAGGGGATATTATGGGACCTTTTCCCAGGTCCGCTCGAGGTTTCGAGTACCTGCTGATCTTTCTGGATTTATTTACTAAGTGGATCGAATGTGCGCCGATTCGCAAGGTGAACGCACGCACCATCCAAAAGGAACTGGAACTGGAGTACCCGAAGCTTTTCACTCCGACAATGGAACGGAGTTCAAGAACAAGGCCCTTGAATCCTTCCTGAACAAGTGTGGAGTTACGCATACGACGATTCCGCCGTATCACGTGCAGGCGAATCCTGTGGAGCAAGTGAATCGCACGGTGAAAACCATGATCACCGCGTTCCTCGAAGAAAACCACAAGGATTGGGATTTGCACATCCCCGAATTAATGTTCGCGTACAATACTGCGACTCAGGAGTGGCCGGGGTCGAGCCCAGCTTTCCTCAGTATGGGTCGCAACCGACTCCACCTGTTTTCTTGAAACGCCGCGAAGAGCGCGTAGCGGAAGAGTTCGCAGAAGCAGCCGAGCTCGAGCATTGGCGCACGTGGTTGCAGAAGTTGCGAGACGTGCAACAATCCGCTGTCAAGAACGCTTCAGCAGCGCAACAGCGACAGTCGCAATATTATAATGCGTCACGCCGCGATGTTCACTTTGAATTAATGGACAAGGTGTGGAAGCGAAATCGCATCCTGTCCTCCGCAGCCCAAGGCGTAGCGGCGAAATTAGCGCCAAAGTACGCGGGTCCGTACATATAGCAAATTTTTACAAATAGTGCATGCGGCGGCGAGGCTAGCGCACCTCGTGCAGTGCGCACCGCATGCGAATGTTAAAGATTTGAATAACGGTGGGAGAACGGGGCAAGAAATGATCACTCGCGGAAAAATCGGTAAAAGCCGTATGGCGCTTATTGAACGTACGTAAGGGGTAATTGGGAACAATACTCACAATAAGCGGTTCGCGGTCGGCGGGCGCAGGCAGGAGGCCCAAGCTGCCGCGAGTTCGAGAGAGAGAGAGAGAGGAGAGACGAGCCGGCACTTACAGTGGATGCGTAGCCGCTGTTGTCGAGGACGCTGCGCCGGGGCTCCTGGTGCGCAAGTCGCTGGCGGTCGCCTGTCGAGGCCGGAGCTTGTCACGAGACGCTGCGGGGCGCACACAGTCCCACATTCACTCACTATCTTCCACACACGGGGACGCTCCTCACAAATACTCTCGGTTCTTAAAGGCAAAGAGCGCGGGCGCTCTCCCAAACGAGACTGATCCGACTCTCTTGAGTCTAAACGGGTCGCGCGCGCTCCTCGCGTGCTCTCTCTCTCTCTCTCTCTCTCTCTCTCTCTCTCTCTCTCTCTCTCTCTTACTCTCTCTCTCTCGCCCCGCGCGCGCTTGGCCTGCTACTGTACGACGGCCGGTGCCATCTCCCTCTCCACTACTCTCTCTCTGTTCCCCCGCACGGCACCTGCCTGCCTGCAGTATCCTGGCCAGCAGCGTCCCTCTCCATTGCTTTCTCTCTCTCTCCCCGAGCCTATCTTGCTGCTACGTGATCGCGTATCTCTTACGTATACTTCTGCGTACTCCCACTATTCTACCTGCGCGGACTAGTTGCGCGGCGCTCAGTCTGCGCCTCTACCGCTATCGTTCATATTGCGCTCTCGTGACGTCGGCTCTCGATGCCGCTCACCGGGTTACGCGACTCCCTTGTGCGCCTGTTCTCTCTCGGCCCCTTCCCCCTCGCGCCTCTCTCTCTCGCGTGTGTCATGTTGCCGCTCGACCCGGCCATGGTGTTCAAAAGTGTGTGTGTGTGAATGTGTGCGCAACCCGCTCGACATCCTCGCCGCCGGCGCGCACAACATGGCGGAGCTGGTTGGGCATGTGCTTACAGCGGCTAACGCTAAGTCGGACGATGCATGTGACATCGTCACAATATGTAAATTATTTATTCAATACTACTAGAAATTTACGAAATAAAATATTAGAAGAAACAGAAGAAGAAAAATCCCAGTCATCAGTTATAACAAACTAAAAACTAAAATAACCGAAGCCAAGAAAGGTCGATCAAGCGCGCTTTATCCAGCCGCCAGCATTCACTACAAAACCATGGGAACATGGCTTTCTCAAACGGAAGCGATTTTAAAAGCCCATGAATCAATATACAACCTGGTGCTCAACATAATTAAAGATATAAAAAGAGGAATACTCAGTACGAAAATTTTCTTCCATTTCCATAGCGAGTCTAATTGATTTCATGAACACCAAGAAACCTGCTTCAATGAAACCAGCAATCACTACCTTCTATAACCACCACGATAAATTCACAAATCTACAAATTCTCAGAACAAGATAAACCATCAAGATTAAAATAACCTTCATATTATTTAGCCATGCTCCTTTTGAAATACATCGACTGAATTCCATTCCTGTCATTCAAAACAAAGAAACAATTACAGTTATCTACAACAGAATTCTTAGCAATAAACGAGAGCACCGAACATTACATCTACCTCAAGAACTTAAACGACTGAGCCTCACATGATAATACCACTTATTGCACAGTACCGACTACCATACTTACCACTCCAACCTGCGAGGCAGAAATCAAATTAAGACCCTCTTCAATAATTCTCCATGATTTCCAAACTTCCAGGACTAAAAGAACTGAACCCACATTTACCTCCGTGGAAATAGCCAGAGAATGGATCTACTCACTACCATCGGAACAAACGCTAACAATACTCTGTCATAACGAACTTATGAAATACAAATTCATGGTATGGAAATCTTCGAAATGAGAGGAAACTGCACAGCAAAAACGACATCAGCCCTACTCATACAACCAACTCCGAACCGATCCGGTATAGTGAGACATTTTATCCCTACCGTAGAGATAAACATCACTAGCTATGGACCTCCAGACACATTCAAGCAGCTCCAACAGAACATAACCTACCAAGGATATATAATCTATTTTCTGATTATAGTAGTATTAGCCGGACTCATGATATTCATACCGTCTATATTATGCACCTCTAACAGGATTAACAATTTGAAGGGATGCTACAGACAACTAAAAAAGGACACGGCTAGAAGACCTACCATAACGCACTCCAACGTGGATTTAGATAATTTACCGCCCCCACCACCACTGCTACCGAACGTTCTCCCACAACTATCGAGCTTTCCCCCAGATATCAGTCACAACGCCACTTAATGACAGCATGTCTATAGTAATAGTAGTATTAATTACGTTACCACAATGTAGACTGTTTTGCCTTTCTTATACATTCAATAATTTCAATAAATAACAATAGTACCAAGAATCTTCGAATATACTCACCCCGGACAACCCAAGTTAATTCTTGTCCTCTCATCTCCTTCTTCCCACCTATAACACAGGCACACAAAAAAAGTAATACACTGTTCATTCGATCCTTTTATCCTCTGATGCCGTACAAATCACTGTAAGTGACTGAAAATTGCGGAAAAAAGCAGAAAATTGTGGAAAACTGATATCACAAATATCGTCAGTGGTATACCTAAACCCTTTAACTTTAAACAATTAACCGTTAAACCTTTAACACTTAACACTTAAACTTTAAACCCTTAAACACTTAAAACCTTAACCCTTAAACCCTTAAACCCTTAACCCTTAAACCTTAAACCATTAAACCCTCAACCCTTAAATCCTTAACCCTTAAACACTTAACACTTAAACCCATAACGCCTAAACCATTAATTCTTAAACCCTTAAAACCATCGTGCAGTTTCTTAAATGTTAATGAAAAAAAAGTTATTTATACTTTTTTTCGTTTATAGCGAAACCTTTTATTCTCAGACGATCTGTGCAACGAGTCTCTGACTCTTTTAATACCTCTATTTTCCCTTTTTAACATCCAACAGTAGTCCGCCACCATATTTACACCCCGCACGCCTTGGTATCTTCCCTCCGTTGCTTTCAAATCTTGATGAAAACGTTCACCTTGCTCTTCACTGTAATCACCTAAGTTGTCTGGAAAGTACTCCAGATGAGAATGCAAAAAATACAATTTAACCCTCATCAAACAACCTAAACGTTGGTAGAGTTATCAAGCAAACCATTGACAAGTTCTTCATAGTCGTGACTTTTATGATTTCTTAAAAAGTTTTGATTTTTCTATCTAATTCATGTGATGTATAAAGTTTTGATCTTTAAACATTTTACGGATTTGCGGACCATCGAAAATACCTTCTTTTATATTGGCATCACTGAGTTTTTGAAACTGCTTATGTAAATGTATGTAACATTGCCCTTATTTGTCCAAAGCTTTTGTGAATTGTTTCATTAGGCCTAGCTTTCTATGAAATGAAGAAAGAAGAATTATTGACCGTTCGATCAATGGTTCTCGAATAATGTTGTGACTACCCGTATTCAGTGCATTTCTATTTGGCCATTCTTTTTGCACGTAATGCTTCACACGATCCCTACTATCCCATAAGCACAAAAAACATGGGAACTTAGTGAATCCTGCCTGCTGTCCTAGTATGATAGAAATGATTTTTAAATTCCCGCGAACTTGTCACTTGTGATCTGCATAATTAATATTTTCTATCAAGGAAAGGATACTTGGTGTCCGCCTCCGATTTTCATGAAACTTCGCATATGAGTAGAGTGTCAAAAAATATTCGATACGTATTTTTTTTTTATCTGCGGAAAAACATATCTAAGGGGTGAAAACCGCCCTTAAAGTTTACCCCCAAAAACCGTTTTATTTAATATCTCAAGGTAAAATCGGAATTTTTTAATGAAACCAACACCTATTTGTCTCTTATGAAAAGTCGAGTTTTTCGGCACAGTTTTAAAGCTGGGGGTTGCATCCTCTATTTTTTATAAGGTTAAATATGATATTTTCCCTTGTATTTTTGACATAAAAATGTTTTAATGAGCTAAATTTGATTGAAAATTGCCATGCTATAAAGAAAATTGAAAATTATAGTTGACCTGTTTCGAGATTTAAAAATAAAAACACGTTGACGGGGTGAATTACCCCTAATTTAATTAATCACCTTTTTGTTAGCGTCTGCCTCCGATTTTCATGAAATTTCGCAACTGGTTTGAGTATCGAAAAATATTTGACACGTATTTTTTTTTATCCGTGGAGAAAGACATCTGGGGGTGAAAACCACCCTTAAAGTTCACCCCCAAAAACAGTTTTTTTTAATATCTCGAGATGGAATCGGAATTATTTAATGAAACCAACACCTATTTGTTTCTTATAAAAAGACGAGTATTTCGACACAGGTTTAATAATAAGGGGTTGCACCCCCTATTTTTATGGGGGTAAATATCATTTTTTTCACCCTGTTTTTAAAATAACAAAGTTTTGACGAGCCATATTTGATTAAAAATATGATTAAAAAATGCCATGTTGTAAAGAAAATTAAAAATTACAGTTGACCTGTTTCGAGGTTTAAAAAAACACATAGAAGGGGTGAGCTACCTCTACTTTAGTTATTTATCGTTTAGTGATTAAAAAAAATTGATCACAACATTCTTTTTGATTTTTAATTTTGAGATGCTTATTTCAAATCATATTTTACGTGAAATACTAAAATTGACTACTAAAATTTAATACATTAAATGAAAATCTGCGTGAAAATTTGTATCGATTATTTTTTTTTGTTTATGAAATTAATGATGAAATTATTTATAAACAAAGAATTTTTCTGGGTAAAACCCTATTAAAAATTTATCTTTTTTTTATATTATAATAGGATAATTTTTCATTTCCCGTATTGATACTTGTATTGTTGATGTCATAAAAATTTAAGTTTTTTTTATCAACGAAGGTTTCATTCTTACCGAAATATGTAATATAATTATAATTATATTAAATTTACATTACAATTTTCAATGACATCATTATAAAAATATTGGTAAGTTAAAAATAAACTTTGAATACGAGATAATTCTCGAGTAAACAAGAGATATTTTTTTTCGACTGTGGTCAGTTTGTAGTGTTTCTTTGTATTGACTACACGCTAGTTACTAAACTGATTACATATTGTTGATGTTTATACAATTGTTTAAATTGATATAATTATAGATTTTATTATATACTCTTAAAAAAAAAAATTTAATTTACGCATTGAGGATACAGAAAATATATTATTAAAAAGGGCTTGTAAGTATTGCTATTTTATTTTTAGTCATATGGGCGATAAACAAATAAGAACTTTCTTAAAAAAAATAAAATAGTTTAAATATTAAAATGATATCTAAAGTCAAATAGTAAGTTTATAGTAAGTTAAGAGAAGTGATATAATGTAAATAGGATTATTATAAAAACGTATAATAAAATAATGATTCTAATAATGTTCAATTTATTAATATAACCATGATAAGAAGAATATTTGTAAAAAAACATCGACTAGTTTTCATTTTTTTTCTATAGTTAATAGAATTTATAATATTTATTATATACTGTAACGGCAGGCGCGTCTGGGTGTGTATATGTGCGCGAACACGGAGTTCGGATAGAGCCGATCTCCAACGCACGATATACACACGGATAGATGCTCGAAAATGTAAACATGCCGCGGCCTTGGCGAAGGCAAGGCCGTCGATTTCGGCATGAGACTTCACGAATTGAGTCGGGCTTGTCCTCGTGTTTCTCCGGGGGCTTTTATGTGTGTGTGTAGTTGCGCGCACGTAGAGATGTGCGAAAAGTACTGAGGGCAACTACGCTACACAATAAGCCCCGAAGAGAAAACCCGCGGCAACCTTGCGCGAGGGGGGAAGGAGAGCGAGAGACAGAGCCCGGCAGTATCTCTCCCGCCGTAGCTTAGGCAGCTGCTCGATTCCCGTGCGCGAAGACTTGGAGAGGGGGGGAGAGAGAGAGAGAGAGGGAGAGAGAGAGAGAGAGAGAGAGAGAGAGAGAGAGAGAGAGAGAGAGAGAGAGAGAGAGAGAGAGAGAGAGAGAGAGAGAGAGAGAGAGAGAGAGAGAGAGAGAGAGAGAGAGAGAGAGAGAGAGAGAGAGAGAGAGAGAGAGAGAGAGAGAGAGAGAGAGAGAGAGAGAGAGAGAGAGAGAGAGAGAGAGAGAGAGAGAGAGAGAGAGAGAGAGAGAGAGAGAGAGAGAGAGAGAGAGAGAGAGAGAGAGAGAGAGAGAGAGACGGAGTGTAGTGCACGAGGATCACGGCAGCCAGTAGAGTGTAGTGCACGAGAGGGAGAAAGAGCGAGTGAGCGGTCCGATAGTGCAGCGAAGGAGAGAGACGCAGCACGGCACCGACAGCCGCGTTCCCTCGTGGCTGAGAGAGAGGGAGAGAGAGAGCCACGCTCAACCACGGCCGAGAGTGCAAGTGAGAGAATAGAATAGAATAGAATATCGTTTATTAGAACTAAGGACATCAAATCCAAAATAGCTTGGCAAAGCAGGGCATTACAAAGTAATAATAATAATAATGTGCAAACGCAGGTGTAAAATTAGTATAAAATAATAAAAATTATATACATATATACATTAAGTCCAAAACAGACCTGGCAAAGTAGGGCATTACATAATAATAATAATAATAATAATGTTCACACGCAGGTGTAAAATTAGTGTAAAATAAAATTATATACATATATAAATATAAAAAAAAGTTATAAAATAATAAAATACAAAATAATAAAAAAATCATAAGAACAATGATCGTACAGCAAACGCATTTACATAGAATTAAAATTTACATGGTATGCAATGCCTAACAGATATTTATACACACTGAAAAAAGATTGGCGCGTCGGCTGCCCTCTGTGGCTCTCAGCTCCTCCTGTTTACAGGACGTCTGACGCCCCGTCGTCTTTGCTCGTATACTGCTCTCTTCCGCGCGACTGCAGCGCACGCGCGGCGTACGAGTTATTCAAAGCAAGTAGTGTAATAGACCCGTGAGGCAGTGCGTGCCCTTGCCGGGACGCGTGGGCGCTGAAAAGGACAACATAGGCGCTAAACGGGCGGCCTATACTCCTTAACCTACAGCGCACCCGTTACACTGCAGAGAGCGCTGCCGATGCGCCAATCTTTTTTCAGTGCAGAAGCGTTTTAAAGTCAGGCCGAGTATACCGAGAGCGAACCGATGTCGGTATAAGATTCCACAGCCGAGTGGCTCCAATCGTGAACGAAGCCCGGTAACAGTCCGTACGTGGAGTTTCGTATGTTAGTGTAAGGTCGGGATACCTCTTGGATCCGATTTTATGAGGCTCGCGAAAAGAGAATTTTACAAATATTGGGTGCGGCTCGTTAGATGTGAAGATGGCGGCGAGAAGGCAGATACAAAGATATTCCCTACGCAGGGTATACGGCACGATCTCAAGCCTCACATACGTTGGCGTTATGTGGTCGAACCTCGACAGTCCGGTAGAAAATCTTAGGACCGCATTTTTGCAGCAGTCTAGCTTTACCCATAATTCCTTGGTGAGGCCAACGAATAGGCTCGAACAGTATTCCAGATGTGGGAAAACTAGCGATTTGACGAGCATCAACTTGGTCTCACGAGGGATGAGATCGTGACATTTACGCAGACGGGCCAAGGCTCCGAAGGATTTTTTTGCCATTTTGGTGCACTGCTGGGACAAGGTGAGAGTGCTGTCCAGAGTTACTCCTAATATTTTCACGGTTTCGGAGTACCTGATGTTCTGACCGTCGATGACTGGCTTCGGCAGGTTAAGGTGGCGTAACTTGCTAATAAAATTACGTGTGCCGAACCAAATTGCCTGGGTTTTCCGGGCATTAATCGATAGCCCGTTTTCCGAGGCCCAGAGTACAAGACTTTTCAAGTCGGCGTTGATACAGTCGATGATTCGGTGTAGCTCGCTGTAAGATCCACTATAATATATCGTGAGGTCATCAGCGTAGAGGTGGTAGCGGCAATACTTTAAGACGGAAGGTGCGTCGTTGATGTAGAGGCCAAAAAAGTCCGGTCCATTCAGGCTACCTTGTGGTACGCCGGCATTACGGGTGACAGGGGATGAGGTGTCGCCTGAAGGGGACCTGACTACTTGTGTCCTATTAGTTAAAAACGAGCGTACCCATTTATTGGCCGAGTCAGAAAAGCCATCCTGCTCCAGCTTGTCTATGAGGCGGGCCACATTCACGCAGTCGAACGCACATGAATAGTCGATGGCCACCGCCAGTACAACTTGTTTGTTGTCCACCGGTTCATGCAGATCGTCGACCATAGATATCAATGCCGTGTGCGTGCTATGCCGTTTACGGAAACCCGACTGGAACTTATCTAGCAGATCCCTTTCTGCAACGAATGCGGAGATCTGCTTGTGCGCGACCGCTTCGAGAATTTTTGTGGCGGCACATAAGATGCTGATTGGACGAAAGTCGCCGAGCCCTCGAGGCCGGGAGACTTTGGGAAGTGGTCGGATCACAGCATGTTTCCAAGATGTAGGGAAGACACCCGCTTGCAGAGAGCAGTCAAAGATGTGCATCAACGGCGCCAAGATGGAAAGTAGGCACTTCTTTAAGAAGCTGCAGGGTATATCATCTGGTCCACAGGCATTGGAGCGGGATAATAAGATAGCTTCAACCACATCGACCTCGGATACGTGTTGAAAAAAGAATCGATCGTCGGGCGATAAACGAACTGTAGGGCGGCTATCTCTGAGAGGACGAGGGTTCGAATCACCTGCAAAGTGCCTATTTAAAGTATCGACGTCCGATGGCAGGGAAAAGGTCGAATTCGCTCGGATAGAAAGCCCCAGTCTATCTACGCACTTCCATAATTCAGTCTTAGTCCTTGCATTAGTGAACTGTGCCTGAAAATACTTAGATCGCACCCCTCTTGTTGCAGTTTTAACACGATTCCTCAGGGGTTTGTACGTCAAGTGATCATTACCGCATTGAGTACGTTTATAGGTACGCGAAGCCCTGTTTCGCTCTTTGATGAGTGACTTGATTTCGCTGTGAAGCCATGTCGTAGGTCGACTTTTTGGGACGAAAGAGCGATAAGGGGAGTGCGCGTCGTACAAACGTACTGGTGAAGCCGTGAAAAACTCAACCTTTGCGTCGATGTCCGGGATTTGTACGATTTGGGCCCAATCAATATTTGCGAGATCTCGTTGGAAATGAGCTCTGTTGAAGTTATTAAAAGAGCGACAATTAATTATACGGGCTTCTGGGGATGGCACCTCAAAAGTAAATGTGGCGAAGAGAACATCATGTTCCGA
Organism: Torymus aiolomorphi; assembly: GCA_036365515.1. Classification (NCBI taxonomy): domain Eukaryota; kingdom Metazoa; phylum Arthropoda; class Insecta; order Hymenoptera; family Torymidae; genus Torymus; species Torymus aiolomorphi. Next base: position 60,385,745 of record CM070875.1, on the reverse strand, counting down.
GATACTGGGCCATCGAACTTGCTCATACGAAAGTACTCTCTCCATATCACTGACACATATATAGTCGATGGTCGTGTGGGTGAGACCACGATGGTGAGTTGGTCCGAACGGGATCCGCGTTAAGTTAAACGCCACGAGCGAGTGCACTAAGGTAGAACGTAAGAAGGAAGGCACATCCCACTTAATATTAAAATCCCCCATGAGAATTGTGTAGTCATAGGGCTTGTCAAATCCAGAGATGGCATCTTCTACACTACTCCAAAATTCACCTTTCTTAGTAGCCTTAGGCGAGCAGTAGATCAGAACGATGAGTATTTTCAGACTCCTTACTCGTACCAGGATGAGAAGAAATTCGGATCTCCAGTCGAATATGTCTGGATGTTGAGACTGGTCCACGAAAGAAAACTCCACGGAATCATGTATATAGATCGCCACTCCACCACCCCCGGCACCAACGCGATCCGCACGTACTAGACGATAGTCCGGAACATCATAGATGTTAGGGGCCATATATGGTTTCAGCCACGATTCACAGATACCAAGAACGTGCGGGCGTTTATCGCACAAAATAGCAGAGATGTCGGAAAAGTGCGGGTCAATCGATTGCGCATTCAGATGACGTACGATGAATTTCGAGGTATTAATAACTGCCATAATCGATGAATGATTTCTTCCGATCAATTTTCCGACGTAAGATCGAGCAGTTCACTTTATCAGTCGCGCAATGGGAAGAATTGTTGTCCGCAGTGGCACAGTTAATGCATTTGAATTCGGTCGCCTTACAATCTTTGGTGGCGTGTGCCCCACCGCACTTACTGCAACATTCTGTCTTTTTGCAAGACTCAGCAACGTGTTCAAAACCTAGGCAATTGAAACATTGCAACAAGCTAATGTAATCATCAATGCGACAGGACTGCCATCCAATGTTGACACTGCCCACACCAGGGAGCTGACGGCGGTGCTCCGGATTAATTTCGATAACGCATGATCGGAATTTTTTCTCCCGCTGCGGGTATAAATATACAGCCTTAATATCGAAGGCCGAGGCCTCAGTTAAGTTTTGCTCAGCGATACATTTGACGATTGATTCGCTTTCCAGCTCGACCGGGATATCGTGAATAATCATGCATGGCTTCATCTTAACAGACGGTTTAATTTCAAGACCGGCTTTCAGCAAGGGGGCACACGTCGAGAAGGCAGATGAACTCAGATCTGGACCTTCCAGGATTATGCTGTTTTGTGGGCCGTAACTAATGCGCGTAACATTTAATTTCAATTCGGTCGGGTTGATACATTTTTTAACCATTTCCTTAATATCGCTGGAAGACTTATACTTGTCTTTGACATCCTCACGCGGGCCGATTGTGACGCGATCTAATTTACGAACGGATACAGAGGGACCCGAGCAAGACGTGGTGCGACTCGACACAACTTCTGCGAAAGAAGGCCCATGTTGAGATTAGATGTTACGGGCAATTGATTCTGACAGGCGTTCGATATTATCGCAGGCACGTAACAGTAATGAATTACGAGAGTCTAGGTCCTTGTCGATTTCGAGCTTATGCAAGTAGGCGGCTGTTATTTTGTGCAATGACTCAAAGGTCGTGGAAATAAACTCACGCAACTTCTTTTTGGCTTCCGTGCCTTTTTCATTGGAAAGCGCTGTTAACAAACCATTGTGAGCATCATTTACGTGCTTCATCAACATGCTGATGTCGTCCTGATTCAGCAAGATAGAGCTGTCATCGTCTCCATTCCGTCGTTTGCGTTTCGACCGTGTGCCGGTGATGTTGTTGGACTGCTCTGTCTCCGAATCGCCCATTATCGACCGAACGCTGTTATGAAATTTTGATTACTGGGCACAAATAGGTGCCGCTCACTTGTGTTTACAAACAATGATGCCAGCGATATGTGAGAGCTCCAGCGGCAGGCGTTCCATTGAAAAAACTACGGTGCCTCCGTCCCCGGTCCACCAGCACACCAAACACTAGCACCACCAGAGAGACAGCAAAAAATGCCACAATAGCGCACCACTACGAATTTTTCGGAGCTCCAGGTCCCGCGGAAAATGACACCGAAACAGAGCACGACACAACTGTCAACCGACTTCAATCTCCAGAGAGAGAGAGAGAGAGAGAGAGGGGGGGGGGAGCATCGCGGCCGAAGCCAGCTACGGCCGAGCCGACTCGCGGGAGCGAGAGAGAGAGAGGGGCAGCCGAGAGAAGAGGAGAGAGAGAGAGAGAAAGAGAGAGAGAGAGAGAGAGAGAGAGAGAGAGAGAGAGAGAGAGAGAGAGAGAGAGAGAGAGAGAGACGCCGCAGCACACGGCAGCCGACACCGCCGAGAGGGTCCGCTCAAGCCCTGACTATAGGCGACGGAGGTAAGTCCTGGCCAGGCGATCGCGTGCTCGCCCCCGCGGACGACGAGCGTCCGAGGAGCGAGACCCGCGCGAGCGAGTGTCGATTGCGCGCGGCGATCGGCCTACGTCGGTGCGAGCCGCTTTTGCGCGTACGTGTGTGCGACCGCGCGCACACGTACTTCGCGTGCGCGGGCGCACCACCCGAATCGGCGCGTACCTAGAGTACGCGCCGCGCGTGTAAATAGTGAACAGCCTCCAGGGGCAATAAAGATAATTCGTTGCTTTTACTTGTTCGCGTATTATTTCACACATCCTACTTTCAATTCCCTATTCGGTGGCACGGTGAAGAATACCGCCGGCCTCCGCGGTCGCGAGTACGTAGTACTCGCGTGATACTGAGTAGCTAGGGCAGCACGCTCGAGAGAGAGAGAGCGCGACGACGAAGTCGCGCGTTGTAACGGAGCGTAAAGGCGCGGCTGCTGCTGAAAGCAGCCGACGCCGAGCAACAGTACGAGGCGGCGAGGCCGCTGTTCGCCGAGGGTTGGCACGAGCAAGTGCTCGCGCCTGTCAATTGCTGCGCCGTTCATCGGTAAGTCCGCGTTGAGATATAGCGCACCTAGGACAGCTTTTAGCCCGTTACAATACATAAATATCATATCATGATATATTAATAAATTTTTCGTTTGCCTTTTATTGAGTGTATGTTAAATAATACAATTATCTAAAAAAGTCGTCAGATTTTTCAACCCATATATCTCACAGATACTATAACAAAAATGATCCATAAAATTTCTGAAAATTATCTCCGCACAAATCGAAGGCGTGAAGTCGAGATTATATCAAATAAATATTTAAAAATTAATTTTTTAATTAAAACACGTGGTAGCCGGTAAAGTTTCTTATTCTTATTCGACATGCCCCCAATAACTGTTTTAAATAAAACTAGTATAATTTTATTATATTTTATTATTTTATTGTAATGAGTATCTTACCCATTTAATACAATTAATAAATAAAATTAATGAAATCGTATGAGCGTGCGTGTGTAAGCGTGTGAGTGCGTGCGCGCGCTTGAGTGTAAATACATATATTCAATTTCATTATTTTATGTATTTATTATATTAAACTGGCAAGATTCTCTCCACCATATCATAAACAAATAAAATAAATTACTTGTGTGTGCCACATAATATTGTAGTAATTATAATATTTTTATTTCAGTGAAATATAACTTTATTTTAAAAAGAAGACTAAATCAAACGAGCGCTGCGCGAGCGGAGATAAACTATGTTTTGAATACAATATTCAAAAATGGGAACATAGCCATCAATTTTAATAAAGGGGATAAAATTATGAATTATCTGAAATAAAAGTAAGTTCAATTGACGTTCATGAAAATAAAATAAAGTTATTTTAAGTAAAATAATAAGTATAGAATAAATAATCTACGACTGTTGCTTGAACGTCATTACCTCAAATAAAATTAAAAAATGGCTATTAATCCACTGGTTGTAACATCTTTATTATCTATAATCTTTAATACTAACAATGTTAAAATTGAAGAATCACAAGCTAAAGAACAAGAGATAAATTTATATCATGTAATAGAAAATATAATAAAGGAGAGTGTAAATTACAATTTACATACAGAAAAAGAATATACTTTACTTTTTGAGGATGACTACAGTGATACACTTCCACAACATATTGAAGAAGAGGATGAATTAAATAAAGATTATGGTGAGGTTCCTGCTTGTTTACCGAATGAAGAAGATGTAGACTTAGAATATAAGAAACAGGCAGTGTAGTATTGGCAAAGTGGAAAAAGAAAGCCATTATCCCTGACAAGTGTACAATCGAAGTATAGAAAAGTTACTTCCGATCGTCAATTGCGACGGTGGAAATTACAAATTGAAGCAGAGGGTACCAGAAAAACTATTCTATATGGAATAACAACGTATGTACTTCAAAAAGTTAAAGAAGCGATAGAATCAAAAATAACTCTACATGATATTGATATAAAAAGATGGGCTCTCGTAAAGAAAGCAGAACTAAATATTCCGTGGTTTAAAGCTTCACATAGATGGATACAAATATTAAAAAAAAAACATCATAATGTTTCACGTAAAATAACAAAATTTATTACTATGTCATCTGCACAGTAGGTAATAGAAGTAGAACAACACAAAGAAAATTTTGTTAACGATGTCAGAAATCTCATTAAAGTACATGGTGCTCAAAACGTTTACAATGCAGATCAAAGTGGGTTCAATTTAGAGATACATAGTGGTCGCACTCTTTGTTATGAGGGGATTCAAAATGTAGAAAACATAGTTCAGTCGGTATCTTCTAGAACACATAGTTACACTATTCAACCAACAATATCAGCAGAGGGACAGCTTATGCCCCCGTTATTTATAGTTTTGAAAGAGGCTCATGGGCAATTTGGACCTAAAGTAATGAAAACTTTATTCAAACCAGAAAATATATACGTAGAAGCATCAGCGTCAGGTAAATTATCCAAGAAACTATTTCAAATTTGGATTCAAAATGTATTTTTGATTCACAGTGGGAATTCAACTATATGCTATTAGATTCATGGAGTGGACAATGTGAAAACGCTGTAAAAGAAGCTTTACCGAAAGAGTCAAATCTTATATTGAAAACGATACCAAAGGCACAACTGGTCAGATACAGCCTCTTGATGTATATGGTTTTCGATTATGGAAAAACTTTATAAGAAAATTATCAGACATAACACTTCTTATGAATTATGATGCTAAATTACACGAGAGAAATAATATAATCAAACTACAATCTCTAACCCATAATCAATTCTCTTCACCAAGATTTCAAAATGTTCTTAAGGGGGCTAGACACCTTTTTTCTCTGAAATAAGAAGTCACATTTTAATACATAAATGTAAACTAATTATTTCATACTTTTTACATATAAAAGTGGGTATATTTATCTTACCTTAAAACTTTCTCCGATGGGCCTTTTATATGGTCCAGAACCATAGTCATCGATGAAACAAGTTTTTTCACTAACCGTAAACTTTGAAATTTTCCTGTGGATGGATTGACTCCAGATTTGAACTAAATTACTCCTGAATAGTATAATTCTCATATGAGTGTAGGGATTTAGGATTAAATGTCGGAAAAAATTTTTATATCAGAAAAATTATGAAAAAATATAAAAAATTTAAAAAAATAAAAAAAAAAAACTCTTGAAAAACAGCACAATTTTTTTTTTCTCATTAGATCAAAAATCCCTACCCTCATATGAGAATTATACTATTCAGGAGTAATTTAGTTCAAATCTGGAGTCAATACATCCACAGGAAAATTTCAAAGCTTACGGTTAGTGAAAAAACTTGTTTCATCGATGACTATGGTTCTGGACCATATAAAAGGCCCATCGGAGAAAGTTTTAAGGTAAGGTAAATATACCCACTTTTATATGTAAAAAGTATGAAATAATTAGTTTACATTTATGTATTAAAATGTGACTTCTTATTTCAGAGAAAAAAGGTGTCTAGCCCCCTTAAATATGCCTGGTATAAAAGTGGATACCTAACGAAAAAACCTCCAAGACATCAAAATGCAGTAGATTTCTGTTTCTATACTCGAGAAGAACCAATTTGCGACATATGTGGAGGAATTGCAGTCATACAATGTGCATGGTGTTAAAAAGCTATTATGTTTTAAACATTTTTTCACAGATTATCATTATTGTCAAACGTATATTGAATAAAATTTGCAAATTCACCAATGTCTGTAATATTTATATATTTATATATGTTACATTGACAAATCATCACATTGTACAAATTAATAAAAATGAAAAAAAGTTTTCGCTCATAATCTGGTAATAATAATGTCAATAGGGGGAGCCACCCCCACTAAAATTAAAATATTTTTTATTTTTTTAACTTTTAATAGTAAATATGAGTCAAAATAAGCATTACAAAATTAAAAATCCAAAGAAATGTTGTAATTAATTTTTTTTAATCACTAAAAGATAAGTAACTCAATAGGGTAGCTCACCCCTTCTATGTGTTTTTTTAAACCTCGAAACAGGTCAACTATAATTTCTAATTTTCTTTACAACATGGCATTTTTTTACCAAATATGGCTCGTCAAAACTTTGTTATTTCAAAAACAGTGTGAAAAAAATTATATTTACCCCCATAAAAATACGGGGTGCAATCCTTTATCATTAAAACTGTATCCCAATACTCGTCTTTTTATAAGAAACAAATAGGTGTTGGTTTCATTAAAAAATTCCGATTCCATCTCGATATATTAAAAAAATGTGTTTTTGGGAGCGAACTTTAAGGGTGGTTTTCACCCCCGGATGTCTTTCTCCACAGATAAAAAAAAAATACGTGTCAAATATTTTTCGATACTCTAACCAGTTGCAAAGTTTCATGAAAATCGGAGGCAGACACTAACAAAAAGGTAATTAATTAAATTAGGGGTAATTCACCCCGTCAACGTGTTTTTATTTTTAAGTCTCGAAACAGGTCAACTATAATTTTCAATTTTCTTTATAACATGGCAATTTTCGATCAAATTTAGCTCATTAAAACATTTTTATATCAAAAATACAAGGGAAAATATCATATTTACTCTTATAAAAAATAGGGGATGCAACCCCCAGCTTTAAAACTATGCCGAAAAACTCGACTTTTCATAGGAAACAAATAGGTGTTGATTTCATGAAAATCGGAGGCAGATACCAAGTATCCTTTCCTTTTAAGACGTATTTCATAATTTCATAAGATTCTTTGAGTTTAGTAGAGTGAGCTATTGGAATACTCGCGTACTTATTTCCATTGTGTAACAGAACTGCTTTTAAGGTGAGTTGTGAAAGATCTATGAAAAGTCTCCATTTTTGGGTTGATATACGTTTGCTTTCATTTCATTTAGCAGACCTCTAATGTCCACACAATACACTAACTTTTTATCTTCATCGAGAGTAAAATATTTCCGGAATTCTTTTTCCCGCTCTCTATATATGGAAGATTTAGTAACTGGTTGTTTCAAGCCTCGCCTTATAAGTACTGAGGCTATAAATTCTCCAATATCTTTCGATACACAAGTATCTCGGGTAAAATCGCTTAACTCCTTCTGATTAAAGGGTTTTTGATCTCGTTTCTTACCAACTGACCGTACTCCTCATCGCTTTCGTTTACTTCACTTACACTGTCTTCGGTTTGCTCGCTTTCAATCTCTTCACCTTTGTATTCCTCAATATTATCTGCTTCGATGTCATCTTCATCTAAATCTCTTTCTTTAGCATCTTGTTCATCTACTTCCATTGATTCATGACCATCAAACGAACATTCTTCCATTTTTTCTTCATCGGGCGCATTGCCGTGTAATTTTAAAACTGGTTTGAAGATACGCTTGCGTAATTTATCTTTGATTTAGTCTTTGCGGTAAAACCATGGTCATGTAAAAGTGGCAGTCCTCGCGTGTTTGTGGTTGACGCCATCTAGTTGGTGTCGAAAATTTTTTAATTTTATCCCTTTAACTTTTATCACATTTAAATTTTTTCCATCGATTTAGCGTCTGCAGACAAGTGCCACACATGATTTTTGGGGCCCACGTTGTTTCTTCTGGAAGGATCTGTACGCCAAAAAATTCAAGAAAAATCTCTCTATTCACATTTGTAATAACTCTTCGGTATTTTGAACCTCAAATTGACCACACAAGTAGCAAAAAATATTTCGATCTTTATTACACTTATGATTTGCGATAAGGCTGCTTGTAGCACTGTACCCAACACAGGGCCAAGTCACCCACCTGTGAAGAGCTGCGGTCACATAATGACGATGTCTGGGCCCTCTTGCTCACCCTGACCAGCCACCGATACTGGATTTCCGAGTTCCTGCATCGTAAAAGATACATTACTTGTACCTGCCATGACGGCTTAAGACTTCCCAAAGATCGTGCCAGAATTTTAAAACAAAACTGGGCAAAAAAAAAATTGCAAAAGATATACTGTTGTCAGCCGTCACCGCGTGGAGGTACTCTGAGTGGAGGTATAAGCAATGTATCTTTCTTCATACCTTTATGACTTGGCTTGTGTTAAGTACAATGATACAAAAAGTCTTATCGTAAATCAGAAGTGTGATAAAGATCGAAATATTCTTTATTACTTATGAGGTCAGTTTGAGGTGGAAAAATACCAAAGATTTATTAAAAATGCAAATAGAGAGATTTTCTTCAATGCATAGAAATTGTTACAAAAGACACAACGTGGGCTCCACAAGGCATGTGTAGTAGTAGGCTGCAGATGTTCAATGAATGGAAAAAGTTAAATCTGATAAATTTGTTTCATTTTTGCCGCGAACAAGCAGCAACCACAAACACACGAAGGCTGCTGCTCCTACACGAATGCGGTAAATGGTTTCAATACAAACATTAAATCAAAGATTTAATTGCGCAAGCATATCTTCAATGACAAGACCAGTTTTCAAATCACATGTGAATGCGTTCGATAAAGACAAAATAAAAGAAAGTTCTTTAGGTGGTCATGAATTCTATGGAAGTATATAAGTAAGGTACAAAGGAAAGAGATTTACACGAAGATGCCATGTATTGAAGAATACGAAGAAGGCGAAAGCGAGCAAACCCAAATCAGGGTACGTGAAGTAAATCAAAGCGGTGACGTGTACGTTCCAGCTGGTGAGAAATGATTTCGAAAATACTTCAATCAAAAGGAGTTAAGCGATTTTATCCGAGCTACTGGTGTATCGAAAGATATTAGATTTACGTATTCAGTATTTATAAGGCGAGGCTTGACACAACCAGAGACTAAATCTTTCATATATAGAGAGCAGGAAAAAGAGTTAAGGAAATATTTTACTCTCGATGAAGATAAAAAGTTAGTATGTTGTGCGGATGTTAGAGGTCTGCTAAATGAATGAAAACAAACGTATATCAACCCAATGAATGGAGATTTTTCATAGATTCTTTGCAACATAGCTTAAAAGCAGTTCTGTTACACAGCGGAAATAAGTACGCGAGCATTCCAATACCTCGCTCTGCTAAGCTCAAAGAATCTTATAAAAATATGAAATACGCCTAAGAAAAAATTAATTAATTATGCAGATCACAAGTGGCAGGTTTGCGGGGACTTAAAAATCATTTCTATCATACTAGAACAGCAGGCAGAATTCACTAAGTTCCCTTGTTTCTCATGCTTATGGAATAGCAGGGATCGCATGAAGCATTACAAGCAAACAGAATAGCAAAATAGAAATGCACTGAATCGAGATAGTCACAACGTTATTCGAGAACCATTGATCGAATAGTCAAAAATTCTTCTTCCTCCATTGCATATAAAGCTAGGCCTAATGAAACAATTCACAAAAGCTTTGGACAAACAAGGGCAATGTTACATACATTTACATAAGCAGTTTGAAAAACTCAGTGATGCCAATATAAAAGAAGGTATTTTCGATGGCCGGCAAATCCGTAAAATGTTTAAAGATCAAAACTTTATACGTCACATAAATGAGATAGAAAAATAAGCCTGGTTAAGTTTTAAAATTATTGCTGAAAACTTTTTAAGAAATCATAAAAGTCACGACTATGAAGAACTTGTCAATAGTTTCCTCGATAACTCTACCAACGTTTAGGTTGTTTGATGAGTGTTAGATTGTATTTTTTGCATTCTCATCTGGAATACTTTCCAGACAACTTAGGTGATTACAGTGAGGAGCAAGGTGAACATTTTGACTCAACTGGATTCGAATACCTTCTACTATTCACTGATGGACTTCAGAAATCCAGTTTTCCGCAATTTTCCGCTTTTACGGTATAATTTACGCAAAATCAGGGGCTGATGGAACCAAACGGACAGTGAATTCGTGTTCAGCACGTCAAAATACATCAGAATATGATAGTCAGTGTTCTGTGACAGACTACTTTTTTTTTGTGTGCTTGTGTAATCTTCCACTCTCAAACCTGATACTCTACCCCTTCACCAAGTTCGATGAAGTTCAACCAAATAGCGGAAAACTAATTCTTCCTGCGGAAATTCTTCCAGATGAACCCTAATCTGACCGACGATCAACTCATCCTACTCAGCCAATTAGGATTTATGTATACGTGGATGCCTTATCACCTGCGTTACTGACCTACCAACTCCAGATCAACGGACAAATGTAGCAAATGTAATAAGCTTCGGACTCAACCTCCCCAGCGCTACTTCACATACCGTCGTGACGAATTTCCAGTGCATATCACACCTGATGAGGAAAATCAATTGTACGATGCACTGGATCCTAACCAGATGGACGCCATAAGGGAGCATTACTTGCTCATAAATCTAGAGGCTGTTGACGACGAAAAAGATAGCGAATAAACAAATAAGAAGAAAAAAAAGGGAGAAACAATCGAAATTCCTTGTCCATCCTTCTTTACATCTCCCCTCCATATTAATCCTACATTCTTTCCACCAACATTATCAAGTATTTTACGTTGCTTTGTCTTATATACTCATGTTTGTAACCATTGCAGATGCTTTACCCATAAAATAAAAAGGCAATCCTCGAGTTTATTAGGCTCTCACCGGCCTTTGTCGACTGCCACCAACAGAGGAGTCGCCCTGTGGCGCTAAGGTATAGAGCACTATGCAGCCATTGCCACCAACACTGCTATGGGCTTCCGAGGAAGCAATTGATATTCGACACTGATCATAACAAGCCACTTCTGCCAATGAGTATCTATCTAGGGATGAGTTACTTCTTCGATCCAGATGACATGACCCGACTAGTTAACTGCGTACAACTCATCGCCTAACTCACGTAATTTGAAGTAGAAATTAATGCAAAGGAGAATTTATTTATTTTATTTACTAACCAGAGTAATACAAAATTACTTTACAAAAGTAGTCCAGCCGAGGAAGTCACTTCCTGTATGCTGGTCTGGTATATAATAAACTTACAATCTAAACTTACAATCTAATACATTTATTTTAGAGCGTATTTGTTTACTCTCTTGTAACTTGGCTAGAGGGAGAAACAAATTTTAACTATAAATAAAACTATGTCACTAGCACTCTCACCAATATCTTATTAGCATAAATCTCGCAGTTGTAGGTGTTTCTGTTGTTGCATTCTTGTTTCTTGCATAAATTATCCTTTCATGTTTGTTAAGTCGAGCTGGGCATGTAAGCCCAACTGCACAAGTGACCCTATAATGAGGGAACATGTCCCTGTGTTGGTTACTCGAATCGCATTTACAGTTTGATGTGAAAACTATTTCATCTATTACTACTATATCCTTGCGTTTTGGTTGTGCATCTAGTGGGTATATTGAATTAGTAAAAGTTTGCTTGCCTCTGATTCCTCTATCAAAATAAAAAAGTGCTTTGTCAGATCCTAGGTAGTTAATATCACCATATGTCATACGGATGTTGTTTGTAGTTGTTTTGTTTCCTGGTTCTGTTGTTACTGGTTTTTGTAGTAATTTAATGCTATTTTCATTGGCGATATTGTCAATCATATCATATATTTCTTCTATTCCATTATGTTCAATTTTGGTGGGTTTTTTATTTTTTCCTTGATTTTCAGTTGTATCAGTGCTTTTTAAGAAATGGGTATGCTTAATTCCACGTATTTTAGGATCATGGCAATAAGGACAATTTTTATTATATATTATTGTCTGTGGATTACTGTTCGAATTGGGCCACTTAGTAAATTTCCTTATAAAAGAATATCCTTTTTTTGGTTGTTTAATTTTTTCTTCCGTCTCTGTAGTAAATAACTGGATTATGCGGTCTGCGATTATGTTTATATTTTGCAAGTATCTATCATTATTGAATTTTTTTAATTTGGTGAAGTTATAATTTGTCATTCGTTGGTGTGAGTGAAATTGGTGTCGTATGCATTTGGTTATCGAACAGATGTATGTTCTAGTATCTAATAATAATGCGTCAAGTATAGTCTTATCCACATGGACTTCCGATGTTAGACAGTCATACTTGACGGTTGTTTTCCTTCCTTTATATTGTAATATTAGGGCATAGCCCTTTCTAGTGTATTTTACTTCATGTAAGATTGTTCTGATTTTATTGCAGTCTATTCTAATTTCTTCTGTTGCTGTGTGTTCATAACTTGTTGATCTTAGTTTATTTTTATCCATTCTCTTAGTTTAATTTTTCTGTTGTTTTTGTTTGTTAGTGTTTTGAGATTGTTAGGCAGACTGTTATAACAAGTAATGGCCCTTAAATAACTGATCTTGTTACTTATTCTTTTGTTTTGTTTTGGAACTATGATGCATTTCTTTCTCGTGATGCTATTTGAATTTATAAAGTTTTCTTTTAAATCTTCGTAATGATATAATAGACATTCGTAAGTGAATTGTTGATCTAAATTTAGTGGCTGTTTTTCATTTATAAAGTTATTTTTGTTTATTATTTTGAGAATTCTGTACTGTAGAGTTTGAAGTGTTCTAGTTATGTTTATGTATGCTCCTCCCCATGCAATTATGCCATAAGACATGATACTATGAAAAAGAGCGTAATAAAGCATCCTTAGATTTTGTTGCGATAGTATTTTAGTTAGTTTATAAAAAATAAAGATTAAATATTTCGATTTATTGTAAATATTTGTGATGTGGTTTCCCCATCTCATGTTACTATCAATGGTTATTCCTAGGTATTTGGTACTGTCAACTCTTGTTATTTGTTTTCCTTGTATACAGATATTTAAATTTCCCGGAGTGCTGTTTCGTGTACTTCCAAATTCCATGTAGACTGTTTTATCAATGTTTAAGGATAGTTTGTTTAGAGCCAACCAGTTAGATACTTTATTGAGGTATAGGTTCATTTTTATTTCTATTTCTAGCCATGATTTTCCTTTTACAATTATTGCAGCGTCATCAGCAAAAGCCAATATTGAAAGTTCTGGTATAGTTTGAAACATGTCATTTATGTAGATAATAAATAATAATGGTCCTAATATTGTTCCTTGAGGAACTCCCATTTGTATTGTATCGAATGTGCTATTTGAATGATTTACTTTTACTCTTTGTTTTCTGTTATCTAAGTAACTTTTTAGTAGTTTATAAACTTTACCTCTTATTCCATAGTTGTATAGTTTATTGAGAAGTATCTTATGATCTACTGTGTCAAAAACCTTGGCAAGATCAAGAAAGGTGGCTGCTACAGGTTCACGTTGATCTATTTGATTGTATATTAAGCTTGTTAGAGTATTTAGTGCATCTTTAGTGCTTTTATTTTTTCTGAAGCCGAATTGTTTCTATGATATAATTTTGTTTTTATCTAGAAAGCTTAGTAACCGTTTGTGTAATAATTTTTCAAATATTTTTGCGATATTGGAGATAAGCGATATTGGTCTATAGTTGTTTGGTAAATGTTTTTCTTTTCCTTTGTATATCGGAATGACTTCAGCTATTTTTAGTGCATGTGGTCAGACACCATGTTCTATGCATGTGTTGTAGATGTCTACAAGTGGTTTGCTGATGTGTTGTTTTAGTGTTTTTATAACTTATGCATCTATTTCATCTATACTTCCTTTTTTATTCTTTAGACTTGTGATAATGTCATTCATTTCAATTTGGTTAGTTGGGAATAGATACATTTTTGGGATTCATGGGTGGCATTTGTAAATTTTCATTTTGAGTAGTTACTATCTTCTCACTCATTTTTCTTCCTATATTACAAAAGTATTCATTCATATTTTCTGCTATTTGAGTTGAGCCAGTGATTTTTATATTGTTATTTTTTAGGTAGTTTATGTTATTATTAGTATTGGTTTCTTTTCCAAGTTTTTTATTAATTATCTTCCAGAGATTCTTTTGGTTATTTTGCTTCCTTTCTATTTGTTTTTTATCATAGCCATTTTTTGCTTCGTTTATGGTTTGGTTTAATATTTTTACATAATTTTTGTAAGTATCTTTTTTTGATGTATTTTGTGGGTCTTTTTTCCATATGTTGTATAATTTTTCTTTCGTTTCAAATGATGTAATTATAGCTTTGGTTATCCAGCATTTTCTGGGTGTAGATTTTATTTTTTTATTGTTATTAGTTGATTCAGATTCATATATACATTTTTTAATTTTGAGTATCAGCTGAACTAGTGCATTGTTTGGGTCTGTGGTTATGGAAATATCTTCCCAGTTAATGTTATTACTTATAGTTTTTAGTTTGTTATAATTTATTGTTTTGTAATTGGTTTTGTTACCATTTTTTTTATCTTCCTTATAGACATTAATATCGGGTAATAATTATTAAAAGGTATTGTTATCGTATAACTTTTGTGCGGAATTCTATCAAGTTTTAAGTAAATATTGTCTATGCAAGTTCCTTTACCAATGTCGCTGTATGCTGGTCTAGTTATTTGATTGAATCCTGGGTGATATCCATTTTCTAATAGGATCTGCAAAAACTCTTGGTCTATTATTTCATTACTGTTTATGTCTATGTTAAAGTCACCGATTATTAGGTTATTTTTAAATTTTTTGTTCATTATCAACAGTTCTTTGAAATATATTAAAAATTCTGTTTTCTTTAAGCTATGACATCTATATAATGCTGATATTAGTATTTGTTTATTATTGTCCATTATTATTGTTGAATTTATTATTTTAAGTTTGTTTATTTCAGTTACCTCAATTGTTTCAATTAATTTATTGTCTATGTACATAATGACTCCATCATTCTGATTTATTCTGCTATTATTGTAAAATATTTTGTATCCATTTATATTGAAGTATTCTTGATGATCCATATTCGTCATGTTAAGCGATGGGTGGCGGCGCTATGCGACAAATAAACGTACTAGTTTGTTTGACGAAAAAGTCGTTCCAAACGTAAGAATAAAATAAGTAAATTACTCCAAAGTTTTTATAATGGAGAATCATAAGAGTAAAAAAATTCGTAAATGCAGTGTTACGGGATGTAAAAAGAGTGAATTTTCCCCATTGCTGCTTAATATCAGTGCATGTAGCTACTTGTATGGATTCCTTTTCTGTTCTAAAGTATATATTAATAATTTTTTATTTCATTCTATGAATAAAAATCTTATGCGTTACCTACTTACTTCACAAGATGTACTAAGGCAGCAACACAGTGCTTACACCGACCAGATTGACCTGCTTTGCACGAACAAATACAAGAAATCGTTCTCTGTATTTGAGAACCGTTCTTCTGCACACTTGAACTTATTTTAATGTGCAGTTCATGAGGTACCCCAAATAAACACGAAGTTTTCAAACATAGACACATAACCTCGATAAGGTTATCATCTTGCCTTGTAATACCGCAATAAATTATATGTTTCGCATTATACACATTTTCCCCTTCAACATATTTTCGAACCCCATCCCCTACATACTCAAATAATTCGGATATAGTTATAAGGTACATGGTCGTAAGCTCATTTGAATTTCAAGTTTGAATGACGTTGTTCGTCAAACAAACTAGTTGATAAACAACCCACCGAGCGGCGCCACCCATCGCTTAACATGACGAATTCCAAGTTTCAGTGCAAATTGTAATACATGGTTTTACTGTAAAGCTCTTTAAGAATATTAGTAATTTATTATAGTTGTGGTTCATGCTTCTTATATTTATGCATACAATGAGTTCTTTTTCAATATTCAGAAGTTTGTTAAGTTTACTTACTGTATCAACTATTATTTCATTGTTTATAATTTTCTCTGTTTCATCCATTTCTGCTTCTTGTATTTGTGAATGTTTGTCCAATTAGTGGTAGGTCTCTGAAAGTTGATTGTCTAATTCTATTTATCATCGGTGTTGAAGTTGTCTCATTAGTTGGTACTGTAGGTTCCTCTTCATTTACTTTATCTGTATGTTTTCTGTTTTCTACTTTACCAAAGTATCTTTGATAAGTTGGTTGTAATGGATAGTCTGTTGCTTCTATGTATCTTTTTATTTTCTTTTTTAATATTTCACATTGTTCACTATGAATTGCACTATGATTTACCTTATAATTTGTTTTATATTTTTTATTACTATAGTCACAGTTTGCGCACTTTAAAGTGTTACAATTGCATTTACTTGCTTTATGTGGTCCAGCACATTTAAAGCACATAACCTTGTTCGTGCATTTTTTGCCACCGTGTCCATAGCCAGCACATTTATTGCACGGATTTGTATTAATAATGTCATAGGCTCTGCAATTTTGATAGCCTATTAGAATTTTGCTTCTATTTTCCTTTATATATTTATATATACTAGAAGTTACTTCTATTATTGCACTATTTGATATTTGGTTTGTGAAAATATGTAGCACTTTGCACTTTTCATCCATGTTGCTGAAATTTCTTTGGTTTATGTCAGTTTCTACTTCTTCTTTGGTTGAGAAATGCTTATCTATTCCTATCACTTTCATTGTAGGTTTATTTATTTGTTCTTTTTCAATTTTAAAGTTTTCGTTTAGACTATTTTTTAAATTTAATTCTATTTTCTCTACACTTTCTACGTTCATACAGTTTATTATCACAGTGTCCTTGATTTTAGTATTAACATTTTTTGTTTGTACTGTTTTGTCATTAGTTATGTAACTGCACACAGTTTTAACGATATTTGTTTCATCTTTGCTGTTGGTTTTCTTGATGATGAGCTTTGGCACTTTTTTGTTTTTTGGCTTAATATTGCTTTGTGTAAGAACATTTGCATAGGTTGCCCATGGTTGGTTTTCATTTTTGTTATATTTTTCTTTTTCTTGGATTAGTAGTTTATTGAGTAGTTCATTTTTTTCTTGCAGTACCTGAACTATTTGTTTTAATAATTTGTTTTCTACTTTGTATTTTTTATTTTCACTTAGTTCTTCATAGATGGTATCGTTTAGTGTTTTTCCTTTATTTGACTCTAGATCAATTTCGTTTAATATCTCTTGCTTCTGTAGTTCTCTGTCTTCACCTTTGTATTGAGCTATAAAAGCAGCAACAGGTCCTTTCAGTTCACCATATGGTAATTTTGAGGTTAGTGCAAAGTTAGGATGATCTTGGCAGATGATAAATAAGTTGCTTAGAAATTTCACAGGCATACCAGCGTTATATTTTGTAACTACTTCGTTTGTGTGTTGAAATTCACCACATAAAATACACACTACTGCACCAACTTTTTGAGTTGAGTGACATTTATAGAATTTATTTAACGTAGCATCGGGCGGCTCCTTGCTACCCGACGCCATGTTGGCGATTGTCTCCTTATATTAAAATTAGGACAGAAATAGAAATTAAAATTAGTCAATTAGCATATGGTAGCTTGTAGAAATACTCGCGACCTTGGTATTATGGAGACTAACTTTTATTCATCGAGGACGATGAACATTTTTAAGAAGGGAGGTGTGTGGTCACGCTTTCTCATTTTAAAATTTTTTGTTTTTCTCTTCCTTAAGTTAACGCTAATCTCCATAATCCCAAATTCGCGACTATTTGCCTAGATCATAAACTTATATTATTCTTTTGCTTCATGAGTGACACGCGCTTCTATCGAAAGGTAAACATTAATCTTTACATTTCGTCGAATATGAAGATCGTGCATTTAGTTTTATTACCTTATTTTTCTCTTTTTTTTATCTAACCATAATAAACAAATTCGCGACTATTTACCTAGGTCATAAACCTCAAATCATTCTTTTGTCTATTGCCACTTTATGACCATCACGCGCTTTTATCGAGGGGTAAATAAACTTTGCCTTTTGCCAAAACGTAGACTACTCCTTTAGTTTTATTACCTTGTTTTTACAAGTGCTTTGTAAACCAAAGATGACGTGCTTCTCGCTTAACCTAATTTTTCGCATAAAAGATGGCCACTTCTGGTAAACCAGTGCTAGTTCTACAATAAGTTCGCGACCCGCGATTCGAGGCTATGCCCGCACGAGTAATCCGCGATTCGCGATCAAAGTGCTTAACAATATCGCCTACCGATACGTCTTCGATTGTAACCAGACGTTGAGCTCGTGCTAGTAAATCCGAGGTTCGCGATCGACGGGCTTAGCCAATTAAGAACATACTACACTTAATAATACCTTTGTAATAGTTTTTATACCTTTGTAATAGTTTTTAATTTCGCTGAATAAAAGTACATTCTGTTTAAAATATAAAATCAGTTTAGAAACCTTTATTTGCTGCTGAACACCTGTTCCTTTCCAGGCAAGGCAGAGAACTTCGACATAAGGTAAGTGGTTTTTTCTCTCCCATATTTACGGCGGTACGCAAATCTTATAGAAAGCGCATCGCTCGGCGCAATCTATTAATTATTTATTAACTTAAATAAACTTAACCAAACCAACATTTTAGCTGTTACAATCAGTGGTGCTTGAAAATAGTAATTACGTTCAAAATCATAGAACGTGACACACGCAGGGAGGCGTGGCCCCCTGGTTTTATTAAATCTTGGTCACTATCCTCGTATGGAAACGTTACCTAAAGAAAACAAAATCATTTATATGGCGCTTTTTTTAGTGCCGCTACCTAAATAGATTTTTTAACAATTTTTCTACTTTCCTCAACATTTAAAATGATAAGATAAAAGCATAATAATTATAATTATATAATTATAACATTAAATTATATAATTCACATACACACTTCTAAATAATTATTATAATACTAATCCGTGTAAAAAAGATATGTATATACATATACAATTATATATATTTTCTGTATTATCATATATATAACTTATGTCTCTGAGTAACTATGAACATATATGTAGAATTACATTTAACTATACGAGGCCTCTCAGAATATACTTCGCAGTGCCAACGGTTGCGTCACAGATATGTCTGAAGTTATTTCTTAAGTAATTACATAACTTATTTTGTACTTACTTAGTAATTTACACCATACTTATCCAATTTTTACTCTTGCCCTTAGAGTATATGTTTTGTTGCATACCTTTAGTACTATGCAAACAAATGAAAATGAATTACTTAATGGCCGAATCCATTTCAAATCAGGTGGACCGCGTATGCCTATGTCACCGATCATTTAGGAATTAAAGTATTCATGTTCTTCTCCAAAAATTATTTGACCCGTATATTTTTATTTTTTTGTTGCATCAAAATTTCATGCGTTCAGCAATGGCAAAAAATTCCGAGAAAAACCTTACTTAGAAAAAAATTTTCTCAATGTAATTTTCAAACCGCTACTGCTTCACCAGTTTTTTAAGCTTTTTAGCATGTAACACATAATTTCACTAAGGTTTGAGCCCTCTTTCACGTTCTTTATGTTATTTAAAAAAAAAAAATAAAAAATGCACGAGTTATGTACTTTTTACTGAAAAATGCACTTTTTAGAAAAGTGCATTTTTCTCAAAAACGCCATTTTTTTCTTTGTTCAATTTTTTTTTGTCCTGATAGAGGATCTAAATACCTATCTAGACGTATTTGTGAAATTCCCGACCCGTGCCCAGGAATAGCGATCACTAATGAGATAATATACAAACAAATTTTTCACGCTTAGCCCTTACATATAGTCAATGGTATAACAGTCAATATAAAGGTTTTTATCTTTGTGCGTAAGCAATATACAAGTACACATAGTATCTGTTGTATTTTTTATTTTTGTCTTTTAGATTTTTTATTTTTATAACTACCTTTGTTTTTAGTAGTTAAGTAATACATATATGTACATGAGCATAAGTAATACATATATGTACACGTATGAGTTTATGTACTTATACATTGGTCCGCTAGATGGCTATCGTTAGATCTTTTATGTACCCAGAAAAGTTCGGTTTCTGCTATAAGTACACCTCCAGTATTTTTTAAAACTATCATATTTTTGAAAATTATTATATATTTCACCTGATTAACTTAACTACGATGTCTCAAAATTATTCAACGAAGAGAATCAAATGTGCAGATTTTTTAAATAAGCACAAACAATTTTTTACGAACCTAATTCCGTGCGTTTTAAACAACTTGAGAATCTTGCTCATCCATTGAAGCTTCTCTATCCTGATTTACCTTTGACCCCCTCTACATATCTGTGTAGACGTTGTTACGAGCATGCTTTAGAATTGGTGACTAGCGCTGACAATGAATTTTCAACGGATGATAATTTTATCGACAACGGAATCGATAGAGATGAAGATTTTTTGCCAAGTACTCCAGAATGCGTGGAAGAATTTAATAATAAAATAAGTACATTTTTCTCAGGATGTGTATCGCCTCTTAAGAGGAAAAATCTTATACGTGAAAAATCAATTGAAAATTACGTAAAAAAGAAAACGAAAAATATACTTTCAACATTGTCTAATGCCCTCGATGTGAAGTTGAATAAGGTTTATGAAGTTTCTATAAAAGCAAACGAATCAACTGCATGCCGTTGTACAGAATGGGTACAAAATGTTGGTTTAGCCTTGCAAAAGTGTTCTACGGTATCAGAAAAAGTAAAAATTCTGACTTGGCTACCCTCATCCTTAACGAAAAATGAAATTTTATCTTTATTTCCAGACATAACATTGTACATGATAGAAAGAGCGAAAAGTCTTGCACAAGAAAAGGAAGTTTATTCAGAACCAGAAGCGTACACAGGCCATCCAATTGACGAAAGGACCGAACAAATTGTTATGGAATATTATATAAATGACGATTTTAATTGTTCAAGACAGAGTCCTAATAAGAGTGACGTTATTACCGTTAAAATAAATGATAAAAAAGAGAAGAAAGTTAAACGTTTTC
Source organism: Torymus aiolomorphi (assembly GCA_036365515.1). NCBI lineage: Eukaryota > Metazoa > Arthropoda > Insecta > Hymenoptera > Torymidae > Torymus > Torymus aiolomorphi. Next base: position 60,364,685 of record CM070875.1, on the reverse strand, counting down.
TTACTCAAAGTCTGAAAGCAACGTATAAAGCATTCAAAAATGATTATCCGGAATTAAAAATTGGTAAATCGAAGTTTTATAGTTTGCGACCAAAATATGTTTTACTTAGCCCCATCAAAGAAGTTTGTCTCTGTATCTATTGCGCAAATTACGATTTATTTCTTACGAGCTTGATTAATTTCAGAGGGAGTAACATTACAGAGTTGGATGAACTTCGGTCAGAAATAATAAACGCAACAAAGTGTTCTGAGCCATCTGATTTATGTTATTTGCAGGAATGTAAAATTTGTCCAGGCAGTAACGGAATTACGTTTCATGTTCTAAAACTGCAAGATGTAGAAAGCACCGAAGAAATTACGTATGCTTTGTGGGAAAATGGTAACTTGATTAAAAAAACAGTGCCAATTTCTGCTTTTAAAGAGGAACTTTCGGTTTGGACCATGAAGATTAGTACTCACATGTATGTAAAAAATATACAACGCAAAGCTATAAAAGCAGAAAGAGAAAACGTTAAAAAAGACCCACATCATTTAGTTCTTCAAATAGACTTGGCTGAAAACTGGCCTGTAATTCATAATAAAGCTGTTCAAGGAAATCATTGGGTTAATGATCAAATTTCTATTTTCACAGCAGTATCTTATCAAGGGGATTCGACACAAAGTTTCGCACTCATAAGTGATGACCGAAAACATGATTCAGCGTATGCTTTGCTAGCAATAGAAAACATTATAATCTACTTGAAAGACAATTGTCGTGATTCAATAAAAAAAATTACGATTGTATCAGATGGCGCCGCTAGCCACTTTAAAAATCGCTTTCAATTATATGAATTAAAACGAGCACCATTTGATATAAAATGGTTGTTTTCTGCTACTGGGCACGGCAAAGGAGCTGTAGATGGTGTGGGTAGACTTATAAAGCATTATGCTACTTCGCATAATCTTCGAGGTCCCCATGAAAAATCCATTCAAAATGCTAATGATTTTGTAGAGCACGTTCAAAAATATACAGATCCAATTAAAATAATACATTTACAAGACGTTGACGTAGAAGAGTTTAGAAAAGTAAAAAATGTTGATTGTCTTGCTACTCCTAAGTATCCTGGAATTCAAAAAACTCATTTATGGATTAAAGAAACGTGCAATGATAAAGTACATTGTTTAACAGCAAAGACCGCTGATTGTCCCCTTACTGATGTAAGAACAATGAAGCAGAAAAAGAAAAGTAGATATAAAAATAAAAAATCTAAAAGACAAAAATAAAAAATACAACAGATACTATGTGTACTTGTATATTGCTTACGCACAAAGATAAAAGCCTTTATATTGACTGTTATACCATTGAATATATGTAAGGGTTAAGCGTGAAAAATTTGTTTGTATATTATCTCATTAATGATCGCTATTCCTGGGCACGGGTCGGGAATTTCACAAATACGTCTAGATAGGTATTTAGGTCCTCTATCAGGACAAAAAAAAATTGAACAAAAAAAAAAATGGCGTTTTTGAGAAAAATGAACTTTTCTAAAAAGTGCATTTTTCAGTAAGAAGTACATAACTCGTGCATTTTTTTTTTTTTTTTTTAAATAACATAAAGAGCGTGAAAGAAGGCTCAAACCTTAGTGAAATTATGTGTTACACGCTAAAAAGCTTAAAAAACTGGTGAAGCAGTAGCGGTTTGAAAATTACATTGAAAAATTTTTTTTCTAAGTAAGGTTTTTCTCGGAATTTTTTGCCATTGCTGAACGCATGAAATTTTGATGCAACAAAAAAATAAAAATATACGGGTCAAATAATTTTTAGAGAAGAACATGAATACTTTAATTCCAAAATGATCGGTGACATAGGCATACGCGGTCCACCTGATTTGAAATGGATTCGGCCTAATACAAAGTAAATTCTTAAACTATTAATTGATTTCTTAAGAAAAAAAAAACACAAATTTGAGTCAAGAAGATCACTCAAGAAATTACTTAAGAAATATATTCTTGTAATATCTAAATATTTAATTCAATATCAGAGATAAAATTACAAAAAAATTTATATTAATAGATCATATCGTCGCTCCCGAATAGAAAGGCGTTATCTCGGAGTCCGTTCGAAGAAGGCGTTATCTTAGAGTCCGGCCGAAGAAGGCATAATTACGTACGCAAATTTTTTCGCCACAGATTTAAGTTGGCGGAACCGCCTATATATTGTCTATTTCTGGCGAGATAACGCCTTCTTCGGCCGGACTCCGAGATAACGCCTTCTTCGACCGTACTCCCAGATAACGCCTTCTTCGGTCGGATTTCTAGATAACGCCTTTCTATTCGGGAGCGGCGATATGTGCTTCTATGTAATATAATTATCAAACTTGATAAAAGTTGACTTTATTGTTATGTTTAACTTGATTAAAGTATGAAATGTAACGTCACCTGGCTGTAACACGGCCATAATTACATATTATCACGTGATGCTGCAGGCACTGTTCTTGATTTCGAAAAACGTACTGACAAGAAAACTACCAGGTGTCCGCCTCCGATTTTCCTAAATTTTTAATATGTTGTAGAGGATCGGAAAATAAGAGACACGTATTTTTTTATCCGCCCAATCCCTTATTAAAGGGGTAAAAACCGCCCTTAAAGTTTACCCCCGAAACTGGTTTTTTCTTAATATCTCAAGTTCTAATTAATGTTTTGAAATGAAACAAAATGGAAAATTCTTCTCTTTGAATAATGAAACTAGCAAGTATAATTTGGTCCCCGGGGGTAGCGACCCTTACTTTCTATTTCAGAAAAGCCTTATTTTTTAAACTATTTTTGTACATAATATTTGCAATAAAATTAATTGATTATTATAAAAATCATTTTTGGGCTTAAAATAAAAAATTAAAGTTGACGTGTTTCAGGGTTTTTGCAAATAAAAACGTTATCGGGGGTAAATAAACCCTTAGGCGCAAAATACTTTCGAACCGTTAAAATAAATATTTGATGTTATATAATGCATGATTTATTTTTATTTGGGCCAATTTTTGGCTACGGGCCCAATTTCCTATTAAAGAGGTGAAATGCACCCCTAAAATTCACCTCCAAAAACGGTTTTCTCTAGATATCCCGAGTTCAGATTAAAATTTGAAATGAAACAAAATGGAAAATATTTCTCTTTGAAATGCGAAATTATCAATTTCATCCCGTGGGTAGCAACCCTTATTTCGGAAAAACTTTATTTTTTTAAATTATTTTTGTATATAATATTTGCAATACAATTAAATAATTATTGTTATAATTATTTTTAAAATTACAATAAAATTTACAATTAAAGGTAACGTATTTCAAGGTTTTTGCAAATAAAAGCGTTATCGGGATAAAGAATCCCTTTCGCGCGCAATAATTCGTATCATTTAAATAAATATTTTAAGATGTATCCTTACATTATTCTACATTAAGAAATAAATATATAAACAGTGCGAGCAAGACCAGAAACAAAACAATTCAATTACCTAAATGTGATAAAAGAATTAGTGATAAAAATAGCTACAATGAAGCTATAAGGGTCTTTAATGGGCTATCTAAGGATCTCAAAGTTATGAATTTAAGTAGACAATTAATGAAGAAAAAATTAAAAATGTTTATAGTAAAAGATGCAATATAATTTCAAAATAATAATTAAATCTTAACCAATATATCTAACAAATTATTTAACTGTTATTTATGTACTACAATGGATTTTATCGATGTTAACTAACACTACGCACATAACATTATATAGTTTTTTTTAAGAATTTTGTAGTTTGTAATATTTTTTTAGTTTGTAAGTTTTCTGTGTACCAGATCTACACACAGGCAATAATATTTGCCTCAGTAGGATTTACTTACTTATGTATATTTCGTATATAATAATGTAATGTAAATATTTTCTGGAAATAAATAAATAAATAAATAAATAAAGTATGATGTGAATATTGAGAATAATTAATCATGAATATTTTATTTATTTTAGATTAATTTTGTATAGGCTCAATTTTCTATTTAGGGAATAAAAATCACTGACAATGAATTTGACAATTTTGTTATTGTAGCATTCTAAATATAACAACATCAGATAAATAGGGAAATAAATAATTACATGAGTATATTTTCATTTCAACTGCACAAATATTTAATGCAGAATCGCTGGCTTGTAAAAGCTGAGCCTAGATTAAAATTATTTTTATGATATATCTTAATCTTTTTAGAAACCACTACTTGATAATTATAATTTGCTTATAATTTTAGGATATCCATATTTGCGTATTTTGGCATGTCATATTATATTTCATTTCTGCTTCTTCATTAATACTTATTCTTAAGTAAAATTTTACTCATTTGTATTTATATATTTATGAATAAGCGATTATTTGTAAACCCATCTTGGAATCATGGATAAAAATAGCGAATTTCGCGGAAAAAAACATCCGTGCAAAAATAATGCGAGTGAGTCTGGAGTCCGCGACTGCATAAAAACAGATCAGTTAGCCAGTATATTTTTGTGTCAATTCTGCTGCGAGGTACATGTTATCGAGAGCCCACGATTTGTTAAGAAAATTAGTTTATTCTACAATAAAATTTATTATTTTATAAAACTTAAATAATTAAAAATGTTGGAAAAGGGGCGTAGAATCCTCAGTTCGCCGAGTTTGACTGCGATCGCGCTCTCTCTCTCTCCTCTTCCCCCGACCACCTCGTATAGTGCGACTCGCCGAGCGCCGGCGCGCGTTTGTCACTTCCGTCCTAGAGCCGGACTAGAGCAAACGTGCATCTATATTAAGTGTTCTATTGCTTGAAATTAATAGTTTAAGTTTTGTATTCTACTGTACGAGAGAAGATTAGAAGCGATAGTAGAAGAGAGTATAAATTGGATGAGAATAAATAGTTTTGTTTTAATAAAGGTTTGAAGTGTTTTTATTTACGAAAGAATACCCATAAATAACCTTATAATCCCATCAGGTTATGGGCCCAGCACGCTTCGACTGCGCGCTTGGGTAATTCTCTCGATCTCTTAAAGATTTGTGTCATGTGTAAGTGTAATAAAGTGAAGTGTGAAAAATGGTCGACTAGATACAGCTCAGCCAGATAACGGAGAGCGGTTCCCGTACGACCTTTGACGGACGCGAGGCTGTTTTTGTGATTTCTCACTCAAAAAGGACGTTTAACTTGATGGGAGCTTCGACGAGTTGATTTTCTCAATATGGAGAGCGAAAGGAGCAGAGGTAAGAGATCTCGATACATAGATGCACATGTATAAGTCGACGCGAGTGAAATCTAAAAATTGACGCGAGTGAAATCTGGATACTTTGACGCGAATGAAATTGGAAAAATTTGACGTGTGAATGATATAAATATCAAAATTTCCTTGGCGGAAGAAAGCAGGCTTAAATTCGAAGTGCGTTTCATACAAAAGCCTAACAAATTACGAACTTTTCGAGAAACAAAAGTTCGGTGTTATCGAAAGGTCAAAAATTCTGGGAAAAGCCTGCGTGGTCGCGCGATACGCTTGAGCCTGCCAAAACGAAATCGACGCGCGTGAGAGCCCGTGTGTATGAACAGCAGCGAGGAACGCCGAAGGGAAGGTCGGACAGCCGAGTCGTGTGAGTGTTTGCGTATACGTGCAAGGAATTGGAGGCGAGGCTGTATGTGTGAGTGTGTGTAGGGATTTGAGCACGGTATACGGTTAGAGAGAGTACGACAGCGAAATGTGGGCATGAGGCGCGGACGGTGTATGAGTCTGCGCGCATATATAGCTAACCTATACTGAGCCGAAAAAGCGTGACGTCTGAGCGGCGTACTATATACCGTGTATATAGGGCGCTTGCCGGTAAAAGCGATCCGCGTGGGTGAATACCGGAATATTGACTGGATTGAATTTCTTAATTCTTTCTTAACCGATAACACATAAAATTCTGGGTGTATAATAATAATCGAGAAGTTGGATGTGAGTGAGTACTCATATGTTAGAGAGAAAAATAATTTGGACGTGTGCCTCGAAGAGAAAAACAATTTTGACGCGTGTGTATATATATATATATACACACACACACACACACACACACACACACACACACACACACACACACACACACACACACACACACACACACACACACACACACACACACACACACACGCACACACACACACACACACACACACACACACACATTTCCTTTACCAGATTTATGGAGCCCTTTTATACACATGAGCATATTTATGGAGCCCGTTTTCTTTTATGGAGCCCGGGTCCCATAAAATATTCTTATACGGCGTTTATGGAGCCCGATCTAGAGTTTCTATACCCAGAGAGGGATTATTTCTTTAGTCACTTGTATACGGGGACTCTGGGCGTAGGTACTAATATACAGGGATGGGCTCCATAAAGGGGTTAAGTGATAATTATATATATATATATATATATATATATATATATATATATATATATATATATATATATATATATATATATATATATATATATATATATATATATATATATATATATATATATATATATATATATATATATATATATATATAAGTGAAATAATTTGGACTTGTATTTTGAAAAGAAAAATAATTTTGACGCGACATATATATATATATATATATATATATATATGTATATATATATAAACTAGGGGGGCTTCGCCCCCTGCTCGCTCCGCTCGCCAACCCCCATTATTAGAGATAAATATTAATAATGATGAATGAGGATAATCTTCTATTTCATAATATCATGAAACACTTATTTGTTCATTTAAAATTTCTGTAATGTTTCTTAAAAACATTAATCTTAACATTTATTAATTTTTAAAATACTAAGTATATTATATTTAACAAAATAATGCAGAATATATATGTAGTTCATTACGTCAGCTCTGATTTTATTTGTAACTTATTGATTATAAAATCCAGTAATATTTCAATTTTTGGCCGCCATTTTATATTTACAAAATCTGAGTTCAGATTCCTAATCAGCAAATCCGGAAACTCACTATATTACAATTTTTAACAAACTCGAGTAAAATTTCAATTTTTGTTAATCATCTTAGGTCCACCAGTTTGAATTAAAATTTTCAGCAAAATCCAATAATATTTCAATATGTGTCCGACATCTTAGATCCGCCATTTTGAATTCTGAAAATCTGATTTGAGATTCGTAATCTACAAATCCCCTACATAAAATTATTAGCAAAATCCAGTATTATTCAAATATTTTGCAGCCATTTTCAATTTTTAAAATCTGAGTTCAGATTCGTAATAATCGAATCCAGAAATCCCGTATATACAATTTTCAGCAAAATCCAGTAATATTTCAATATGTAACAGCCATTATCGATTGGCAATTTGGAATTCTGAAAATCTGAGTTCAGATTCGTAATCATCCAATCTAGAAATCCCGTACATACAATTTTCAGCAAAATCCATCAATGTTTGATATTTGTCCTCCATCTTCGATCCGCCATTTTAAATTCTGAAAATCTGAGTTGTGATTCGTAATAAGCGAATCCACGTACCCCGTATATACAATTTTCAGCAAATTCCAGTAGTTTTTGAATATTTCGCCTCCATCTTCGTTCAGCCATTTTGAATTCTGAAAATCTGATTTGCGATTCGTAATCAGCGAATCCAGATATCCGTTATATACAATTTTCAGCAAAATCCAGTAATAATTGAATTTTTGGCATCCATCTTGTGTCCTCTATTTTCAATTTTCAGAATCTGAGTTGCGATTCCTAATTGACGAAACCGGAAACCCACTCTATACAATTTTTAGCAAAATCAAGTAAAATTTAAATTTTTGTTAGCGATCTTGGGTCCACCAGTCTGAATTTTCACAATATGTGTTCAGATTCGTAATCAGCTAAACCAAAAATTCCATATATACAATTTTCAGCAAAATCCAATAATATTTCAATACTTGACAACCATTTTCGAATCCGCCATTTTGAATTTTCAAAATGTGAGTTCAGATTCGTAATCAGCGAATCCAGAAATCCCTTTTATACAATTTTCAGCAAATCCAGTAGTATTTGAATATTTCGCCTCCATCTTCGATCAGCCATTTTGAATTCTGAAAATCTGAGTTATGATTCGTAATCAGCGAATCCACATACCCCTTATATACAATTTCTAGCAAATTCCAGTAGTTTTTGAATATTTCGCCTCCATCTTCGATCAGCCATTTTGATTTCTGAAAATCTGAGTTATGATTCGTAATCAGCGAATCCACATACCCCTTATATACAATTTCTAGCAAATTCCAGTAGTTTTTGAATATTTCGTCTCCATCTTCGATCAGCCATTTTGATTTCTGAAAATCTGATTTGGGATTCGTAATCAGCGAATCCAGATACCCCTTATATACAATTTTCAGCAAAATCGAGTAAAATTTCAATTTTTGTTAGCGATCTTGCGTCCACCAGTCTGAATTATCACACTATATGTTCAGATTCCTAATCAGCGAAACCAAAAATCCCGTATTAAGGTAATACAAATTTCAGCAAAATCTAATAATATTTCAATATTTGATCACCATCTTTGAATCCGCCATTTTAAATTTTCTTAATCTGAGTTCAGATTTGTAATAAGCGACTCCAAAAACTCCTTATATACAATTTTCAACAAAATACAGTAATATTTCAATATGTGGCCGACATCTTCGATCCTCCATTTTGAATTCTGAAAATCTGAGTTGAGATTCGTAATCTAGAAATCCCCTAAATACAATTATTAGCAAAATCCAGTATTATTTAAATATTTTGCCGCCATTTTCAATTTTTAAAATCTAAGTTCAGATTCGTAATAATCGAATCCAGAAATCCCGTATATACAATTTTCAGCAAAATTCAGTAATGTTAAGTACTTGAAGACGATCTTTGGAGGCAAAGGTGAAAAGATCTTGGGTGTTTTTTAGCAACGTTTCGTTGGCTTAGTACGCCAACCTCATCAGGCCTTTATTCAAACACAGAAATAAATTAACATATCCAATTATTTTCAACTATATAAAGACAATTAAACAACGACGCATGAATACAAAAATCAAAATTACCAAAAATAATAAACGTATATATCATACGTCAATCCGATGTTATTATCGACTGAAAACAATAACACATATGCTGTATTTATATACATCGGACGATGTTTACATAAAGAGTTATATGGTATCAAGTTCGTTAATAATGGGAAAATACATTGTGCTTAGTCTTTGGATATCTTCCTTTTTGTTAATACTATTTTTATTGTTTTTTATATAGATCATTTCGGAAATCCGTCTTTTTTTGTAATTGCTTTTGTTGGAATATGTGAATGTTTCAACATGCGGCGCGCTGTACGCGAGGATAGGTACAATGGTATGCGCGTCTGCCGAGCGACGGCGGACGAAACACATACATGAGTGTCTCCCCACTCCAGTATGTCTGTATGAGAGTTGCGTGAGACGCGAGAGCAGTGAGCGCAGTTGGAATGTTTCTTACCTTCTTGCTATTCCAACTGCGATGTAAGTCGGACGTGCCGACTGGCTCTCTTGCCACCTAAATAAAGTCTCTATATTTATCTCTCTCTATTAAACAATGGACTATTAATTTACCACAAACCTCAACACTATTAATTATCCAAACCTCAACATGGTAGCAGAGTGCCTGGTTAGAAAGTAAAAAAGAAAAAAGACTCTGACTTAATACAAGCCTCGGCGAGTATTGGGGCAGCCTTGCCGTAGAAATAAAAAGGCACATAGCTCGCGAAAAATTAACTGTGAAAAATATTGAAGGAAAAGTGCAAAAGTAAGAAAAATGCAAGTGTGAATACATAGTGGAATATGTCTATAAGTGATAGAAGAAAGAATTTTGAAAAATTTATGAATAATTCAAGCCGATGCGAGCAGATTAGATTTCTTGTGTGAAGCACGCTGCACGGTGCAAGAATAGAGCACGTGGAAATTTGAGGTTATACATGTGGTAAATGGACACTAAAGGAAAAGTAAAAACCAAAGAAGAAGTAATACTATATGACGTTGAAGATGAAAGCGGAGAAATAATTGAGGAAAAGAATGCTGAAAAACGTTTTGTGAAAATAGTGCAGAAAGTAATTACGCTAAATAAAGTAATAAAAGTGTACGAAGATATTAAATTAAAAAAGGTCGAGATGGCTAAGCAAGCAAAAATTGAAGCTATAGTAATTCCCATTTTTGATGGTGCAAATTATACAAGTTGGAAATTTCGCTTAATGACTCTATTAGAATATAAAGAGTGCAAAGAGCAAGCCGAAAGAGAACGGGCTGAGACAGATAAAGCAGATGAATGGAAGAAAAAAGATTTAAAAGCAAGAAATATATTAATTAGCACTATTTCAGATAAGCAATTAGAATATGTTTGTGAGTGCAAATCAGCTTATGAAATGATTGCAAATTTGGATAAATTATATGTGACGAAATCCACGTCATTACAAATAATATGCCGAGGAAAAATTGAAGATATTAAATTAAAGAATTATGAAAATGTTGAAGAATTCTTCGTAGAATTTGAGAAAGCGGTGAACGAATTTAAAGCAGCCGGAGGAAAGATAGATGAAACTGAGAAAATGCGATACTTAATCAAAGCATTACCAGCAAGTTATAGCTATATTGGTGACTTTATCGACGTCATTCCAGAAAGAGAAAGGACAGTAGATTACGTAAAATCAAAAGTCAAAGAAAAGAATTTAGTTAAAATTAATTCAGAAAATAAGAGTAATGCAAGCACGTTCTCAACAAAGACAAAAGGACAGTGCTTTACTTGCGGCAAAGTCGGACATTATCAAAAGGATTGTTGGAAAGGCCAACAAGGCGGCAGAGGCAGAGGTGCCCAATCATCGAGAGGACAACGTGGAAACCAACGATGCTACAATCGAGGCAGAGGACGCGGACGCAGTTCAAATCAAAACAAGTCAACGGACGAACAGCAGAGTTCATCATCCGAGACGTGGTCAACACAAGTATGCGGCCCAGAAGTAAAGGACATAACAGGTTATAGCGTAAATAGAGGATGCGAAGGTAACGAAATAAATTGGTTATTGGACAGTGGTTCCACAGACCATATTATTAAAAGCGATAAATATTTTGAGAAGTATATAGTTTTAAAAGATCCGGTAAATGTAAAATTACCAGACGGTAAAATGTTAAAAGCGACGAAAGTCGGTAATATAAAAATCAAAGTTAGAAATTATTATAATGAAAAACAAATTGATTTGAGTAATGTATATTATGTAGAAGGAATTGAGCAAAATTTGTTAAGCTTTTCCAGAATAACTAAAAAATGCTACAATAACTGCACGAGACAGTAATGCTAAAATTTACAATAAATCGGGAGAATTAGTAGCTATTGCCAATAAAATTGATAATTTGTATTCTTTGAAAAGTTATGCATTAACGAATAAAAATAAAGATAAATATGTAAATTCAGTAAGATTATCAGATAAAGAAAAATGGCATAGAGCACTTGGCCATGTAAATTTTAATTATTTGAATAAAATAGTAAATAATAAATTAGTTGAAGGTTTACCAGATAAACTGGAAAAAATAGATATGAAATGTGCAAATTGCATACAAAGTAAAATGGCAAATATACCGTTTGAAAATAATCGAACAAAAACGAAAGAAATACTAGAATTAATACACACTGATTTAAATGGTCCACATAGTACTACTGGCTATGGTGGAGAAAAATATTTTCTTACATTTATTGATGATTATAGCAAATGTACCAGAATCTTTTGCATTAAGAATAAGTCAGAAACTGCAAGTTGTTTTATTGAATTCGTAAATTTAGTAGAAAATAAATTTAATAAGAGAATTAAAAGGGTGCTTTGTGATAACGGTAGAGAATATCTAAATCGCGAAATTCTCGATTTTATAAAATCAAAAGGAATAGAATTATTGACATGTCCACCCTACGTCCACGAATTAAATGGAGTAGCGGAGAGATATAATAGATCAGCAATGGATATAGGTAGATGCTTAATGAGGGAAGCAAAAATTCATAGAAGATATTGGCCGGAAATAATGAAAACGGTAGCTTACTTAAAAAATCGAACAATTGCAAATACGTCAGAGAATAAAACTCCTTATGAAATATTTTTTGGGATAAAGCCAAATGTTAAAAATTTAAAAATTTACGGAAGTAGAGTCTTCGTAAGAGTTCCGGAAGCTCTAAGGAAAAGTAAGTGGGATAATAAGGCACAACTAGGTGTACTAGTAGGATACGTTGAAAACGGTTATAAAGTCTTAGTTAATAATAAAGTAATTACTGCAAGGCATGTTGATGTAATAGAAGAAAGCATAAAGTTAATCTGTTTAGAAAGCGAAAATAGTGATTCTGATTCTGAAATTAACGTAGAATTAAATGAAACGAACAACAGCGGTTCTGAATATCCTTCTCACTCTACTACGACCTTCGGGGAAAGTAGAGGAGAGCAAATTGAATTAATCGATGCGAATAACGTAAACGATAACGAATCTGATAACGAAGACAACAAAAACAGAGATAGACTAACAATACCGCGAAAATCTCAAAGAAAGAAAAGTCCAGTAAATAGATACGGAAATCCAGTTACTCATTTTATTTATGTAAATTATATTGATGCAAATGTACCAAATACATTCGAGGAGGCGATAAACTCCAGCGAATATAAACAATGGCAACTAGCAATGGATTCCGAAATAAACAGTTTAAAGAAAAATCACACATGGCAAATTGTTGAAAGGCCAAAAGATAAAAAAGTCATTGACGTTAAATGGGTTTATAAAAAGAAAAATAACGATACTTATAAAGCGAGATTAGTTGTAAGAGGATTCCAACAAAAAGAATATGTTGAAAATGTTTATTCACCTGTAGGTAAAATGCAAACGTTGAAAATTTTATTGTCTTACAGTTGTAAAAATAATTTGTTTATAGAACAAATGGATGTTGAAACGGCATTTTTAAATGTCAATGTAAAATCAGAAGTATACATTAATGAACCAAAAGGTTACGAAACTGGAGACAATAAAGTTTGCAAATTGCAAAAGGCTCTGTATGGTCTCAGAGAAAGTCCTAGAGCATGGTATGATTGTTTCAGCAAATATATCAAGAAATTAAATTTTATAAGAAGCAACTATGATTACTGTCTATATGTAAATAATACAAGCAAAGATTCAATATATATACTAGTCTTTGTAGATGATCTCTTGATTTGTTGCAAAGACAAAAATAAAATAAACAAAGTAAAAGCAAGTTTAATGGAAAGATTTATAATGAAAGATTTGGGCAAAATTAACCAATATATTGGCATCGATATTGAATATAGTGAAGACAGAGGTAAAATGACTTTAAGTCAAACGAAATATATCGAATCTTTGGCTATAAAATACAACCTTGAAAATGCAAAATTATACGATACTCCAATGGAGAGTAATCTAAAATTAGAACAAGCAAATGAAACAGATGAAAGAATAAAATACAGAAATTTAATCGGCGAATTATTATATATCAGTACAGGCACAAGGCCAGATATAACATATAGCGTTAATTATTTAAGTCGTTACCAAAGTTGTTATGACCAAAGACACTTTAAATATGCATTGAGAATTTTGAAATACTTATTTAAGACTAAAGATTTAAAGCTAACGTACTACGATAATGTTAACAGCGAAGTATTAGATTGTATGGTAGATTCTGACTATGCAGGAGATAATGTAGATAGAAAATCTACAACAGGTTTTGTAATTAGATTATATGGAAACTTAATTTTTTGGAAAACGCATAAACAAAGTACAGTAACAAAATATTCTACTTTTGCAGAATATACTGCTATGTCCGAAGCAGTGACAGAAATCTTGTGCATTAAAAATTTATTATGCGAATCATTTAACGTAAAATTTGATAAACCAATTAAAATGTATGAAGATAACTCAGGCACAATTGCAATCGCAAAATTTGGTAACTTTACAAAAAACTCAAAGCACATTGAAGTGCAGTATCACTACGTTAATGAAAACTACGAAAAAGGAATAATTGACATTGTAAAAATAGACTCAGAATTTAATCTAGCAGATATATTAACAAAGAGTTTAGAAAAGACGAAGTTTTTGAAAAATTGAAAAGCGTTGGGAGTGATTTGAAATAAAAGAAATCTATTAACGCTATGATACTTTAAAATTACTGTATGACTGAATGAAAGAATGAACATTTAATTATAATGTTGAAAATTCAAGGAGGCGTGTTGGAATATGTGAATGTTTCAATATGCGGCGCGCTGTACGCGAGGATAGGTACAATGGTATGCGCGTCTGCCGAGCGACGGCGGACGAAACACAGACATGAGTGTCTCCCCACTCCAGTATGTCTGTATGAGAGTTGCGTGAGACGCGAGAGCAGTGTAGCGCAGTTGGAATATTTCTTACCTTCTTGCTATTCCAACTGCGATGTAAGTCGGACGTGCCGACTGGCTTTCTTGCCACCTAAATAAAGTCTCTATATTTATCTCTCTCTATTAAACAATGGACTATTAATTTACCACAAACCTCAACACTATTAATTATCCAAACCTCAACAGCTTTCAAAATCTACGACAGATGTATTTTCCCAATCGAATTCATGTCTATTTTCCAATCGATGTGTACTGACAACAGAGTCTTTATTTTTGTTTGTTTTGTGCTCATTAATGCGCGTGTATAACGATCTTTTGGTTTCTGCTACATAAGTATTGAAAATAATTGTATGTGTTAATTTATTTCTGTGTTTGAATAAAGGCCTGATGAGGTTAGCGTACTAAGCCAACGAAACGTTGCTAAAAAACACCCAAGATCTTTTCACTTTTGCCTCCAAAGATCGTCTTCAAGTACTTAACATAAAAAATGGATGGCGTCATACCTTCAATATTAAAATTCAGTAATATTTCAATATGCGGCAGACATTTTCGTTCCGCTATTTTGAATTTTCAAAATCTGAGTTCAGATTCCTAGTCAGCGAATCTCGATACCCCCTATATACAATTTTTAGCGACATATCTATAAGAGATTAGTTGTAGTGGGGTAGGTGGAGGGGTATGTGGAGGGGTGGGTAGAGGAGTAGGTGGAGGGGTAAGTGCAGGGGGTGTGGAGAGGGCGTGGAGGGGGTGGAAGAGAGTGGAGGGGGTGGAGGGGAGTGGAGGGGCAGACGCCCTTCAAAATAACGTAAAATTTGAAAGAATTTAACGGTAAAAAGTGGAGGGGTGGTGGAGGGGTGGTGTAGGGGGGGGGAAGGGGAGTGGAGGGAAGTGGAGGGGATGGAGGGGGATGGAGGGGGTAGGTACCCATTTTTGCCCTTACAGGTATATAATATAGGAAGATATGGATTGAAGTGAAATATCTTCGAATTGAAAAATGGAAAAGAAAAATAGTGTTTAAAAAATTAAAAAGATAGAAAATTTTCTGTAAATATAAAATTAAAATTGGAAGCGATATTTTGGAAGCGCATGCTAAAATGGAAATTTTGGAAGTGTTGGACAAAATTTAGAAACCTTCCAGAAAACAGAAATTTAATATTTTCTATCTTAAGCGCACTATAAATGTATAAAACATGTACATGTACAAATAATTAAAATAGAGTGATGAATCAAATATTGATTAGAAAAGGTCGAAAGTTTCTAATAATAATGGAATAGATTAATTAGTTTAAATAACGATGTGTAAATTAACCAGTATTGGATGAGTTAAACTGTCAGCTGAAAAAGGTCAACGTTCTCCACATTGAAGGGAGAGCGATGCAGTATGCTGAAGAGTAACTTGACGGATAAGGTGCGCACAGCTCTCGATGCCGCGCTGCTCAAGACAGATACGTCAAAGGCGCACCTAACGTACCGCACGAGGGTAAGACGCCAAGTAGATGAGAAACAAACAATGAACGAGAACAGGAAAGTGGAAGACAAAAACAAATGGGATGAGAAAAATGTCGATAAGAAAGATAAGTCAGTCGAAGAAGATAAGTGTGTCGATGCGTTGGGTAAGTTAGGCATTACATATAAAATCAGATCATAAAGCTCATATAAACTATGAATTCCTTAAACAAATTAAAACATGCCGTCTTAAATAAGCAACTATTTAATAGCTCTGAAAATTATTTTGATAATGCATTGTCTACAGAGGCGAAATTGGACGAGCCCAATAAAAGGTATGAAGAGTTGCAAAAGAAAACACAGAAACTCATAAACTGTTGGAACAATTGGAAGAGGTCACTGTTGTTACGCTTCAAGAGTTTAATCAATATATCATAGAAAAGTTGGACGAGGTTCCAGGGAGATCCATACAAAATAAATTTGAAGTAAAATCTACAACAAATCAAAATAAAATTGAAAATTTAGGGGACAAGAAAAGTGTACTATTTTTGATACTCAAGAGATTCGGAGTCGCGGCAAACTTGTATTTAAATAGACACTGTGGAAGTTGGCTTTGAATCAAAAATCAAATGTAACTATAAATTGACTACTACGATTAAATTCGAAGTTTTCGCAAATTACTAATGGATTTACTTTATGTAATTGATTCAAATGTTAAGCCTGAATGCAAATTGAACGAGTATACACGCGAGAAACAGAAATATATAGTTCGTGATATAATTATTAATAGAATTGATGCGTCCTATCATAATAAACTCATGCATATCAAGGATCCGTCTAAACTGTTTTTGAAAATTGAATTGAAATGTTCGAAGTGAACCTAATAACCATGTTTATTAGAAAGGAACTGTACGCGATCTGATACATTCCTAACAAAGTGCGTCTCAGTTTGAGAACGATTCGAGGGGTTAGATAAGTAGAGCTCATAATAATATTCCAAAAGCGAGAAGTATGAGTGAAACCAAAATACGTGATATCTTATTCAATGCTATTGTTGAGAACGTATCGTAGATTTGTTATGTTAATTTCCTAAATAAAAGTAATTACTAGTTTGCATTTGAGTTACGAACAATTGAAAAATTATATTATTCAGTTGGAAGAGCTTCGACGAGTTAATGAGGAGAGACCAGCTGGACGAGATAAAAGAAGCGCTGAAATCAACTGGAGGAGACAGTCGACGGGGCAAGAGAGGGAGAAAGACGCAGCAATACTTGCCCGCCCTCGAGGCAGATGTTATCACTACAGAGAGCTGGGACATCATGCTCTAGTCTGTGGTAAACCTGGTCTCGTCTGCTACTTATACAGATATGGTCTCCTCGGCTACCCATGCAGACGGTGTGAGGGCCATACATAAGAAAATTGTTCATATAGCAATAAGGAGATTACAAAACTAGACGAGATAATTATCGAAGAGAACACATATATGAACGTACATGAGTGTTTACTCTGATTTATCGTTGCGAACAAATATTGATGTGTTGTAAAATTTTGACGAGATGCATGCTGAAAATAAATTAGATATCTGGCCGACTCAAGAGCTCCATTTACTATTAAAATTTTTTTTACTGATCTGTTGCAAAATTTTGACGAGATGCATGCTGAAAACAAATTAGATATCTGGCTGACTCAAGAGTTCCATTTTCTGTTAAAATTTATAAATTTTTGATTGCGAAATGAATGCTTTAATTCAAAATACAAATAGAATCAGCACGGCGAATATCAAATCAGAGGGAGTCGGTGATATATAAATGTTATCTTTAGACGGGAAAAATTATAAAATTAGAAAATGATATTTCTACAGAATCATTGGACGATAATTTTACGGTCACTGAGTAAGTTTATCGATCGAAGGACTCAGTATTTATTTGGATAACAGTAACATGCAGAATTCAAATCAAGTAAAGTATTTATCAGACATCTATAAGAAATCTTTCAGGATTGTAAAACTTGAAAGCGAAATTGAAAACTTAAATTTATTTCATAAATCTGATAAAATCATCGTTGTAAATAATAAAGTAAGATATAAAATTGGAAGCGTTACAAATATAATTTATTTTTAGACGAGGTAAATAAAGCTGGAAAATTAGCTTCAAAATTATAGAAAATTCAGAATTAATGTACAAGAAAACAACGAGCTTGAGCTCTAAGTTTTTAAATTTCAAATGTCCATTGAAAGATAGAAGAGTGAGTAAATTCCTTTGACGAGATAGAGACACTAGAATGTAAATTAAAATCTGTACATTCAAATGAGGCGATTGAGTTATGCTTTGACATGCTGGACCGAATCACGCCTCTTTAAATTATTTGGAAGAAATACAAAAGCAAAATCTGAATTAAAGCAAGTGAATGAAGTAAGTTTCGATGAGAGATTTTTGATTTGTGACTTATATCGAGCTCCTAAATTTAATAGATGGCTATTCTCGTCGACAAGAAACGGAGCAACCGGGCCACTTCAAATCACACATGGTAATGCTATGGGATCTATGAGTCTAAGGGCTCACTCAAGTGACTAACGTTTTGTCGTCTAACGTTTTGTCGTCGTCTTTGTGAACGATTGTTCGAGACTGGCCATGGCTTGTGCCATTGAAGGTACAAATGAAGCTGCGGGCTGTTTGGAATCATGCATGATTAGAGTAGGAAGCATACTTGGATGAAATGTTGAATTTTGGTATTTTAGATGCGATCGGAGGACTAAGTTTACTGATGATAAAATTATTGACGTGATGAATAAATTTGGAACAGAATTTTCGTTTGATGTGTTTGTGTACAACAGGACTCCGCACAACATAAATGACATGATCGCACCGTTGACTAAGTTCAATCGAGAACCAAACATAAATATGACGCAGCTCAAAAGATTGGCCAGCTAGGAAGGAGAATTATATTACAAGGCTATCAAGGTACGGGGTACCTGCTCCTGAATACAGAGGAAGGAAAACACTATGAAACTCGAAATGTTAATTTAAACGAAAAGCAAGTATTGGACGATGAATACAACAAAAGCCGCATAAAAGACTGGTCAAGCTCGTTGGAGCCAATCAACAAAGACGGCGGGTTTATTAAATTCGATGAGACAGTAGACGAGAATGAAAATTTAAGAATCAGAAGGAGAGCAAAAGCGATAGAGAGGCAGGTCTAATTGTAAGAGAAAGTCAACTAAATGCATCCTATGATCATGTATCTTCTGATACATGGAAATCCAGTATCTCGTAGACTTCGTCCGAGGGGCTGGATTAGCATATAACTATAGACGAGGAATTTGAATTAATGGATAAAAAGAATGTCTGGAAAATTGTAGACAGACCAAAATCGATGGGTGGAAGGAGATGCGATATATAGTTGATTCGAAGTGGATCTTAAATGAAAAATTGAGATTGACGGAAAAGTCACGGCAAGGCGAGGCTTGTATTACGAGGTTTCAAGGATAAAAATTTTTATGATCTTGGCGAGGCCTATGTACTTGTATCTTGCATGCGAACTATTGGATCATGATTGGCTGTCATAAATGTGTGTGACTTTGACGTGTGTCAATCTGACGTGAGGACTGCATTCCTAAATGTAAAATTGATGAGGAAATATATGTAGAAGTACAAAGAAATGATTGTGTCAGATGAGGTGAGTCGGGCCAAGGTGTGTAAAATTGGAAGAGCATTTTATGGTTTGAAGGTGAGCTACCGGCGATGGAATGGGTTTCGCTGAAACAGCGAGAAGAATTGGTCTAACGGTGCATGAAATTAAACCATGTCTGTTAAATTGGAGAGAAGGTGATTCATTTTCATTTTACTATTGTATCTAGATGATTTGTTGATTGCCAGCTACCACAAATCCAAATTAGACGCGATAGAAAAGGAATTGATGTCCGAGTTCGAAATGATGAACCTGTAAGAACCTCAAGGCTTTTTGGGAGTCGAATGTGATAGAGATGGGAAAAGGAAGGTATTTCCTTTGATCTTGGAAGAGTACACGACCAAGTTGCTGAAACGACTGGCATTCTTAGAGATGCGGCCTCGGCGGCTACAACTGTGGTGTGTAGCCAAGTTACAAACAGAAGTGAACGTGACCGAGAAAAAAATGTAAGTCGACAAGATAGAAACATAACATACATTGAAGAGTGTCTTATATCGTGAGACAGTGGCCGACATCAAATCAACCCTACCGATAACGAGTGGAATATAGTAAAAAATGTCTACAGTTATCTACAACAAACGAAAAGTATTGGGATCACTTTTGAAGGGAAAGCAGAAGATCTGCATGGATTTTCTGATGCTATTTTTGCAGATGCCAAAGGAGCACTGACCACCAGTAGATACATCATCAGGCTGTTTGGAGACCCGGTGGCGTGGAAGACTCACATGCAGCGTTTTGTATTACTATCCACGTGTCAGGCTGAATTGTCTCGATGAGTGAAGCATGTCAAGAAATGATTTCATTACATAACTCAATAAAATTGGTTTTAAATAGAGACATGTTGCCAATGACTTTATGGTGTAATAATAATGCAGAGATTCAAAGCTCAAAAGTCAGTAGTAGTATAAACGATTGAGTCATGTAATTGAAACCAAAGAACATTGCGTTACAGAATGAGGCTAGAAATATAGTAAAGATAGAATGGGTTCCATATAAAGATCAGATAGCAGATATCTTTACTAAACTCTTGTCCTTTGCGTTGCATGATAAATTGATGAGACTAAGCCTAAATTATTCTAAATAAATTATAACCTTTTCTTATTGTTATGTTGCAGAGAATAAATAGATAAGAATCGACGAGAGAATGGACGAGAGAGAGGACTAGATGCGACCGGAGATTCTACGAGAGGGAGTGTTGGAAAAAGGGCGTAGAATCCTCAGTTCGCTGAGTTTGACTGCGGTACGCGCTTTCTCTCCTCTTCCCCTCCACCACCTCGTATAGTACGACTCGCCGAGCGCCGGCGCGCGTTTGTCACTTCCGAGCTAGAGTCAGACTAGAGCACACGTACATCTATATTAAGTGTTCTATTACTTGAGATTAATAGTTTAAGTTTTGTATTGTACTGGATGAGAGAAGATTAGAAGCGATAGTAGAAGAGAGTATAAATTGGATGAGAATAAATATTTTTTTTTAATAAAGGTTTGAAGTGTTTTTATTTACAAGAGAATACCCATAAATAACCTTATAATCCCATCAAAACAAAATGGAGGTGAATCCTATCAACGTCATAAATTTATCATTGGCAACATTCTAGGGGCTTTAGATACCAGAAAGCCCTGTTAATAAGATTGAAATGGATCTAGCTGAAAAATTTGAAAACATTTTATACGATAGTATGAATGATGTTAAGGGTCAAAAATCTTTAAAATTTTCTTCATAAAATAACCTCAAAAAAATAAATTTTCATAATTAGAAATATTTAGAAGTAATATCCTAAAAATATATTCAATTTGTGATAAAACGAGACTCAAAATAAAATTTTTGATCGATTTTAACCAAATATATGGCCATTTTTTAATTTTTGCTCTGCCGTCGACTCCTGAATCTGGAGTCGACGGCAGAGCTCAAAATTTTACATTATATAGAAAACAGCTTTAAAGATAAAATTACTAAAATACTTCTTTATTTCTTCTTTTTTATTTGTTAACTCCATCTCTGCCCTGAAATAAAAAACAGTATTGTTTTTAGCTCACAATATTTTACATTTAGAATAAATATTCTGGTACCTCAGTATACGGTCCATCAGACTTGTAAGCTATGAGCACGCGTAACAGTCATATCCACATCAGTCAGTCGAGTTTGTTAAGTGGTTTAACATGTAGATCATTTGGTACTTTTAAATCGACATGTTTTTAATAATCTTTATCACATATATTAGATTCTTATACATATACTGAGGTAAATAAAGAATGTGTTATGAAGCCAGTATCATCATAGCCAAATGTTTAAAAAAAATGTTTATAGCAGCAACACTCCTATATTGATCTTCTTTTAATGTCTGACAGGGTGAACTTCTTTACTTGTCCTTCATTATTCTTTTTCACATATAATATTATTACTTAATAAAGAGAATATGACTGATACATATTTATTGCAGTGCATAACTGTTTTTACTTCAGAAAATAAAATGTCAATTATATCATAGTGAGATTCAGGCGATGGCTGACAATAGTAGCTTTCTGGCAGAAGCGAAGGTTCCATAACATTTTTCTGCACAATAGCATATCTTTTGCTTCCTTTAAAAGTTGATTACATATGTACACTAAATGTTTTTTGTAATTCTCGGTATAGACTTAATTTTTCTTTAGTATCAATCCTTGTTATTTTAAGTATAAAGTTTCCAATAAAAGTTCAAGTACTAAAAGCTATTTATAAAACTTTAATTCACTGTCACTCGCATTATTCAAACACTTCTAAAAACTTATTTAAAATACCTTTACGTATTATAATAAACTAAATGTTTACTCCCAAATTCATTGGAAACAATGAAAATTAAAAACAACACTTTGTATAAAAAAGGTGCTGATGTTGATATCACAGTGTTTATATGAAATGACAGCTGTGCATGTTTACATTGCTTGCGGACTTTTACATAGGTTAAAATCAGCTCACAATAAAGGAGTGAGCTGTGTGAGTGAGAGGCTGTCGTTGATAAGTCAGGTTGTTATGGTGCCAACTTAACTGCTATATAAGTTTTAAATTCAAATTTTTATTTTTGTCAAAAATACCGTCCATAAATTATATTATTTATTTTTTATATTTATATTAATGTTTAAAATATTATTTTTGGATCTTTTTAAGTATATGGGAGCGTCCAGCAGAAACGGGCCACCGAGCGCGCGCGGTGCCTTTTTTCGCGTAAAAGGCGCTCTGTTTAACTCACTCATAATCGTATGCTGCGTCTTTGAAAAAAAAACCAAGGACCTATATCGATAGATTTTTTTCTGCTCTTTCCAATTGCGCCATTGTTTTTATTGCGAAACGCGTTCTTCCGGACGAAAACACGAGTTGGATATTGAAAGCCATTTTTCTCAAAGTATGTCATGATTTTTTTCAAAATAAACTACACCATTGGAAAGTACAACTCTTAGGCTTCAAAACGCTATCTTAGAGAAGTTGGAGAAATAAAGGGTTTAAAAGTAACAACATGAAAAAGACAGCGCCGAGGGTCCGCGCGAGACCCTCGCGCCCGTGCGTACGGTACGTTTAAGTGCACGCTCTATTCAATTCGCTAATAATCGTGTACCAAGTCTCTGAAAAAAGAACTAAGGACATATATCGATAGATTTTTTCCTGCTCTTTCCAATGGTGCTATTATTTTTATTCCGAAATGCTTCTGTTCGGGATTAGTACCCGAAGTGCCCGCTAGATGGCAAGCACCAAGCGCGCTACCTTCAATGAAAAACAGCACCCCGCGGGCTTAAATAGAGGCCTGCGTCGCCCACTAGCCAGGTGCTTTATGCACACGCCTTATTACTTTGCCCCTTTGTCTTATTGCCTTAATAAAAAAAAAGCTTAATAAAATGTCTAACATTTTAAATCGTTGCTGTAATCCATTTGATGAAATAAAGCATTCATCGAAACTTAGGTTTGTTTCCGATAAACTTAGAGCTTGTTATCCGCATTTAACTGATAGAGACAAAATATGCGATTCTTGTCGAATAAAATCTAATGCTCAAATTGAAGAAGAGAGTGAGATTTCAATAGAAGATTCTAAAGAAATTATTTTTAATTTGAGAATGACCAAAATTTGACAAAAATGGAAAAGATATTACTTTTGAAATTACTTCCTAAAAACTGGAGCACTCGCAAAGTAGCTAGATTTTCGAACTTGTCTCGTCGACTTTCATCGAAATGTAAATTATTTGATAACCCAGCCCAATTAAATGACAACAGAGGAAATAAAAAAATATCAAGTGATACTTTAGATCAAGCAAAGCTCTTCTATGAAAGTGATGAGAATAGTAGAATTGTGCCAGGCTATAAAGATAACAAATGTATAAAAAATGATGATGGCACAAAAAGTTACATCCAGAAACGGCTTGTTTTATACAATCTTCGAGAACTATATTTAAAATATAAGCAACAGTATCCTGGATCGAAAATAGGATTCAGTAAATTTGCCGAATGTCGTCCTAAATATTGTGTTTTAGCTGGTAGCAATGGGACACATTCAGTGTGTGTTTGCGTTTATCATCAAAATGTTAAACTTCTGTTAGTTGGTTTAAGAAACTCAGGAGTTTCTTTTGATAGAATGAATACTTACAAAGATTGTATAACCGAAATAGTTTGTAAAAGTCCAACAGCGAAATGCTATTTAAATATGTGCGAAAATTTTCCTGGTGTCGAACCTCTAAAAAATGATCTACAATTATTATTCGAAAGCTCTGAGATTAATTAAATAAAGTTTCAAATGTGGAAAACTACCGATAGATCAACATTGCAAACTGAAAACGTTTCTAAGTCTTCATTTATCGATATTTTTTTTCCTCTTTTGTAAAAACTTAAGACTCATTCATTTATTTCTAAACAACAGTCTTCTCATTTTCAATTCTTGAGAGAATCCTTATCTGAAGGAGAGTTTTTAATTTCTCTAGATTTTTCAGAAAAATATGCGTTTATAGCACAAGATGCAGCACAATCATTTCATTATAATAATAATCAATGTAGTTTAGCTACAATAGTCATGTACTATAAAGGATCAGAATCTAAAATTGAACACAAAAGCATGGTAGTTTTCTCAGATAGTTTAATTCATGACGTTGTTGCAGTTTCTCTAATACAAGAAATTATAATTAATTTCCTTAAAAAGTCTTTCGATTTATTTAGAAAAGTTATTTATTTTACTGATGGAGCTGCGCAACATTGTAAAAATAAACGCAATTTCCAAAATCTCCTTCATCATTATGATGATTTTGCTGTTGATGGTGCGTTTTCATGCAACAGCCCACGGAAAAAATGCATGTGATGGAATAGGCGCTTCCGTGAAAAGCAATGCCAGAGGAGAAAGTTTACGGAAAGTATCCGCCAATTATATATTGACGCCCCAAGATTTATACAAATGGGCAACTGAATATTTCAAAAATATTGAGTGCTTTTTTTCATCAAAAGACGATTACTTAAAGGCTACAGAAAAGCTACAAAACAGGCTAGCCTCAGCTAAGACAATACCTGGAACTCAATTGTTTCATTGTATTAAATTATTAAATGATGCCAAAAAGTTAGAACTTAAAAGCTCTAAGTTTATCGGAAACAAACCTAAGTTTCGATGAATGCTTTATTTCATCAAATGGATTACAGCAACGATTTAAAATGTTAGACATTTTATTAAGCTTTTTTTTTATTAAGGCAATAAGACAAAGGGGCAAAGTAATAAGGCGTGTGCATAAAGCACCTGGCTAGTGGGCGACGCAGGCCTCTATTTAAGCCCGCGGGGTGCTGTTTTTCATTGAAGGTAGCGCGCTTGGTGCTTGCCATCTAGCGGGCACTTCGGGTACTAATCCCGAACAGAAGCATTTCGGAATAAAAATAATAGCACCATTGGAAAGAGCAGGAAAAAATCTATCGATATATGTCCTTAGTTCTTTTTTCAGAGACTTGGTACACGATTATTAGCGAATTGAATAGAGCGTGCACTTAAACGTGCCGTACGCACGGGCGCGAGGGGCTCGCGCGGACCCTCGGCGCTGTCTTTTTCATGTTGTTACTTTTAAACCCTTTATTTCTCCAACTTCTCCAAGATAGGGTTTTGAAGCTTAAGAGTTGTACTTTCCAATGGTGTAGTTTATTTTGAAAAAAAAACATGATATGCTTTGAGAAAAATGGCTTTCAATATTCAACTTGAGTTTTCGTCCGGAAGAACGCGTTTCGCAATAAAAACAATGGCGCAATTGGAAAGAGCAGAAAAAAATCTATCGATATAGGTCCTTGGTTTTTTTTTCAAAGACGCAGCATACAATTATGAGTGAGTTAAACAGAGCGCCTTTTACGCGAAAAAAGGCACCGCGAGCGCTCGGTGGCCCGTTTCTGCTGGACGCTCCCATATATAGATATGCAGAGTCAGAATTTTAAATATATTAAGAACAGTGAAATGAAAAAAAAATTAGTAGAAATAATATATGATTATACAAATATGTATACAAGAGGAAAAATGTAATTTGAACAAAAAACAGATGAAAAGCTTTATCAGTGTTTTGTGTATATTGTTAAAACAAAAATTGATAATGCTTTAACCCATTAACGCCTAAACGGACGATTTTTTTATGCTTTTTTCAACCGCGATTTTAAAGATGAATCCGATTGTAAAAAAAATTGAGACAAGTCACATTCGATGTAAAATTTTCAGAACTTTCGATTGGTACTGTCAGAATTTTGAAAAAAATTCATATTAACAAAGTTGTATTTGTTTATTTAACAAAAAACATGAAATTTCAATAACAAAAATTTTTCATTTCATATTTTTACACAGAAACCGTCGTTGGATTTTTATAATTTGTGAATTTTTTTGCGTCCATGGAAGCTAACCTTCAAAATCCATGTATAGATTTTTTCAAATTCAAGATGACAGCATCCAATATGTGGGCTTAAAGCCGAAAATTTGTTGCTTATTTGGATATTTTTCTTATTTTTTTATTTAAAAAAATTTTTGATGATGAATGTTTACCAAATTGCGTATACAGGGTTTTTTTTTGGTCGCTGGTTATGAATCTGTTATAAGTTTTCAGAAATTCAAGATGGCGGATCCAATATAGCGGCCAAAAATTTAGAAAATTGTTCAATTTCTATGAAAGTCAGTATACAGGGGTTTTTTGGGTCGCTGATTACGAATCCATTATCTGTTTTTACAAATTCAACATAGCGGATCAAATATGCCATTCAAAATTGTCGAAATTAGTTCAGTATTGATGAAATCTGGTATATAAGAATTTATGGGTACCTTATTACTGAATGCACTATTGTATACTGTACCATATTGAATGTACTTATTGCACAGAATATACAATTTTTGTCAAAACATTTATAGGAAGAAGTATGAGCCTACATGTGTACTTATCCTAAATAATTTTTCTTGTGCAAGTCATATAGGTTACATGTAAATTTTCGTCTTTTACATTATATTTATTTCTGATTCAAAAATGATTTTTATCCATATGCAAATTATAACAGTTACTTCCTAAAATAAAATACAACAGTTCATTCGTTCGGTTACAATTTTGTTTGTAAAAAACTTTTTACACAAAACTTTTATGTAAGTAGTACATAAAAGTTTTTCCCGTCAAAAAGAAATGTCTCGTCGTTCATAGCGTCAAAAACGAGTTCACAATCATGATATTGAGTTTGAAGAGTGCGAAAGCGGGGGTTATAATACAATTTATATCCCTGATATAGATGACTCCTGAGATTCTGATTTTGGATCCCATTCTGAATCTGACACTGTGTTAGATGTTGAATCTGATTCTCTTCATTTACGTGACATTGATAATACACTTACAGTCTCATATCATCAAATATTAGACAATTATACAAAAAATCAAGCAAAATTAGAACCAGATCATAAATACGTGTGGTTAGATGGGGAACTGAAGTACAACCACTGTCTTGGAAATGAGATTTTGCTTTCGAATGATGTAAAAAAAGCAATACACAACTATTCTTACATTCAATTATTTGAGTTATTTTTTTCCAAAGAGATAAAAAGCTACATCATTGAAAGGACGAGTATGAACGGGTATCCACTTACCGAAAATGATTTTGATTTTTTTATAGGAATAATAATACTGTCAACTTTCAACAAAAGAAAATCACAAAGGTGATGGTATTGGTCTTCAGATCCCCTACTTGTATGTGAACCCGTTGCAGCAGCAATGGGTCGGGATAAATTTGAAAACATAAAATCAAAAATAAAGCTAAATAAACCCGAAGATAAAAATAATAATGATAAACCATGGAGAATTCGAAAAGTACTTGAAATGTTCAGGAAAAATTTGAAATAATTTGGTTTTTTTTCCACAGCACTACCATTGACGAAATGATGGTCAAATTTCATGGAAGAACAGATTTATTGCAATTCATGCTGAATAAACCTGAACGTTGGGGATGTAAAATGTGGGGCCTTGCTAGTCCTGAAGGATATTTGTTCGACTGCGATATTTACTGTGGAAAAGGCTTAGATATCTATTCTGCTGATAAAGAAGCTGTACTTACTAAGTGTGCTTTAGGAAGTCGCGTGGTAATGTTCGTGATCCAACAGTTACTGACATCGGTTGTACATAGAAAGTTAGAACCTTATCATTTGTATTTTGATAACTATTTTTGTAACCCTGATTTATTAATTCACTTGAAGAGACTTGGCTTGAAAGCAATAGGTACGGTAAGAGCCAATAGAGTAAATGTAACAAATGGGATAGATAAAAAGAGTAAGAAAGAAACTTATGTTGTGAAACATGAAAAAAGTAGTGGTGTAAATTTTATTACGGTTATGGATTCAAAACCCGTATCCATGCTATCAACAGCCGCAGGAGTTACTCCTTTGTATGAAATACAACGATTTTCTTTTGAAGAAATGAAAAAGGTAAATTTACTTTTTCCTCATGCATTCAAATTATATAATCTGTTTATGGGTGGAATTGCTTTACATGATTTACATTGCAGCAATTTGATGCCTTTTATAAGAGCTAAAAGATGGACCTGGCCAATGTTTTTGAGATTTATTGAATGATCGATGACTAACGGAGTTGTTCTTCGAAATTTAGTACCTGAAGAAAAAATAAGCACAAAAGAATTTGCTGTTGTCCTTGCAAAACACTACTTAGCAAAAGCAAAAGTAAGTAAATTACACGAAAGTGTTACTGTAAGCCAAAAGAGAAACTGTGAAAATTTAAAAAAAATGTGCAACAAGAACTTAAAAAATGTGCAAAACTTGTAATGTTCACTCGTGTGCTTCATGCTTCTCTGTGTTACATAATTAGTCAAAATTCGGAGGTATACCGAAAAATAAAAAAATAAAAAATAAAAAAATTAAAAATAAAAAAATTAAAAAAAACAAAAATTTAAAAAAAAAAAGCTCACTAAATTACGTTAACCTCCACGCGGTGTGAGCTGGGCAACTTGATTTCATGGCTAAGGAACGTATAATCAGCGACTTAAAAACTTTAAATTTACTTAATTTAAAAAATTATCATGTAAATTTTTTATTTTAGCAGCTTTATTGAATGCGCGATATTGAATTTGTAAAAACAGATAATGGATTCGTAATCAGCGACCTAAAAAAACCCCTGTAAACCGAATTTTACAGTAATTGAACAATTTTTGAAATTTTTGACCGCCATATTGGATCCGCCATCTTGGATTTGTAAAAACTGATAACGGATTCGTAATCAGCGACAAAAAACCCCTGCATACTGACTTTCATAGAAATTGAACCATTTACGAAATTTTTGGCCGCCATATTGGATCTGCCATCTTGAATTTGTGCAAACTGAAAACAGATTCGTAACCAGCGACCCAAAACTCTTGCATACTGACTTTCATAGAAATTGAACAATTTTCGAAATTTTTGGCCGCCATATTGGATCTGCCATCTTGAATTTGTGCAAACTGATAAGAGATTCGTAACCAGCGACCAAAAAAACCCCTGTATAAGCAATTTGGTAAACATCACCAAAAATTTTTTTAAATAAAAAAATAAAAATATCGAAATAAGCAACAAATTTTCGGCTTTAAGCCGCCATATTGGATGCTGCCATCTTGAATTTGAAAAAATCTATACATGGATTTGAAGGTTAGCTTCCATGGACGCAAAAAATTCACAAATTATAAAAATCCAACGACGGTTTCTGTATAAAAATATGAAATGAAAAATTTTTGTCATTCGAAATTTCGTGTTTTTTGTTAAATAAACAAATACTACTTTGTTAATATGAATTTTTTTTTTAATTCTGTCAGCACCGATCGAAAGTTCAGAAAATTTTACATCGAATATGACTTGTCTCAATTTTTTTTACAATCAGATTCATATTTAAATTCGCAGTTGAAAAAAGCATAAAAAAATCGTCCGTTTAGGCGTTAATGGGTTAAAACTAATTGGGACATATTCTACAAGTGTTTTTTAGTAAAATATGTAATAAAAAGAAAATTGATTTTTCGTCATTTTAAAAGTGTCCGATCTCCTTAATGCAACTGAAACAATTGAAGAAGAAACATTAGATTTCCAAGAGCAATTTAAAAATTATGAAGTACAAGCAATTGAAGATGACATAGTATTCAAAGAAGAAAAAGATTATGATGTTTGTTCATACGATGATAAAGAGTTGAGCTTCGATTACAAAAAAAAGCAGTCGAATATTGATGATCAACTAAAACTAATAAAAACCGTAGTATAGAAAGTGTTAAACATCGATTTAAATTAGTTAATTCAGAACGACAACTGCGTCGAGGAGCGAACCAAATCAACAAAGGTGGAACTTACAAAGAAAAATTATATCAGATTTATGAATTTGTTTTAAGAAATCTCAAAGAATCTATAGAACCTGGGCATATGGTTCACGATATTGATATACGTAGGTGGGCTTGAGAAGCTAAAAAAAATGGAATTTAATGATGTTAGATTTAGAGCATCTAACAGTTGCAGCCAGTTGGCTGTAAAAATTTAAGAAAGCTCAGAGAATAGTTGGTAGAAAAATTAACAAATTTATAAAAAAAAGCTCTTGAAGATAAGAAAACTACAAATCAAGAAGCTAGTAAATTTTTAGCTGACATCAAACCACTGATTTCAGAATTTGGAACTGAAAATACCTACTACGCTGATCAAAGTGGATTTCAATTAGAATTACATTCTGGACGTACATTAGCAGAAGAAGGAACAAAGACTGTCGGATGTGTTGTGCAATCTGTTTCATCGACAATACATAGTTATACAATATTACCTACAATTAATGCTGCTGGAACATTGCTCTCTCCATTATTTACAGTCTCAAAAGAGAATAAAGATGAATTCAGCTTGTATCTATTTTAAACATTTTACTTGTAAACTTGTAACTTCAATAAACTCATATTAAAAAAGATTTACAATTATTAATAACTTATTTTTCAAATAAGGTATTTTAACGTAAACTCCGAAAGTTATAAAAAATTTTGGTAAATTATAAATAAATGTTATTATTACTTATCTTTGTTAATTTGATTTCACGTAATAAATTGTTATCAAAATTAGTAATGTAACCCAAATAGCAATAGTTTACTGTAATGCTCTGCGAAATTTATTTGCTTATAATTTATTTTTAGATCATTTTCGAAAATGGTTAAGATGTGTGTTGCGTCGCAACATTTCCCCAATGCAAATAATACATTGGGTACATTCTTTATCTCACTTCTGCGCCTGCGCGCGCAATGAGTGCGTGTGTGTGTGTGTGACCGAGAAAGAAAAACGCGAGCGTGGTGGCAGCACCTCTCGGGGCGATCGCCGCCATCTTAGAGAGACTAGCTCTCTCCCGCCGAGAGTTGGACGACTCACTTGTCAACCGACAAATCTAGCGTGCGGAGCTCCCTCGCGATTTCTCTAGCCGTGTACTAACGGCTCGCATATTCTGCATTTGCATCTCCCTCTTGCTGTGTACCAACAGCGTGTATACTATACACTTAACACATCGTTTTACCGATCATCAACGGCGTGCATACTTGCACCTTTCTCGTCTCGCGTAGTGCTATAACTTCAGTGTGTTGAGTGCTTGAAAAAACGCGATCTTGCAACCTCGAGCACGTGTTTGCATGCGCGCGCGCGCGCGACCATTGTTCTTCGCGACGTCACTCGTGAATGCGTAATCTAGTGTTAGTTCAGTTAATACGATTTCTTATTGTTCACCTTCTCAGTGTATACACGTTTCTTTTAATAAATAAGGGTTTTTTATGCCGGCTTGGCTTTTTCCCTAAAATCAGTGTTATTATTTCACCATAGCTGTTAAGTTCATTTACAATAAAATAAGTAAAATCAGTGAGTAAAATCATAAGTTAAAAATCATAAAATCAAATTAGAGAATTCAGTTAACTAGGCTTCTTTGTGCTCCCCACAAAAGGCCACGAATTCACAATGTGCTTTTTCCAAACGATGGAACAAAAAGTTTGTTATTGTTAGATTCTTGGAGCGGACATTGCACAGAAGCAGTTGAAAGAGAAAAACCTGATGATAAAAACATTAATCTTTTCAAAATTCTTAAAGGTACAATTGGCAAAATACAACCACTGGATGTGTTTGGCTTTCGTATATGGAAAAATTTTGTAAGATACTTTTCCGATAGTGTAATTTTGTTGGATAAAGATATAAGTTTGCACGTACGAAATAATGTAATTAAATTACAATCTCTGGTGCACAATCAGTTATCTTCTCCTCGATACGTAAATCTACTAAAATACTCTTGGTATAAAAGCGGCTATATCGATAATACACCAAATGAATTGGTAAATCATAATATAGGAGAGAAATCATAATATAGAGAGATTTTAATATAGGAGTAAACACAACCTGGGTGGGGGTGACCGCCGAAGTTCGGCGAGAGGCTCGAGCTGGCCGACATATGGCGCGCCAGGCGCGACAGGGAACTTCTCGAGGTCGAGTATCTTCCACTCGCGAGATATAAGCCAAATCGTCAGGAAATGGCAAATCCGATTCTCTGGTGCTAAGAGCTATAGTATCGACGTATTCCTGGCGAGGCTTGAGGACTGTCGGGTCCTGGCAAACCTCTCCGAAGAAGAGGTGCTGTCGTTGCTCTCAGAGCTGTTCACTAACACAGCGGCCACGTGGTACCATAACGAGAAAGAGAAATGGGCCACGTGGCAAGATTTTGTGACTGCAGTGAAATGCTGGTACGGAACGACAAAGAGATACCAGCAACGGTTGATAGCAGAGGCTAACAACCGCACCCAATCACTGAGCCCTCCACGAGTGGTTGGTCGAACCCCGTCGTGATGACGCCGAAGAGCAACGGCACACGACGGTTCTGCAATGACCTGCGGAAGGTGAATGCAGTCACCGAACCCGATGGCTATCATCTGCCGAATATGCAGGATATTCTGCGGAAATTGAGGAAGGCGAAGTTCATCTCCACGCTTGACCTCAAGAGCGCGTATCATCAGATACCGTTAGCGGAGGAGGCGCGGCCCATCACCGCTTTCACGGTGCCGGGGCTGGGCCTGTTCCAGTTCCGGCGGATGCCGTACAGACTGACGGACGCACCGGCTACCTTCTAGCGGCTCATTGACCAAGTGCTCGGACCCGAGCTGGAGCCTTACGACTACGCCTACCTCGACGACATCATCATAGTCGCAGAAACGTTCGAGGAGCATAAGAAGTGCTTGAAAATGGTGTTGGAAAGGCTCGTCGCCGCTGGACTAACTCTCAAAGCAGAAAAATGTGTCTTCTGCAAGCAAGAGGTAGCATATTTGGATTTCTTGATTAACCGGGACGGCACGAGGTCGAACCCGGCCAAGAGAGAGCCCATCGAGAATTTTCCGCGGCCGCAGAAACTGAGGCAGCTGCGCTGATTCCTGGGTACTTCATCGTGGTATAGGAAGTTCATTCCGAACTATGCCACGATCGCCGAGCCACTCACGTGTCTGACAAAGAAGAACCAGAAGTACGAGTGGCTCGACGAGCAGCAAAGCACCTTCGAGCTGTTGAAGGCGATGATCATGACCGCTCCCGGTTCTACATCGACCTAATCCAAATGGCCTGTTCATCGTGCAGACAGATGCGAGTGGTGTAGGCCTTGGCACAGGGCTGCTACAGGAAGTAGAGACGCAAGAGCGAGTGATCGAGTTCGCGAGCCGGGTGTTAACCCCAGCGGAGCGAAACTACAGCATCACAGAAAGGGAGTGCCTTGCGGTTGTCTGGGCGATACAGAAGTTTCGCCCTTACATCGAAGGCTACGAGTTTAAGGTTGTGACAGACCACAGCAGTCTGCGGTGGCTCTGTCAGATGAAAAACCCCACGAGCAGGTTCGCTCGGTGGGCGTTGGAGCTGCAAGGCCACAAGTTCTCGATCGAGCATCGAAAAAGCGCCTTGAACCACGTGGCCGACGCCCTCTCTCGGATGTACGAGGATGAGGAAGGCCCGGAGGTGCCTACGGTGTCCTGGTCAATGGACACCGAGGACACGTGGTATCGAGAGTGGAGCGCCAAGATCCGAGAGCAACCCAACGATTTTCCAACCTACAAACTCGTCGCGGGCAACCTTTACTGCTATCGACCGAACCTGGACGTAGACGCGACCCTCGGCGACGATGAGGATGCCTGGAAGCTGGTCGTAGCAGAAGAGCATCGTCGCATGGCAGGTCGTCGCTGGAGACATAATCATCGGACCGCTGCCTCGCACCTCTAAAGGTTTTGAACACATTGTGATGTTTCAAGACCTTTTCTCCAGGTGGGCGGAGGCTTCGCCGATACGTAAAGCTAACGTCAAGGAGGTGGTAGAAGAATTGGATAGGAAGGTTCTCCTCCGATTCGGTTGCCCAGAAGTGTTCCTCTCGGATAACGGCACAGAGTTCAAGAACCGTATCGTAGAGGACTTCTTGAGGGAGCGAAGCGTGCATCACACTAATATTCCCACCTACCACCCGCAGGCTAATCCGGTGGAGCGCGCCAATCGTACCTTGAAAACGATGGTCGCCTCTTACCTTACCTTAAGGAGCGACACACGACATGAGACGAGAAGCTTCCGGAACTTCTCTTCGCCATGAATACTGCTGTGCACAGCTCTACCGGAGTCAGCCCCGCCATGTTGCTTTACGGTAGGCAGCCAGAGCCCCCTGGCACACAGCGTAGGCTGCAGGAGGTTGCGGCAGAGACACCGGCGCAAGAAGAAAGTTTGGCTCGCTGGAAGGAACGGCTTGACGCCCTTTCAGACCTTCATCAGCGAGCCGCCTCGCAGACGAGAGCGGCTCAAGACGGCCAAGCTAGCTATTAAGATGCAGGCAGGCGAGAGCCAAACTTCAAGCCAGGAGAGAGAGTCTGGAAACGCATCCACGCACTCTCCTCGGCCGCGAAGGGAATCGCGGCTAAATTGGCCCCTAAGTTTGAAGGGCCGTATTGGATTACATCCGTGCTAGGCTCCAACACCTACAGACTAGTAGGTGAGGACGGCCAAATTGAGGAGGTAGTGGTTGCAGACCAGCTTAAGCCCTATCACGGCTAGTCGCCTGAGTCGCATGAAGTCGACGTGGAAGGCGACTCCGAGACAGTGCTCGCGGGGGGATTACCCGTCTCCCAGGGGGCAGGGGTGACCCCCAAAATTACGTAGGGGAGATCGCTGAGAGCGCGCGGCGCAACTATGGCTCCTGCCGAACCACTTTCGGTAGGACAGGGAGCCCCGAATGCTCCTCGTACGGGACTCGGTCGTCCTCGCAAGCACCCGTAGCGTTGCGAGCCCTGCGCTTCTTTCCTCCCCTAAATATTTGCGATAAACTACGCGCTGATAACGTTAACACTGGCCTAACCTGAGATCTTCTTTTCAGATGTTGGAGATTCCGGAGGAAACCCTCGAGCAGGCGATGGCCGCCCTCATCTCCCTCGACATGGGCAAGCCGGTCGAGGGCGTAGCACAGGCGGTGCTACACCTACTCCGCCAACGACGCCTTCGCCAGGAAGAGGAGGTCCTGGAGCGCCTGCAGGAGCAGCCCCCGCTCGAGGAGATGGGCGCCGTCGGACGAGCGACTGCCAACGTCAGTTCGGAGGTTAGCCCGTGTTAGGGCCCGAGACGCCCGAAGTGATTGTACATTTTTTTTTGTAAATATTTTGTATGTGGTCTTTTTTTTGTATACACTATTATTTGGTACATATGTATATAGGTGAACAATGCCCTAGAGGCTGCAATAAAGGGAAGAGCCTCCACCTACCTGGTTGTACGCCTCATTTCTGCGCCCTTCCTTTTCCCCGATATTAGTAGTAGTATAGTAGTATAGTGGTTTATTTGCTCAAGACAAAAACATTACATGAAGTATCACTTAGTAAATCACAAGTCATTAGGTGGCTCGCTGCACATATAAAATTTAAATTATCACAGATAGTCTGATGTATAACAGTAAAATGTCTCATAATGGTTACATAATAACATTAGCCTATATGTATTGTGACGTGGTGCCGTTCACGTCGAGGCAAATGCGCGTGAGAGTAGCGCACACGCGGGTACGCTCCCGAAAAGTACTCCCCCCCTTTCCCCGTGCCTATAGTCCCGAGTAACCGCGGCCAACAACAGCTATCACGGCAGACACAGCCATCGAGCTGGCCGCTGTTGCCGCCGCCGCTACCAACAGCCTGCGCGAGCTTGCTAACGCCGCTGCGAGAAGCAGCCGTCGTGAGCCAGGATCGGCAGCAGCCGAGAACGAGAGAAGAGAGACCGAGGGAGCCCGAGCTCGGGCGAACCAGCCCGAAGCCGCAACATGCTCGCCGGCCGGCTGCCTGCCGGCACTTGCTCAACCGCGTGCGCCCGGACCGCATCTCCATCCTAGAGAGAGTGAGAGAGAGTGAACTAGTGCCGACAGAGTGTGAGTGTGCTCCAGCTACCTCATCGCTACCATCGCTGCCTCCTTGCCGTCGTCCAGTGCTGAGGAGCGCCTGTCAGCGGTGCAGTTCCGAGAGGCGTCCGAGGAGAGAGAGTGACTGCCGAGTCGACGACTCTCCTGGCCGCAGCATACGTAAGTCCCCGTATCCTTCCTTTCCTCGCCCAAGTACTCGCGTGTGTGTGCGCTCGCGTCCGCGACATCGAACCCCCGTGTCCTGTGAATGTAGCTGAAGCTACAAGTCGAGTTCTTTCGCGAAAT
Organism: Torymus aiolomorphi; assembly: GCA_036365515.1. NCBI lineage: Eukaryota > Metazoa > Arthropoda > Insecta > Hymenoptera > Torymidae > Torymus > Torymus aiolomorphi. The sequence continues at coordinate 60,328,006 of CM070875.1, read as the reverse complement.
TACTGACGAAATTCGCGTTGCGTGTAGCTAGAGCTACAACGTGTTTTTTTGTAATTCTCCGGAGCATCTCGTGCTCAACCGTCGCGCTAGCTAAGTTAGGATTTTTGGTACGGAAGCGCGTGTACCTGGTGCCCCATATTATGTATGTTCGAGTATAGTAATAGAGTTGAATAAAGAAGTTTTGTATCAGTTTGTAAGTTTGTAGTTTCATTCCATATTGTCACTTGACAGAAATCTGCTGCCTAGTAGGGTTTCTCAATCGCGGTTTGCCTTGATCCCCAGCAGATCGTTATAAGTGGTGCAGACAACGTGTGGCCACGGAAAAGCCCGTGGCTAAGTGAATTCGGGATCGCGTTTCGCGATTGCGGTGCGCGCACACACGGGGAAGACGGCGAGGGAAGCGCTCTGGCAGCCATTTTGTTGTAGAATTCGTGACCGCGTGTTCAATAGATTTCGTAATTGAACCTTTCTGTACGAAGTATTGCGACAGCCAGAGCTTCAGAATTCATTGCATTTTGAAAATTTTTGTAGTAGTAATTTTGGTAAAACTTTAATAATTTTCTGTAATTGTATTTAACGGAGATTTTCCTTTTTTCGCATTTTCTTGGAGTTGTGTTGGTCAGAGGCTTGAGCAAGTCATTTTAGTTCGGTGTTATTTTAATAATTTTCGCGTCGCGAGTAATTATTAAAATTAGTAATTTTAGTGCGTGTACGAATTTTCCGTCGTGAAGAATTCTTGCATGCAGTAGTTGAGTTAAGGGCTTATTGAAATTGGTGTTTTGTGTAGGAGCCGCGCCAGTAAGAATTTTCCGTCGCGAAGAATTCATATAGGCTGCAGCTTCAGCAAAGGTAATTTTGTCTGTGAGTGATCACGTACGCCTCGCGTCAATAATTCAGAGTTATGGTGTGAGGAATTTTCGTCGTTCACATAATCAGCAGTTAGTAAAGATCACGTCACAAGTGGGAATTTAGATTTCTGCATGGATTTTAAGTTTCATTAAATCCATCCAGACCACAAAATTCCTTTCCGTGGTTACGTGACCATCGCGTAGGGTAGAATTTCAAGGCCACTGCGTCTTGTTTACACTAGCTGGCGGAGCAAGTTGTTGTGGTATCTCGGCTGGCTAGTTCAGTTGCCTAAATTCTCTTTTCGTCGTAATGTGAGAATTTTTGCTTTTGCTATCAAGCGAGATTTTCGGTTTTTGTGGGTTTTAAAATATATGCGTAAACTTTTGCGGTTAGCTCGCTTGTAAAACAATTGACGCAAAACCGGGTTGGCTGTAGCTTTGAGCAAGCGTACAGTTGTGCTTTCGCGTGATTATATTCTGCCACGCGACGGAAACTCAGTTAGTTTGCGTGAGGTTTCTGATCGCACGAAGTCGGCAACTTTGAACGAATCACGCCTTGTAAAATAGGTTTTGGGTTTTGCTTGGGCTTTTAGAGGAAATCATGTATCCCATCCAAAATTCCGGCCTATAAAATCGTCGCATCGAGAAAAATTTTGAGCCTTCGGGATTGTCTACCTTACCCGAAGGAGACCTTTGTTTTGAAATTCTGGCGAGAGTCGTCGAGCTGCTCGCACAGAATTTTCGATTGTCGAGTAATTCAAAATTGTCTCGTCGAAGGTGGATAATAATACTTCGGCCGTGAGGAAGTTAACATTTCGTTTCTGAGGAAATCAATACTGCGTTGGTTCAGATTTGTGAATTAGTGATCTTCTTCTTTTTTCATTACTTTGTAAATTGTCTCTTTGTAATCGATTTGGAGTAACGCATCGAAACCTTAGGTTAAAGTTAGTTGTTTCGGCGTTTGTAAATAATCGATCATTTGGTTTCTTGTTCGTTGCTGTAGCTTTGAGCATAGGAGAGTTTAGTGTGCGGGCGTGATCGAATAACCATCGCATCTGCCGTAACAGAAATCTCAAGGCTACCGCGGTTTGTTTATATCAGCTACCGAAGCAGGTTTGTTTTGGTATTTCGGCTAGCCAGTTAGTACAGTCTATAGAGTAAGTTTTCTTATCGTGGCATAGAGAAAATTTTACTTTTGATTTCAACCGATATCGTTGATTAAGTATTTCGTTCAGAGTAAGTTTTCTTATCGTTGTATAGAGAAAATTCTGCTCAAGTGATATCGTTCATTAAGTATTTCGGTCTCAGTAAGTTGAGTTAGTAATTACAATTCGGTTGTTAGAAATTCCTTTTCGTCGCATTGTGGAATTTTATTCTTCCAAATTTTAATGCTGCGTGATCGAGTAGTTAGAGTTTAGGAATTCAATTGTAGTGTTGTGATTTTCCTACTCTAGTTCGACATCAGTTGTTTGGGTTTGTCGAAATTACCTCGATCGTATAGCTTCTGCTCAACTTGCTAGCTTAAAACAAAATCTTGCTTTTAATGCTTTAGTTTGCGTGAGTTGCTAATTTAATAGTCGCTAAAATTAAGAGTTTAGTTATGATTCGTAAATAGTTTAGTGATTAAATTGTAGATGAGTAACGAGTACGCAGAGCGAAGGAGTGTAGGTTAACCGAGATCACACGTCGACCATGGATAGCTGTAGTTTAGGTTTCCATTAGTCGAACTACTCGGTGAAGATTTGATGTGCGCTGATCCAGCTGATGGAGCGCAGTTGCTACGTCGAGCAATCCACCACATGAATGGACAAGTTTTCATGATGGGTGAGAGGCTCAAACTCAATGTCAGGATAGACAAATTCACGATGCGAGATAGACTCGAGCGTCATCTAATGCGCACGTATTCGGGTCGGATGACGTTCCCTGGGACCCAGCGCGAGATGAGCAAGTCTTCGCTCACGAGTCAATGCAAGATACTCTGTTTTTCGCTGAGAGTGTTCGTTCTGAGATTGCTGCCTTGTCAGTGCATGTAGCAGGTAACAAGTCGCTGCCGTCGAGGCAGATGATTAGCGAAAATTGTGAACAACACTTCTTGTGTGACCCGATTGTAGGTGTTTTCTCGTCAAAACGGATTGAGATCGGAGAGCCGAGTACCTCCGACGGAATTAGTGAGAGTGGTTGTTCCGTTATAGCTTTAGCTGAAGATGAGTTAGAAGTTAGGAGGATCTGCCGGGCGCTGATCAGTGCGATCCAGATTCAGATGTAGCTGCAGCTGAAGGGTTTTGTCCAAGTTCGAGTTGTAGTCAGCTGTCAACTCCAGTCGCACCCACGTTCGGAAGTTTAGTTAGCGTAGGACACAAGTTCTTTGAAACTCAGAGGGTCAGTCAACTCGTTACAGGTTTTTCAGAAGAGTTGCAAAGTGCTGAGACGTTTTTGTATCCAAAGGAGTCGAGAATTGGAGTAAGTCGGAAGTCTCATCCATATTCTCATAGTAGGGCGGAACGAATCGATGGTGATTTCTGTCGGAAAGCGATCTTTATCAGAAATGTCATGCTCAACCAAAGGCATATATGACTCCGCCTTCGCCGGATGAATTATCTCTTTTGTCGTCCGACAATGCTTCACCTACGCTGAGTCTTCAGGCACAGGTAGCATTAGGCCAGTTCATGGAAGCCAAGTTGCCGTCATTTAGTAAAGGTAATAGTCTAGAGGTAACCAGTTCCATTAAAGTGGTAAAGCTGAAGCCACCTTCACACAAGTGTGAAACAAGGGAGAAGTTAGCTAAAGCAAAAGAGAAGGGCTATCATGAACCTAGTAGATGTTCTAGTATTGCTATAGCTATCGACTGTCCAGAGTGGCGTGAGATGCCGTTAAAGATTCCTCGCAAAAGAGTTTGCTTTCGGACGAGAAGCACAGCAGCCAAACGGTTTCAGAGGTTTCAGTTTATCTCCTATCCTACATTGCATGGCTCAAGCTCAAGTCGCGTTCACTCCGTATCAAGTTAAGTTATAGAATCACGACTTACGCCCCCGCTGGCATCGGTACTTTTAGCAATGAGTAAATTCCTGAAGCTCACAGCTAATGCAACACTAATAACCTGTTATTAGCATCGGTTTGGAAATAAAGGACTGCCAGAGTAATGCTCTTGAGAGCTGTAGTAAGGGGAGCGGCCAGGTGAGTTTGAAATCTTATCTAAATGTTTTTTCTAGAGTGAATGTAAGATGTTGGAGTGATGAGTGAATGTCGGTAGGCGAGCAGGGCAACCGTTTTTGTTTATTTATTGTATTTGCATTTGGGGCCAGGTCGCGCTAGTTAGGAGACACACCAGCAGCGCGTACACTGACCCAGTTATTGCGAGCAGCCCAGTCCAGGAGGACATTGTTGCAGTCCAAATATACTCGGCACCGTCACAGCGGCTTAAAATAAGAATAGCTAGGGAATTAATGGCGAAGATAGTCGACCGACTACTTCGGTTAAGGGTGGGGGATTTGTAACGTGGTGCCATCCAGGTCGAGGGAAATTCGCGTGAGAGTAGCGTACACGCGGTCCCGCTCCCGAAAAGTAGTCCCCCCCCTTTCCCCGTGCCCCTAGTCCCGAGTAACCGCGGCCAGCAACAGCTATCACGGCAGACACAGCCATCGAGCCGGCCGCTGTTGCCGCCGCTGCTACCAACAGCCTGCGCGAGGTTGCCAACGCCGCTGCGAGAAGCAGCCGTCGTGAGCCAGGATCGGCAGCAGCCGAGAACGAGAGAAGAGAGACCGAGGGAGCCCGAGCTCGGGCGAACCAGCCCGAAGCCGCGACATGCTCGCCGGTCGGCTGCCTGCCGGCACTTGCTCAACCGCGTGCGCCCGGACCGCATCTCCATCCTAGAGAGAGCGAGAGAAAGTGAACTAGTGCCGACAGAGTGCGAGTGTGCTCCAGCTACCTCCTCGCTGCCATCGCTGCCTCCTTGCCGTCGTGCAGTGCTGAGGAGCGCCTGTGAGCGGTGCAGTTCCGAGAGGCGTACGAGGAGAGAGAGTGATTGCTGAGTCGACGACTCTCCTGGCCGCAGCATACGTAAGTCCCCGTATCCTTCCTTTCCCCGCCGAAGTACTCGCGTGTGTATGCGCTCGCGTCCGCGACATCGAACCCCCGTGTCCTGTGAATGTAGCTGAAGCTACAAGTCGAGTTCTTTCGCGAAATTACTGACGAAATTCACGTTGCGTGTAGCTAGAGCTACAACGTGTTTTTTGTAATTCGCCAGAGCATCTCGTGCTCAACCGTCGCGCTAGCTAAGTTAGGATTTTTGGTACGGAAGCGCGCGTACCTGGCACCCCATATTATGTATGTTCGAGTATAGTAATAGAGTTGGATAAAGAAGTTTTGTATCAGTTTGTAAGTTTGTAGTTTCATTGCGTATTGTCACTTGGCAGAAACATGCTGCCTAGTAGGGTTTCTCAATCGCCGTTTGCCCTGATTCCCAGCAGATCGTTATAGTATATAAAGTCAGTATCTGTATAATATTCATCAGTTAATATCTCTGATACGCAATAAAAGTTAAAAATTAGTCTCTATACTCCTTGGAATACGCATGTATCACAGAAAAAGTTAGTCGCTCAATCGCACCTATATACATATCGCAGAGAAAAATATCACAGTAAGATTCGAGAACACGTAGTCTCACGTCTCACGCCATAATTAGAGCGGACAAGAACGCAAGTGCTCTCGCATAGCTGACTTAAATCTAGACAATGAATGGAGATTACGGACTTTCTCAGGAAGCGAGTTCCAGAGACGCGCACCCTGGGCACAGAACGAGTACAACCCAGTATCGGTTCGCGAACTAGGAACTACTAGATCTCTTGGAGCCCTACGTGAGGTTCTGGACTGGTTTTTGTTAAAGAGGATTGCAAGGTAAGATGGGCGCCCCAATCTGAGGGATTTGTACATTAGTACTGACATGAAATATTCTCTTCTTGCCTTAACATCTAACCAGTCCAGTTTCTTCCTGTAGGGAGTTATGTGCTCGCTCCTTCTAGCACCACAGACATACCTCACGCATGCATTCTGCAACTTTTGGAGTCGTTTGTGAAGATTCACTGACACATCAAGATATACTACAGCACAGTAGTCTAAGTGAGAGATAACAAGAGCACTTGCGAGCTGCTTGCGTAACGCCTCGGTGGTACAGGATTGGAAGGATCTAAGCCCATATAAGGCTCTATTAACCTTTCGGCTAATTGCATCTACCTGCTGCTTCCATGTCAGCTTCGAATCCATAATGACACCGAGGTTAGTTACCGAATCAACGAAAGGCACGAAAACGTTATCCTGCACCTCAACACCCGGTAAGTTCAATCCATGTAGTAGATTGATATTATGTTCAGAACCAAAAATAATTGCTTGGTTTTACCAGTGTTGAGATGCAGGGCATTATCGGACGCCCAAGCTGATACAGCTCGCGCCACAGCAGACAAGCGCTCGATACCCTCACGAAGATCACCTACAGTAGCTTGAGAGTAGATTTGGAGATCGTCTGCGTAAAGCAAGTGTGTGACACTATCGGATAAGGTCCCTTCTGGTCCATTAAAATTAGAGAGAATGTCCTTAATATCATTAATATACAAACTAAACAGGAGGGGCTCGAGAACCGAGCCCTGTGGGACGCCGAGATTGGTTGTGAGCCAATCCGATTCGCCATTCAATTTGGTGACTACTTGCTGTTGACGACCCGTGATGTATGACTTGACCCCCAGGAGAAACCCATCAAGATTAGTTTACGGAGCAATTTAGAGGGAGAGACAGTGTCAAATGCCTTACTGAAGTCAAAGAGTAATAATAAAGTTAGATACTGCTTGTCATTGTCAATGCCAGTCCGAATGTCTTCGGTCAGTCTTAATAGCGCTGTATGCGTTGAGTGGTGTTGTCTCAAACCTGCTTGGCGAGGGTTGAGGATTTTTTTTGAGTCTAAATATTCAGTCATTTCAACAGAAAGCTCAAGAGAGCAATTGGGCGGAAATCCGAGGTGGCAGATGGAATTGCCGTTTTCTTGAGGGGCACCAGATGAGCTCGCTTCCAAGCTCTGGGAAAGACTCCACTAGAGAGTGAAGAGTTAAAGAGTGTGGCTAGGTGATTACCAATAACCGACAGGGATTTGGCAATAACGCTTTGGGGTATACCGTCCTCTCCCTTTGCTTGAGATGAGAAATGGGCGACGGCTAGGACCACGTCTGTAAAAGTCACTTCGCGAAAAGTGAAACCCTCATCACTAGCGTCATTCAGAATCTCATCCAAATCTGCCTCATGCTCAGAGTGAGAGACGGAGACCCCTGCGAAATGGGTGTTCAACTCGCCCGGAGTAAAGCCATGCAGATGTTCGCTGGATTTAGATAGTAAGCCAAGACTCCGAAGCTCATTCCAAACATTCCTGTTATTGTCCATGGCATCAAATAGCCTGTTTTGGACGAACGTCTCCCTCGCTTGTTGCGTACGCTGCTCTGCCAACGCGGCAAGGGACTGAAATCCTCCCTTAGAGCGCTGTTACGAGTACGCTTGTACCTTTTGCGTACTGCGTCACGTTGTTTGTAGAAATCTGCAAGATCAGCGTCCACCCAAGGAGGAAGAACTTTCTTTAAAGTTTTAAAGAGCTTCAAAGACGCAAGCTGATCGACAACACCCATAACATTCTGGCTAAGATGTTCTAGTCTGAGGTCAACTCCGCTATCTGGACTGGAAACTGGTGACCAATCACAAGCGTTAAGAAGGGGCAGAAGCTTTTCCGATCTAATGGACTTAAAATCCTGGTACAAGAAGCTATTGACATCTGTGGAATTCACCGACTGGAAGTCTATTTCAACATCTATTATATTGTGGGTGTTTGGAAAAGTTGCCATGCGGTTATTTGCATCCAGAACTATGTTCTCATCGTCAATTAAAATTAAATCAATCCACGTGTGAGAGTCTCTAACGTGGTTGGTCGCGCCATGCTCTACTAACTTGAGATTGAGTTCACACGTAAGTTCCTTAATAAAAGTCGTATCCAGAGCGGTCGATAACATGTTCGCATTTAGATCACCCATCACAATCCTGTAATCATAGCCCACCGAATATTTTCTCAAATCAGAAATTAGTTCAGAATTTATTAAAGTACTTAATGGAATATCCGGTTGTCTATAGACCACAGCCACGAAGACCAATTTACCCTGTTGGACCCTGCACATTAGATACTCCGGAATACCCGGTTTTCCGGCAGATTGAGATACCGACGAACATAATATAGTCGTTTTGTAGTTGTTACCAATGTACAGAGCCACTCCTCCGCCGTGCCTATTCCTATCCTGACGCAAAACAGAAAAACCATTGATCTGCGCGAACACATCATCGACTTCCTGCGCGAAACGCGACTCAACCACGCCAAAAAGGTGATAGCAGGGGCTAGCAGTCGATAGAAACTGGCCATGTTGCGTCGCAACGACGCGGAAAGTAGCTGCGCCGATGACGTTGCTCTGTGCGCCGCCGATGACGTTGCGCTTGTGGGCCGCCACACTACACAAACACTTCCACTGACACACGTACACTACAGCACTCCAAACAACACCCGCGGCGCACGAAATAATAGAGCGTGACACGCGCATGCGTTTTCGCTCGGCCTAAGTGGCCCGCAGTACGTTCTGCGTAGTTTTCTCGCATCGCTTTTTCGCGTTGTTCTAATGGCAATAGTAGTTTCCAGATGTCTTCATCTTCGAGCAAATCTTCGACCGCGTGATTCGGACGGTAGCTGTAAAAGCGCCAGTGAACTATTTTCCACCACGGGTAGTCGCCGGGATTTTGTCCGACAGCGTATATCAGGCGTCATCTATCTCTTCTGAGATATCTATAAAAACAAGGTCTGGCGCTTCCTAGTCTTCAAACATGCGAGAGAGCGCGTCTGGCACGTGATTTAATGAGCCTTTGCGATGTTCGATATCGTAGTCATACGCTTGCATTTCAAACGCCTATCGCGCTAAGCATCCGGTGGAATTATGCAAATTGCATAACCATTTCAGACTACTGTGGTCAGTTATCACTTTAAAATGGTAGCATCCGACATAAGCACGAAACTTGCGTATCGCCCACAAAACTGCGAGGCATTCGCGTTCGGTGATGGAATAATTCCGTTCAGCCGACGTCATCGTGCGGCTTGTGAAGCATAATCTCGCTCTTCGCCATCAATTGTCTGCGTTAGTACCACTCCAAGGCCAGTACCACTTGCGTCCGTTTGAATGACGAACTGTGTTCAAACGACGGCCGGTCTAATACCGGGGCAGACGCAATGAGAGCTTTAATCTGCTCAAGCTGATTGCTCCGCGTCACTCGACAATACGCAACGTTGTGCTTTGTTAGCTGGGTGAGCGGCTCTGCGATCGTCGCAAAGTCGGGCAAGAACTTGCGGTACTACGACGCCATGCCAGGGAATCTTCTTAACTGTTTGACATTCTTCGGCGCCGGGTATTCCAAAATTGGAGCAATCTTGTCCGGGTCAGGCTTAAAGCCGTCTCGATTCACTAAAACACCGAGAAACTTAACCTCACTGCGGCAAAATTCCCTTTTTTCACGGTTAATCGCGAGGTATGCGTCTTTGATGCGCTGAAGGACGTGGCTAAGCCCCTTGAGATGTTCCTCAAATGTCTACGTGACGATAATAATATCGTCAAAATAGGAGAACGCATCAGGTTCCATCTCCGGGCCGATAATGCGCTCCAAAAGCTCTTGGAAGGTGGCTGGCCCGCCCAGTACTCCGTCCGTCATTCGAGTGAATTCGAAGAGGCCCATTCCGGGGACAGTAAAAGCGGTTAGTGCCTGCGCCTCTTTTCGCAACGGAATCTGGTGGTAGGCTCTGGTGGTAGGTCTGTTGCCAAGATCGATCAGCGATATATATCGAGCGTCTTGGAGCTTGCGTAAAATCGCGTCCATGTGAGAGAGCGGGTACGCGCTCGCCTTCGTTACCGCACTCAACTTGCGATAATCTATATAGAATCGGTACGTGCGGTTTCTTTCCGTTGCATCACTCCTGGGCTCGACCATTAACTAGTCGATTTGAGAAGAATGCCCGCCTCGAGCATCTCACGCACTTGCCTGTGCATTTCTTTCTCGAGCTTTTTCGAGACCGGATAATACTTCTGCTTTATGGGACTCATGCTAGAGACTTCGATGTTGTGTTCGGCACAGCCAATGCATCCTAGTGGCGCGGTACTCGCGGGCAGCAGTTAGTCGAGCAACTCTTACAAATGTCACCGTTGAGCCTCGTCAACATCGGCGAGGCCAACCGAAACGAGATGAATAGCGCTCGCTTCGTCGTGAGTAGTAATAGGACAGGTATTGCGAGACGTGTGACTCATCGGGCGGTATGTGTCAAGTGTCAAGTGGCACTTAACTCAAGAGGTCATTAACTCAAGTGTTATGTAAACAGTAGCTGCACAGTAGCTAATGACCCATGTAAGTATGTGTTAATGACCCCATTGTTTTGAAAACAGCTACTGTTTTGCTACTGTATTTGTAAACAATGGGTCCATTAACACATACTTACAAGGGTCATTAGCTACTGTGCAGCTACTGTATACATAGCACTAATGACCTATGTAAGTATGTGTTAATGACCCCATTGTTTTGAAAACAGCTACTGTTTTGCTACTGTATTTGTAAACAATGGGTCCATTAACACATACTTACAAGGGTCATGGCTACTGTGCAGTTACTGTATACATAGCACTTGAGTTAATGACACCGCTGTGTCACACGGTCGCTATACCTGCCCCACTACTACGAGAGAGAGAGAGAGAGAGAGAGAGAGAGAGAGAGAGAGAGAGAGAGATCCTTTGTGTGCTGCGGCGACCTTCTCCACAGGGGTCCCCAGCGTCTAAAGTATAGTGAATCGTTTGTATACGTGATAGAGTTAGTGGCCCTGAAAAGGGCCGTTTTCTTTTTTGTGTTAAGTTTTAATTATATCGTGAATAACCTTGTTTACTGGGAAAGGAATTGGTATTGGTGGAAAAAGATTTATACCGTGAGGAATCTTTATCAGTCGACGACGAATAATCTTTCGTTTTTTATCGATGAGAGGTTGTTTTTCCTCCTTGTCAGACTTCTGCTTGCTGAATGGTGGACCCATGATGTGTGCTCGGTGAAGGTTGCAGGCCTTCTGTTTTATCACATCCCTCTACTATTAGCTTATATCTAAGCGCAAGTGACTGGTGGTGGTGGGAGGGAGCAGGAGTGGTGGCGGAGTAGAGATATGAAGTAATGAAGAAGGCAATTAAATTAAAATTTGTATTTATTGATTATTAACAGTCTCGTATTCGTATACATCTTTTTCTAGGATCGGTAAATAAATACTACGTATTTCTATAAATAGTCTATCAATGTTCGTACTACCAAAATCTGAATGAATCATACGGTTTCTTACATCAGTTTTTAATTCGTCTTTTTGCTCGTCAAAAAGTTTAACAAATGTGTTCCCGTCAATTTCACGAATTTTCTCGTCGCCGCTGTTCACATGGGTTTTCAAGCTTTCAACTATTACATCATAAATGATATTAATGTACGTAGACATATTCTCTAATTCACGAAGCCGAAACTCGATACACTCGCGCATGCTTTTTAATATTACAAATTTACGACGCAACATCACTACACTTGGTAAACTCACGACTTTTTTCTTCTTTTTCGGTGGTTCTCCATCGTCGTTGTTGTCGCAGTCGTCAGCTGTATCGATGGGTCTGGTGATTGACTCTGTATCCATACGTAAGCCATCAGTGGTGTCCCAATCTTGCGCCTCGTGCAGATGCCGTTGACCACGTAATGACACAGGTTCCTTTGTTTTGCTTTTCTGAGTGATTGCCACAGCTCTCGAGCTATAAGCAGTGGTCAAATCAATCTCGTGTTGAGCTAGGCCGATTTTTCTAAAGTCCCGCTTGTGGCCGTATAGATGGTACATTATTGCTGGAAAATGTGTTGTGAATTCCTCCCATTCGGCGCTATCCATTGTTATGTATCTATGTGGTGAAGTATCGCCGCCCAATTGAATCACTGTACGAAAATGGTCACCGTAATATTGCAGACCAATGTATGCAAATTTCGTGTGGGACTTATTGAGTGCGTAACTTGTGTTAAAAAGCAAGTTTTGCGGTATCTCGTCTTGGTTCATTTTGAAGCAGTCGTCACAAACTTTTTTTTTAAAGAAATACTAATGCACTGGTAAAGATGTCGTGTTCTCGGAGCTGCTGATGCTGCAGTGAGCTCTAACAGAATGAAGCAGTGGTGTTGTATGTGGGCGAGTGCACTTTGTGTAAAGAAATACTGTGATGCTGACTGCTGCTGCTGCTGGTGCGGTGTGTTCTACTAGACTGGCGCAACGTCACCGCTAGCGCTATTCGTTTGGCTGTGTACCCCCCACTATGCCGATATGTGGGTGGTGGGGGGCGGCGGCGACGATGGCGCGCGAGCACGACCAACGAGAGCACTGTTACGTGTATGACGTAGCGTGTCGTGTGGCAGGGGGACTATGTGACGTAAAACGTTTCGAGAAAAATATAGATTTATGGTTATGATTTTATCCGATAACAGTGGAAATCGTTTCTAATTACTTGTCGTCACACTATGAATGCGTCAATCATGTACTCTCGTGAAAGATTTTTATGGCTTTCGTGAGAAGGAAATGCGTGCCGCGACATGTAACTGATAACAGCGGTAACCTAAACACTCCACACCACCGCTATGAACGCGTCCATTGTTCAGCGAGTTTTAACAGGCAGTTTCAAGAGGGGGGGGGTGCTCTCGATGACGCCTGTGGAGATTTTACGAGTCAAAGTGTATACATTGATAAATTTTTCACGTGAATGCGTTCTTTGTTCAACGGTTTTTAAGAGGAGTGCAGTTTAAGTTACGCGTAAATGTGTATATGACGATAAATTTTTCACGTATAAGCATTTTGAATACTCTCTCGCGGGAGGAAAATGAATTTAACTGTTTTTCAGGAGTGGGAAAAATGAAAAAGGTCTGTAAATGAAAAAAGTGATTTGGGTAAAATTTTTTTATTCAATCAAACTTACAAACTATGAATACATAAATGTGGAAAGAAACAAAAACTAACAATCTTCGAATACATATGGTTTAGCCGAGTGACGCTTAAAATTAATTACGGATGCATAATAGTGCACAGGAATCGCAGCTGATTCATGACAGAGCAAACAGCTCTTTTTCAGTATTAAGTTAAAATATACACACATACACATGCAATATATATTAGCTTACAAATCTAGGCCCAAAGTAATTTAAACAGCAATGCAAAATGTATCTTAAAGTTAGAGCTTAATAATTAGTCATAGGCCTACATGCCTGAGAGCACGAGCCGTGCCCTCGCGAAGTAGCACGCGGGAAATTGTACGCACGCCCTACTTTCTTAAACTTTTTGTCCTTTATAATGTTATAAAATTTACCAGCTATTTTATCGTTGGAGCGAGTATCAGACGTAAAGATGCTGCAAAATTTTCGTAAAGTAAAACCACTACACATATAATGCAAAAACATAACACAATATTCGCCGCACACTTTAGAATCGAAACTTTGCAACTTCTTCTTGTTCCACTTGAACCACTTGCAATTTCTTCTGAGACGGGCGAGGTGATGTCGCGAAGATGGTGGTACTCCATAGCTATCGAAAAAGGTACCTCTTGCATGGTCGTCTATGTAAAAAGCCACCCAGTGAGAGCCGGTCTTGTCTGATGTGTCGAGATTTGCAACGATTGCCGCTGGCTGGCTCAAGCGACTTGGGATGTGATCGGCCGCGTAAACGCCGATCGAATTAGCAGAGAGCTCTCTGATGGCTCGTGTTATTTCATACGTGTTCATTTTTTTCAGTCTGAAGATGTGAATCCGTTGACGACTGAGTAGTATATGTCATTACTATCAGAGTCGTTGCTATTTGTATCTCGCCGCGGGTACTCGTAAACAGACGTAAGGAACATGTCACTTGTCACTCTTTCTTTAGGGAGAGCTTTCCATTCTGGTGGAAGTATCGAACGCAGCCACTTTTTTAACTGATTAACTTTGTAAAGAGCACAAAACTGTTTTTTTCTGACGGAAAGATTTTAGCTGAATGTGTGGCGCAAAGTGCGCTGTCCGGGAACGCTGTGCAGAGTTTTTTAAACGATGGCGATTTAAATTTTTCCAAATTGATGACACGACGACCGAAAAGCGTCTCAATGTAACGGGCCTTCTCTTCGCCACGTACGTAAATTGTACGCGATACTCTGGCAATGTTGTATAGATGCCGATGTAGCTGGCGCAGAGTTACTTCGCCGTCAAACCAATGAAGTCCGTGAACTTCGACACTGAGAAATGTGTTTGTCTCTTTGATGTCGTCTGGCAAATCGTCAAAACTATGCGGTGCTTGCACTATCCAATGATCACAAATTTTTTTTTGTAGGCACACGATAGCTACTTCCTTGGGTAGAAGCTTTTTTCCGAATCGCGGAAGCCTTGAATATCTATTATGTAGCGCAGGAAGCGCATGTACGTGTGTGTGCGTGTGTAAGAGAAAAAGCGAACTGATGTGTGAGAGCTGTGCAAGTCTGCGTCAGAGTGCACGTACCCCCACCCACTTTTTTACGCATACAGTAGTGCCACCAACACGCAGCGTCATGTAGCGACCTGTCGCTGGCGATAAGCGGGAGCCTTCTGCTGCTGCTGCTCTATCACTTAGGCGCTGAAATCCGTTAAAATTTGTCGAGTGGAGTCGATTTCAAGAACGTTATCGTACTCTGCGTAAACAATGCAGTTTATTCTAACTGTTGGCGCCGTCTCGAAGCCCACTTCAATGCGTACACTGCCTGAGCGTACGAGATTCCAATGAGAGTGGCAGTGCGCTGATAAATCGGGCGTGAGATCGAATGCCGTAAGAAAATGACCCATTGAATAGTTGTAACGGTTTATGCCTAGGCCCTCGTTGAGAAAATGTATTCCGGTGCCTGTGTAGAGTGTTTGGAATGTCTCGATAAAAGCTGGAACGGTGCCTGTAAAATGAGGCTGTAATGGTTTGCTCGGTATTTGAACCCCATCGATATATATCGAGAGATAATTTATGTCAAAGTGTTGAAAGTTGAATGGATTGAGCGCACGATTTCCATTGAACGCTCTGTTATCGACGAAACCGATTATTATACGTTTCGGCAGTTGGCCCAGAATCGCATTATCGATGCTATCACCTAGTATACCAGTGTGAAGCGTAAATGTTTTCACTTCGACGCGTGTAATGGGATATTTGGCTGTGGCTTTGGCCAGTGTATTGGCGTGTGCGATCAAAATACCCGGATTTATTTTGACACGGCGAACTATGAGAGTAGCTTCTTTTATTTTTATTCCGAAGCGCCCGTCGTTTGTGGAATCCATCAGGCAAAATGCATCCTTGCTACGCACCAGTCGCACTCTCATTTCGACACCATTGATGAGCATTTTATCCTGATTAAACAAGTCGCAGTGCAGATGACCAATCATATCGAATGCTTTTCCGTCTTTCGTAAAATATTGCCTGTGATTGAGGCCTTTGTTCGCTCCGACTCCGTGATTTTCCGGTGCACCCTCCATACAGCCGTGTGTATCATCGTACCAGAGGCTCGCTGTGACATGAGATTCTTTGGCCGCGGGGGAATAGCTCAGCAATGACTCTATGTAAGCTCTGTACGGGTACGCGTTGTTGGGCGGTGACGCAAGCTTTTGATTGAGAAAAATATCAATTTGATTGAACATTGAATGTAAAACGTTGTTTACGGGGCCAACTTTTAGATTTGTGTCGGGCTCCTCGACGGGCAATATTTGTGCCTTGACGAAGAACATAGTGTGCGCGAGGTCGATGTAATGCTCGCTGGCGCTGGATACGACGAATTCGATGGGTGCATCACTCTCATCGGTGATCGAAGAGACGGGCTTATAGTTCAAAAAACTGCTCCCTTCGATGGAGGTTTGAGTAGCGGGGAGGGTGAAAAGGTCGAGTTCGCTCGACATACACTCTGACGAGTGAGAGTGCAAGAAAGCCATTTTTAAGATTTACTTTGGTCCAAAAATATCGTTAATGGGGCGAAAAGTCGGGGTTTTGCGCTTTCTCTTGCTTACTTTACGAGTTCCACGCGACGCGGTGGGCAATTTTTTTTTTCTTACGTTTGGATCGCGAGGTACGAGCGGTCGCGCGTGCCTTTGTCGACTGACGCGGCCGTTTGATGCGCCTTGTAGTTTTATAGCCCGAACCCTTCATGATTTCTGTAATTTTCTCGGCAGCTTTTCTCTTGAGATGCCTCCTCGATTCTCCGACTCTCGATTTTATGGCCTCCTTGAAATTGACACCATTGTTTGCGACGTCTATGATTTTCATACCTGCGCGCAAGGTCTCTTTCCCGACCGCCTTAGCGCCACTCCTGACGTATGGAAGAATACGGCGAAAGAGACCCCCCAGCCAAGAGCCGATGCCACGCCCTCTCTGAAAGGGTGCGCCAGCGAAAACGTTTCTCACACCACCCCCCGCCACCTATCTGCTCATCGTAGTATCTAGTGTAATGAGACATCTTAACGACTTCGTCTGAAATGGAGTGTCACGGTCAGTGTACCGTACTCGAATGGAATGCGCTGCCCGTGCTGGTCTCTTATATCGATGATAATATTGTGAAAATTGTGATAGAGAAGCGGTATGTAGTGAGTGGGTGTGAAACGCTGCACAGCACTGCAGCCGTATTTGAATTTTGAGTTATCCAAGGAAACGATGCGCAAGAGGGCCGCCTGTGTATCCCCCACTGTGTACGGCTCACAAATATCTGTATAAACGTACAGTTGGTCAGGTATGGCACGAGAAAGCGAGGCTGGCCTCTCAGCTACAATTTCCCGCAGTGCGCCATGGTTAAAGGTTGTAAACAGAGTTTTTTTCCCGGGTTCGTCATCGAAGCCAAAAATGCGCATAATTTTGTCATTGAAATGAGTCGCATGTGGCTGTTGACAGTCGCACTTGCGTCTGATGGCATAATAGCTATTGCTCTCCTTTACGGGTTCAAGCATGTGATGCTTATAAGTGTCATTCGAGTTGTTTATGGCGTCTGCCAGCTGTTGAAGAGAGTCGTAAATGCCGACTGGAAAATGGCAGAATGTTTTCTCAGTCTGTTCGTTGTCGTCCACGCTGTACGAACTAAAAGTGTAAAAGGCGTCATTGTCTTGAAAATGCACGATGCTACAGGGTACGTGAATTTCCACCAGTCCAACGTGCCACTCTCCGTGTAATTTGATCTCGTGAGGCAAGTGTGTGGTGAAACAGCTGGTCGTGTTATCGGAAAAGTAAGACATACTGCTGTTGCTAGGCAGTACCATGTAAAAATCTTCTTTCCGGTCCATACTTGCTCGCTGTTTTTCTACGAAATGCTCTCGAGTTGACTGACGTTCACCCAAGAATTAAATTTATCGGGATAGCCTAACCACTTGACGAGCGCTTGTTTGTTGGCGCCGCGACCTTTCGTGCGTACGATACGCTCGATTTTGAAGCTCTTATCGTCTGCCAGACGATCTTGCCCGACCAAAACGAGCTCTTCGTTGTAAAAGAATCCGTCGATTATTTCCCCGTTCAAGTCCGCCAATACGTACGTGTACAGTCCTTGTCGCGGTGATACGCGTATTATCTTGAAAATCTCCTCGCTGAAATTTTTTTCGTATCCTCGCTCGAAGGTGTTCTTTGAGCGACTGACACGGACGAGGTCACCTACGGCAAATTTACAGTGGGACGCTGTGCGGTGGCACCGATAATTGGAGCGCGCACGTTTGTCCAAGTTTACGCGCGCGCGCGCAGCATTGTAAAGGTTGACCTCAGCGGGGCGCATTCGCGTGCCACTGTGCAGGGTGTGATTGTACGCGTACACAATTTTTTGCAGAACATCGATGTAGCGCTTGGTGTTCCGATGCGAGAAATATCTCCATATGCGCTCGCGCAGTGTTCTGTTGAGCCGCTCGACCACCGCTGCCTTGATATCCGGATTTCTAGCGACGCGAAAACCGATCTCCATACGCTTGAGAAAATTTTGAAAAGCGGCACCAAGGAATTCCTTGCCACGATCGGACTGCACGCACAGGGGTACGCGCGGTTTCGCTCTGTCGGTAATTCGTTCAAAAGCGCTGGCAACGTTGCGAGCTGTTTTATCTTTCAACGGTTCAACCCAGGCGAACTTGCCGAGTACATCGATGACCACGAGAATATAGCAGTACCCGTCGTTGTAATCCTTTATCGATGTTAGCTGAAGTAGATCGCACTCCCACACGTCGTCGACGTTTGTTACATTGTACGACAGACGCGGAAATCTTCTTTTTATCGGGTGATGAAGTGTGTAGGCGTCTTGATTACTTAGCCACGCGTAAATTTTTTCTTCTCCTTTTTGGCATTTACGCGCAGGAGGTTTCGCGCACCTGCGTAACCAGCCTCATGCTCGAGATTGTAGTATTGTTTTCCGTAAGGCATTTCGTGTTTACATATCAAAGTGTAGCCATTTTTTCTTGGCTTGTTTTTTACTGCGCGTTAGAATGGGTGAGACTGGGGACGGGGCTATATTTTCTACACCCGCTATAGTCTCTCTACGCGGCAGGCGCCGTTTGGCCGTTTTCTCTGGTGCGGTCAATATTTTCCCAATTTTCAAAACTTTGGGATTTTCTATGAGATTAACGGGTGTCTCGCTAGTTTTGAGAAATTTTGCAAACTCAACGCGACCGACAGGCGCTTCGTCTCCCGTGTTCTTTTTGCTCAACGTGTCGATGAGTAACTCGCTTATGTCCGAGCGGGGTACCTGGTGACCATCGATGCTCACAGTGCCTGCATTGTCCCACTTTAAGCGCTCGGGAACCGCAGTCCTCCAGTGCCGAAGCAAGAGTCGCGCTTTGCGTGCGTGTACTTTGGGTATACCCTGGAGAATGTCTTCCTCGCTGAGCGGTGCGAGAGTCTCTTCGATTTCGTCAACCTCGTGATTCGGCTCGGCGACACGCTCGTTGTCGCGGAAAAAAAGATAACGTCGTAAAATCTGCAGATAATTCAGACATTTTTCATAATCATCGCGCGCCTCCTTTGAGCGTAAAACGTCATACATTTCGCTGTCTAAGCGAGAAAAATTATCACCGCGCGTTTGTAAACTTTTTTCCTCGACATCCACGGATGTGGCGGCGGCGGCGGTGGCGGTGGCTCCGGATGCGGGTCTCGGTGGGCCAATCGAGCCTTCAGGCACAAGGATCATTTTACGTGCTCGTTCCATCTTAGTGCGTGTCACCCGATCCGAATATTTTCGATATGAGAGTACTCACGAGTGGGGCTAATAAGATTGGTAGAAACGACCCGCCGTTCTGAATAATCACTCGCTTCTTTGTGCGCCAATCGTCTTCGTTTCCACTTGAGTGCGATAACTTGCGCAGCGCGTGTTTATGTTTGCTCAAGCGTCTCTTCTCGCTATCGGATAATTTTATGACGCCGTGTAAAACGTTTAATGCACACTCACATATACACTTGACAAGTGGCTTGTCAGCCGCTCGGGTTATGGCAGTGCGATGTTTCTTATCGCCGTGACAGAGTGCGCCGAGTAGTACGAGATTTTTCTTGGAAAAATGCTTACCCCGTGGTAATGTGCCGCGACAAGAGGCGCGACGACCGTACGGGGCCATAGTTTTTTTCCGACTGATTATCGTCCACGTGAATCAGTGTGATTTAAAGTATTTGGGCATGTATGCGCAATGCGCGCTCTCGTCGGGGAATATGTTTGCGCGAAATCTAAACTCATCGAGACAGTCTTGCGAGAGGTCTATAAAGAGGTAAGAGTGTGGTGCGCGCGTAGCGTCTACGAAGGCATCGCGCAGAAAAGCCGAGTCTTCGGGGTGGATTTGACGCGCGAGATGCTGTATTTGCGCCTTGTCGCGTGGATTTTTGAATAGCACTAAATACTTTGTATTTAAACTTACGTCACGCTGTGCCTTTCCCTTGTGGAAAACATTTTGTGTTATGAATATCACACTGATATTTTTGTGGTGACTCCCCTTCGTAAACAAGTCTAAAATAACGTCGCTCGAAGATTCTTGCATAAGATCATCGAGAACGAGTAATTTTTTCTTCTCATTGTCCGAGGAATAATCGCCTATCTGAGGGAGACCCTCTCTAAACTCGATGGTTGGTCCAGCGGACTTAAAAGCTGTTCTGTAAGCCTCCTGCCATTCAGCGTAATAAAACAATAAACGATCGAAGCGCATTGTACACATCTCCGGTAAATGTGCGAGAAAGCGCTGGACGAAGCGAGTTTTCCCGCAGCCTGTGGGCCCGCACACGCAGCAGGTAAACGGGTGTTTCCATCGGACGTCCATATTTTTACACGAGCTCTACCCTGCGAATGAGACTGGACCACGCTTTTCCAATCATTTTATAGCCACCCATTGACAAATAGACTGCTGGCCCCAATGAGCGGCTGAGGCGGCGGCGGGCGGGCGGGCGGGCGGGCGCGCGTGGACTCTTTACCCGCGGTGGTGAGCTGAATCGTCGCGGTGGCAAGCTCATCGGCCGCGGTGGTGAGCTGAATCGACGCGGTGGCAAGCTGGTCGGCCGCGGTGTGACTAGCGTGCAGCCGCTGAAATAAGCAGAATTACCGCACGCCAACTAGCTTGCGAACGCCGACGATGAGCACATTTACCCGCGGCTACTGCTGCTGCTGCGATATAGTGCAACTTTGTCACTACAATAACTTCTTAGTATATTTAACTAAATAAAAAATATAGTAACGGCAGCTTTTATAATCTTCGAAAAACGATATAAAACATTCACTATATTACTTTGCTGTTAAGAAAAATATAATGGTTTCTTATACAACATGCAAAGAGGTGATGGGTAGAAATAATAGAACATTTTGATGGAAAAATAATTTTTTTTTTATTAAAATATAAAAAAGACGAATTTTACATAAGTACAAGTTTTTTTATAAAAATACACATACTACGAATCGCTCTTATAACCAAAAGGTAGTGATACTGCATTACGAAAGTATCTACGCTTCTTAAGTACTACGGAACATGACTTTTTTTCGCTACATGTGATGACGTCGTGCGCGCGTGTGCGTCTGATCGCTTCATATTTCAAAACGATAGCTTCTCTATCGTTTTCAAAATACGAAGCAATCAAACGGCCGATGCTTTCGAAATTTATTATACGCGAATTGTTGCTATTGAGACAAATACCCTTAACTTTGCAGCACTCGACAGTTTCCCCGGTGGAAGGGACGACAGCTCGAAAGCCATAAAATTTCGGACCGCCCGAGAGAAAGTTGGTTATATAGGTACCCTCGCCATAGGACTTTAACTCGTCTGTCATACTGCCGAGTAAAGTTCCCAGCGGGTGTGTATACTCTGTAGCGTCGTCTTTTTACACGAGTCTGTGTCCATGTATAGAACACGTGCTGCTGTGAGTTTTTCAATATAACTGTACAGTTCGAAGCGCGCCTGCGCGGTTGTATACGCTGCTATTGCTACGTTCGCATTACCCGAAACATCGACAGCATCTTCGCGAAAGCGCCAATTCCCGTATAAAAGGTTCTCGTTAACCATAAGAATATCGAAAACTTCTTTATCCTGCGCTGTAAGAAGTTTTAGCAACTCTTCACGTGTTTTTACAATCACCGTTTGTTTCATATTTGACCGCTGTCCAAATTTTCCCCACAGTGAATTTAAGCATAATTTTGCAACGGAGCGCAAACCAGGATTTTTTTCTATTTTTTCGCGATCTAGTCTTATCCCCTCGTCGCGCTCGTACTCGTCGATGTACCGTTTTCTACGCTCTTCGTCTGTACACCAGGCAGGCCAGCCGCTTGCCTGCTCCTTCAGACGGAGAAAGGTATTAACGTAAGCTGCAAACAGTCCGCCTTCCCCGGTACACGGATCGAACTGCGTGGTCTCATACTGCCAAATTATATATATTTCCGTTACACAATAGCCAAGCTCAACAGCCTTCTGTAATTCGTAAACAACCCATGTACCTGTAAATTCGCGCTCACCGATTTGCTCGTGATTACAATCGGCTTCCCGCAATTCCTCGCAACACGTGCGACAGAGCCCGAAAATTAGCCGATTGTGCATTTTTACCGGCAACACGGGTAGTAACAAATTACGAGGCGGTAAAACTTTGCATTTGACCATCCCTTCCACACGCGAGAGATAGTTGTTTTGCCCTCCTGTCAGTGTCGCACATTCTTCGCCGATGTAAATGCGCGGGTGCCCAATGGGGTAGCGTCCCCTCTTGCAGATATATGGGTAAAGAGAGCAAATATCGGTATATTTTATCTCTTCGCCTGGCGCAACACTGCGCGAAGTAACGATATTTTCCGTACGCCCACCGAAAAAAGCATCCCGTGGATTTAAAGTTATTTTGCTCATGACTGGGTGAGTGGCTAAATATCGCGTAATTTCCGGCTGTTGACTTTTCACGCGCGCAAAATCGCACTCCCACATCTCACGCACGTCGTATCCTAGCCGTCTCATTACTGCAACCTTTGCCACAGTGGACTCGTACGCCTGTACGCATGTTTGACCATATTTATTTTTCCGTGTGCTCCGATTATCGGGGAAACAACGCGGGCAACCATGCACGTAACAGCCTTGGAATTCAAAAACGATTCCTTTGTCTGTTAAGCTAGGTTCTCCGGCGCCTGGTAGAGGCGGCAGGTACCCATCTACGAGTTGACCCTCCCGCAAACGAAACTCACGCGCACGACCCGCGTGTATAATTTTGCGCCCGATCTCGCGCTCACAATATAACAGCCACTCTATGGATTTTTGCGAGTGCTTATCCGCGCGCCTATATCCGTTTGGCGGTATGAGACCAATGGTGTTATCCTTCAAAAATTTTTTTAAAAACATACAAACACGTAGATGCGATTGTACATGCCGCGACGAATGGGTCTGTTTGCGCGACTTCTATAAAAATTTCGCGAAACCGTATGCACGCGCGCCTCAATATTTCCACATCCATTTTACAGTATTCGACAATCTCTTTTTGAAAGTCGAATATGTAGTTTGGTCGGGTGTTCTCATGCCAGTCGAGAAAAGCGGCGCGCTCGTCCACAGACATAGTACCCGGGCCATAAAACTCGGCAGGGGGCAGAGGGCCAATGTAATGCGCATTCTCGAGAGTGTTGAAGAAATGCGGAAAATAACCTTTCTTTGAGCCCTCGGGCAGTCCGAATGTCGCAGGCAGAGCACTCAGTTTCAATTGAAAGTAATTGATACTATCAATAAACTTTGTGCGTCCGTACTTTAACAGCGTAATATTGTGACCGCTTAATATTACAGTGGGCGATCCGTGCTCGGAACTTTCGGCCAACTCCTTCAATATAAATTGAGAGTCGAAAGCCCGGGCATTGTGTGCTATGCACACAATTTCGGCAAAATCGGTTTTTTCCCGCACACAAAGCTCCAAGAGTTGTTTTACCGGTTCACGGTTGAAGACAAATTCACGTACACCACAAGTGGCGCAAAATATTTGTATGTCGTCAACGTCGATGCAATCCGTGCATACTTGATGCGCGACACACAAATTAGGTACATGAACACGCGCGCTTTCGCCATACGGAGTGTCTTGCATCGTTTCAAAATCGTAAAAAATATAAAGATATTTATTTTTTTTACCACGTGTGTCGGCGCTGATCGGCCGCATGAAGCACAAATCGTTAAAGCCGTGCCGCTTTTGACATGTGTTACAAAACCCGATGCCACACTCGTGTTTCGGTTGATACACGTTTTCAACCCGCGTACAATTCTCACACAAACGCACAACGTCACACAGTTTTTTATTATTTTTTTTGAAGACCCTGCACGCTTGTGGTTCGCGAAACACTCGTGACCGAAAAATTGACGTCCGCAATCCACGCACTCTATCATGTCAACTTGCACGTTTCTGCACGGTGGCGAAACGTAACAGCTCTCACATATTCGCGTACATTTGTGCTGATTTACATAACGGTACCCCTTATTACAATAAGAACAGAAAAAACGTGTCCCTGCCGCTCCGAATAAATTCGTAATTAAATTAAAATGACGCGTACGCTCTTCGAACATCAAATAAATAATACCACTAAGTGCGATATTTAATTCATGGAGAGTGTTGCGGCCGTCAAAGAGCGCCAATTCACCGCTCCCAAAATTATCTTTCTCGAAAACAACCAATGCTATCCCGTGCGCGAGAAAAAAATCTTGGAAGCTTGTGAGCTCTTCAAAGCCGCAACCGTCTCTTGGAATTTTTACACCCGCATCGGTCACGAGTCTTTCCGCGTGCTCTTTTTGCATTTTTCGTCGTCCGTCGCGAATCACTGCCCATTTTGCACGCGTCTCAGCGCAATCCAGCGCCTTGCGCTCCACGTATACCAGTCCAACCGCAAGCGCACGCGGTAAACATAAGTGATCGCTGTTGTTAATAACAGTGATTGAGTGCTTTTGCACATCGCTCAACTTTAAGGCATCTCGACCAGCGCCTACAGGCATTTGTACATAGCACACCTGTAACACAAGGGCCTCCGCGATACCTAAAATTTCGTTACTCTGGCTTATGGAATTTATTAAATTCCATAAATCAGCGTAATTAAAGTCAGCGACTGGTCTGAACGAAAGCCCACCTGCGCCACGCGAAAAACGATCGTTACAAATTGAAATACCGACTAATGTACGCCCCGGTACGCACTCTGTTATATAATTATGAATGTCTCTGATCGCAGCCTCTACCCACAATACAGGGTTTACATCGACACGTGGTTCTATAATAGTGAAACTTACTCTATGGGCCTGTGTAGCGAAGCGTCGCAGGTACTGCTGTCCCTCAACAACCGCAAAAGCGCACTCCGGGTGGTCGTACGATGTCGTAGTCCTCGCCGGGTGCATCATAAACTTGCTCTTCATCCATGACACCGACACCACCACCGCCGCCTACTTGCCTCGTGGAATGTCCTCACTCGCTAAATAAAAATAGTTTAAATTATACTTTTAACTTTTTTTTTTTTTTTGTGCTTTAGTTAACGTTTCTGATTTTTTTTCAATTATGGTTCAGCATAACCGGCAAAACTTTCGCGCACACGCGATATAAGATCGGACAGGTCCGCGTCGTTGTATAACGCTGAAGTCTCGTCTTCAGCCTGGTCACGAAACCAGCGTTGAATTATTGCACACGGATTATGAGCTATTTGGTGGTATAATGCGGGCAGCCCGTTGAGGAAAGGAAGCGATGACCGGATTTCCTCTGCATCATATCACGATTTCGGATAACTATAATTAAAAATATTTGCCTTTTTAAAAAACAAAATCAGAAAACGTTTTAAATAAATATTTTGTACACTTACATTCGTTGACACGTCGATGGGAATCATAACTGTGATTGTAGCCGTTCGTGATCATATTCGCAGCCTGCTCAAAGTTCGACAGTTGATTTTCGCGGTCTGCGCGCGCTGTATTGGCTACGGTACTGGTGTCTTCTGCCAGCACATCTGGAGGCTGACTCGCGAGAAGTCTCTCTTCTGCAGCGGTCACTAGTGGCCTGTCGTAAATCGCAAGTGCGTCGGAAATCGCGATGTCCATGAACATTAGGTCTTCCAACCGCTGATCATCGGCTCGGCGCACCGCTCGTTCCTCTTCTGTATCGTTATCAGGAACGTCACCGCCTGGCCCCCAGACGGGAATCTCAGGGCCTTCGGGTCCCCAGACGACAAGCGCGGGGCTTTCGGGGCGTGGGACTTCATGCACCTCGACCACAACTTCTACCTGCTCGCCTCCCCCTCCCCTCCTCCTCTTCCCCCTCCTCCTCCTCCTCCTCTACTTCCTCCTCCTCCTCCCTCCTCCTCCTCCGTATCGACGGGTGCTGCAAAATTCATCATTCGCCGAGCAGGATTAAATAGGCCGCTCGTACGTGCCGAGTGCTCGGGGGTCTCATCTTCCTCGAAATACGTACTGTCGGATAGCTCCGAATCATCATCGCGTATGAGACTCTCTAATGCTGTAAATAAAAAAATATGTAAATAAAAATATGTAAATAAAAATTATTTTGAAAAAAAAAAAGTTTTAGACTTACCTAAACGCTGTTGACGGGCGTTCGCTACGCCGCGAAACACATGCAATCCACTTAGTTGACGGGCGAAGACGTCGTCTTCGATGATTCGCTGTACTTCACGCGAATGCGCGAATGAATTGTGTAGGCGCACTATCGCGCGATACCCACTCGATCTGAGTATCAGTCGTAATTGCTCCTCCAAGTTTTCACGCGACATACGTCGCAAACGACGCATCCAGTCAGGGTTCCTGCCATGTCGTGCTCTTGCCGCGAGTCGTAACACGGCACACCGAAGCGTTCTCTTAGCGTAATTATCCATCTCTCACGAAACTTCTGAATGAACTGTGCACAAGAGCGAGTCGCACAGGATTCTTATACGCATACGTTATCTTGAAACGTACCCCGTGAAACCTATGTTAAAAAAATTAGTCATCTCGTCATCTCGCCAGAGTTTGCACCCACCAGCGCCACTTGTTCCGCATCTACGCTCCATTGTTTTACAAGCGCATTTTCTTCGAACCAATACTGAGATTCAATAGTGTCCTAACGGCTGCTTGATAAAAAAAAATCGTTATGTCTCGCGAAGTGGCACGTGTATTTTTCCAAAGTCCTCGGAGGTCCGAGCTGAACAATGGCCCTTCTATATTCGTCGCTGTAAAAAGGATAAGGTTTCACAGCTCTCGAAATCAAAACATTCGTGACACATCTACGGAAAAGCATGCATGCGAGATAAAAATTTACGATGCATAGCTAGCAGACGTGAAAGAATGTTCTACAAAAACATAGTTTATTACTTTCGACGACACGTGTCAAACTCCATTAACGCGAATGCCTCACTTTCAAAATGGAAAGAGTAGTGGAGAGGCTGTGCTGTAAATCCCTCCGAAAAATGACCTGACAAACAGCCTCTAAACGGTATATGAAAAAAATTCTCTCGGCTTAAGTAAACAGCACACGAGTGAAAATATTCCTCAGGGACGTACACAGGTCACTTTCTTCGTCTGCTTAATCCATTGATGAGAGCTCGCTATTAATATTGCCCGAAACGGTAGAGTCGTAAAAACCAGATGGCGACGACGGCGGCAGAATATAGAAGTGCTCCTCGACGCCTGGCGTGAAGGTCAGCATGCACGAGTGCGTGCTGTTTGCAAGCGAGGGCTTCGCTATTATAGCAGCCGACACCAGCTGTATTTTATTAGGAAGCGGTTCAGGGCCCTACATTTATTCGGTGATAAAAACATGTGCATGCAGACGGTCACCAACAAGCAGTGGTGGGGGAAAGGCCCTCCCCCACTACGCAAAGGATGCTGCTCCCCACCACCACCACTGCTGAAACAAGGAGCGGCGGACGAAAGGGCCTACCCACTAGAGGTACCAGCATCATACGCGCCAGTTGGCTACAGATGATGGATCAGGTCAGTCGTGAAATATCGACTTTGCGTGAGGAGCTCGAGAGGACTCGACGGAGAGCGTGCAACAGCCACAGTTTTATCGAGCATCTAAAGCACTCGCTGATACGTCTCAGCCGTCGCATCCACCAAGGCTTGGACACAACAGAAGTGGCTGGCTTACGGGCACAAATTGTGCGGGCATCCCAGCAGCTCCAGCACCACAGAGAGACAGTGAACCGTACAGCGCATCACGCTGAAGACTTGGCAGCACGAGTGGCCGCGCTAGAAAAACTCCTGCGGTAGAGAAGAAAATCAACGCCACCGCCATCGACAAGAGAGAGGTCAAAGCATACGGCCTGCAGACAGCAGCTGCAGCAGCGCAATGGAGATTGCGCATTTATATCAGCGCCTTGCGAGATATAAAAGAAAGCGGGATCATGCCATTCGCATGATTAACCGCCTAGACTCAGCAATTAATCAGGCGCACCAACAAGAGCGCCGGCACGCGCCTGCTACAAGGCCGCCGAAAAATTGCGCTGGTGCCAAATGCCTCGTATGTGGCATTCTTTTTAGGATTTTGAGGAGCGATCCGGAGGGCCGCTCCTGGGAACAGTGTTGGCACTGCACGTGCTTTCGGTGTGGTGCGTGCCACGAGACGCCGTGTCAGTGCCTACAACAAATGGACACTCCACGATCACCATCATCGGAGCCTGCTGCTGCATCAGCATCATCGTCATCATCAACAGCAGCAGCAGCAGAAGAAATTCCTGCGTCTACAGCAGCAGCAGACGACACCAGTGCAGCCGTATAG
Organism: Torymus aiolomorphi; assembly: GCA_036365515.1. Taxonomy (NCBI): domain Eukaryota; kingdom Metazoa; phylum Arthropoda; class Insecta; order Hymenoptera; family Torymidae; genus Torymus; species Torymus aiolomorphi. Next base: position 60,299,878 of record CM070875.1, on the reverse strand, counting down.
TGCAATATGTGCGTGCGACCGCAGAACTGTGCGTGTGTGCGAGTGTGTGTGTGTGTGTGTGTGTGTGTGTGTGTGTGTGTGTGTGTGTGTGTGTGTGTGTGTGTGTGTGTGTGTGTGTGTGTGTGTGTGTGTGTGTGTGTGTGCACTGCGTGCCTGGTCGTGTCTGCGAACACTTGACACGCATGTGCCTACACGTATCACCGGATATGTGTGCGACTGTACGTGTTTGTACATGTGTGTGTGTATGTGTGTGTGCGCGTGTGTGTGTGTGTGTGCATTGCGTGTCCGTACGTGTCTGCGAACACGTGACACGCATATGCATATACGTATCAAATATGCGCTTGTACGTGTGTGTGTGTGTGTGTGTGCGTTATAATTAATAAACATATTAATTATTAATACAAATTGTTATTTTTACTCACTACCGAAAAACAATCCCACGCTATCCCCTCCCCACCCTCTCTCTCTCTCTCTCTCCCTCTCTCTCTCCCTCTCTCTCTCTCTCACTCTCTCTTTCTCTCTCTCTCGTAGTAGTGGGGCAGGTATAGCGACCGTGTGACACGGCGGTGTCATTAACTCAAGTGCTATGTATACAGTAACTGCACAGTAGCTAATGACCCTTGTAAGTATGTGTTAATGGACCCATTGTTTACAAATACAGTAGCAAAACAGTAGCTGTTTTCAAAACAATGGGGTCATTAACACATACTTACATAGGTCATTAGTGCTATGTATACAGTAGCTGCACAGTAGCTAATGACCCTTGCAAGTATGTGTTAATGGACCCATTGTTTACAAATACAGTAGCAAAACAGTAGCTGTTTTCAAAACAATGGGGTCATTAACACATACTTACATGGGTCATTAGCTACTGTGCAGCTACTGTTTACATAACACTTGAGTTAATGACCTCTTGAGTTAAGTGCCACTTGACACTTGACACATACCGCCCGATGAGTCACACGTCTCGCAATACCTGTCCTATTACTACTGTCGTGCGCTAGCGACGCTAATTCTAGCGGAATTTGCTCGTCAGCTCCTTCGATGCTAAGTGTCGATTCGCGCAGCCACAACACGGCATTAAATTTCCGCATAAAGTCGGCGTCAAGCAAACAATATGCGTCCCATTCCTCGAGGATCACCACGTCGAAGTAATGTAACACACCTGCCACGGCAAAGGGCAGGTCAACGTGGCCCAGTACTGCCGCGATTTTGCCGTTGGCGAGGCGTGCGCTGATTCCGCGGTGCGGCGTGATCTTCTTACTACATGCGGTCGCAATCTGTAAGCCAATCAGACCTACAGCGGTGCGAGATGCGCCTGAATCGTGTAGCGCGCGTATGCGAAATCCGCCAAAACCCACGGGTAAATACCATTGTGAGTATTCTGATTGACTCGGGATACTTAAATTTCCCTGCGAGTCCGTAGAGGTTGTTGCGACTGACGCTGCCGGGGCACCTTGCGGTGGCGCAGTTAAGTGGCATCAGCCTTTGAAGGGGCGATAGGGACCTCATCTACGCGCCTCCTCTGCCTTTTCCCGAGCACTCCGGGAAATTTGGCTTAATATAGCCAGGCCAGTTACAACCCCAGCATCGCTCGTACTCTTTTGACCCGAGCAGCTTGTTGGCGTTTTTATCACTGGTCGGAGTTGGTGGCGCGTAACTCATCTCGGCTTTTCCTGCCGGCGCGCTTTCCCTATACATGTTAGGGGAATTGCAACCACTTTTGCGGTACGCTCCTGTCCTCTTGAGAGGGCCGTTGCTTGTCAGCGTAGGAGCCAAAGTTTGATCCCTGATCAAGTTAAGGTTGGCAAGCTTTTCATCTATGAGTTGGCTAATCAGCTGATTGAACACTTGAGCCTACTGCTATGCCATTGCGGCTAGGCTCGGTTTGCCATCGCTCGTCACGGATTTTCCATCTTTGTCTTGCGGGAGCGCACCACTCGCATAGGCGCCAGGCTACTCTTGCCACGCTGCAGTTGCGTTTTCGCGGACTTTGGCCCCTTATACGTTACCTCTGGTAACAGGCTGTCGTTCGGATTCGGGGGAGGTTTGTAAGTCCTCTCCGCCTCCTCTAGCGCTTCCGTTTCTCGTTCAAGCTCCATGAGCTTGTCTATATCGGTGACTTTCTCCCGCGGCGCCAAGCGCTGGAGCATATTTCTATATATAGGCTCAAGTTACCTTTCATTGTCTCAAGGCTCCTCGAACTTACTTAAAATCGTAAGGAGGCATACAATATAGTCCCTTACAGGCTCGTCTCCGCCTTGGGTACGTGCTTGCGCCTCACCAACCAGTCGTTGCTGAAATCGCTTGTCGACACCGTAGCAACAGCAAACGGCGACGCAGAAATCTCCTCAAGTCCGCCAACTTTTGCGGGCTTGGCCGTACCAATGTCGCGCTACGCCGGACGTCAGTTCGGACATCGCGTTCAGCAGATCTTCGTCTGTGCTCCGCGCGAGCGAGCGGCATTCGTTAACCCGTTCTAGAAATTTCTCGATGCTGCCGCCTTTCTCGCCGGTGACCTGCAGCTACCATTGTCGCACCGTTCTACCGACGTCCATGTTCATGAATTGGTGGAGCGTGGTACGTTTGCCCGAGTATCGGCTTTGCGAGTTACTCGGAAGACCCCCCCCCCGTCCCCCCAAGACTCGTCAGCACCGTCATTTTGTGGTATAAAGTATTGCACTCTTGGATTTACCGCTAGTAGTTATCGTACATTTGCGTTTGTCGCTGTGTTGCGCGAGTCCATTTGTGTACTTCCTTCAGCGATGTACTCTAATCTGTACATGCCCGGGAAGTTCACAGTTTTTTGTTTTTGCGAGCTCCCGTCGTTTCGTGTCGTTCTATTCGACATTGCATATATGCATGTGCTCGCTATCAAATCAGCCATTGGCTCTTGCAACTGGCGTATTTCGTGAACGTAATCTTTTGCGATCGCTTGGATTCACGCCATTTTGGATGCTATTGCTCTTGGTATTGTATATGTTTTATCGTTTATGAGCGTGAATTGTACAGGGTCATCAGCGGAAGATGCTGTCCGTGTCGTGAAGACCGGTTGCGGGGCCGAATGTATTGTGTACGTACCCGTAATGCTGGCCACGGTTGTACTCGCCGTTGTCGTCGTGATTGTCATCGTGTTTACCCACGTTGGCTGTCTTGAGATAGGCGGTGGGAACCTCCCTTCAGCTATCGCTTCTTCAAGGTTTATTGCCTCGCGGATGTCCTGCTCCGAAGTCCGCCTAAAATCTCCGCGGTCTTGCGGAGTTGCGATCCCATATTGATCTGCGGTTGTTGTCGGCGCTGCCGCCTCTGTGTTGCCCCTTGTACCTCGGTGAGCGACATGTCTACTGGTTGCGGTAGCGTTTGGCCATCATTTATTGGCGTTGACGAGTGACGTCTTTACGTATTGTGTGTGCGTATCGTAGCCTCTCGCCTTTCCGTCAGCTCGTCATGTGCACGAGCGTCAAACGACAGAGTTTGCACTAGGATCTTCAGTTTTTCGTTTCTTCTGTTGAACGCGTCTACTTCGTCTTCTGCTTCTTTCGTTTGCATGAAATCGTTCGTCCTATAATCGACACGCAATCACCTATATAACCTATCTGCTTTTGCAAACTGTGTGCCACTTTTTAGAAGTTCTAATTTGGCGAGCACGTCGTCGAGCGTCTCACCTGACAGGTTCATTATTCAGCCTTGGACATCTATCCCCATGGTATCTTCAGAGATATCGCTGTTTAAGATTGACATGTTGTTGACTTGAAAATCCCTAATGCGCTTCGCGGAGGAATTCGGGTTTTGAATTTTTAATTTTTAACTTATTACTTTTGATTTTTTAAAATTTTCTTTGCGTTAATCGCCGATCAATACGCCTTATATTCAAGGTCGATTCGAGAATTAATTAATTAATAATTCGTTAATTCGGAAATGACAAAAAAAATTTTACCTCTTCCAGTTGTGTTTATTTCCTTGTTAACTGTTAACATAAGACAATTTGTTGCAAAACTAAAAATAATCTGCAATAAATTATCACTAAAAATATTACTTATGTTAACTGCAACTTACTATCAATTGATGAGAACTTTTCCATTGGTCTTACAGTCTTATAAATTAAACTAAATAATTAATATTTATGGTAGTCAGATTGCCCTTGTTTATAATCACCCCCGCAGAATCAGAAATAAAAACTTAATTAATACCTGGAAAAAAAACTTTATTATCAAAGGACTATCTGACTGCCCCCACCACCCAATTGCCCAATTGCCCAATGTTTATATGAGCAAAATTATGGTTGTCCAATGGGATCACCTTTGTCACCTGTTATAGCGAATTTAGTAATGGAAAAATTGGAAAGTGTTGCTTTGTCTAAGTTGGTTTTTCAGCCAATTATTTTTAAAAGATATGTTGATGACATTTTTTCAGTTATACCTGAATGTTTTGTGGATGATATGGTCGATGTGTTTCAATTCTATCCATGAGAGAATTAAATTCACAAAAGAGGTCGAGTCAGATAATCAATTGAGTTTTTTAGATATTAGAGTCATTAGAGTTAATAATAATAGAGTGAAATTAGATTGGTATAGAAAACCTACATGGTCAGGTAGATTTTAAATTTTGATTCTCACCACCAATTCGGAAACAAGACAGGTGCGATCAAAGGTGTCATTGACAGAGCGATTAAATGCTCACATAAAAATTTTAGGAAAAAGAATTTAAATTTAGTTAGAGAAACATTTATTAAGAATAATTATCCGGTAAAATTTATTGATAAAATGATTGATGAGAGAGTGTGGGAAATTTATAATGGTGGATTGAACAAGCGGGCAGATAATCAAACAAGGAATAGAAATGGAAAGAACGCATATTTTAGTTTACCATATGTTAGAGGTTTGTCGGAAAGGATTAGAAGGGTTTTTAGTAAACATAATATTCAAGTTTTCTTTAGAAACGATAATAATTTAGAAAGATTATTTAGTAATTGTAAAGACAAGGATGATAAAGATTTAAAATCGGGAGTAGTTTATAAAATTAATTGTAGCGATTGTAATGGATGTTATATTGGTCAAACGGGTAGATATTTGAAGAAGAGAATATATGAACATCAATATAGTTTACGTAGTACAAATTTTACATCGGGTTTGAAAGAACATTGTTTAAATAGTTTGCATTCTTTCGATTTTGGGAGTGTGGATATTTTGGAACAAGGGATTAAGAATAAATATAAGAGGGAAAGCCTTGAAAGTATTCACATTCTAAGGAATCGGAATAATGTAAATTTAATCAAGTAAATAAGATAACATTTATATCATTCTTTATTAATTTAAGTGAGAATGGAAAGTTGGAGAGGGGAAGGTGGATGGTGGTGGGGATAAGAGGAAATAAGTGGGTATGGGTATATAAGGAGCTGTATCGCGGGTTTCATTTCAGTCCCAGAGGAGGAGCCGGAGTGGGCTCGAAACGATGGGCAATTGGGCAATTTGGTGGTGGGGGGCAGTCAAATAGTCCTTTGATAATAATGTTTTTTTCCAGGTTTTAATTAAGTTTTTAATTCAGATTCTGCGGGGCTGATTATAAACAAGTGCAATCTGACTGCCATAAATATTAATTATTTTAATTTAATTTATAAGACTGTAAGACCGATGGAAAAATTCTCATCAGTTGTAATAAATTATAGAAATATTGTTGGGGGTGGTTTGCGCTGTATCTAAATGTATCGCCTTCAAATTTGCGTTTATAGTATACGCATTCAGTAATTTATTTTAAATCAGTGAATTTTTAATATTTAAATTCTGTGAATTTATTTTGCGTGATTCGCGTTAATAACTTCCAGAATTTTTCTAATAGTATTCACTATTATATTTTTCTAATATTTATTACACAAATCTTTGTTTATAAATTAACCCCATAACTGGTGCGACTTTTACAACTTTTCGTGCCAAAACTGGTAGCCGTAAATAATAATTCTGATGTCAGATTCAGATTCAGCGACCTTAAAAACAGTTGTATACCAAGTTTTGTCCAAATCCGTTGAGAATTGCAAAAGTTATTCAAATATAACCCATTGCCATATTTGGCACGACTTTTTTTTGTACATATATGATCCACTGCCAGTTAAGAGGTTAAGTAGATAAATGAATTTTTATCAAATAAATTTTAAATGATCCATGCGAAATCAATCGCCCCAAAAGATAAACCAAATTTTTAAAATGCTTATGTTGCTGGGGATGTCAATTTAACTGGAAGAGTATGTGTTTTAACTTAAAGTTCCAAAGGGTTTTTTCTAAAATTTTATTGAAGACTTAATACTTCAATATTCTAAGATTTTAAGTTAATTGACTGAAATTTTCTAATCCCGAATTTTTCTAAATTCGTTTAGAATGTTAATGCGTTCTCACTATTATTTTCGAATAAGTTCGCTTATTGTTCTTAATCGGTTATTTAAGCCTCGCATTTATTTTAGAATTGTAAACTATTAAATCGCTTCGGTATAATACTATAACAAATTTTCTTAAGTCAATTAAGGCAATCTTACACCTAAAAATTTTGAAAAAGTCAACTTTTTTTATTATTGAATGTTTTAATTATATATGTTATTCTGAACCTTAAAAAACTAGTTTGGATCAAATATTAAAAAAAATTCAAAATGATATGGTTAAAAGAGCTTACTATCTTAAAAATGACGAAAAAATTGATTTTCCTTTTTTTGCCTTTTCTACAGGTTTCTGATACATATAGGAACACGTTTACTTGTATGTGTTTTAAAATATCAAAAAACATTATTTAAGACTTATTAGTATAAGAATAATAAAAAAAAATTATTAAATTTAAATACGGGATTTATTATGAAAATAATATAAATCATACTCCGGAATTTGAAATCCGGTGGAATCGTCTTTTGAGTTATAACAATTTTGCACTTCTGTTCTAGTAAAGTGACCATTCCGTCAACGAAATTTGACAACAAATTACTATATTAATACTCCCTTTTGTATACGTATATACTTATAAAACTATAATACCATAGTGTCAACACAGTTGCACAGCTGACAGCTCAAAATCTCAAATAAGCCAAGATACATAACCATGTCATTTCAATAGTTTGTTTTGCAGAGTTTTTGCTTTCTGATAGAGAAAGATTTTTTTCTTAGTGCTTGATTATTTGTATTCATAAGTGAATTTAGGACTAAAAATTGAATGTATTGTGTATGTGAAGATATATGCATTAAAACTGTAAGTGTAATATTAATACAAGCGTGCAGTGACAGTTTTGTTTAAATTTTGAAAGTAGTTTCAGTTCAAGATGGGAATGCTGTATGAAAATTAATACTGAAAAACATGTGCATTGGCAAGATTGAATTAAGTATTTTAAAGAAGAGTCAGTAAAAATTTTTATCGCATAAAAATAAATACATCTTTTTTCTAAGAAAAATCAAAGTGACATATTAAGTCTAACTCACTATAGGATATATAATTCAATTCAGAAGATTTGTGAATTGCAATAAGTGTCAAGATGTATCTATACACATAAAAGCGACAAGTCTGCTCACAAGAATATAGGCTTAAATTCAAGATATATTTAATGTTTAATATGTGTAATCAAGTGACCATTGAAAAAATGGGCTTATCGGCTTTTATGTACTTTTATGTACTTTTGTCTATCACAGTGAGGGCTTCTTAAGTTTCGATTTGGATGATTGGAATTTCATATTTCATAAGACCAGGCGCATACTCTACATTATTCATAGTATTATAAATAATAATCTAACTCAGTACAATGTGCTAAAATGTGATTCAACAGTGGATGAATCAAAAGTACAAAAGAAGGACAGATTGAGCAGTAACTTTTAATGGAAAGAATGCTACTAGCTGAACAATAACTTTTAATGGAACGGATGCATGCAAGGTGCCAGAGCTTCTGTTTTAACCATGTTATATGGGAGAACAGATAACAGATACACAGGTAAGTGAGTTTCAAGAAGGAAGAGAATGGGGACCAAAAATGGCTGATTCTTTTTGGAGTTTTATAGTATTTTTCTTTGCAGGCTTATTTCTCAAAATGACATTTTTTAAAGTTTGGCGTCACATTTTAAAAAAACTATTCAATGGATTTTCATGGGAGAGGGCTTGAATTACTTAAAATTTATTGAACTACGGCAGAAAGAGTTGGAAATACAGTGAAATCCCGTAATAAGCGCACCTAAGCCCGTAAGGGGAAGAATTTTTTCCATAATCGGTATACCCCCTCCACGCACTTTCTCCTCGAGTATCTAGCGCCTTCTGTCTCTCTCTCTCTTTCTTCGGCGCGTGACCTCTCAATAAGCGCTCTGACGATCGTCAGTTTGTTGACAACATTGAAGGGCACGTAATACAACGTTTTGAGAGTGAATATCGTTTGCAGTATAGGAAATTGTGTTGTGCATACAAATTTATACTTTTAAGAATATTTAAGTATACGTGTGTTGATGAAAATGAAATTTTTCTAGTAAAAAGTCTCTTCTAAATTCTGTTTTGCTTGGTGCGCTTATTGAGAGGACAAGTTGTGAAGTCTAACTCGAGCCGGTAGTTTGAGTCAGAGTGGGGATACCCTGTTCTTAGAATTGAGCGAGAATCTACGAAAACGCACTTATTGCGAGAGCGAATATTCCGGGGTTGCACTCTATTCAAAATATTTTTTAAAATAATTTTAAAAAGTTAGAAACCACTTTTAATTACTTAATTTTAAGAATTTTTGTGATTTTTTTGTGATTTTTAGCAATTTAAGATTATTTAAAAAAATATTTTTAATATTTCCAACTCTTCCTGCTATAGTTCAATGAATTTCAAGTAATTCAAGCCCTCTCCCATGCAAATCCATGGAATACTTTTTTTTAAAAAGTGACGCCAATTGAAAAAAATTGATAATGCTATATCTTTGAGTAAAATTTATCAGAAATAGTGTATATTTAAAAAATATATATATATATATTTTATATTGTTTAAACTATATTTTTATTTTTTTTATAGCTGATTTTGGCCTCAGAAGCCACTAGCTGTAAGACCGACTTAATGCATTCACCCCACCGATGATAGATTGTTCGTGCTTAACATAATGCACTACTGCGCTGCGCGAACTAATTTCAACGCACGCTACAATCTTTCACACTCGAGAGTTTCGCGAATTTTACTCATCCACGTTCTTGCGAGAGGCGCCAATTTGTAACGAATAATTAATTCTCCAGCTGCTCGGCAATTATCCGCAACAAATAATATATGCGACGGCGAGGCTAGCACACCTCGTGCGATGCGCGCCGCATGCAGATATAAATGAAGGATTTAATTACAGGAGAACGGGGTACGCAAATAATCAGTCGCGATAAATTAGGTAAAAACCATATGACATTTATTGAAATCAGGAGGAATGGGGGGAACCATGCAAATCACGGTCAGCGGGCGCGCGAAGGAAGCCCGAGTCGCCGTGAATGAGAGAAAGAGAGAGAGAGAGAGAGGGAGAGAGAGAGAGAAGAATGAAGCCGGCACTTACAGTTGCTGTGTGAACTCACTGTCGCCGGCCGTCATATCGCCTCAACACCTGATGCGTCGCTGGCTCTCGGTTGCTTGGAGAAGGGCTACGAAGTCGTGGTAGGGTACGCACAATCACACACCCTCGCACTCTGACACAGGGACGCACGTCGCGGGTTTTCCGATGATACTTGTCGCGGATCATTATCTAGTAGAATAAGGAGCGAGGGCGTTATCTAAAACAAGACTAATTGCTTGTCGCCTCTCTCTCTCTCTCTCTCTCTCTCTCTCTCTCTCTCTCTCTCTCTCTCTCTCTCTCTCTCTCTCTCTCTCTCTCTCTCTCTCTCTCTCTCTCTCTCTCTCTCTCTCTCTCTCTCTCTCTCTCTCTCTCTCTCTCTCTCTCTCTCTCTCTCTCTCTCTCTCTCTCTCTCTCTCTCTCTCTCTCTCTCTCTCTCTCTCTCTCTCTCTCTCTCTCTCTCTCTCTCTCTCTCTCTCTCTCTCTCTCTCTCTCTCTCTCTCTCTCTCTCTCTCTCTCTCTCTCTCTCTCTCTCTCTCTCTCTCTCTCTCTCTCTCTCTCTCTCTCTCTCTCTCTCTCCCCCTTTCTCTCTCTCACTCTACTGACCGGGGAGGGGGGGGGGTCCTTCCGCATCATCTGCATCAGTAACATCTCAAAGGAATTAGTACAATGATTATACGGGAAGAGAGGAAAATAAAGGAGAATAATTTTCCGTCATGATACATATCTTTTTACACAAGGTAGTATTATAATAATTATTTACAAGTGTGTTTGAATTATATATGCCAAGCAAAGCTTTTATAATGATCTCAGTATTTTAAATGTTGAGAAAAGTAGAAAAATTGTTAAAAAAATCTATTTAGGTAGCGGCATTAAAAAAGCGCCATGTAAATGATTTGGTTTTCTTTACGAAACATGTCCATAAAAGGGTAAAAACCAAGATTTAATGAAAAAATGGAGGTACAGATCATTTTTATTTAATTTCATCTAGGAGCACTGTGAATTAAATCAAAACTTCTTTGCCAGTATGTACATTATTTTAAACATATTAGTAAATCTTAGATTGAAGTAAATGAATTATAATAATAATTAATAATAATAAATAATAATAAATAATAATAATAAATAATAATAATAATAATAATAATAATAATAATTAATAATATATGAAAATATCAACGTGATTTTTAGGTAAAAGTCAGCTGACAATCACCTAATAATCAGGTGACGTTTTGACATGATTTTCACCTGATTATCAGCTGTTAATCAGCTGACCTTTCTCAGTAGAGCTATAAAATCGATACAAATTAAAGTTTTTTAATTTTAAAAATGAATATTAAAGCTATTTTTATAGATGTCGTTTGCCCAATTTGACTAGATTTCTGTAAGAAAGAGATTTCTTAGAGGCGGCACAATTTGGCAATTAAGGAGGTTCATGTGCAACTCCCTAGTCAGTAGTATGTCATTTTAAAATCTGTCATTCCCATAGAAAGAGTCTGATAAAACTTTTTGTACTTTGGGCGTAAATACTAGTTTTCGCAACAAGTGCGTAAAATACGACTTTATGCACACCGGTAGCGATCGAATATTGATCGAATATCGATTGCTACGAGTGTGTAAATCATACACATGCGTTGCAAATACTACTTTTTGATATCGTATGCGTAAGTCGTACCTATTTTACGCATTGTTTTTGGTGCGTAAAGTGCGTAAATAGCTTAATGCTAAAATAGCCCGCAAAGCGAGGCGTAAACTACACATTTTACGCCCACTGCATCAGCAGATATTTTTTTCACCATACCCTGACCGAAAGTACCACTTTCGCTATCGGCTCATAAACGCGAATGTGATATTTTCGGTCCGGGTATGGTGAAAAATAGTATACGCAACACGGGGATAAAGAAGGCCATCCCAGAGCTATCTGAGACTGGGATAGCAAGAATCTTAAAAAGGAGGTTGAGATGAAGTAAGACCAAAAAAAATCATCTACTTATCGTTTTTCATGTTTAGACCTTTTTTCCTGTCCACCGCCTAGACTATTACGACAGACTTTTTTTCGACAGCGCTAATGATTGAAGACCGTGGCTGTAAAGCGAGTATTTGTTGCATGTAAATATTTGTGTATATGAGGCGTTTCACGTGAACACGTGAACTGTCCCAGCGCGGCGCGCGAGCGCCAAATCGTGCTATATCTAGCTCATATTTACGATACTAAAACGTACTTAAAAAAATTTTATGATAAGCGTTTCCGACGTATTTTTTCCTCAGCTTTCCAATGGTGTAGGCAGTTTTCTCGAAATTTTCCATTTTCGCCTTCAAAAAGTACAAAACGTGTTATATCTTAAAAAGTGTATTTTTAATATTTTTTTTTACCCACTAGATCGAAAGATGAGCATTTTTTACGTAGGAAAGGATAGTTTCCAAAGAGTGCCCAAAAGGTTTTCTGCGAGAAATAAAATGCGAAAGAGTAGACGCATCAGCTTTCCGACGCGCGGGACTACGCGGTACAGCGCGCGGGCTGCGCTTGCCTCGTTGCCTAATAATAATCTTTTATAATCTTTAATTCTTTACCTGTTTTTTTTATTCTTGAATAACGCATGGAATAATATTTTATTAATTATTTCATAAAAAAATAAAATTTTTAAATTAATGTTTGTTTTTCAGTGTAGATAATTTTTTTGATTTTGGTTTCACAGCTTTCTTAGGGAAGATTTTATACTCAGAACTAAGAGAGGTTTTTTTGAGCTTCAATGTACTTTCATCTATTGGAATAATAGCATGATACAGTAACGTGCCTGGTATAGATTTAGCCTTGTTCAGTCTTGGTTTTATTTTCAAAACCGTTTCTTCATACCATTCTTTACTGCTATAAAAACTTTCGTTTCTTTGCAGTAATCTTTAGCCCAGTTATACAGCTCTTCTGGCGTTAAAATATGATTACTAGAAGAAACTTGTGAACTCGCTCGTTTTTCACCTCTTTTTAGGTTCGCGCCTATACCATCGCACGCACCTTTGCCATGTGCTGTGGCATGAAAATGCCACTCAGCTGTAACTCCAAAATCTTTCTCGTCAAAAAGAAGATTTTGAAAATTGAATTTATTTTTAAAATGCTGACCTGCTCCATCAGTCAAATAATAAACTTTCTTGACTGCAAAATTAGTTTTAAGATAAGATATTACTATTTTTTGATATTCATAAACGGCTATGGTATCATGATTTAAGTTGTCGGAAATCACAGCAATGCTTACATGTTTGAGTTCATCGATTTGTTTATAGTACACTACAACTGTAAAAACTGTTGCTTGATTGTTATTCCAGTGGAAGGATTGTGTAGAATTTTGTATAACGAAAGCATAATTTTCTGCAAAATCGCAACACACGAGAAATTCTCCTTCTTGAAGATTGCTTTTGACGTTATTTACAAAAAGTGATTGTTTCTTAGCAAAAAAATCGTGAGTTTTTAATTTCATTAATTTCTCCCCCAGTATGCCCATAAATTCGTGCACATTTACAGTTTTGGAAGCTATTGTACACCTATCTGTTTGAAACCACGATTGATACTCGATTTGAAAAATATCATTTTCATCAAAACATTTAAGTAAATTTTTTCGTAATATAGATGTATTGGGGCAATCCAAACAGTCACCCAAATAACATCTATCGTGTGAATCATTACACACAATTGCTTGGATGCAATCGTGATAGTTTTTCAGGGGCAATTGGGTGTCTTTAGTTAAATTTTCTATGTCCATAGCACTTAGCATGAGCTTCATATTTTCGTGATGCCCACAAGCATACATTATGTGTACCGCTACTCCCAGCTAAAACACAATATGGTGGCCTCAATTCTGTAAATTTCGTAAAACCAATGCTAACATACTCATTTTCTTTTTTATATAAATTATACAATTCATTTAAATTACCAAGCAGTAATCTTTTTTGAATATGTTCTCTTTTGCCATTACTCTGTTTAATAGATAGATAATCTTTTGAACCCGGCATGATTCGACTTATATCATCTCTCTCATAAAAAGATTTGATAGAATTTACAGTATCAGCTGGAAGTAGTTTGCCACGTTTCTTAGCAGGTATTGAAAATATTTCGCTATTTGCTACCAAATCTTTCGCTTCACGAACTTCCCGTTCACTGCAATTGAATTCTCGCATCAAGTTCTTATGAGACCAAAACTCCGGTGCAAGAGTTAATAGCTGAATTCTGTCTTGCTTATTTGTTAACTCTGAAAATTTTTTCTTAATTTGTTGGAGAACTGCAACACCAGCTTTATGATATTCATCATCGCACACTATTTTAGCTTTAGCATCAGTTTGAGGTAAATTTGATTTCTGATTATAAATTTGGCGTCGACAGGTTAAACATATTTTAGCATTTTCAGGTACTAAAGGAAATGCACTTCTTAAAAGTGTTGGAAAATCAGTCAAATTCTTAGATGCAGAGTGATCATTTTTATTTAAAGGATTTATACATTTCAATTTCCAATGTGAATCCATTTTAATCGTTTATAACAGAAATGGCAAGCTTTTTCTTTGCTATCAACGACAAATTCGAAAAAATTCGAGGAGGAAAAAGATAAAAAGTTATGGTAATTATATACTTTTGACGTGACAATTTGCATACAGAGTAAAAAGTGTGGACGCCACCTACCGAATGAAAAATAAATGATTCCGTGTCGCACGGCAAACCACGCTGTACCGCGCGTAGCGTAGAATATGCTTTCGCCCTGCCGTGCATATAATCTTTCGCGTTTTATTTGCATAGCATAAAACATCTTGGACACTTTTTGGGAAATATCCTTTCCTACCTAAAAAAAGGATAGCTTTCAATATTATGGGTAAAACAAAATACTAAAAATATACTTTTCGAGATATAGCACGTAAAAAAAAACAAAAAAATTATCTACACTGAAAAACAAACGTTAGTACAAGAGTTTGCACATATTGCTGTTAATTTTGAAATTTTATTTTTTTATGAAATAATTAATAAAATATTACTCCATGCGTTATTCAAGAATAAAAAAAAACAGGTAAAGAATTAAAGATTATAAAAGATTATTATTAGGCAACGAGGCGAGCGCAGCCCGCGCGCTGTACCGCGTAGTCCCGCGCGCCGGAAAGGCGATGCGTCTACTCTTTCGCATTCTATTTCTCGCAGAAAACCTTTCGGGCACTCTTTGGAAACTATCCTTTCCTACGTAAAAAATGCTCAGCTTTCGATCTAGAGGGTAAAAAAAAATATTAAAAATAAACTTTTTAGGATATAACACGTTTTGTACTTTTTGAAGGCGAAAATGGAAAATTTCGGGAAAACTGCCTACACCATTGGAAAGCTGAGGAAAAAATACGTCGGAAATGCTTATCGTAAAATTTTTTTAAGTACGTTTTAGTATCGTTTTAGTAGCTAGATATAGCACGATTTGGCGCTCGCGCGCCGCGCTAGGACATTTGACGTGAAACGCCTCATATGCGTATAGGTTTAAATTGCCAAATCTCAACAATAATGAATAGCAGGAGACCAGATGTTAACCCAGCAGCCGATTTTAAATTTGTGGCTTTATAAACCGGCAAAGTAGTGAAGTGTATCCCTGATTGGGAGTAGTAAATATAGTAATCATTTTGAACCAGATTCCAGTATAATTAGAATCGAACTTCACTTATAGGTAAGTTTATATGATTTACATAATAACAATTTAAATAACAATATATAAATAGTGGCCCAAATGAAATTCCACTAGTTTTTTTAAAAAGCTATCTTGAAAGCTTGGTCAATCCGATCACACGCTTATTGAATAAATCTATAATAGACACTGGGCACTTTCTAAAGCATTGTAAACTCATTTGCACCATCTAGACGTCGTGATCGTCAATCTCAATCACGTAAACGTTATATTCAATTTGATTTTTGATACCTATATATTGGGACGTCTGCCAGAAACCGGCCAACGGGCGCGCGCGGCGCCTTTTTCTCGTAAAATGCGCTCTCTTCAACTCGCTCATAATCATACGCTGGGTCTCTCGAGAAAAAAAAAAAAAAAAAAAGTCATATATCGATAGATTTTTGTCCTCTTTCCAATGATGCTATTGTTTTTTCTCCGAAATTCTTTCCTCTGGTCGGAAATTCAAGTTGAAAGTTCGGAGCCATTTTTTTCAAAGTATGTCTTTTTTTTCAAAATGAATGTAACCATTCGAAAGTAAAAGTCTTAAGCTACAACACCCTATAGTTTCAAGTTGGAAAAATGAAGACTTTATAAGTAATAAAATTGAAAAGACAGCGGCGCGCGGCCGAGTCCACTCTCCGTGCTGTGTTGAAATGCGCTGATAGTGATGCATTGCACTTTTCGTTGTTTTATACTTAAAATATATCACATAATCAATTTTCTAAACACTATTTTAATAAACAAAAAATTAACACGATTTAGAATTTAAATATGTAGACTTTTATAAAAAATAATCTTTAGAAAATTGATTACGTGATATATTTTAAGTATAAAACAACGAAAAGTGCAATACTAGTCCAGTCAAATTAGACTTTTTTCAAAACAAAATTAATATTAGAATGCAACAACATTTTTCTTGTTCAGTAGGCCAATACAGAGCTACTGTAAAAAAAGAAACTCGCAACTCCTGGAGGAATTGTTTATATCATTGTTTAAAGGGTCAAAACATGGTTTTTTGCATTTTGCGAAACAGCTAATGCTCGGATGAAGTTCAATATATGGAAGAAGTTGTAGGAATTAAAAAGACCTACAAAACGAGCTCTTATTTATTGAGATTCGTCAATTATTTACGTCGCAAATTGAATAAAACAATTAAATTTAAGTTTTTCGATTTTTTGCAATAAAAAATGTTCTATTATAGTTATTGATTAAAACTTTGCATATTTGGATAGGTCTTTTCAAGATGAAAAAAATACCGTTGTGACATTTGCGATAACTTAATTATTTATTGCTAAAATCCATTTTGCAACAAAAAACACTTTTTTTTTAAAATTAATTATTACAGGAATGGGAGGTCGCATCGACATGGGGTGAAACTTACTCTCTTCTTAAAGACTTGTACTTTAATTGCTCCATAAGAAGTATATCGCGTTTTTTAGTTAAAAACTATGAAAAATGGCTTTACAAAAAGAACAGGTAAATGACGCTAATCGCTCGACCGCGCGCTGCCTAAAATCTGAATTAGAGACTTCAAAATGATACGCTGAAAAATTTAGTTTTTCTCAGCAACTAATTAATGGATTTGAATGATTCTTTTTTTAATTTGGGTTAGCACTAAAAATTATGACGACCTATCCTAATCGTTTTTTAATAAAATTGTTTTTTAATCTGTACTTGTTTATTTAACTATTAATTTTGCAAAAAGAACCAAAAATTTATATTCTTCTAAATTTTTTCAATGCAATAATTGAAGTTATTTATTATTGAACATTTCTTTCATTAATGTTTGAATTAAGTAAATTGCAGTCTGTTTCTCAACATTTGTTGAGCTTAATTAAAATTATTTACATACCTTCCACCTTAAATAATTACTCAAAATTACTCAAAATTACTAAAAATGAAAAGAAATGTTAAATAATAAATAACTTCAATTATTACATTGAAAAAATTTAGAAGAATATCAATTTTTGGTTCTTTTTGCAGCGTATGTCATTTTGAAGTCTCTAATTCAGATTTTAGGCAGCGCGCGGTCGAGCGATTAGCGTCAATTACCTGCTCTTTTTGTGAAGCCATTTTTCATAACTTTTAACTAAAAAACGCGATATACTTCTTATGGAGCAATTAAAGTACAACTCTTTAAGAAGATAATAAGCTTCAGCCCATGTCGATGCGACCTCCCATTCCTGTAATAATTAATTTAAAAAAACAAGTATTTTTTGTTGCAAAATGGATTTTAGCAGTAAATAATTGAGTTATCGTAAATGTCAAAATGGTATTTTTTTCGTCTTGAAAAGACTTATCCAAATATGCGAAGTTTTAATCAATAACTATAATAGAACATTTTTTATTGCAAAAAATCGAAAAACTTAAATTTAATTGTTTTATTCAATTTGCGACGTAAATAATTGACGAATATTTAATGAAGGCGCTAATGGTAGTAGTGATAAGTAAATGATAATTGAATCTATTGGCCAAAGTTACTACCAATATTTGTTGTGCGAGATGGTAAAAAATAAGTCAAACAACAAATTTTTAATTTTTCACATTAACAACGTTTCGGACATCTTTTATTTTTGAATGTCCCTCTTCAGGTCACTAATAAACAAAAAGTAAATACAATTTTTTATTTTTTACAACACGTATGAATAAATTAAGCAACAACAATTAATAAATGACACTTACAACGTCTATTTTTTATATAGTGCGGAGAGCTGTCCGTTTGTCACAGTAAAAATTAAATCCGAAAATCTCGTATATATACTAATAATTGAGAGTGTGTGTACAATATATATATATATATATATATACGTGTAACAATGTACATGTGGCTTAATGACGTATGTAAATGGTTTAGGTGGGGCGCAGCCCACTCCGACGAGTTCGAACGCAAAAGAGAGGTATCAAGAAAACATAACATAGAGGAATAGCTTAGAAGCTCGTTGCTCTTAAATGGCTAAAAGACTATAAGTCATGACTATATATAACTACAGTATATGTTCTCCTGATATCAGCTGAACCAAATTCTGCCGTTTACATACTAGGAAGGAGATAAAAATTCAAAATTACTTATCATCACACTATATTCTTTAGGAAGTTTATTTATTTCAAATTGTTTATTCATAAAGTTCTTTTGTGTGTATATATAATGCTTCGGAAAATAGTCTTTTATCTTTATTAATCTCTTGGTCTAATATATTAACATTATCAAAGTTTATAGTATGGTTTTTCTCTATCCTGTGTATGTGTAAAGATGAATTTTTATCTTCTTCGATGTATTTTTTATGGTGTTCTTTGATTCTTACGCCAAGACGTCTACAAGTTTGACCAACGTAAGACGAATTACAATTGTTACAATTTATTTTATAAACAACGTTAGATTTCTCTAATTTCACATTTTTGTCTTTGCCTAATACTATAATATTATTCATCTTATTCTGTGTGCTGAATATTACATTTGTATTTAATCTTTTAAAGAAATTTTTTGCAAAGCCTTCAATTTCTTTCACATATGGCAAACAAATAAAGGTTTTATTTTCGTTATTTGAGTTTTGTTGTGTATTTGTGCAATTTCTAATTTTTTTCAGTCGTTTTTTTATATAAATTTCAATAAAATCTATTGGATAGTCATTTTTTGTTAAGACATTTTTGATAAATTTGATATTCTTTTTATGAAAGGAAGAATGTGCAAGTTTAATCGCTCTATCTATAAGAGAATAAATGATGGCTATTTTAGTACTCGTAGGATGGTGTGAATTAAAATTTAAATATCTACCGGAAAAAGTGGGTTTTCTATACCAATCGGTAATAATTTTATTTCGTTCATTAATAATGATCTTAACATCCAAAAAGCTAATACTGTTATTTTGTAGTTTTTCAATTGTGAATTGTAGATTTTTATCGTAATTGTTAAATGTGTTTAATGTTTCTTCTATGTGATCTTTGTGTATACACAACAATACGTCGTCAACATATCGAAAATAAAATAGAGGCTTTTTACTTAACTGATTTATACAACATGTCTCCAGATCTTCCATAACAATATCAGATAAGACAGGGCTTATCGGGTTGCCCATGGCAGATCCAAAAGTTTGTCGGTAAAATTTATTGTTAAACTGGATGTAATTGTTATTTTGAATGAACTTAATCACTTTACAAGTTTGACCAACATAAGACGAATTACAATTGTTACAATTTATTTTATAAACAACGTTAGATTTCTCTAATTTCACATTTTTGTCTTTGCCTAATACTATAATATTATTCATCTTATTCTGTGTGCTGAATATTACATTTGTATTTAATCTTTTAAAGAAATTTTTTGCAAAGCAATTTTTTGGCCAATAGATTCAATTAACATTTACTTATCACTACTACCATTAGCGTCTTCATTAAATATTAATCTACAACGTTTAGCCTAGTATACGTTGTCCATTGCTGACCATTAGCACACATTATTCCTCATCATGAAAGATACGACTACTTTATCTCATCACTCCATCATGAAGGATACGACTACTTCATATCATCGCTCCATCATGAAGGATACGACTACTTCATCTCAACGGTCCAACTCGGATGAGATAGTGATACAACAAACTACAACACGTATATTAATTCAACAAAAAACAAAAACGCAACTATTATTTTATTTCTTAAAAAATCGAAAAGACTTAAAACTAAACTTTATCATACATCTCGTATTTCAAATTTTCGGCTTTGAGACTAAAAAGAAATTCTACCGTGTAACGAAATTGATGTTTAATAACACTTATTTAAAAGAACAAGTTAAATTCCTGACTAAATGCCGGTTTTACCGTTTAGTTCCAAAGCATTTAAACTTTATTAGAAAAAACATACAAAATAATCAGATGTTTTCTAATAATTGTAAGCTAAAACAACAAAAGATTGTAAATTATACCTTGCCTCGCTTATTGAACTTAGAAATTATTGACTTACACACAAAAATTACGTACCAGAAAAAAGAAATTAAAAATGCTTTCTTACACTTACAAAACGTAGTTGGAAACGACATAGTACATTTATTTATGAATTATTACAATACAAAACTACAATTTAGTATTATAAAATTAAAGAAAAAATTAGAAAATAAGGTCTACAATATTTACTTTAGAAAATATAAGCAAGTTTTAGAAAAAAAACCGTTACACTGAAAATACCCTTACATATAGAGAGTTCAACACTCGAGACAATAACACACAGGTTATCGACCCTTATGATTCCAGTAATGAAAATGATAAATGGTGCGTTAACCTCAGTAGTGTTGAACTCCCAAAATATGTATACGATACTTTAAAACTTGGCGAAAAGTTTAATTTCAATAATCAATTTGACGATAAACTAGCAATAACTTATGTTAAAAATTTTGAAGCTTTTGTAAAAAAATATCCGACACCGGCTGAAATTCCAAAAATACGAGGAACATTTTTAAACAATATAAAAAGAATATATATATGAAGGAGTTATTTACACATACACAATTTGACAATAGATTCAAAGTTGACCTACAAAAAACTAAGCAATTCATTAAATCTAATTCGGATATTTTAATTACTAGAGCCGATAAAGGAAATACCACAGTTATTATAAAAAAAGTTGATTATATTCAAAAACTTGAGAGCTTATTCGATGATACTAATTATTACGAAAAAATAAAATATAAGCCTTTACCAAAATTAGAAAGAGAAACAAATGAGATAATAAAGTGGCTTAACAAAATAGACGCCACAGCTACAGGAAAAAAATTTAAACCAATTTTGAATAAATTTAATATCTCAAAGGCGTATGGATTAGTGAAAATTCATAAAGTTGGTTTTTCGGTAAGACCTATCATATCAACTATTAATTCTCCTACATATGAAATATCAACATTTTTTGCAAAGTTTTTACAAAAGAACATAAAAATACCTCAGTCGCATATCGACAACAGCTTTAAACTAAAAGAAAAAGTTGATAAATTAGAAATTCCTTATAATCACGAAGTTGTTAGCTTTGTGTTGTAAGCTTATTCACTAATGTCCCAGAATATCTAGTATTACAGGCTATTGAAAAAAGATGGCACCAATTACATAATAAAACTAATTTGAATCTCTCAGAATTTTGTAAAGTGATTAAGTTCATTCAAAATAACAATTACATCCAGTTTAACAATAAATTTTACCGACAAACTTTTGGATCTGCCATGGGCAACCCGATAAGCCCTGTCTTATCTGATATTGTTATGGAAGATGTGGAGACATGTTGTATAAATCAGTTAAGTAAAAAGCCTCTATTTTATTTTCGATATGTTGACGATGTATTGTTGTGTATACACAAAGATCACATAGAAGAAACATTAAACACATTTAACAATTACGATAAAAATCTACAATTCACAATTGAAAAACTACAAAATAACAGTATTAGCTTTTTGGATGTTAAGATCATTATTAATGAACGAAATAAAATTATTACCGATTGGTATAGAAAACCCACTTTTTCCGGTAGATATTTAAATTTTAATTCACACCATCCTACGAGTACTAAAATAGCCATCATTTATTCTCTTATAGATAGAGCGATTAAACTTGCACATTCTTCCTTTCATAAAAAGAATATCAAATTTATCAAAAATGTCTTAACAAAAAATGACTATCCAATAGATTTTATTGAAATTTATATAAAAAAACGACTGAAAAAAATTAGAAATTGCACAAATACACAACAAAACTCAAATAACGAAAATAAAACCTTTATTTGTTTGCCATATGTGAAAGAAATTGAAGGCTTTGCAAAAAATTTCTTTAAAAGATTAAATACAAATGTAATATTCAGCACACAGAATAAGATGAATAATATTATAGTATTAGGCAAAGACAAAAATGTGAAATTAGAGAAATCTAACGTTGTTTATAAAATAAATTGTAACAATTGTAATTCGTCTTACGTTGGTCAAACTTGTAGACGTCTTGGCGTAAGAATCAAAGAACACCATAAAAAATACATCGAAGAAGATAAAAATTCATCTTTACACATACACAGGATAGAGAAAAACCATACTATAAACTTTGATAATGTTAATATATTAGACCAAGAGATTAATAAAGATAAAAGACTATTTTCCGAAGCATTATATATACACACAAAAGAACTTTATGAATAAACAATTTGAAATAAATAAACTTCCTAAAGAATATAGTGTGATGATAAGTAATTTTGAATTTTTATCTCCTTCCTAGTATGTAAACGGCAGAATTTGGTTCAGCTGATATCAGGAGAACATATACTGTAGTTATATATAGTCATGACTTATAGTCTTTTAGCCATTTAAGAGCAACGAGCTTCTAAGCTATTCCTCTATGTTATGTTTTCTTGATACCTCTCTTTTGCGTTCGAACTCGTCGGAGTGGGCTGCGCCCCACCTAAACCATTTACATACGTCATTAAGCCACATGTACATTGTTACACGTATATATATATATATATTGTACACACACTCTCAATTATTAGTATATATACGAGATTTTCGGATTTAATTTTTACTGTGACAAACAGACAGCTCTCCGCACTATATCAAAAATAGACATTGTAAGTGTCATTTATTAATCGTTGTTGCTTAATTTATTCATACGTGTTGTAAAAAATAAAAAATTGTATTTACTTTTTATTTATTAGTGACCTGAAGAGGGACATTCAAAAATAAAAGATGTCCGAAACGTTGTTAATGTGAAAAATTAAAAATTTGTTGTTTGACTTATTTTTTACCATCTCGTACAACAAATATTGATAGTAACTTTGGCCAATAGATTCAATTAACATTTAATTGACGAATCTTAATAAATAAGAGCTCGTTTTGTAGGTCTTTTTAATGCCTACAACTTCTTCCATACATTGAACTTCATACGAGCATTAGTTTTTTCGCAAAATACAAAAAACCATATTTTAACCCTTTAAACAATGATATAAACAATTCTGCCAGGAGTTGCGAGTTTCTTTTTTTACAGTAACTCTGTATTGGCCCACTGAACAAGAAAAATGTTGTCGCATCCTAATATTAATTTTGTTCGAAAATCACCCTTTTTCGAGCCAATTTGACTGGACTATACATCACTGACAGCGTGTCTCAAGGCAGCGCGAAATACTTATGAAGCCTTCATTTCTCCAACTTGTAAATATAGGGTTTTGTAGTTCAGACTTGTACTTTCGAATGGTAAAATTCATTTTGAAAAAAATAACAAACTTTGAGAAAAATGGCTCTGAACATTCAACTTCAAGGAGAAAACAATAGCACCATTAGAAAGAGGAGAAAAAATCTATCGATATATGTCTTTTATTGTTTTTTCTTTCGAGAGACCCAGTATATAATTATGAGCGAGTTGAAGAGAGTGTATTTTACGCAAAAAAGGCGCCGCGCGCGCCCGTTGGCCGATTTCTGGCAGACGCTCCCGTATGCCCCATATTTTTCTTTTATTCTTTTTTTGTCCAAGGCTTTTTTGAGTCCATAAAATTTGAAATAGATAAAAATACAATAATATCCATGTTATGTTTTTGAAATAGCAAAATACTCTTTAGTATAGTAATAATCTTACTTGTATATATCAACATTTCCTTCATAGAAAAGGTGATGGAAGACGTTAATAGCTTCAACTGCTGCTAGTCCATTTTGTTTGTACCCAAATATTAAATCAATCCATTCATGAAGATGTTGAGACACATGATCACACTCTAGCGCAAGTCTATGAACTCTAATGAATTCGCGAGGATCTTGTTTTGCCCATGGTGGAAGAACAATGTCGCCAAGTTGAACACCACTTTGTTTAGAACCTAATTCATAATTTGTTTACGATTAAGAATCCATTTCTTATGAACTTAAGTAAACTTCTAGAAATCAATTAGAACATACCTAAATCAAAGTTATTTGAATTTATGAGAAATTCAGGTAAGTAAAAAAACTCTGGTATAAGTTCCTTTACGTCAGCCATATTATGTTTTGACGCTGAAAGCCAAGCCTCTTTTATACTATTGAACATTCTATCTGCTAAGTCAAAGTGACCACCCTAATTTAAAACGAAAGCATAAGTTATTTCAGCTTTGTCATTTAAAGTATTACTATATAATAATAATAATAATAATAATAATAATAATAATAATAATAATAACAATAATAGTCATAATAATAATAGTAATAAGAATAATAATTATAACAACGACGGCGACGACGACGACAATAATAATAATAATAATAATAATAATAATAATAATAATAATAATTCGTTTTATAATAAGAAAATATAACAATATCAAAACAATACTGTGATAATCTAATCACGTTAAACAGATTAATCGGTCATTGAATTATTACTAATAGTTAGATCAAGTAATTTTAGTGTTTGAACTAACTCACTTGTAATCTGAGGAAATGTTGAGTAAATGGCTCCATTCTGACTAAATATGAACATACAATCATAGCTGAAGAGTAATGAGTACCATAATGATATGGTGGTGTTTCTCCGTGTGGATCATCCCATTCTTTATACCTATTTACAGATAAATTATAAAAAAAATCAACAGTTATTATTTTAACCCTTGGCTGCCACCCTGGGGTCTGGACCCTACTTGGCAGCTATGTTATACCGGAGACGTGGCAGCCAAGGGTAAAACTAAAATTTCAGACCTTTTCTTAAATTGCAAAAGTCTTTCAGGACTCTGTGCACCCATTGGTTTACTAAAATTTCTGAAAGTTGCAAAATCTGACAAATCAAGTTCTTCACTGTCATAATCTGCTAAAATCCATGGGAAAATTGGATACTGCATTAAATCATTATAACTTCGTCCAGCTAATGTATTTAAGTGCATCAAATATTGAAAATTGGATATTTCACCTCGCTATATGTTAAAATAATATTTCAAAATAAATATTCTTAATTAATATAGTTTTAAGATTTTATTTGAACACGACAATTATACATACCACCCATCGTTGTGTAACAGATGTTTCACCAATAAGATTAGAAAGCAGTCCAGTTGCTTGTTCCACATTGGCAGTTCTCTTCTGCCCGGCAACAGATTGTTGAGCACTATCAGCAATGGCAGTAGCAAAAGTCATAAATCTTTGATAAACTTTATTGCGTACTTTTCTTGGAAAAGCAAGCAAATAGTTTCGACCATCTCCGCTGAATACTTCAAGTGCCATTGGTTGTAATAAATATCTTCTCTTATGAACTTCTCTAAAATTAAATAAATAGTATATTACATACCTAGGCCAGTAAAATAAGAAATGTCTCAGATCACATGTAATTGTCGGCCGAGGCGAAACCGAGGTTGACAAACATGTGATCTGAGGCATTCTTTTTTACTGGCCAAGGTGTCTATACTATTTTTCTGCTTGACGGCGCCGGAAAGCGGAAACTTCGTTTTGTGCAGTGGCCAGGAAGTTGGCGCTTTCCGACTGGAGGGCAGAAAAATAATTTTTTTTTTTCATTTCACTTAACTTGTTAACACTTTTAGGGCGGGAAATGCATAAGGCAGTGTTTATATTTCAAACATTAACACTTTAAGTGCTGTACGGGTCAATATGGGTCGTACATTTCTTCCCTGTGATACTGTACGACCCATATTGGGTCGTAATAATAATTTGATTCAAACATGCTTTGTTGCAACTAAAACACATTCTAGAAATTTTTCAAGGATACTTTCGTGTTGTATACGGTTCTAACAGAGTAATGGTTCACCAGGATCTTGAAAGAGTCAGTTTTAAATATTTTTACACATATATGTATATACTTATTTACATTCGTATTTGTATATATCAGTATAAAAAATACCTACATCATAAACAAAATAAGTTTAAATAGGAAAATGATTTTTAATACGACCCATATTGGGACGTACAGCACTGTAAATTTTTTTTCGTCCTTAGGCCGCAAAATGAACTTTTGCGTCCTATAAGAGGCCGCGAAATACTAAATGTAAGGCCTAGGCCGCGAAATTACATTTTTTGTCCTCAGGCCGCAAAATGAATTTTTGCGGCCCGTATAGAGGCCGCGAAATACTAAATATAAGGCCTAGGCCACAAAATACATTTAGTATTTCGCGGCCTCTATACGGGCCGCGAAAAGTCATTTTGCGGCCTTTGCACAAAAAAATAATATATGCTACCACGAACGCAAAATGTATCATTCCCTCGAGTGCGAGCTTTGGGGCCGAGCGCAGCGAGCGAGCCAAGAATGATACATTTTACGTCCTTGGTGCATAATCTACTGTCACAGACGAGCCACGAGGGTGTCGGCTGTCATAGCAGGTCCGATACCGGACCCACGGGCAGCGCATCCGCAGCACATTCTCACGCGAAAGGTGCAAGCTTGCAACTTACATCCTCCGCGGGAACGGTCCGAGCGAGCTGCGCTAGCCAATCGGGGCAGGACCGCGGTACAAAACACTGCATTCACTCGTACGTAACATTAATTCTGGCATCCCTTGTGTGTCCGAGTCTGTTCAAATTGAAGACTCTGACAAGAGACGATATATTTTAATAATAGTTATTAAAAATCATTTGTCAAAAAGTGCAAGTCTGAGTGAAAGTGTGAATTCATATAACACTAGAAAAAGTGAATCACCTTGGTCTGCCCGGCCCGGTATATATTGTATATATATCAGCGTAACCGCCCAGGAACAACATCATTTTTCAACTCCCCTCCGGGAAAGAAAAAGCGCAATTTTGTTGTAAAGGAAAAAATTGTAA
The DNA here is from genome assembly GCA_036365515.1 of Torymus aiolomorphi. Classification (NCBI taxonomy): domain Eukaryota; kingdom Metazoa; phylum Arthropoda; class Insecta; order Hymenoptera; family Torymidae; genus Torymus; species Torymus aiolomorphi. The sequence goes on along the minus strand of CM070875.1, from coordinate 60,272,964 downwards.
ATCCTACGGAATATTCTTCTGGGAAAAAAGAAAAAAGAAACATTTTTTTTAAGAAATACAAACTTCGCGCAGCCTATCCACCCACAAACACCGTGGATAGATTTTGTATATTACGAACATGCGATAAAAAAAGCGCAAGCGGCTCAACACGAGTTTCTAAATCAGCAAATTGATTTTCCGAGTGAACTCCCACAGCATCTACCGCGCACTAGTTATGCCACAGTAAATAATACGCAACCCGTAGTCGATAACTCAGACACTTCTACATTTAGGCAAAATCATTCGCAATACTACCCCTCCGAGATACCACACATTCACACTAATGCAAACGGCAATCGTCCCTACCCGCCGTCCAACCTCGCGCGCAACGGCGCTTCTTTCATAACTCCAATCCGGGGAAACGCCAATGCCCTAACTCTTTCACAGGCCATGCGACTTATACCACGTTTCGACGGAAACTCCGATTATTTAAATTTATTTTGCGTTGCGGTAAGGCGCTTAGTCGCTAGCTTCCCTCACGAGTACGAGAGTTACATTATTTTTTCCCTGGCTGTAAAACTGAAGGGACGAGCAGCCAAGGGCTATGCGGCCCGATTATCAAGCTAAAATTACATACATATAGTTCTGTGGAGCAGTTTCTAGCAGAACTGACTATGCAATACAGTAACGTAGGTATTGCCGATGAGATAGTCACGCAAACGAAAGTGATTAGCCAAGAGCAAAATGAGACAGTAGGCAATTTTGGACTACGGGTTCAAAAATTACATAGTCGCCTGCTGTCAATTTACGACTCCGCGCCCGTCCTTGAACTCGGAGATCGCAGTCTGCTCAAGCGAACCGCAGACCGCGATGCCTTACAGCCGTTTTTATTTGGATTATCCCATCCATTCAACTTCCAAGTATGGAGCGAACGACCTCGCTCACTGAACGAAGCGATCAGACTCGCGGTAGACTTTGAGTGCAAACAAAGCGCCCGTCGGAGCGCTACTTATTCAAGCCCAACAACACTATCGGCTCAGCAAATGATCCAGTCACTACTTCAATATCCAGCTCAGCAAACCGTCCAACCATAGCCTCAATATTCGGCTCAACAAACGCTCCAACAACCACATCAGTACCCAGGGCAGCAGACTTTTCAGCAGCCGGTACAGCAGCAACTTCAACAGGTACTGGAAGCACTGGCAAAAGCGTCTAAAAACTTACAATTTTCAGCACAGCAGCTACCAACACCCCCCGCACCGCTGCTGTTGAACACTGCACAAATATTGCGGCTGTTAAACAGCAGCGCTGAAAAATGCACTTTTTGCGGCGGTGAGAGCCACGTCGAAAACAATTGCTACAAGAAACCCCCTTCGCAGACTTGCGACTATTGCGGTATTTCATACCGCAATGAGGTCGGCGTCGAGCGCTCTATGAGTTTAAAGGCTGCTCGTTCTGTTCATTTGAAAGTTTCTTCTGCGTTCCACCTTGCCCAGTTTTTTGATTTCCAGGGTTTTTATTTTCGCCTCCGTGTCGTTGTTTGTTAGTGTGTGCGTTTCGGCCATTTCTGTTGCAAAGTGTTTTAATTTCTCGGAAAATAGGGCTCCTTTAAGCTTTATGCAATTGACAAATGCATGGTTGAAAAACGCCGACCTCAAGTGCCGAGCGCCCGCTCGTAATTAAAGATAGAGATAAGCAACCCGATAAAATGCAGCCTCGCAGATCAGCCACTATTAAATTTTTAAAAACTGGAAGGCAATCACCTATTATGATTTTGGAAAGTCCTAACCTATTGAATGGAGAAGAACGATTCTTTGCCGACTCAGGTGCAGATATTTCTGTAATAAAAATGAGCCATTTACAACCCAGCACGTTTATTAATAAATACGAGATTGTTGAATTTAAAGGAGTGATCGAAGGGGAAACACGTACGCTAGGAAGAGCAGAGATAGCTCTCCACGGACTAGCTTGTAAAATCCATGTTGTACCCGATACCTTCACCATAGAGATGGAAGGGTTACTGAGCTGGGACATTATCAACGAATTTTCTGGATGCATTGCCGCTGCTAGAAAACATATTACGTTGAATAATATTGTTATCCCATTTACAACAGATGGAAAAATTACAATTTCCCCTCGAGTCCGAATGGTAATCAATGCTCGTGTAAACAATGACACAAAAGTAGGTTGGGTTCCCCTCATGAATTTGCACCCGAGCATATTATTTGGAAATTTTGTAGTCCAAAATTACAACGGCGAAATTTACGCCGAATGCATTAATACTAGCCACAATTATATAGAAATGGACGTACCTGTAGTTGATCTCCAACCCTGCGAATCAGTAGAATCTGTGACGTTGTATTTTCGTGTGAAATATAAAGAGAGAGTGATGGAGGGATAAAGAGAGTTGAGCGCGCAGGAGTATGGCCGCCGCCGTCGATGCATAGGCTGCGGTGGATAAAGTAGGCGAGCAACGGCGAGCCGACGCGGCAAGAGAGAAACGGTCAGCGACGTGTCTCGAGGCTGCGCTGCCGGGAGGCGCCACCATACGAGGGACAAGCGAGAGCAAGGCCGGCGAGTAGAGCAGGCAGTGCTTCAGGTACGGGAAGATTCACGCGCGAGCGGAAGAGAGAGCGGCGATCAGTATCGTATTGTGAGGCAACGAGCGTGGACGCAAGGAAAAAGAAGAAGTGTGTACCGAGTTTTTACCGAGCAGTGCTTGTGTTGGGAAAGGAGGAGATGATAGTGCGACGAGAGTAAGGCAGTGAACGACGTCGTCAGCAAGGAGAGCCACCGAGAGGATAGAGCGAGCGGGACAGCAACGAGGAGAGGGCTATCGACAGAGCGTTCGAGAGGCGAGTAGTGATCGCCGAGGGCCGAGAGTCCAGGAGTCTCTGTGCCGAGAAAGGTAGGCGGAAGCGCGCGTGCGGGCCGGGAGCCTTCGGCCGTCGTGAACGAAGCAGCCGGGAAAACTAGCGCGGACATACGACGGGTGAGGCGGCGCGCGGGAGTGGATAAAGAGGCGTGGGAAGTTCGTGAGTTAAGGAAGGTGCGAGGGAGTGCGAGGGAGCGTGGAAGTCAGAACGAGCAGGGTGGGTAAAGACGTGCGATAGAGTTTGGCGATTAGTTTCCGGGAAGAAGAGAGAGAGAGAGAGAGAGAGAGACAGGGGAGGAGTAAAGCGAGAGAGTGAGCTGAGGCCGCGTGCGCCAGCGGACGCGGGGCGCGCGCGTTCTAAGAATCGGCGTAGGTGGCACGCGTTCCAAGAATCGGGGTAGGTCGGAGGGGCGTGTGAGAAATAGAAACAGAGAGAGAGAGAGAGAGAGAGAGAGAGAGAGAGAGAGAGAGAGAGAGAGAGAGAGAGAGAGAGAGAGAGAGAGAGAGAGAGAGAGAGAGAGAGATAGAGAGAGAGAGAGAGAGAGGCCACGAAAGGCAAGGGGATAACGAGGGAGGGTGGCGAAGACGAAGATAGGAGTACGGAAATAATAAGATTTGGAGTGAACGTGTGAAAGCAGGTCCTTGACGTTGTGTGTGCGCGAGAGAAGGTAGAGTAGGGAGTAGGTGAAGCTTACCAATAATGATAATGAACTGAGGTTCTTGTAGTTTGTAGAGGATGAAATAAAGAGATTATTTTCGTGAATTGTTGTGAGTTGCATGCATTATTTCTGCGTTTCCCTTCCATCCACTATTTTAGGTAAATCGACGCCCGAGCGAGGAATCATCACGGCGAATCTCCCTTTGGTAAGTGACAGGAGTGGTAAGAAGCGAGAGTTATTTGCCGGATACCAGGCATTCCCTTTATGCGTTTAGGGAGGGAAAGTATCACGTCGCAAATTGCATTATCTACAAACCGGTGAGATCGGCTTGTAAGACTTTAAAGCAAACGAGGCTATCTGCGTGAGGCATATGTGCCTGAAAGATAACGAGGAAACAAAATATAAAGAAGTGCAACAGCTAAATTCAAAAGTCTTAGAAGATGATAGGCTTCGCGCTGAGCGGGTCGAGAAAATAATGCAGCTTGTCAATTTAGAGGGTTGTAATAACGAGGAAATAACCGAAATACGCAAAATAATTCAGGATTTTCCAGGGGTATTTGGCCTCGCAGGAGAATCTCTTCCCGCAACTCATCTAATTAAGCATAAAATTAAATTAACTTCTGACAAGATAATACACATGAGGAGATACAGATATCCGCCAGCGCTGAAGCAACAGATGCAAGTAGAGATAGATAAACTTTTAGAGCAAGATATTCTCGAGCACTCCAACTCAAACTATTCTTCAGCTATGCGGATTGTGCTCAAGAAATCCGATGCCCAAGGTAACAGGAAATGGAGACTTATGACTGACTTTAGGCAACCAAACGAAGCAACGGTTGGTAGCTGCCACCCGCTGCCATTTACAAGCGATATTTTAGAGCATTTAGCATCGGCTAACTACATAACAATAATGGGCCTCAAGCAGGGATTTTATCAAGTGAAAATGGATCCTGAATCTGCTCCTTACACGGCGTTCTCAGCCCCCACTGGACCAAATGGGCAACAACATCTACAATATAAGAGAATGGCTATGGGTTTAAAGGAGGCACCCACGACATTGACGAAAGCAATGTCTCTCGCTATGGCCGGTCTTCAAAGCGAAGAAATGATACAAAGATACATAATAATGCAGTTAGTATCAGGATATAAAAGACTATATCCGACCTAGCTGGCATCCTATAGAGGTGCACAAAACACCTGCACATAGGTCTGGTAGTTTACAAACTAATACAATACTTATACTAAACTTACACGCTAAAATACAGTTGATTTTTAGCTATATGATATAATAAAATATATTCAAAATTCATCTTTTACATAAACTCTTATAAATTTTAAAAAAGAAATTTTAAAAAAGAAATTAGCTTAAATTAATCTAGAATTTCTGGCTCTTTCATATATGTCATTATTTTTTTTTTCCATTGATTTTACAAAAATTATGTTATAAGGTATCCATTTTTTCTTTTTTTCTTTTTTCTTTCTTTTTCTTTGTACTAGTTGGTAATTTTTGTCTTTATATTTTTATTACTAAGATTTAGCGTTTTTAATTCATTTGGGATTTCATTAAATACTTTCATAACAATAATAACATTATTTTTGAAGTTTATTGACTTATTGATTTCTGTCAATTATTGCTTTTATTTCTTGTAACGCTATTTGAATCTAGAAATTTCTTCCTTAAATCATTGTAATGAAACATAACTGAATCTTTTTTAAAGGTATCTTTGATACGTAATGGTTGGAAAGTATGATTCTTTGATTTGTTAATTATTTTTATGATTCTATTTTGTAATGATTCAAGTTTCTTAAGTACATTATCGTAAGCACCTCCCCAGGCAATTATACCATAGTTAGCCAAGCTGTTAAAAAACGCGTAATATAGTGTTACGTCTGTGATGTATCCTTAAATTTAAATGTTATATTCATATTAGCATCAGTAATTTTCTTTACTCACAAAATTATGTGATCACGAATTTAAACGACGCAGCATTTTGACAACGCAATAGCGTGATGTAGCGAGCCACCTACTTCGCGAAGGTGTACGCGCGTCAGAACTTTTATGTAGACTCAGCATCTCTCAACTTCGAAACAGAAGGATTTATGTCGAAATGTTTCCTAAATTTGTTTAAAAAGATGATTTTGATTCTCTCACCTCACAAGTCAGTTATTCGCGCACAGATCGCGAGCTCCGTACCCTCCAACCGACAATAGGAGAAGCGATTATTATTACATAGGCCAATACGAGCCATATCAGATTTCCTATAAAATTCTATATATCAATAAAGTGAATAATTTATCTACAAAATTGATCATCAGTCTAATTATTTACGAGAGATCACCTTAAGGACGAAAGGTAATATAAACCAAAAATCAATTGAATATATATAAATATATATATATATATTTGCCCCATTTCGGGGACAAAAACGAATACATTCACCATACTTCGGGGACAATCCAATAGTGTGGGGACTCTCCCCATAATAAAATGGACGAATCCACTATTTCAGGGACAAATCTATAATCAATAACCTGAGGGCCCATATTTCTTTAGTCACGTTAACATAGGCCAACTCTGAGAGAAAGGTGTTGATGTCCCCATAATATAGTCAATGATCAGCATCAAAATTCAAATATAAACCATAATAATTTCAATAATTAAAAGAGTATTTCCTCGACTATCAAGACTTCACAGTGGTTCCGGTACCAATCGAACATTAGTTCACTAGACTGTTTAAAATAAAAGAATAAAAATAACTATTTTCCAGAACGTAACAGTGGTTCCAGTACCAATCGAACATTTTATAGTTCACTAGATTATTTGAAATAAAAGTATAAAATAACTATTTTCCGGAACGTAACAGTCGTTCTGGTACAAATCGAACGAAATCAGTTTAATCAAACCATAAATGTTTTCAAATAAGCTCTTGAAAGACGAGGAAAATATTCTTATATAAATACAACTAACATAGAATAAGTCCGAGCTTCTTGCTTTGCAGTAAGAAGGGTGGATCATTGTAGCATGAATCGCCCAAACTTAAGAAGAGGAAGATAAGCAAGTACGGCTCGTCGGTTTATTAACAACAAATTATATAACAAATTATAGCTGAAATAGCAAGTGAAAAGATAAATTTACATAGTGAAATCAAGATATATTACGCGAAAAATAATAACAGTCTAATACAAATAAGAAATTGAAAAAAAATCAATAATAAAAAGATATAAAAGTAAAACCAAAAGAAAATACTACAATATATAAACAAAATATCTTAATAACAAATTATAATTACAAAAATTAAGAATAATGATCACATAAATCGAAAATACATCAAGCGAAAAATAAACATAGAATAACGATCAACGCAGCTCAAGAAAACGAATAATAATATTAAACAAATTGATTAATTAAATAATAATTGCATAAATAAACATTACATTTTAAATAATAAAAGATAAAACACTAAAAAACTAAGCAAACGGAAAAGATTTATAAAAGTGACAAATAAATAAATAAATTATATTGTAAAATAAACAGTTACAAAATATATACAGAAAAAATAGTTGAACTAATAATAAAAACGTATTTTAAAAGAAATATTAAGTATATCATAAGCAAGTAATATGTCATGTCATATCAGAAAGACATAGGAAATAAGGGAAACAAAGGGATTATAACCAGACAGACGACACAACGCAAACCAGAACTAAAAAAGCACGTAGACGATAAATAAACAAACGAACATTTATGAAAGAAGACCAAAAGTACCAAGATCACCTCCAAATACACAATTAAATAAAACTTCATCAGATATTTACGTTAACATACCAGTGGACTCAAAAACAGAGAAAAATACGGAAATAATTTCAATTCCATCAACTTCAAAAATAGACCCTAATGAACTAGATGCACAAACTTCAGTTAATTTAAACAAAAATCAGAATATTACAATTCCTACACAAGAATAAGATATACCTGAAAAAAATATAAATATCTTTTAATTCCGGAAATAAAACGGGATATATTATCACCAACAAATTTTCATACACCGAATACACCACGTTAGAGCCCAGCATTTTTTGAAGAATCAAATATGTAGAAAACGGAAGGCAACACGACTACACGGATATAGAAGGATTTTTTAATGAACAAAGTTTAATTTTAGGTAGAGATAATAATACAAGTAATAACGGACAGCCAAAAATTCAAATAAACGAAGATTTAATAAATCTCGAATCAGAAATGGCAAACCAAACATTAAAATTACCACTTAAAGAAGTTGCAAAATTGGTACCGGATTTTGACAGGAAAAATATCCAATTCAAGGAATATATAAAAAAATTAAAGCAAGCAAAAAGAATAATATCGAATAATGACGAATCGAACCTAGTGTAGATCCTCAAAATAAAGCTCAAACGAGAAATTTATAAAGCATTAGCAAATGTAGAGATTGAAAATATTGAAACTTTCATTCAAACAATACGTAAAATATATCCATCAACGGATAATATACATTCATTATATGGAAAACTAACATAACAAATTCCAAAATGAGATGAAGATGTACTATGTTTTGCAAACAATTAACGAGTATTGGGTACACAAATAATAGAATTTAAAAAATTAGAACCAAATGTAACAGGAGAAATATTAACAGAATATAAAACTGGATTAAAAACCGACATACTCAGTAGTTTTAAAAAAGGATTAAAACAAGAAATTAGAATAGAACTCGGAGAACACCAAGTCATGAATAACGCAGTACAAAAAGCAATTGAAATAGAATCAAACTTAAAAAAGCAAAATAGCTTAAGGAATGATACTACGAGCATATTGTTTAATTTCGAAACTCCAATTCCAAACAAAATTAAACAAGTTTTTTTCCAATTTTGTAGGGAAATAAATCACGAAGCATTATTTTGCATGAAAGCTTCATGTGTCTATTGTAAAAGTAAGGAGCATGTATCATATCATTTCAGAACAGCTAAGCACGTAATAAAATTAATTAGCAAATTGTGTAGTACGGAAGGCCACTCAATAGACGCGTGTAAGTTAAATAAGATGTCGAGTAATCATTGTCAGTACTGTCAAAATATGGGGCACGAGGTTACACAATGTCCTACTATTACAGAATACAAACTGTGTTGGAAATGTAAGGAAAAAGGACACCATCCGCTTACGTGCAATAATTCGGTAAGAATTGCGGAAGCATGCGACGTCTGTGGCAGCGCGTCACACACGGCTAAAAATTGCCCCTCAGCATTGTGTAAGAGGTGCAACAACCTCGGGAACTTAATGAAATACTGCACGATAAACAAAAGAACGATATGGTGCGCGATATGTGCGGATGAAGGTCACGAAATCGCGGATTGCGAGAACGTAAAAATTTTAATGATGCAAAACAGACAACAAAACTCTCAGAATAGAGAAATTTGTCAATTTTGCGACACGCCAGGACATTCAGCAAAAACTTGTAGGAAAATGAGCAATAATCAACAAAATACGTTCCAGAATAACAACTACAACCCTTCAAATAAAGCCTATGAACATCGAGATAGAAATAGAAACGGATTTTTACGTCATCAGTTCTCAAATAAATCAAATAGTAATTATCGAGGAAACTTTAATACACAAAGTACAAAATGCCAATATTGTAAATTCACCGGGCATACGTTGGAAGATTGTAGGAAATTTAAAAGTTTGACAGCACAAAGTAAACTTATTGCAAGAAAGACGGACATCAAATAGACAATTGCCATAAAATCAAATTGCTACAAAATAAATTAGATAAATTTTGTAAAATATGTAAGAACACGAATCACACAACCGAGGAATGTACTTCGCGATCAGTATTTAATCAACAAAAATCGGGAAACTAACAAATTCTTCTGGAAATGAGTGGACTAGAAGGGGGTTAATAAAAAACCACTCGAAAATAATGCAGCTATTAAAGTAAGTACATTTAATGACAATAATATTGCAAATATAAATCGCAACGAAGGGAAAGATACGGACATTGATTTATTAATTTCAAAGAATTTAAGCGATATTAATGAAAATATGAAGGAAAATCAGGCAGCTAACAAATCGGAAGGTAAAAATGTTAACAAAATAAACTCAATAGATTTTAACGAACCTGAAATAAATAGTGCTGAAAAGGAAAAAATACAAGAAAGAATAACGGCGACCAAGATTGCAATGTATTTTCTGAAGTTGGAAAACTCACTTCAGTATATCGAAATAGAGAATCATTATACAAATAAAATATGTAATTTACTCGTAGATAGTGGAGCTCAATTAAATATTATCAAAGGAAATCAGATACCTTCTAACATAATTTTAGAAAATAGAAAAATTCGTTTATCCGGTATCACAGACAAAACTATTGAGACATTAGGAGTAATAAAAATGAAAATCAATGGACTAAATATTGATTTTCATGTTGCACCAGAAGATTTTTGTCTACCCTACGACGGAATTTTAGGAATTAAAATTCTTACTGAACAAAAATTAAGACTAGACGAGGACTACTTACAAATAAATGATAATAAAATCAAACAAAGACCAGCTCACAAACTTAACCATAATCTCAATATAATAACTGAAAACGGACAAAAAACGGGTAAAGAAATTAAATCAAGGATAACGATAGAACAAAAGGAATTTTTAAAGAAAATGTTGGAAAATACGAATGAAAAACAAAATTCAACACCCGTAATTCATAGGGATTGTGAACAAGTAGTACAAGTAAACGAAAAAAACTGAAAATTTTCAAATTGAGGATGAAATGGAAAAATCATATTTTTTAATATCATATGAATCCGAGTTAATCAATAAAAATGAAGTAAATATAAATTCAGAAATAACATTTTATGATAACGTTACAAAAACTTTAAATACGATTCCAATATTAGAGGCAGAAGGAAAGGATTTACAAAAAAAAATGTTAAATGAAATTCTACCAGAAAATATAAATGATTTACATTATGAGAAAATTTTCGAAAATAACGAAAATAATATTAAGTTTTTAATAAATAATATTAATATTGCTTTTGAAAATAATGACCAAACAATCGATTTTGAGGAAATCGGATCAACAGATTATAAACAATTTTTGACAATAATGAATAAAAAGATTGAAGTAGATTTAGAAGAATATAATAAACTCTATGGAAATAAAAAAGAATATAACTTTATATCTTATGAAATAGACAATTTACCTGAAGGTTTTCAAATAACAGAAGACTTTAACATAGACGAAAATGAAATTTTAAATTTGGGATCAATAAATTTTATAGGAAAAAATGATTCAATACAAGATTTAAAAGAATATAATAGAGAAGAAAGATTATTAGAAAAAATAAGTTACCAAAACTTGCCTGAAAATAGTAAAACAATGATTAAAGATCTAGTATTGAAAAATAAGGATATATTTAGGCTAGAGGGAGATAGTTTAAGATCATGTAATGTAGAACAACATGAAATAAATTTAACAGATGATAAACCCGTATACGTAAAGCAATTTCCCTTACCCCATAAATTAAAAGAAATTGCGATAGAAGAAACTCGAAAATTAATAACAAATGACAATTAAAACAGTTAGCAGATGGAAAAAAAGATTTAGTAATAGATTACAGAAAACTAAACGAAAAGACAGTTCCAGATCCATATTTACTTCCAATCATAACAGAAATATTCGATCTATTGGGAAAAACTAAGTTTTATCACGTTATAGATTTAAAATCGGGGTTTCACCAAATTTCTATGAAACCAAGTGATATACATAAAACTGCATTTAGCACTAATGCATTGGGACGTTTTAAATTTCGAGTATTACCTTTCGGATTGAGAAACTCACTGCGTACATTTCAAAGAGTTCTGAATACAGTTTTAGGCGACTTAATCGGTAAAATATACTTCGTATTCATCGACGATATAATTATTTTCGGCGACACTATGACAGAAGCTAACAAAAGATTCAATACAGTTGCACAAAAATTACGGGAAGCAAATTTAATATTAGAACCAGAAAAATGTGAATTTCTAAAGAACGAAGTATGTTATTTAGGTCATATTATTAGTGAACACGGAATAAAACCTGATCCAAAGAAAGTAGAAGCAGTAAAAAAATTCCCTACGCCTAAGCATGTTAAAAACGTTAGCAAATTTCTAGGACTTCAGGTTATTATAGAAGATTTATAAAAAATTATGCAAAAGTAACAAAACCTTTGAGTACACTACTAGAAAAAGATGTAAAGTTTCATTGGGAAAACGATCAACAAACAGCTTTTGAGGAAATTAAAGAATTATTATGTACAGCACCAGTTTTAGAATATCCGCGTTTTGATGAACAATTCATTATTACAACAGATGCTTCGAATTCTGCTTTAGGTGCAGTTTTGTCGCAAGGCAAAATTGGCAAAGATCCAGCGATAGCTTACACATCACGAAGTCTACATAAAGCCGAAACTAAATATCACACCTATGAAAAGGAAGCATTGGCAATAATGTTTGCCATAAAAACGTTTAAAAATTACGTACATGGAAACAAATTCACAATAGTTACTGATCACAAACCGCTGTTATGGTTAAGATCAGATGATAATAATACAAGAGTCCAAAAATGGAGACTAAAATTATCAGATTATGAATTTGATATCGTATACAAACCAGGAAAACAGAACGCAAATGCAGACGCACAATCCAGAAATCCAGTAGAACTATTCGTAGTTACAAGAGCGCAAAACAAACGAGAAATAGGTCAAAATACACAAACAACAAAAGTAATTAATAATGATGATAAAATTAAAGCAATAAATGATGAGAGACTAAGGTTAAAAACAAAAAGAGAAAGACCGACGAAAAATAATGCAAAAAACCCCAAATTGCAAAAAGAAAATGTTATAAAAAATAATAAAGTAATAACAAATACACAAAAACTGAATAATATAATTTTTTCTAAAAATCCTATACAATTCAGAAATGATAATATTGTTACTTTAATAAACTTAAACGGAAAATCATTAGATAAGAATACGGAAATATTATTGTAAATACAAATAAGATTCCGCCGTTTTTTTATAAAAATTATCAATTTATTGTAAAAAAATATACGTTACATTTTATTCAAAATATTGTCCGTCATTGGCTACTAATTTTTGCCATCTTTCTGGCAGCATTCGGATGACACGTCGAAAAAACTCTTCATCTTTTGAGGCTACCCATGAATCGACCCAATTTTTGGCTTCTTCGTAAGAAGTGAAGTGCTGCTTGACCAGGGCGTGAGCCATCGACCGGAACAAGTGGTAGACCGAAGGAGCAATGTCTGGTGAATACGGCGGGTGGGGTAAGACATCCCATTGTAAAACTTCCAAAGTATCCTTGACGACTTTTGCAACATGTGGCCGAGCATTGTCGTGCTGAAAAATCACTTTGTCATGTCTTTTGGCATATTGGGGGCGTTTAAGCTTCAATTCTCTACTCAACTGCAACAGTTGCTGTTGATAACGTTCTCCAGTGATAGTTTCGTTAGGCTGGAGTAGCTCGTAATAGATTACTCCGAGCTGATCCCACCAAATGCACAACATTAACTTTTTGCCATAAATATTCGGTTTGGCCGTTGAAGTTGGTACATGACCGGGTTTACCCCATGATTCCTACGCTTTGGGTTGTCGTAGAAGATCCACTTATCATCCCCCGTCACTATTCGATGCAAAAAACCCTTTCGACTTTGTCTTTGGAGAAGTTGTCCGCACGTGAAAGAAACCACTCATGACAACTTCTTTCGCTTAAAGCAGCATCACCGTAAACTTGTACAAGCGACCGATGCGCCTCAGCAGCAGATTTCTTCAAATGAAATAAATAAATCAAAACTTCCCGCAAATGACGCTTATTCGGTACAAAACTCGACATTTTCGAACAAAAAGAAATGTATACTGTCAATATAAAGTCAATAGTATTTTAAGGTTATGTTGTTGCCAAGTGTCCAAACTTTCTATGTGACATTTTACATCTGACGATTTCAAAGTAATCTTGTCGGTGGAGCCATCTCTTGAAAACGGCGGAAACTTATTTGTATACCCAATAATAAAAAATAAGAATACAAAACCAAAGCTATCATTAACAGGAAATAATATAGAGATAATAAATATAGACAATAAAAAATTATTCATGCTATACATAGATACATCTGTGTCATGTAAATTAATTAAAGAAGGTTTAATACAATTATTAAATAAATTAAAAGAGTTATTAATTACTAAAAATATATGTATTTATAGTATTTTTAAGGATGTAGAAATTTTAAATATAAGTTGGTTAGAAATAGAGGAAAAATTAAGAGAAATATTATATTTAGTAATACAAATATAAAAGTAATAGTATGTTTAAATAATATTGAATACGTAAAAATTGAAGACAGGGATAGAATTTTCGACATGTATCACTCCTCTACGATAGGAGGGCATTCAGGTGTAAATAGAACGTACAATAGACTTAAGGAAAAATATTTTTGGGAAAACTTAAAATCAGACATTCAAAACAGAATTAAAAAGTGTGAAGATTGTCAAAGAAATAAATTAAAACGGAAAAAGACTAAACAACCAATGATTATTACAGATACACCGAGGAAAACATTCGATAAAATCGCGATGGATATTGCAGGACCATTTAACATTACTAAAAATAATAAGAAATATATTTTATCTATACAGGATCAATTATCAAAATTTGTAATCTTAGTGTGTTTAAAAGATCAAACAGCAGAATCGGTTTCAGATGCTTTTATAAAAAGATTTATATGTATATTTGGATGTCCAAAGATAGTACTAACTGATAGAGGGGCAAATTTCACGAGTTAAATAATGAAACAGATAGCTAAAAGATTTGAATTTGATAAAATTGAAACTACAGCTTTCTCTTCGCAATCTAATGGTTCATTAGAAAGAGCACACCACCGTTGTGTGAATATTTAAAGAATTTTTCTACAAAAAAATATGAATGGGATGAACTATTAGATTTTGCACAATTTCATTATAATACTAATGTACATACTAGTCATCAATTCACACCATATCAACTGGTTTTTGCCTGCCCTGCTAGAATGCCATCTAGCGAACCAGTAAAAAAATCTGAATTATTACCAACTTATAATGGGTATTTAGAAAAACTGATTAATAATATGAGAGAAATTGCCTTAATAGCAAAACGAAAATTAATAATGTCGAAATAAAAATCAAAAGTATATATTTATTAACCCAATAGAATTTAAAATGGGAGATAAAGTATGGTTAATCAAAGAACCTAAACCAGGGAAACTTGAAAAAGATCATTATCATGGCCCTTTTGACATTATTAAAGTGAATAAAAATAATAATGTTGTCATAGACTATAAAGGAGAGGCAAAAACAGTCCATACAAATAAATTGAGTCTTGTTAATAATAAAGAATAGTAACATAATTATCTTACAGGAACTGGACACCATGTATCTTTCAATTATTGTACTTCTAACGCTTTTTAAAGAAAATCACGCAATTATTGGTTCTAATTGCGGTTCAGCAGATCCAGCAGTATCAAAATACTCATTAGTAGACACTGGAAAATGCGATTTTCACGAGGATGATCTACAGATATCAAACAGTTAGCAGAATTTAAAAGTAGCAGAGTTATTCAATGCAAAATCGAAATTATTCGTACAGTTTATAATTGCGGAATGTTTGGTCATCTAGGGCCTGTAGAAAACGGATTACAGGAATATTTATATGAAGTTAGTGCGGAAAGATGTAAATTTATTCATGAAACAGGAATATTTAAATATGACAACTCACACACAATAGCTGACATTAGAGTAAATGAGACAAAAACTGTAGGGATCGACCTCGCGGGAAAAGTAACAGAAACATCGTGCTCAGGAGAGACATATGCCAATAGCTACGGAAGTTGGGATAAAGTTCTTGTTCAGGGCATTATAAAAATTACACTTACCGAAGAATATGCAAAAGTTAATCTGAATAACAACAAAATACATTTAAGTTCAGGAACAGTTTGCAAATTCTCCGATGAGCATTGCATAGATATACAAGCAGGTTATACATTGTGGACACATATTTCAGATGAAAATTGCCTTACTAATAAATATTATATTTTATACAGTGGTACTGTAACAAAGACTTTATCTCGAAACAATGAACTTATCTATACTGTAAATACATACGATTTATCTTTCTCATTAACAGCGATCGAAAAAATTTAATTCTGCGACCGAATTATAACGAAAACAGAACATCCAAAATTATTTATTTATGAAAACGTAGATAATGTTTTATTCGATAACGATATTAAACAAGAAAGGGATATATGTCAATATAAATATTTTTTCTTACATTAATGCAAAATTCGTACACGTAGAAAGGCATTTTAGAATGCAATTTAAAAGTATATATTTAAATATGTTAACAAAAATGTGCGAAGTAGAAAAGAGAGAAATTCAAAATTCGTTATCATTAGCATCCAATTCCCCAGACAAATTTGCCTACAATATAATGCAAAAACCAGGATACCTCGCCAAACTTGCGGGAGAGGCTGTACATATAATAAAATGTACACCCACAAATGTGAAAATACACCACACCAAGGAATGTTACGAAGAACTTCCAGTTGTAGCAGGTAACACAATATGGTTCCTCACACCAAAAACACATATATTGGTGAAAACAGAACACAAGTTGATTGCGACACCGTAATTCCTCGTTACTACAAAATAGATGGAAATTGGATAAACTTGCTGCCAAAACCAAAAATAATAGAGAAAAATATTACAACTTTTAAAACACAAATTTCAAGAGACTGGGAATCAGGGAAGCTAAGCTCACTGGCCACCAGTGGAATTTACTCTCAGCAAGATTTAGAGAAATTCGAGGAAAGATTACTTTTCCCACTTAAGAAAAAAGCAATCATCAATACAATAACACACATCACACAGAGTTCAGGTTCTGCAAAAGGACGATATTATGAAAAATATGCTTATAGAAAATACACTGTCGCATATTGCCGAAAATACCTGGAACAAAATTGTTGACAAGTAGGAGAAATATGGAATGATAAGTTCTGGAATAATAATGAGACTTCTAATATGTCAATTCATTAAAATGATGGTTGACCTAATAATACGAGGATGTGCTCTACACACATTATACGGATGGTCAACGAAATTAATCGGAGCCGTCTTTAGTTCAGGGACACATTTGTTGGTAGCATTAAATAAAAATAATGCTGGACCAATTATATCTAATCCTATTCTAAAAAACTCAACGTTTCAAAAGAGGGTGAAATTCGAACTTCAAGCCCCAGAAATACCAAAATTTCAAAAGTTTAGACCCCTACCTCCAATTCCATTATCAGTTCCTTCTACAAATACACACTTTTAAGGGGAAGGGAAATCTACAGGAATATCTGTATTTGCACTTAAAAAAAAAAAAAATCTGAAATGTCATTCTTCCCTGAAATAAATATTATCTTAAGGGGAGAAGGAATGTAATATAACAATACGCTAACTAATGTAAATAATATTTATTTCATGAAAACAGTAATTTATATTAAAACAAAATTTTAACTCAAAGGGCGCAAAGGAAATTGACCTATACCACTTGAGTTTAAAATTTAGAATTAAAATTAAGGAAAAATTAAATTCCAACAGAAACCTAATTATTAACTTTAAATTTAATTAATTTAATGTTATTGCAAGGAAATGTAAATATTAATTTTAAGTGTAACTTAGTAATATTAATTTATAAAGAAAAGGAAAAATAGGGATAACAGGAAAGGTCGTGAAATAAAAACTGAAGGTTATAAAACAATATTTATTTTTATTATTATAAATAACATTATTACTACATATTATTACAATTATTAATTACAAATATTACAATTAATTAGGTAAATGTTATAATTCACTCTTAAAAATTAAGTCTTGTCCAATGAAGCAGGAGGTACCTTCACACGTTTGTATAAAGGTAACTCATACTCGCCAATCGACTACTGCTTTCACAAAATAGAAGAGCCGTTTCAACCCATAGAAGTCCTCCTCTTCATTGGCTTGAGCCACCAGGGTCAGATGTACGCAACCGTTCAGGACGGAGACTGATTGGCGTCGGTTTAGCGAGGCAGTCAGTTCTTGAAGATCAAAGTCCGGCCTCACCAGATCTTCCTTTACCTGACGGTCAAGACAAGCCCATTCTCGTTGCTGAAACAAGGAGGAAAAAAGATATATATTACCACGCAAAAATTAAGGAAAATAATTAGTAATTAAAAGATGCTCTTACCCTATAAAACCTGGAAACGTTTGGTCTCCTCAGGACGCCTTCCATTTCTACACCTAACTGGAATAGGTCGTTTCTAGTCGCCGAAAACATTTTTGTTGTTCCTTGCGGGAACAATACGCTGAACCTATAACAAAAATAATAATATTAATTACAAGCTTATCAAAAAGGAAAAAATCAAGGCCATATAGTAAATACAAAACAATAATAATAATTCAACCGGCAGGCACTAGTTACCTCCATTTAAGATTAAACAAAAATTAAAAATAAGGAAAATACACTTATCCAGAGTGCCATTGTTATGGTAATTTGGAAGTGAATGTGTTCACTGTATACTTACCGCAGCTTATATATTAATTTTCTGTTGACCTAGCGAAATTTCGATCATGCCTGATCACGACCAACGACTGCAATTTACTAGCCAGTGCAATTATAATGTTACGAAGGAGGTCTTACTGACCCCAAGGTGACAACTAGCATATAAAAAAAATGCAACGCAAGGAAATTGACAACATTCTTTTACGAAATGAATCACCAATTTCACAAAAAGAAACGTATTACAATTGTCTTTCCAATGAGATCTGCTCAACACGTTTTACGAAAGACGTTATTATAGTTTGAATTAATCATCTTATTATTATTGTAAATTCTGTAACAGAATTAGTTTAAGTTATCATTATAAGTTCTGTAACAGAAAATTACTGACGTTTTAACTGTTTCTATACCTGTTGAATCTCTACGACATCCAACAGTCTAAGGGGGGTGGTGTTACGTCTGTGACGCATCCTTAAATTTAAATGTTATATTCATATTAGCATCAGTAATTTTCTTTACCCACAAAATTATGTGATCGCGAATTTAAACGACGCAGCATTTCGACAACGCAATAGCGTGGCGTAGCGAGCCACCTACTTCGCGAAGGTGTACACATATCAGAACTTTTATGTAGACTCAGCATCTCTCAACTTCGAAACCGAACGATTTATGTCGAAATGTTTCCTAAATTTGTTTAAAAAGATGATTTTGATTCAGCATTAAAATGATCTTCAACCTAATTTAATCGCTTAATAAATACGGCGACTCTCACCTGACAAGTCAGTTATTCGCGCACAGATCGCGGGCTCCGTACCCTCCAACCGACAATAGGAGAAGCGATTGTTATTGTACAGGCCAAAACGAGCCATATCAGATTTCCTATAAAATTCTATATATCAATAAAGTGAATAATTTATCTACAAAATTGATCATCAGTCTAATTATTTACGAGAAATCACCTTAAGGACGAAAGGTAATATAAACAAAAATCAATTGAATATATATATACTTATCGGGGTTTATGTAGCCCAAGACTGTATATTAGTACCTACAGCCCAGAGTTCCCTATGGCAAGTGACTAAAGAAATAATGGACCCTGGGGTTATAGACTCTAGGTTTGGCCGCATAAACCCCTATATTTAGAAATATTATGAAACTCGGGCTGCATAATCAAAATCGGGCTCAATAAACCCCTTTCGAGAAATGTATAATATATATATAATTCAAATATAAACCATAATAATTTCAATAATTAAAAGAGTATTTCCTCGACTATCAAGACTTCACAATAGTTATTAAGTGTTTAGATTCGAGAATTGGTCTTAATTTATTAAATACCAAAAGTAGATATCACGCTCTTTTAGCAATATCGCTATATGTTTATCCCATTTCATATTACTATCTATTATTATACCTAGATATTTGGTGTAGTATACTCTTTCAATTTCCGTATTGCTTATAAAAATTTTTAAGTTATTTGGTACACTATTGCTATAAATTCCAAGCGCCATGAACACAGTTTTTTTCACATTTAACAATAATTCATTTAGTGCTATTCAAGTACTGATGTCACTTAGTAACTTGTTCATATTATCCTGTGTTTGTTCCCATGTACACCCCATACTTACTACTATATCATCTGCATAAGAGATGATATTTCCTTTGGGCATAATAGTTAATAAATCATTAATATAAATTAAAAATAGTAGCGGTCCCAAGATTATCCCTTGTGGTACTCCGGTTTCTACAGGTAGTGCCTTAATTACATGGTTTTTGATTTTTACTACTTGAGTTCCCCGTACTCCATAAGTTTCTAGTTTTGATAATAGGATATTACGATTAACGGTGTCGAAGGCTTTAGCTAAATCCAAGAAAGTTGCAATAGTCGGTATACTGTTGTTCAGATTGTTGTAAATAATACTTGTAATAAGGGCTAGTGCATCCTTGGTACCTTTCTTTTTTTTTTGAAACCCAAATTGGTTATCTAATAATATTTTATTTTTATTTAGGAAACTCAGCAAACGACAATGTATTATTTTTTCTAATAAATTGGCAATGTTGGATATTAATGATATTGGTCTGTAGTTAGTTGCGAGATGTTTGTACCCCGATTTGAAAATAGGTACTACTTCTGCCATTTTTAGTTGTTTAGGCCATATCGACTTCTCGATACATAAGTTAAAAATATGTTCAAGTGGGTAATTACAATATATACTTACTTAAGTTTTTTAAGACTTTTGTATTTATGCCATCTATTCCTCCTGCCTTCTCTTTCATTTCCGAGATATTCTTGAGTATCTCGTTACAGTTGGTAGGGTCTAGAAATATGGTAGATGTGTTTGCTTCTGGTATCTCGTTACAGTTGGTAGGGTCTAGAAATATGGTAGATGTGTTTGCTTCTGGTAATTTATACTTCATTTTGGGCTTTTTAATTTCTTTTGCTAATTTCAAACCAATACTACTGAAAAATTTATTGAAAGTTTCCGCTATACATTCTGTTTGATAAATATTGTTTTGATTTTCTGTTAAATAGTCTATCTTTTTATCATTCTTATTCTTTGTCTTATTAATTTTTCTTTTAACGAAGTCCCACATTTTCTTGTTGTTATTACTAACTTTTTCAAATTCTTTTTTATCAAAATTATATTTTGCTGCTGTTATAACTTTGTTGAGCCATTTTACATAGTTTTTATATTTCTGTTTCAGATTTTCATTTTCGATACTATTTTTCCATTTTTGATAAAGTATTTCTTTAGTTAAGGGGGTTAGTGCGGTAACATACAAGCCAAAAGTACAGCTGGTCGAACGCCGTACGCCTCACGCTCTCTCGAGTCTCCCCACTCTCAAAATTTCACGCGAGACTGTCCACGTACACATAGCGCCGCTTCATCTGTGTGTACATACACATAGAAGCGCTACGTCTGTGTAGACACACACGCAGCGAGCCTTCGTTTGTTTACACGCACACAAGGACACGCGCGGCGTCGTCTACCCTGAGGCTACGTACTTTAAACAACTGTATCTCGAAAACGGTGAAGCTAGGCTTCCTGAAATTTGCAGAGGACATTCAAAGTATTGTTCTTAGTAACATATCTCTTTTTCTTTCAAGTCTTAAGAAAACTTTCCAAGTTATTGACGAAAACGTTCATTTTTTTACATTTCATGACGACGGTCCCATAAGACACCGTGTTAAATTTCGTAACTTTGGGAGCTTATATCTCACAAACGGGGAAGCTAGGCTTTCTGAAATTTACAGATACTGCGTATAATAGTAATATGAGTCTACCCTGCAAGTTTCAAGAAATTCTTAAGAAAAGCCAATATCGCACTAACCCCCTTAAGCAGGATTTCATGATACCTTCGATTATCCGTTTGCTTCTTGGTGTAACCTTCTTGGTTTTCTTAACTACTGTTGCTTTTCTTATTGCTGTCTTTATATTGCTGATTAACAATTCAAGCGCCATATTTGGATCCTCATGTTCTAATATGATGTTCCAATTCAATTTGTTAGCTTCATAATTTAACTTATTATAATTAACAAAACTATAATACTTTTTAGAGTTTTTTTTCCCTTTTATAGTTTTTATTGAGATCATCAGTGGATAGTGATCCGTTATTCTAGAAATAAACTTAAAAGAATTTATATTCTCAAGTTCAGTTTTTAAGAACATATTGTCAATACATGTTCCCAAATTTGAATCTCGAGGATTGGGTCTAGTAATACAATTAAAATAAGGTATGTAACCCAATTCGTAGAGATCATTCTTATACTCTGAAGTTGTTTGGTCATGGTCCATCAAATTAATATTGAAATCACTAATTAAAAAGTGATTTTTGATATTTTTATTACTTTTTAAAAATATAAGTAGATTTTCAACAAATTCTTTTTTTGTTATGTCGTGACATGTATATAATGAGATTATTTTCAATTTTCTTCCTTCTTTCAGATTTATAGTAATATTGAGAAAATTTACTCTACCTACCTCTTCGGTGGTATGCGTTGAGTTAATGTGTTTATTAATATACACAATTGCACCATCTGATTTATTTATATCACTGTGATTGTAGTACATATCATAATTGTAGTCATTTAGATTATACAATTCATGGTGTAGTAAAAAGCCTGTTTCTGCACAAACTATTATATCTGTCTTGGTTTTAAAGTTTTGGATGAAGATTTCAAGATTTTTATGATTAGTTTATAAGCCTCTTATGTTGACGAAAAGTATTGAGAAATCATCAGTATTTATAAAATTGTTTATAGATTCACTATTAAATAAGATTGTTTCATATTTATCATCAAATTCAAATTCTAAATCCATTATTGTATTTGTTGAGGTTTGTGGTAAATTAAGAAACAATTATTTAATAGAGAGAGATAAATATAGAGACTTTATTTAAGTGGCAAAACGCCAGTCGGCACGTCCGACTTACATCCCAGTTGAATAGCGAGAGAGGTAAGAAACATTCTAAGTGCGCTACACTGCGCTCGCGTCTCACGCAACTCTCATACAGACATACTGGAGTGGGGAGACACTCATGTGTGTGTTTCGTCTGCCGTCGCTCGGCAGACGCGCATACCATTGTACCTATCCTTGCGTACAGCGCGCCGCATGTTGAAACATTCAAATATTCCAACACGCCTCCTTGAATTTTCAATATTATAATTAAATGTTAATTCTTTCATTCAGTCATACAGTAATTTTCAAGTATAACATCGTTAATAGATTTCTTTTGTTTCAAATCACGCTCAACGCTTTTCTATTTTTCAAAAACTTCATCTTATCTAACCTCTTTGTTAACATATCTGCTAGATTAAATTCTGAGTCTATTTTTACAATGTCAATTATTCCATTTTCGTAGTTTTCATTAACTTAGTGATACTGCACTTCAATGTGCTTTGAATTTTTTGTAAAATTACCAAATTTTGCGATTGCAATTGCGCCTGAGTTATCTTCATACATTTTAATTGGTTTATCAAATTTTATGTTAAATGATTCGCATAATAAATTTCTAATAAACAAGATTTCTGTCCCTGCTTTGGGCATAGCAGTATATTCTGCAAAAGTAGAACATTTTGTTACTGTACTTTGTTTATGCGGTTTCCAAAAAATTAAATTTCCATATAATCTAATTACAAAACCTGTTGTAGATTTTCTATCTACATTATCTCCTGCATAGTCAGAATCTACCATACAATGTAATACTTCGCTGCGAACATTATCATAGTACGTTAGCTTTAAATCTTTAGTCTTAAATAAGTATTTCAAAATTCTCAATGCATATTTAAAGTGTTTTTGGTCATAACAACTTTGGTAACGACTTAAATAATTAACGCTATATGTTATATCTGGCCTTGTGCCTGTATTGATATATAATAATTCGCCGATTAAATTTCTGTATTTTATTCTTTCATCTATTTCATTTGCTTGTTCTAATTTTAGATTACTTTCCATTGGAGTATCGTATAATTTTGCATTTTCAAGGTTGTATTTTGTATCCAATGATTCAATATATTTGGTTTGACTTAAGGTCATTTTACTTTTATCGTCACTGTAATCAATATCAATACCGATGTATTGACTAATTTTGTCTAAATCCTTCATTGCAAATCTTTTCATCAGACTAGCTTTTACTTCATTTATTTTACTTTTATCTTTATAACAAATTAAGAGATCATCTACAAAGACTAGATTATATATTGAATCTTTGCTTGTATTATTTACATATAGACAGTAATCATAGTTACTTCTTACAAAATTTAATTTCTCGACATATTCGTTAAAACAATCATACTATGCTCTAGGACTTTCTCTAAGACCATACAGAGCCTTTTGCAATTTGCAAACTTTATTGTCTCCAGTTTTATAACCTTTTGATACATTAATGTACACTTCTGATTTTACATTGCCATTTAAAAATGCCGTTTCAACATCCATTTGTTCTATAAACAAATTATTTTTACAACTGTAAGACAATAACATTTTCAACGTTTGCATTTTACCTACAGGTGAATAAACATTTTCAACATATTCCTTTTGTTGGAATCCTTTTACAACTAATCTCGCTTTATAAGTATCGTTATTTTTCTTTTTATAAACCCATTTAACATCAATGACCTTTTTATCTTTTGGGCTTTCGACAATTTGTCATGTGTGCTTTTTCTTTAAACTGTTTATTTCGGAATCCATTGCTATTTGCCATTGTTTATATTCGCTGGAGTTTATCGCCTCCTCGAATGTATTTGGTACATTTGCATCAATATAATTTACATAAATAAAGTGAGTAACTGGATTTCCGTATCTATTTACTGGACTTTTCTTTCTTTGAGATTTTCGTGGTATTTTTAGTCTATCTCTATTTTCGTTGTCTTCGTTATCAGATTCGTTATCGTTTACATTATTCGCATCGATTAATTCAATTTGCTCTCCTCTACTTTCACCGAAGGTCGCAGTAGAGTGAGAAGGATATTCAGAATCGCTGTTGTTCGTTTCATTTAATTCTACGTTAATTTCAGAATCACTATTTTCGTTTTCTAAACAGATTAACTTTATACTATCTTCTATTACATCAACATGCCTTGCAGTAATTACTTTATTATTAACTAAGACTTTATAACCGTTTTCAACGTATCCTACTAATACACATAGTTGTGCCTTATTATCCCACTTACTTTTCTGTGACGTCCCGAAATGAAAACTTTAATTATTTATTTAATTCGTCTTTATTATCGAGAGCGCGCAACTTCCAGTTTGCGCCGAGCGGTTTACACAAGTGGATTATCCTTTTAGCGTGGCGTGAGAAGGCAAGGAGGATGGATAGGATTTCGTCCAGACTCGAGAGTCTAGTGACAGGAAAAATGTTTTATTTAAATGAATAGCCTTTTAAATGACTTACTTTGTATCGTTGGTTATTTATTTGTTGTCCTGGGGTTTACAATATCTCTCTACCTCTTTCTCTGGTTGAAACTCTCGTTTAATACTACACTCCTTGTAATCACTTTTATTTATTCGTCACAAAAATAACTCTTTTTATAATTCTTAGGGCTGCTTTTACAATAACTACTATTCTAACGAACGATTTGTTTTACGGAAAACCGGACTGCACTCTTAGCGGGCAAAACTTGGACTGAGGGCCGCTGCCCTTTACAATGAACTGTCGGAGTTTCCCGGACTCGTATCTACGAGCGTGATTATCTGGTCCGGTCTAATACTAATAACTCTAATCTTTGCTGCCCAGGCGATCACACTATTTATTCAGGTGTGAAGTACCTGGGTCCCCACCTTATGCACCGATATCGATCTCCTATAGTTCGGAGCCCGATATCGATACATGCAGGGTCATAAATCACGGGCATGTTGGTTACCGCGTTCATGCATTATCAGCGCTAGTTTTGGAGCCGATAATGCATCTCGCTTTTGTGCTCCGTGCCGACAGCGGTCATCCGACATCTCAAGTTTTATGGCTTTGTTTTTCATTGTCTCGATCTTTTGGCAACCGCGACTCGTCACCAAGAAGGAATTTTGTTTGTGTCATTTTAACTCTCTTCTTCTTATTTAATTAAGAAATTATTTGAGAGAGAGAATTAAAATACACATATATACGAGCGCAGGCCGTCACATTTCCTTAGAGCTTCCGGAACTCTCACGGAGACTCTACTTCCGTAAATTTAAAAATTTTTAATATTTGGCTTTATCCCGAAAAATATTTCATAAGGAGTTTTATTCTCTGAGGTGTTTGCAATTGTTCGATTTTTTAAATAAGCTACCGTTTTCATTATTTCCGGCCAATATCTTCTATGAATTTTTGTTTCCCTCATTAAGCATCTACCTATATTCATTGCTGATCTATTATATCTCTTCGCTACTCCATTTAATTCGTGGACGTAGGGTGGACATGTCAATAATTCTATTCATTTTGATTTTACAAAATCGAAAATTTCGCGATTTAGATATTCTCTACCGTTATCACATTGCACCTTTTTAATTCTCTTATTAAATTTATTTTCTACTAAATTTACGAATTCAATAAAAGATTTTACCGTCTGGTAATTTTACATTTACCGGATCTTTTAAAACTATATACTTCTCAAAATATTTATCGCTTTTAATAATATGGTCTGTGGAAACTGTCCAATAATTAATTTATTTCGTTACCTTCGCATTCTCTATTTACGCTATAAACTGTTATGTCCTTTACTTCTGGGCCGCATACTTGTGTTGACCACGTCTCGGATGATGAACCCTACTGCTCGTCCGTTGACTTGTTTTGATTTGAACTGCGTCCGCGTCCTCTGCCTCGATTGTAGCTTCGTTGGTTTCCACGTTCTCTTCTCGATGATTGGGCACCTCTGCCTCTGCCGCCTTGTTGGCCTTTCCAACAATCCTTCTGATAATGTCTGACTTTGCCGCAAGTAAAGCACTGTCCGTTTGTGTTTGTTGAGAATGTGCTTGCGTTATTCTTCTTTTCTGAATTATTTTTGACTAAATTGTTTTCTTTGATTTTACGTAATCTACTGTCTTTTCACTTTCTGGAATGACGTCGATAAAGTCATCAATATAACTGTAACTTGCTGGTAATGCTTTGATTATGTATCGCATTTTCTCAGTTTCATCTATCTTTCCTCCGGCTGCTTTAAATTCGTTCACCGCTTTCTCAAATTCTACGAAGAATTCTTCAACATCTTCATAATTCTTTAATTTAATATCTTCAATTTTTCCTCGGCATATTATTTGTAATGGCGTGGATTTCGTGACATATAATTTATCCAAATTCGGAATCATTTCATAAGCTGATTTGCACTCACAAACATATTCTAATTGCTTATCTGAAATAGTGCTAATTAATATATTTTATACCACTCTAACCTCAAAATCACAACTTTGGTATGATTTTTCGGCGCTCGTGGTATAAAATACCGTTCGAAACGAGTGCGGAAGATGATTATTTACTTCATGTGACATTTCGCACTCGCTTCGCTCGTGCGAAAAACGTCATATGAAGTAAATCATCACCTTCCGCACCAGTGTCGAAATGTACTATCTTGCTTTTAAATCCTTTTTCTTCCATTCATCTGCTTTATCTGTCTCAGCCCGTTCGGCTTGCTCTTTGCACTATTTATATTCTAATAGAGTCATTAAGCGAAATTTCCAACTTGTGTAATTTGCACCATCAAAAATGGGAATAACTATATCTTCGATTTTTGCTTGCTTAGCCATCGCGACTTCTTTTAATTTAATATCTTCGTACACTTTTATTACTTTATTTAGCGTAATTACTTTCTGCACTATTTTCACAAAACGTTTTTCAGCAATCTTTTCCTCAATTATTTCTTCGCTTTCATCTTCAACGTCATCTAGCATTACTTCTTCTTTGGTTTTTACTTTTCCTTTAGTGTCCATTTACCACATGTATAACCTCAAATTCTGCCACGTGCTCTATTCTTGCACCGTGCAGCGTGCTTCACACAAGAAATCTAATCTGCTCGCAACGGCTTGAATTTTCATAAATTTTCCAAAAATTCTTTCTTCTATCACTTAAAGATATATTTTATTATTTATTCACATTTGTATTTTTCTTAGTTTCGCATTTTTCCTTCAATATTTTTCACTGCAAACTTTTCGCGAGCCACGTGTTTTCCTCTACCTTCCCCGAAGATCTGGTAGAGAAAAAAGATAGTTCCATACTAATCACTGACCTGCTACCATGTTGAGATTTGTGTTAAATTAAGAAACAATTCTTTAATAGAGAGAGATAAATATAGAGACTTTAAGTGGCAAAACGCCAGTCGGCACGTCCGACTTACATCCCAGTTGAATAGCGAGAGAGGTAAGAGACATTCTAAGTACGCTACACTGCTCTCGCGTCTCACGCAACTCTCATACAAACATACTGGAGTGGGGAGACGCTCATGTGTGTGTTTCGTCCGCCGTCGCTCTGCAGACGCGCATACCATTGTACCTATCCTCGCGTACAGCGCGCCGCATGTTGAAACATTCACATATTCCAACAGTATTTATATGTCTTGCTCATTTTGTGAGTTTACTGTTTTATTGATTGTAGGTAAGTTAATTTCCTTGTCAATGACGTTACCGTTTGTGTTGTTTGATGGTAATGTAACTTCTTCGTTAGTTGCTTTATCATTAGATTTTAGTTGGTAAAGAAGATTTCCATTAAATCCCAGGAATTTTGGTATATTTGGTGTAATTGGATAATCAGTTGTTCTAATCTTTTTATTAATTATATGCTTTAGGTACTCACATTTTTCTGTGTCCGTGGTTATATGTTCTGTGTTTCTTATTAGGTTGTATTTTTTATTTTCATAGCACAATTGGTACATTTAATTTTGTTTTTTTCAAGGCAATCTTTTGTAAGGTGATCACCCGCACAACGTAGACACATATTCGTTTTTACATTTATTCCCGCTATGGCCAATTCTACCACACTTGAAACAAGATCTTATGTTGATGTCGTCGTAAGCACGACAACATTGATAACCTATGTATAATTTGTAATTGTTATTCCGTATGAATGTTATGTCTCAGCTGATGTCTCATATGCTCCACAGTACAGAAGTAATCTGTTCCTTCAAAATTTCTATGATTTATGTCTTCTTCAAGTGCGTCCCTTTCCATGTTATTATCAATATTAAACACTAATAATCTTGGATTTTCGAGTTCTGCTTGCTTAACATTGAAATCATGTCCTATTTTATTTTTCAGTAATTCCTCCATGTGTGGTACATCTTCTTTGTTTGTACATTTGATTATAACAGTACCATCTTTATTTTCGTTTATTTTTCCAACTGGTAGTATTATATCATTCAGTAGCCTGTTCACAACTATATTATGCACTTTCTTTTTCATATCATGTATCTTAGCTTGTATAATGATAGGCGGCACGTGGCTTACTAACCTCTTGTCTCGTGTTATAGCACCAGCATATGTTATCTGTTCTATAGGTCTTCTTTCTTTAATTAGCTTTAATTCATTTTTACTTTTATTAAGAAGTTCTTGTAGTAGGCTATTTCTATCTCTCATTTCATGTACTAATTCTTTGTATAATATAAGATTTGCTTGTAAATTTGTGTAGTCATCCTCTTCTTTTCCTACAATCGTTAAATTCAGTCTTTCCAAATTTTCACCCACAACTGAATCAGCAACATTACTTAAAACACTTTCTTGCACTTTTTCTTGTTCACTTATTTTTATTTGAGCAATAATTTGTCTTGCTGTATTGTTTAACACATTTTCGTTATATTTTGAGGTTAAGTCTACATATATCACTATGCTGTGGATAGATCACTAGCACGTTCGTCAGATATTTTCCTTGCTTTAGTCTTTTAAAATCTGATTTGTAAAAGACATCTTCACAAATGACACACACTACACAACTAAATGTTTTCCCTGGATGGTTTTTTATGAATTTTATTTCACCAGGATCTGACGGAAGATCCTCGTCATCCGCCATGTTGGATCGTATTTGCATTGATTTCAGATTTCAATTTTGCAGAATTCTTATGACTTTAGGACTTCGTGTTAAGGAATTTTAAATTACTGTTCATTATAAATTAAATTATCTCTGTAGTTTGGCCGTTACATTTTAGTACACAAAGTTTATATATTAATAGTGTAGCATATGGGATTTCTCTAATGTTGTCTTTTTCATTTTCAAATATTTCATGAATTAGTTGAATAACCTCTGCACATCTGTTACTTGTAAACCAATTTTTAGGCTCCATTTCATATGAAAATCATAAAATATAAAATAATTCTAAACAATAACATTTCAAATTTCTAAAAATTAGTTTATTTTAAACGAAAATTCGTCGACAGCTCCGATAAACGACGCAATTAAAGGAAAAATAAATAACACCATAAATACATTTCTTTCCTTAAAAGCGAAAAGGAATCTCGCGAAACCGCCGCCCCTCCTTTTTCTACGCAAATAATCACATCATTTTCGCAAATTATTCGCAACCATAACCTCCAGTGTATACATTATCTCTCTCTCTCTCTCTCTCTCTCTCTCTCTCTCTCTCTCTCTCTCTCTGTCTCTCTCTCTCTCTCTCTCTCTCTCTCTCTCTCTCTCTCTCTCTCTCTCTCTCTCTCTCTCCCTCTGGCGCGCGCGCACGCTCGCGCAAAACAAAGAAGTAGAAATATATCTCGACGACCTCATGATATTTGACGATACGATGGAAATTCATAACAAGTGTCTTAGACGCGTACTAAAACGACTACTAGGCGCCAACCTTACAGTTGAGCCCAAAAAATGCCAATTTCTTAAACGTGAAGCCCACGTCCTTGGCCACATTGTGGGAGAAGGAGTCATCAGAATAGATCCCAAAAAGCTGGAAGCTGTCCGCGACTAGCCAATGCCTACAAACGTGAAAAAGGTAAAGCAATGGCAGGCATTTGCTAGCTATTTCAGAAGATACATTCCAAATTTTGGCCATATCGCTTATCCGATATCGAAATTGCTGCACAAAGACGTTAAGTTCACGTGGGGCAGCGAACAACAAGAAGCGTTTGATAAGCTCAAAAAGTTATTGTGCAGTGAGCCAGTATTAGTAACTCCAGACTAATCAAAGCCCTTTATCATAACGACAGACGCGTCAGATTACGCTCTGGGTGCAATATTAAGCCAAGGAGAGATCGGCAAGGATAGAGCGTGCGCCTACGCATCGAGGCCTTTGAGGGACAGGGAACTCCGCTATCCAACATATGATAAGGAGTTATTGGCCATTGTCTTTGCAAAAGAGCAATTCAGACATTATATTTACGGTAGGAAGTTCACGGTTGTAATAGACCACGAACCTTTAAAATATTTTCATACATCAAAAAAGCCCGATCTACGTTTTAATAGATTAAAGGCCGCGCTTATAGGATACTCATTCGATATAGTGTACAGGCCTGGTAATCGCAATGTAACAGCTGACGCACTATCACGTAATCCAATCATGCGTGACGGCGAAGCAAACCCCGAACGACCGCGCGTGGAACTTTATCAACTAGCTGACGAGCAGGAAGAAAAGGCAAGCAGGTTCTCGGATGCACCGCCACCAAGAATCTTTGTTTCAAGGTCAGTTGAAAAGAAGGGTTTAGATCGCTGCAAGAAAATAAAAATAGATAAATCAGATTCAAAAAACTCACAGGAGACACGAGCTTGCAAGAAAATACACAACGATAACGCACTCGTATACAAGGCAAACGAATTTTTGGCCGTTAGGAATGTTGAAGATGGATTTTTCCTATGCCAAGCCACTCATAATATCTACCATGGCGACAAAACACTACACATACGGTGGTTTTCTGACATTCCAAATCAACACAACACATATGCCCTAGACTACGAGAATAATATAAGCTCTGCTTCAGTACTTAGTAATGTCACACTAAACCCCGCTGGAAAAAATAAATACAGAGTAAGCACTATCGAGTTTAAACGTATAACTGAAATTTTACAACAATCTATCAAGCTCACTCCACTCGAACCTGAAAACGATAGCGTTCAAACAGAACCTATAGATGCTGTTCTAACAACAAGTAGCCCAAAATTAACCCCCAATCTGACGCGATTGAGTAAAGATAAGAAACGCGCTCGAGAAACAAAGTTATTTGTATCAAGAATTAAGCACAGAATTCGAAAACCGCGTAAGAAAATGGTGCATACTACTATCTCGTCTAGCTCACTCTCGCAAAGACAGCGTACACTACCTGCGTTATTTGAAGCTACTGACTCAGCTGATAACGAGCCACTTTTGAATCAGCCAAGGCATACACCTATAAGCGAATACATAGAACCGCTTGAAGTTGTAACATTCAACAGTGAAATTACCTTGCCAGAAGAAACTATAGCTAAGTGTCCCACCCCTCAAGAAGAAAATTTCCTAATTGCACAAAATTTTCAAAATGAAAATACTCTGAAACATTACAAATACCAACACATAAAAAGCAAATGCCCCGGCTCCAAGAATTTATGCTACCGCAAGTAACTGATAAGATGCATGCAAAACTAAGAGTCAACCTGCAGGAACACATCTATCACGGAAAAGAAGGGTACGTATAGACATATGGGAAGTAGACACCCAATCAAACAAGGCACTTACACATAGGGTCGGTGACGAGGTAAAACATGGAAACCACTCACCTCCCAATACCGTAGGGCCAGATAAGGAAAAAACCATTCTAAATACTCCTAACGTACCAGTTTATCATCCGTTACGCAAAACAGATGATATGAGTATAGGATCATCTTCACTTAAGAAGGTATCCGAGGAAGGCAATGGAATTGATACGATAGCCCCAAAATCAGACCGGGTTAAAGCAAAAACTCTTCATGATCCCTTTTTCGATGACGGCCCAGAAATATCGGCTTATATAGAAGACTTCGAAGGGATTCCAACTCCGAGAGAGCGCGAGGCTCTTCACATTACGTTTCCTCGCGCAGTTCTGCTAACGTGCTGACGCACATATATGTACGTAAGAAGAGGTGCGCTGACCCCGAGTCAGCGTTATATCGCTCAGATGACATATCAAGTCTTCGTATCGGTAACTGACTTTTTCACTCGCTAATCAAATTAACGCAACTGAATATTTCAGCGTTAGAACTTAGAAGACGCTTATTAAAATCTACAGTACTAAATCAGTGCGGAGACCCAAATTCGGCAAAAAAAAATCTTAGCATCTGACAATCATTACGGGGACATGGATTGCGCATACATTTTTGCGCGCGAATTTGATAAAAATATTTGCATCCACTACGAAATATCTGCAGATAATACGGTATATTGTCACCTCATCGCCAATAAAACCACGCATTTTATTCATTTACATTTGACGGGGAGGCACTTCATACCTTGCCTTCCTACTGCGGATAAGAACGACCCTGGAGCCGACTCATCGCCCGGAAAATTCAATAATCCAGAAAACGGAGATGATAATTTTTCGCCTAGCTCTGGCAACGCGAACACGCACAGTCAAGCCTAGCCGCAAAATGCTCTCGAGCTCCTTCCTCGTAGCGAGCATAGAAGGAGCGGTGGCGCTCAAAATCAATTAGAGAACTCCAAATTATATTTGCTACCCAGGCTCGCCGAGCGAGCATGTGTGCTGAGCAACACACTACATATGACTCCGACTGTTTAAGTGAGAGCGAAACTTCTGATAACAATATAGAGATAAGCGGAGATCAGATTCTTAACCCAACAGATGGAGGCAGCGTAAGCAGTGCCTCTCAATCTCAGTCACTCGGCAATGATGAAAATATACAATCAGCGCGTAATAAACTGCTGCAGCGCTATCTAGTCGTAGAGGCTAGACCACCGCGCGAAAAACCAACATGGGCTCTACCAGAAGGTGAAAAATCACCCCCATTCGCAAAATTAACCGTGTTAAGCGAAGACCCGTTCACGTATAAAGAAAATATCGTGTATTTAGCTTCCGCAGACAGATTCCTCAAAACGGAAATTTTGGAAGCATTTCTAGAAAGAGGATACCTAAACGCTGAAGAACTTACAAGTAGAGAGTTCGAAGTCGGTAAAATTAACATTTCACTGGCGCGAGATATAAGCATGATCGGCGTTTACGTCAAAAACCATATTGACGATAGACCGCTCAGATCAGGTATTAAAAA
This sequence comes from Torymus aiolomorphi, assembly GCA_036365515.1. Taxonomy (NCBI): domain Eukaryota; kingdom Metazoa; phylum Arthropoda; class Insecta; order Hymenoptera; family Torymidae; genus Torymus; species Torymus aiolomorphi. The sequence continues at coordinate 60,239,192 of CM070875.1, read as the reverse complement.
ATGTTTGCGTACCCTAAAGGCAACAGTCAAAGCCAAAAACATTAAAACTATGGCTATAATTACAGATCTAGCCATCCTCTCTACTGCCGAGTGGGCATACTTTGTTGAACAATTTGCGCACATGTTTGCCGGTACGCCTCTTATCGTCGTCATGTATAACATAACTTGCCTGTTCCGCCCGTGTAGGAAAGATATAAGCTTATGAAGGAATATCACAAAGCAACTATAGGCGAACATCGGGGTATCAATAAAACCTATAGTAAGATCGCAAAAGAATACTATTGGTGAAATATGCGCCTGGATGTAAACAGTTTGTCCTTAGATGCGCTACTTTCCAGAGCAATAAGCTGATCAGAGTCAAAAGCAAATTACCAATGCTGATAAGTAATACTCCGGCATTACCTTCTGCGCAACTTTCGCTTGACTTCTACGGCTCTCTCGAAGAGACGAGCGAAGGCTTCAGATATATCTTATCCGCGCAAGATGCGCTGACTAAGTATATCATCCTCACACCTGTCAAACGCGGAAACGCGGAGGAAGTAGCTCGAGCCCTTACTGAGCGAATTATTTGCTATTTTGGCCCTCCGACAGCTATACTGCCAGACCAGAGCACACATTTTAGAAACAAGCTCCTAGAAGAATTTGCAAAATATTTCAAATTAAGAAATATTGCACACAGCTTATCATCCACAATCAAACGGATCAATCGAGAGGATGCACCATACTTTAACCGAATATTTGCGCAAGTATGTGCAAATCAAAAACGACTGGCCGAATTGGACAGCTATTTGTCAACACGCATATAACTGCACAGAGCACGAGAGTACTAATTTCTCGTCCCACGAATTATTATTTGGTATAAAAGCTCGCACGCCATCAAGCTTTCCGTCGAAAGAACAATTTCTCACCTATAATGATTACGTCAGCGACATGACATCTCAAACACAACTTCAAACCATAGCAGCAATGAACGCAGTACAGACAAAATATCGCTCGAAATAATACTACGACCGTAAACTTAACACCAAACACTTTCGAGAAGGCGAGTTAGTATATCTACTAAAGGAGCCTAAGAAAGAAAAATTCGCTGTAGAATACGAAGGACCCTACGAAATAACGAGAATAAACTACCAAATATATAACGTTCATATTCAAAACGAAAACTTTTAAAAATAGTACACATGACAAAATTAAAAGAGCTACTCTAGTAAAAACTGGCGATATATACCTTCCGAAATATATAAGAAAATTTTTTTATTAACTAAGAAAATTCGTTTTTTTTTGCGGCTCACGGACGCAGCAAAAAAAAAAAAAAAAAAGGAAGGAACATAACAAAAAAAAAAGAATTTTCATTGCGTACACGTTTAATAACACACGTGTCCTTTTTACAGGGACCCGTTAACTAGTTGCATAGTATCAGCTCAACACGTAACATTACTCAACGACTCTTCAGGCATCGTATTCGAAAATATTGGAAACCTTGCAACATCAAATACGCAATGGAACATCATTCAGAAGATAAACCTCCAACTATTTTTCCTGGAAGATCAAGAGGAATTCAAAGCCTGGGAAATTGTAAATAGCACCTGCGAATTAGTATCTGACATGTGCGAATTATTACAAAACACTCTACAACAATTACAAGAAAATTCGATGGCTACTGCAGATCTGGCCAGCCTCATTCAAGGCCACAATCCGACTTTCACGGAGCGCAGAAAGAGAGCCATGTTGCCATTCATAGGTCGCATAAGTCGGATACTATTCCGAACTCTCGACGAGGACAGCCTAACCGAAATTGAGAATTTAGTAGAAATTTCGGCTAACGAATAAAAAAAACGAACCAGTCTGTTAGCCTCCCAAACAGAAATAATGGAATCACACCTTAACCTCTCTAACGCAAAAATAGTAGAATTGCGTAAACACATAACAAAAATTGATGCGTTGGAAAAAGAAATTTCCGTAATCCACCTTTTGGAACTTATACACGATACAGTAATGGCTCTTTCAGAACACGCTGCTCAACATGCGCGTAATATACAAACAATTACAAATGCAATTTTATTTGCTACTCGGGAAGTAATTCATCCGCGCTTAATATCACCGGAAGTTATCCGAAATTCGGCCGCCACCGTACGCAGCACACGAAATGACGTTACTTTCCCTCTTTCGGACTCCGACGTCGTAATTACAAAATTATTCGATATAGCAGATATCCAAATTATATTCACAAAGTATTACCTAATTTATCGTATTTCGGTATCCCTAATGGATATGCAAAAATACACATTATATAAGGCCACACCTCCCCCAATACAACAATTTTTAGGAAATTCATCTAACACTTTTACTTACATATGGCCAAAACACCCATATTTAGCTATCAGCAATACTAGCCAAACGTACATACCAATGAACCTTCACACATTAGATAAATGCAAGGCAATCAATGCGTTACGAATATGCAAAAATACTGAACCCGTTCACGAGATAAACGATAACGCTTGCTGCGAGGTAAAGTCAATTGCCATAGGCTTGACGGATAATTGGGCGCCTTAAAATTATCACAACTACGCCAAACTTGTTGGGTGCGCCTTCACGCAACCAATTCGTGGGTCTATTCAACTGTTGCTATCGAACACATGTATGTGCAATGCCGTCGCGGCGACCATTATTCCTTCCGCTTATCGGGTACAGGTATTCTCAAATTACAACCGGAATGCTCGACCCATACATCCCACGCGCTTCTCATTCCATCTCGGAAAATAAACAACTATAACCCTGAAATTACCCCTTTAAAAGGCTCTCTTAACGTAACATCCATAATTAAAGAAGCCCTGGGTAATGTCGAGTTTTCCCACCTAGTAACACAAACCATCCACGACAAATACGTCAATGCCACAACCGGAGGCAAAAGCCTCCTCGATAACGCTCCATTCCCTAGTTTAAGGGGTTGCCATACTCGATTTCAGACAACAAATCTGTTTTACCATCTAAGCGTAGTGATAACTGTACCAAATTCCACCGTCAGATGGCGTTAAGCACATAGCGAATTGCCGCCTTATGGTTTGTACCGCGTGTGTGTGCGCGTGCGTGGATGCGTGCGTAGATGCGTGTGTACGTGCGTGCGTGCGTGTGTGCTGTGTGGGAGCGCGCGCAAGCGTTACGTACATAAAAACAATTGTAAATCGTATTTGATATTGAAGGTGATTCGAACGCGACTCCCCAGACAAAGAAGTGCTAAATGCAGAGGTTACCTAAAACTAAAAAAAAAGTTTTAATGTGATTTATTTATTTAAAAATATAGAGATAGGCAATCTATTATAAATAAAGTGTATTTAGCATGACTAAAATATCTTTTTTTACAAAATGTCGATATTATAGAAACTAGATATTGCAACTCAAAAAAATTATTGATAAATCACGGGAATCTTTTTTTGTTTCTCAACCGATTTCATTTTTGAAGGTTTCATTTTGTTTCTTAAGTAATTTCATGGGGACTTCAAAATTCAAAAAGAAAAAAAAAATTAATAATTTTGAATTTTTGAGGAAAAATTCAAAATTATTAAAAACCCAGAAAGTTATAGCCAATAAAAAAAAATTATTTTTATAACCTCGTTCACAAATTTATGAACAACTAGCTATAACTTTCTGAGTTTTAAATAATTTTTAATTTTTCCTTCGGCGAGTCCTCATGAAATAACTTAAGGAACAAAACGAGACCTTCAAAACTACAATCGGTTAAGAAACAAAAAATATTAAGGTGCTTTATCAATAATTGTTTGTTCTGACGATATCTGTTTCTGAAATATCGACATTGTGTTCAAAAAGTTGTCTTAGTCATGTTGAATACTCTTTATTTATAATACATTGACTATTTCTATCATTTTAAATAAATAAATCATATTAAAACTATGGTTTTTTTTAAATTTTAAGTAACCTCTGCATTTAGCACTGCTTTGGCTCGGGAGTCGCGATCGTACCACCTTAATATTCTCTTGAATACTTCCTCTTGAATATCCTCTTGAATATTTCATTTTGAATATTTTCTTGAATATTTCTTCTTGAATATCCTCTTGAGTACTTGCTCTTGATTATCCTCTTGAATGTCATCTTGAGTATTTGCTCTTATCCTCTTGACTATCCTCTTGAATATTCTCTTGAGTGTTTATCTCGTACATTTTCTTGAGTATTTCCTCTTGAATATCCTCTTGATTATCCTCTTAATTATCCTCTCAAGTGTTTATCTTATACATTTTCTTCAGTATTTCCTCTTGAGTATTTCTTCTTGAATAACCTCTTGATTTCCCTCTTATCCAATCTCAAAGACTTTCCTAGAGCGGGATCCAGAAGATGGATTAGACCGGCTTATTCGTGCGCACTCCTGAAGACAAATCTACGGGCATACGTCTCCATGATCTGCTACTTGGTCATGTACGATCGAAGCGAGTGCAGCGGCTATCGTATTGTTCATAATGTCACTGTTGCTGCTGTCGTTGCCCTGACACATATCTGCGCAGCAGAAATAACCACAAGGAAATAAAAACTATCGCTGCTGTTACTTTTGAGATGCTTCTGCGACGAAGAGGAACTGTTCTGGTTGATTGCATAGAGTTGGGGCTTGAGAAGGACGACATATAAATTTTGGGTATAGCAGACGATATTCTCTGCTTCTGCTTCATCTTTTGCATCTGTGAAGACTTATTGGCGTGGGCATGGGGGTCTTTTCAGGACTGAAGAACTAGTGCCTGACAACTGGCTGGGCAGCACCGGTTGTCTTATTCGTTATGTGTCGTAGCTTCTTGTTGTTTGACCTCGTTAAGTCAATGTTTGTTCACTGTTATCATTTAGCTAATACTGCTGATGCTGCTGCTGCTCTTGGAAGACATCTGATTTCTGCAGCATTTGTGCTGTCGAAACTGGAGCATTTGGCAATGTATTGATCGTGAAGCCCGCCTGACTGACGTTGAGTTTAAGATATGGCCTTTGGGACATCATTGACGGAGATGACATGATTGATAAAACCTTATTGATTCCCAGTCCTCTTGATCGAAAAAATCTTCACGATTGATAAAATCCTCTTGATTGTCAGTCCTGTAGATCGACAGTCCTCTTGATCGATAGTCCTCTTGATTGTCAGTCCTGTAGATCGACAGTCCTCTTGATCGATAGTCCTCTTGATCGACAGTCCGCTTGATCGACAGTCCCCTTGTTCGACAAATTTTAAATAATGGCTTGATAACTTTTCAGAATTAAATGGTTCTACTTCAAAAATCTCTGTTCATGCTTCATGGCTATAATCTGTAAATATATTTCAAGTATTATTGAAAATTAAATGTATAAATTATATATGAAAATGTAATGTTATGAAAAATTAAGTTTATTTTTACTAGGTACATTTCCAAAACAGATAAGGCATCTGGAATTAAAAGCTTATTAATTTGTTTAAATATTTTACTTGTTTCAACAAAATCATTAACAAAATCACATTGCCTTCTAAGTCTTGGTAATTTTTACAAAGAAATCAAACAAATTTTGATAGTTGAATAACAATCCTTCACTTTATGTAGAAGACGAACTCAACAGAACCTATTTTTTTTTTAGTAAAAGTTCAAAATAGTACATTACGCAACTAGTGCGTAAAGCGAGTCATTTTGGGTATTGTTTGTCGCCCTCGCTTCGCTCGGGCCCGTTCAAAGATTACTGACTTTCGCACGTGTTGCGTTTACTATTTTTTATAACTGAGCGCGTGATACTCTACGTTAAATGCCTGTTCAGCGTGCGTAAAGTATCCGAATTTCTTTCACGAGTGCGTAAAGTGAGTACTTCACGCACTGAGTGTGTGAAGAACTCACTTTACGCACTACTTTACGCACTAGTGAAAAAAGGAGGTACTTTACGCACGCTAGACAGGCACCTAAAGTCGAGTTTTATGCACTCAGTTATAAAAAGTATTTATTGCATTTAAATGAAGTTATGACATAATATTGTATATCACATTCGATGTTAAAGATTATTATACTAATACGCCTAGCTGTAAAATAATGTTTGCTCATGCTACTTGTATGCGCATGGTCATTCATTCAACATTATTTACAGTATAATAATAACTCCTAAAAATAGTTTTACTGTACAAAAATAATATGTTTAATATTTAATATTATAATATTGTAATAATGAAGAGCGGATCTTCTATATTCCAGTTTTTGTTTTACTCATTTTCTGTATATAGCATACATTCTATAATTACAATAAATTATATATAATTACATATTTCTGTTCTATAAAAAAGCTTTAAAAAACTAAATATAAAATATTTAATTATTAATAGCTTATTACTCATAATGCTATATAAAATGCTTTCAAGCGTCTTACTTATAATTGGTTGTTTCAGCAATATCTTTAACACATGGTGCATATTATTTACCATATAAATCTAAATACTGAAAAATATTTATAATTTATAAAAGTAATATATTCAGTTTTTTAAAGATTTGTTATAGAAAAGTAATACATAATTATATACTTTATATACACATAGCTTTTTTCTGTGGCCTTCAACCATCATGAACAAAATTTTTTCATAAAAATAATGGATTAAGGCCATGTGAAACCGTGAATTTCAATATATTTTAAATCAACATTCAAGCGTCTATTCGGAAAAAAATGTTGTCAAGCGCTCCGTACACATAAACCCTATATGCAGGAATTTTTTTGAGTGATTCTATTAGCACTTTCGTTAGTTATGCTCGTTTAAAAAGTAGCTTAATTGCAGATTCCTAATTACCGAGAGTACGGTTTTTATTTAATTAAATAAATTCTCATCATTTTTTTGGAAAAACACGTTTGTCAAGCGCTCCGTATATGTTAATATTATACTCAGATTTTTTTTTTTGGATGATTCTATTGGTATTTTCATGAGATATCCATGTTTGAAAATTATGTCGGTATTTAACATCACCTTAAAAATACTTTTTGGGCTTTACTACAAAAATAGGTTCTGTCGAGTTCGTCTTCAACATAAAGGGAGGAATTTTTATTCAACTACATCAAAGACAAAAATTTGTTTGATCAATTTGTAAAAACTCTACGTAATTCTACTCACAATTTACAAATTTTTTCCCATTTAAAGTCTGCTAGTGCGTAAACATAACACTACAATAGCAGAAACCCGATCAGCAGCTCAGGTTACCCGTCACTGGCTCAACGACAATTATAATTAGTGTAGGAACCAGGGTGGTTCCCGTAGCCTTTTCAAAAGGCAAGCTCACACCAAATGTTTTTTTATGTATTTTTTCATGCTGAATCCGAATTTCTATGGTGTATTGTTGAAAAAATCCGTCTTTATTTGTTATAAGCAATTTATTGCAAAAATATTAAATTTTCGACTTTTTTATAATAAAAAAAATACTATCGTATTCTTCAAGTCATTTTAAACGATAAAGTCTCTTACAAGTTTTGCGTAAAAGTGCATTCCAAAGCTGTAAACAATTCTTAAAGTTTGAAAAAAATTGGCCACACGCGCTCATTATCTTAAACTTTGAGAATTTTTTGCGGCTTTAGAATGCACTTTCACGAAAAACTTGTAGGAAATTCTTTTATTTAAAGTGACCTGAAAAATACGATAGCATTTTTTTTATTACAAAAAAGTCGAAAATTTAATATTTTTACAATAAATTGTTTATAACAAATAAAGACGGATTTTTTTAACAATCCACCATTGAAATTTGAATTCAGCAAGAAAAAAATACATAAAAAAACGATTAGTGTCAGCTTGCCTTTTGAAAGGATACGGGAACCCCCCTAGCTCCTACACTAAATCTATAGTAACAAAATCAGAATACCCCAAGCACTGTAGTAGCAGCTGTAGCGGCAGCTTGTGTCTTTTCCAGTAGTATTACGGCGAGTGACTTGTGCTTGACATCTGGTGGGACAGTCTGCACCGAGTTGTCTGAAACCTGCTGTATCTGATAAGCCTAGTTTACTGGAAAGCCATTAACAACCATTGGTGCCGAGTAGTTATCAAATCTGAAAACAGAATTATCATTAGATATATTATATACATATTATTCTTACAATTCTAGTTTTTTAAAACTTAAATATACTTTTGTACTCTACATACAAAAATGACAACAGTTGCAGTAATATAAAACAAAATTTACAGCAGCAAAATCTAATGTAAAGTAAGGTTAAGTAGAACTTTTACGACACTATTTTTATTATTTCACATCCGAGATATTTTTTACAAGGCGTCCGTTAACTCTGAATGAATGTAAAAGAATCATAGGCGCAAAAGAAGAGACAAATTTATGATGGAAATCCGCTCCAGTAATGTATCTCTGTCATGTCATGTATCTTTCTACATCTTGAAAGCTGTATTCCCCTTTCTGCAAGTAGGTATAATTTAATAAAAAAATTAAATTATTCAATTTTTCAGTTTTAGCCGAGACACCGCTGGTGTATTTTCTAGAACTGTGAAACTGAAAAATTACATATTTTCATTTTTCTTATTAAGGGTGCCTTTCACTCCAAAATTCAACTTTTACCTATTAATATATAGCCTACCTAAAATCTCTCATCAATATAATACAGAAAATATCAAACAAAATGATAGGTTGACATAGATAAAATTTTAAGATTAGTTCTAGTTAGCTTGCAAATACTGTACAAAAGTCTTAAAAAATAGAATTCCCTCAAATTCTTCCAGGCGATGAAAAATAAAAGTCCACGGTGATCCACTGCACATACTTTTTCTTTAATATAAAATAAAGAAAATGTTGTTGCGATTTTATAATGAAGCTAAAATTAGAAAATTGTTTCCTTTTTTAAATAAATAAAACAAATAAACATTTAAAATACACACTATTTTTTTATCACTAATTCTTTATCAATATAATACATGAAATATCAAATAAAATGATAGGTTGAGATAGATGAAATTTTTAGATTAGTCCTACGTAGCTTACAAATACTGTACAAAAGTCTTAAAAAGTAGAATTCCCTCAAAATCTTCCAGGCGATGAAAAATAAAAGTCTACGGTGAACCGTTGCACATACTTTTTCTTTAATATAAAATAATGAAAATGTTGTTGTGATTTTCTAATGAAGCTAAAATTAGAAAATTGTTCCCTTTTTTAAATAAATAAAACAAATAAACATTTAAAATACACATCTATCATTTTACTTGATATTTCATGTATTATATTAATAAAGAATTTTAGGTAAGCTATATTAATATAACCTATAAATTAACATTACCTATTAAAATATAGGTAAAAGTTGAGACTTGGAGTGAAAGGCACTCTTAAATTATACCTCATCAATATAATACATGAAATATCAAATAAAATGAGAGGTTGAGATAGATAAAATTTTTAGATTAGGCCTACATAGCTTACAAATACTATACAAAAGCCTTAAAAAATAGAATTCCCTCAAAATCTTCCAGGCGATGAAAAATAAAAGACCACGGTGAACCATTGCACATACTTTTTCTTTAATATAAAATAATGAAAATGTTGTTATGATTTTATCATGAAGCTAAAATTAGAAAATTGCTCCCTTTTTTAAATAAATAAAAAAAAATAAACATTTAAAATAGTGTGTATTTTAAATGTTTAATTGTTTTATTTATTCAGAAAAGGGAACAATTTTCTAATTTTAGCTTCATTATAAAATCACAACATTTTCATTATTTTACATTAAAGAAAAAGTATGTGCAGTGGTTCATCGTAGATTTTTATTTTTCATCGCCTGGAAGAATTTGAGGGAATCAAGGAGCGCGGGAGCGCTCCGAAGCCAAGTATAGAAGAAGCCTAAGGGATAGAAGAAGCCTAAAGGAGCGACCCGTGCTACATATACATTGAAATGGGTGTACGAAAAATTCAATGCACATTTACGTATATTGCGTTAGCTTTTAGTATATAACATATCCCTCTTAATCGAAAGCAATTTCATTGCTCTACTCAAATCAAAAGATTTTATTTTAAAAAATTATCTCGTTCAAAAGATATAGAGAGCTGAATTTTTTTATGTGCTGTTTCCTTTCCGAACTTTTCTTCTCCTTATTCCGGCGTCCGGTTTGCAGCTCTTACGACACTTCCGGTTGTCGTCTATCTTACGCTTATATATCTATATATATTTATAATATATATAGTTATAGCATATCGTATAGTAAATAAACTCACTCGACTCGAAAAGAAAGAGAGAGGGTATATATAACAACAACAAAATTTTGTGACTACAATAACCTCGAAATATCGTATGGTATTTTTATTCTCTTGTATAGACTCGAAAAGAAAGAGAGAGAAAGAGAGAGAGAGAAGATATAATAAAACGAACAACTGTAATTCTAAAATAACCTCGAAATATGGTATGGTTTATATATATTTTTATAATTCAAATCAGCTGATGGCATGGCATCATATACTTTTATATATAGATAAGTATTATTTTTATACGAGAAGATATATCATGTAAAATACAATACAATAAAAAATCGATATTTTGTGTAACCTTTTTCATTTTCAGATTATACAATTCTCAGTCTTTAGTGAATTTTACATATCATGTTATATTATAACTAATGATATTGAAAATAATGAAATAAAAGAAACTGAGTCAAAATTGGGTTTAGCAGGGAGAATTACTATATATGGAGACTCAAACTGTATTGATGATAGTCATTCCCAGAAATTTTTTATCACCATCCAAATTTTTATAAATTTTATTGTTGGTGGTATAGCATGCTTTTGGATGTTAGATGCAATTTTGGAATATACTACTACTGGACGAATTCCATCAGTCTTCATAGAGGAAGAAAATAGGATTAAAAACAAAAAAAAATATCATGGCATTAGGTGCAACAGCCCTTCCCAAACGCATGGAAGATAGTCACCTCAATCGTCATAGCAATAAGTGTTAGAACCACCAGGCTCAGATAAGGTTTATCAAATACTCCCTTTGTATGCAATTTCAACTTTGGCCACACCAGGACCAGTTAACGAAACTACACCAGTGTATATAATTTAAATAATCAAAGATCTCAGGAAGTCGACTGAATAAAATAATTTTTATCTATGAGCATCAACGGGGCAAATCAACTTTTTTAGATAAGTATATTAAATGGCTAAATGTTACAGGCTAAAATTATTTTGGAACATAAAAGAATTGATACTTTGTGAGAATTTTTTATTATGTTTTACAGATATGCACAAGAAGATTTTTTTAGAATCATTAAAATCTCACAAGTGGATTGGAAAAAGAACATATATATACATACAGATACATATATACAGATCATTTCATTTTGGATTTTGGAGTTGATTGGAAAAATATAACCTATACAAGCAGCTGTGAATATCAATGGGCAATAGCAATATATTATAATCAGATAAGTAGCAAATTTTATTATAAAGTTATAAATCAATAAAGTTTATAATAAATATTGTTACTATTTATAGTAACAATATTTATTATAAACTATAACAATATTTCTCAAGATGTATTTATTTATGTCCTCAACATGAAAATTTTTCATATGATATAATTTTAGAAGAATATTAAAAATTTGTCTTCATATTTGACAGGACGAATAGAGTACGTAGATGTCAATGAAGAAAATGAGAGTTTCATTGCTTTCAATGAATCACACATAAAACAAACAACAACTAAGATGTTTATTTAGACAGTATTGGACTCAAAGTACGAAAGAAGTATTATGTTTTGAAGTAAGTTTTTCAAAATAAGAAAAGAAAATTGTGATTTTCATAGATCGTCTATCTAGTTGAAAAAATTATATTGATAATAAAAATGTTGTGATTATTAAAAAATGACATCTAATCAGTGTTTTGTGTAATAAATAAAATAAAATACCAGTATGATATAATGCATGAAGTGCACATATAATTCAAATGTTATAAATAACAAATAACATAGTGATAAAAAAATGACATCTAATCAGTGTTTTCTGTAATATAAAAAAATAAAATACCGCTAAAATGTGTTGCATGATAATTTTAAAACGTCTACTTAAAATCAGTTTGAAATGTTTTGAAAATAGCACAAGTGTGTATTAATAAGTAATTACGTGTTATGAGGTTCACCAACTTCATAATACACTTTTGCATAGAAGAAAATATTGCTGAGTGATACGCGAGGTTATAAATATACAATATAATTTTCAGTGTTTTGTGTAATAATAAATAAAATATAGTACTGGTATGACGTGTTACATGAAGTGTTTATAATAAATTTTAAAACTTCTATTAAAAATCAGTATCAAATGTTTTGAGAATAGAACAAGTGTGTATTGAATAATTATGTGTTATGAGGTTCATAATCTTCATAATAAGCTTTTACATAGAAGAAAATATTGCTGAGTGACATGCGAGGTTATAAATATACAATATAATTTTCAGTGTTTTGTGTAATAAATAAAATAAAGTACTGGTATGATGTGTTACATGAAGTGTTTATAATCAAATTTTAAAAGTTCTATTAAAAATCAGTTTCAAATGTTTTGAAAATAGAACAAGCGTGTATTAATAAATAATTATGCGTTATGAGGTTCATACACTTCATAATAAGTTTTGGCATAGAAGAAAATATTGTTGAGTGACACGTGAGGATATAAATATACAATATAATTTATGATGCCGATTTGAAATATTGGTCTGAGCCTTGGTTTAAAAAGTATCTGTCATCTTTAAAAAACTTAGTCGATATCAGTGCTGTGCTGTTGTACATATTTATTCCCATGAACATGGGAATACTGAAAAAAGTAAAAATAATGTGTTATTGTGAAAATTTCAACGAATAAAAGTGCTCAATTAATCTAACATATGATTTTCTCACCATGGGAGACGTCAAAATGTTTCAGAGTTCTTAGTAAATATTTTTCTAGACAAGATTCAGATAATAATTTCAAAAAGTTTTATCTATACAAGAATGTCAAGAAGGCATTTATTCTCAGTGATTCTTAGTTCATAAACTGGTTGCATTTTGAATTATCTCTCTAAACAACTGTTAAGTCGCTTTTTAAAAAAAATTGAACGCCCCCCCTCTCCCACTCTCTCTCTCGTCTACTCAACAACTGTATAAGGACTCCACAAAAAACTTTAAGAGCCTAAATATTTTTTTGAAACAGCCAACAAGACGTTCTGTACAAGAATAATATACTAACAAACTTTATTTTGAAAGATCTACAGAACTCCTTAAAAAAACATTCAAATTTAAAACTTTTGTGAATAACAATACTACCATTTAATAATGATATTAAAAATATACTATAATAAACTCTCATAACGTTATCACACAATGTAATTATTATCATATGACTTTACAATTAACTGTATTGTTAATTAATCATCATATCTAAGAAAATACATATTTGATTATATTATTTCAAAAAATTATACAATCCCTAGCGGAAATAAAAAATATTAATAAACTGTAAATAACTGTAAAAAATTGTAAAAAACTGTTAATAACTGTAAATAACTGTTAATAACTGTTTGAATTGAGACAGTAATAACAGTTATTTACAGTTATTTACAGATATTTACAGTTATTTACAGATATTTACAGTTACTTACAGTTTTGTTGATAAAAATAAAGTTGTTATTATAGCGAAAAAAATTTACTGTGTATAACTGTAAATATCTGTAAATAACTGTAAATAACTGTAAATATCTGTAAAAAATTGTTAATAACTGTTAGTAACTTTTATCAGTACCTTCATTTCTACAGAATTATTTTTAAAAAACTGTAAATAACTGTAAATTTCTGTAAATAACTGTAAATAACTGTTATTACTGTCTCAATTCAAACATTTATTTACAGTTATTTACAGTTATTTACAGTTTTTTACAGTTTTTTACAGAAACGATTTCCGCTAGGGATGTAAGGATCTTATCGAGTTCCTTGAAGAAACATTCAAATTTAAAACTTTTGTGAATAACAATACTACCATTTAATAATAATATTAAAAATATACTATAATAAACTCTCATAACGTTATCACACTCTGTAATTATTATTTTCTCTTAAAAAGTTGTGAAATCCATCTAAAAAAACATTTAAAAAAAGTTTAAACTAAGGCAAGTATTAGTCTCTCTCTCTCCCTCCCTCTCTCTCCCGCCCTCCCTCTCTTTCTCCCCCTGTCTCTTTCGCCCTCTCTCTCCCTTCCTCTCTGTTCCTCCCTTCTCTCTCCCTCTCTCTCAACATCCGTCAAACGGAGTACCAAAAACTTTAATGGGAGCTTAAATATTTTTTAAAATAATCAACATGTTTATTAAAAGCTAATTTTTAGTACGTTCTAACAACACAATTTGTCTAGTCCTTTTAATTCTTCTAGTCTCAGCTATTCAATAAGCACTCTCTACAAATGGTAATAATTTTTTTCATGACTGTACAAATAATAATATTGTTAATGTAAAACTTTCTACGAAAGTATAAAATAAGGCAAGTATAGAAATTTTTTCTTTATAATCTACTTTCCCTCCCTCTCTTCCCCCGCTCACTCTCTCTCTTCCTCTCCCCCTCTCTCTCTCTCAATATCCGTCAAACTCTGTACCAAAAACTTTAATGAGAGCTTAAATATTTTTTTAATACAATCAACACGTTTTTAAAAAAAATAATTTAAGTACGTTTTAACAACACAATTTTTGTCTAGACCTTTTATTTATTCGAATCTCATCTATTCAATAAGCACTCAGCAAATGGTAATAATTTTTTTCATGACTGTACCAATAATAATATTGTTAATATAAAACTTTTACGAAAGTATAAAATAAGGCAAGTATAGACTTTTTTCTGTATAATCTATAAAATAATAATATTTATGATTTTTTAAAGAAATCAAATAAATACCAGTGAAAAAGTCTTTTACTTCTTTGAGTCATTGTATGCTGAACAAATTATATGTAAGTAAATACATTCAAATTGTTCATTGCAAATCAAACAAATGAAAGTTGTGAAATCAATTATCGATAGTCAAGTAATGCAAACAACTCTCGGAACCACCTGTATGACTATTCTCAGAAATGTATTAAAATTTGTTCATCCTTCTATACAAATTAAACACAAGAAAGTACTGAAATCAATTTATTGTAGTCAAGTACCCATAAGTTAACTTGACTGAATAATACAACTTTTCGTAACTAATTAAAAATATTCAGTCAGCGGGCATAAAGTACTACTTAATGCCTAAAAGGCGTAATAGCTCCCATACTCCTAACAAACTTTATAGTACCTACGCACTTTACGCCCGTGTGGGCGAAAATTATTTTAATTATACAACTATTATGTATTCTTTTTATTTCTAAAATTCATAAGAATTTTATCAGATATTTACGAAAAGTCAAAGCCTATATAAAAAAATTACATAGTTACCACCACATCTCCATTTTTCATTGATCTTTCTCAATTTTGAAATTTCTATAATATTACGCATCTTGGGAGGACAATAGAAGTCTATAGAGCTGCTCTAGCAGGGGTGGCCCGCCAATCTCCCATACATACTTGGCGGGCCCGACGGTTTGCAGTTTAAGGTGTAAACATGCTCATTTTCATATAAATATTCATATGTTTAAAGATCAGATAAAATGTATAAATGGTTCTATTTTCTAAGACTTTTGTAGTATTTGTAAGCTACGTAGGACTAATCTAAAAATTTTATCTATCTCAACCTATCATTTTATTTGATATTTCATATATTATATTGATAAAGAATTTTAGGTAGGGTATATTAATATAACCTATAAATTAACATTACCTATTAAAATATAGGTAAAAGTTGAGTCTTGGAGTGAAAGGCACTCTTAAATTATACATACCTTCAGAAAGATAGTTAGCTTAAAAATACATCAGATGCCAGAGATGCATTATAGATGCGGATTTTGAATTAAATACTAAAACGAACATATTACCTCAGAGTAAATATCAACCACATCAATGAATGACGAATCAGGAGACTTAGTTGGGATAGCCTCTTGATGGTCTCTCTTGCATTTCCCTGTTCTTCGTTGTTTCTCCCTCCTCTCATATTGCTTCACCTAAAACTACAACTCAAATAGGATGGTTAGATATTTTTTAAAATACTAGAAAATTGGAAGTCAACTCACCATACATACAGTCATCCTTAGAACGCACAAGAAGACAAGTTGACGAAGCCTCATACAGATTTGAAAGCTTGCTAGTCCCTCCTGTAAGAAAAGAAAGACGGTAGAGCAACCATCGACAGCAGTGGCTTCTTGAAATAATACTTACTCAAGGAAGAGATCACATCTAGATTATTAAAGGGCTCTACCAACATCAATAATGCTGTAGCAAAGATCTAGAAGTCACAATGACTGGCAGAAAAGAGGTATACATCTTCCCTAATACAGCTCCCTCGTAGCACAACCAGAAAGAAAGGAATATGAGACAACAGCAAAGAAGCATAAAGAGTGAATGCACTGGTCTCACCTATATCACCTATATGTAGATAAGGGCAACATAACCCCAAATCTGGCAGCTATAGTTGTAGATCAACCACAGCAAGATCGCGGCAAAGTTCTTGTCATGGACATCGTGAACAGCAGCAGAATGTCTTCTTCGACACCGGAGCAGCAACCAAAATACTGCACTCGAACTTTCGTCGTCGTAACTCTCGAAGTGCGACTGCCGCGCGCACATGATGGGTGAGAGAGAGGGAGAAAGAGAGCAGGCGAGGCACTGCACCTGCATTCTTGTTGACTCAGCTCGCTTGATCTTCTCGCGATACTCTCGGTAATGAACCGAAGATCGGCCAGGTCCTTTTCGTCGCGCATCCGCCGTGTTGCCGAGTTCCGTGTCACTTTACGACGATAAACGAGCAGCGCATACATGCGCATGGGCGTACACGCACAGGGGCAAACCATAGGCCAACTGTGTCGCCGCCATTGTGACTCTGTGGCGATGCTACACATTACCCACATGATACAATAATCTATTTTTTTTTTTTTTAAATTATGCAAAACGAAGAGTTCATTGCCCTAAGTTTTATAATGATCTACCTTCCTGCAAAGTTTTAAGTCAAAATATCTATTAGTTTTTGCGTAAACTTTGACAAAAATTTTGACACTCACTCAATACCACCTCGAAATTTTTGTCAAAGTTTACGCAAAAACTAATGGATATTTTGACTTGAAACTTGGCAGGAGGGTAGAGGATAACAGAACTTAGGGCAATGAACTCTTCGTTTTGCATAATTCAGTTTATTTCTTTTTTTATAAAGTGAAAACCGCGGAACCGACTCGGTCGGTAAAAATTGAGTATGGCACCCCCTTAAGTCCCTCAAAAGTACACTCGTGACGTATCAAGTTACTTCAGTAGTTTCGGATGGGGGCATTATTGCTATCCTCGTTCTGGCACTCGTGGCCCGCAAATGTTTTCTTCCAGGTTGGCGGAATAAGAAACGAAGCAGAGAGCAAGATAGAAACGACCAGTTGGAAAATTCACGAAGAGCGTTAAAGGACCTTAGGAAGCAGCAAACGGATGAATCGTCAGTGTAAACGAAGAATCAAGAATTATATATATATATACACACACACACACACACACACACACACACACACACACACACACACACACACACACACACAGACTTTTTCAAAATCTTATACTTGTTAATGGCATTATGATAATTAGTTCGATTCCCATGTATCGCGCATATTTTTTAAAAACAAATTTTTGTAACGCGACACACACACACACACACAGACACACACATTAGTAGACAAACGTAAACTGGCACTATCGTGCCAGCTACTTATACACATTAGGGCTACACATATCACCAAGTCAGCGAGGACGCTGAGATTGCGGCGTTCGTCTTGTCACAGACGAGCCACGTGGGTGTCGGCTGTCGTGGCAGGTCCGATACTGGACCCACGGGCAGCGCATCCATGGCACGTTCTCACGCGAAAGGTGCAAGCTTGCAACTTGCATCCTCCGTGGGAACGGTCCGAGCGAGCTGCGCTAACCAGTCGGGGCAGGACCGTGATACAGAACGCTGCACCCATTCGTACGTAACACTAATATTAGTATTTCGCGGCCTCTATACGGGACGCGAAAATTCAGTATGCGGCCTGAGGACAAAAAAATAGTATATGCTACCGCGGACGCATATGTATCCGCTACGCTCGGCCCCAAAGCTCGCACTCATCGAGAATGATATATTTTGCGTCCTTGGTGCATAATGAAATATTCGTGATATTATGTTACTTAAGTTACAAATAATAAATTATTTCATATTAAAAATATACAATTTCAATATTAAAAAAAGATATACCGATTGTCGTATAAGTTAGAAAATGCTTACTCATTGCCAAAATTTAAAGAAAAAATTTTTAATGCTGTTTCAATATTCTAAGATTTTAAGAAATCTAACAGAATATATAAGAATGAAAGAAATTAACAATAATTCGTGATCCATATATTATCAGTCATGACACCCTGAAACTTATTTCAATTGAAAGATGCATTAGCTCCCTTCCCTGGTGGAAATAGAAAATGTATATATACATTTACATACACGGTGGGCCATTTTAAGTAATCCACTCAAATATCTTCCAAAACAATAGGTAAAAAAAAATTGTTCCTACAAAAGTTGTTCGCGACAAAGAGAGACACATTTCTGTTCTGTTAGATTTGACCTTGAACTCAGTTTTCAAGGTTATTTGAAGGTCAAAGTGATTTTTTTAATAGGAACCCCTATTTTTGATACCAAATCCTGAAAGAGAAGGAAACTTTACGTCCAAAACAATATTTTTCATCTTCTTCAAATGACCTTTAGAAGGTCAAATCAAGATAAAATACTCAAAATTCGCTCAAAACCCGTTTTTTTTTATTTTTAAGGATAGAGGTCAATTTTGAAGGTTATTTAATGATCAAAGTAAGTTTTTACATGAAAAATTTCACTTTCATCCTAAATCTTACTTTTAGCGTTACCCAGAATCAACAAAAGGGGCGTAAGTAAGTCGTAATGGTAGTAATATAAAAGTAGGCTTGAGTTGATTTTCCGAAAATTCTGGGTGGGATAGGCTAAAGCCTACCTGATGAGTTTAGAGCTCCCACTGTTAGTATGCAAAGTAAAATTAAATCTTCATTTCAAAAAACAAAAAACCCCCGAACAGTGTTTTCGATAAAATCAAAAGATTGCCCGCTCTCCTCCTTTCATCTGTCCTCAACACTACCAGGACATCCTAGTTCCACCCCACATTCGTGATCAGCTAACCCGAAAAACCCCCGCATAATGCTTTCGATAACATTAAAAGATTGACTCCGTTTACACCCCTCCTACCTGTTCCACGCCTCCCCAACACTATAAGGACATCCTAGTGCAAGTCTAACTCAAGAATTGTGATGAGCAACTCCAAAAATTTCTGAATAGTAGTTTTATTAATATTAAGAAATTGATTCCATTTAACCCCCCCTCCCCCACCCTTCTCTAGTCGATTGGAGAAATACATTTTATTTGATGGTATTCAATTTGAGTTACATTACGATTAAATATTGAGTTAATTATCAAAGTTATTCCGTCATGTTGTCGATTTTATTGGATTATGCATAAATAAACTTTTTCGTTAAAGTTACAATATAGTCATAGTTTTGGTAAGAATTTTTTGATACTATTGCTTCTTAAGATCACTTTATGATTATCAGAATTTTTCTATTTCAATTTCACTTTAATTAAAATAAAGATTAAACTTAATAAAATAGTCTTATATTGAATTAAAATTTTTGTCATGGGTGATTATCAGCCTAATCATGTTGTTCACATGATAATGGTTTTAGGAAAATGCCAGAACAATTACCGTGCAGCGACACGAGGCTACGCTGAACACTTTCCTTTAAGAAGGCACCCCAATCATGCCATTATACGTAGATTGACTGAAAGAGCTCATGGTGGACATCTTTGTCGTCAACGCAGACACCACGAATTCGACGAAAATGATCCTCGTGTTGTAACCATTCTAGCAACTGTTCATATCGATCCAAACATTAGCAGTCGGCAAATGAAAGTGAAGTCGGTATACCGCAAAGAACGGCTTTAAGAATTCTGTAAGCTCTTCATCATCATCCATCCCTACCACGTAACTTCAGTTCAAGAATTAAGGCAAAATCATGTTCAATAACGTATTGAATTTTGCCAGTGGGCTTGAAGAACGATACAAAATGACCCAGATTTTTTTAGATTTGTTATATTTTCAGATGAATTTTCACAGTGATGGTCAACTGAATAGACATAATTGTCACTATTGGTCAAATGAAAATCCCCACTGGCACAAAGCTGTTGATCATCAAAACCGATGGAGCCTTATGGTGTGGTGCGGCATAGTTAACGGTTACCTGATTGGACCTTATTTTTTTGAAAGAAATGCAGACCAACATAGCTATTTGGAATTGCTGAGAGATCGATTGTCATAGCTTTTACAAGAAGTCGATTTAGGAACACGACAAAGAATGTGGCTACAGCAAGATGGTGCAGCTCCCCACTTTGCATAAATAATACGTCCATTTCTGAATGAAAATTATAATGAGAGGTGGAAAGGTCGAGGAGGTCAAATTAACTGGCTTACGAACTCACCAAACGTGATATCCCCTGATTATTACTTGAGAGGCTACTTGAAGAATCTTGTTTTTGCACAACGGCCGACAACTAGAGATGACATGATGCACCGTATTCGCCGAGCTTGCGCAGCAATCGCGAGAGACCTTGCTCAGGACAGTGCAACATTTTCAAAGGGGTTTAAATTTGTGTTTTCAAGCGAATGAAGGGAATTTTAAACATTTCATGCAATAAGTTAAAAGTGAGAGCCAACGGGACTCACGTTAAACAAGCACCCCAATGAGAGGCAAGGGAACTCATGTTAAACAAGCACCCCAGTGAGAGGCAAGGGGACTCACGTTAAACAAGCATCCCAGTGAGAGGCAAGGGGACTTACGTTAAGCAATCACGCCAGTGAGGCAAGGGGACACACGTTTAACAATTACACCCGTGAGCGGCAAGGGGACTCACGTTAAACAAGCACCCCAGTGAGAGGCAAGGGGACTCACGTTGAATAAGCACCCCGGTGAGAGGCAAGGGGACTCACGTTAAACAAGCACCCCAGTGAGAGGCAAGGAGACTCATGTTAAAAAAAGCACCCCAATGAGAAGCAAGGGGACTCACGTTAAACAAGCATCCCAGTGAGAGGCAAGGGGACTTGCATTAAGCAATCACCCCAGTGAGGCAAGGGGACTCACGTTTAACAAATACACCAGTGAGCGGTAAGGGAACTCACGTTAAACAAGCACCCCGGTGAGAGACAAGGGGACTCACATTAATCAAGCACCCCAGTGAGAGGTAAGGGGACGCACGTTAAACAAGCACTCCCGTGAGAGCCACGGGGACTCACGATAAACAAGCACCCCGGTGAGACGCAAGGGGACTCACGTTAAACAAGCCCCCATTGAGAGACAAGGGGACTCACGTTAAACAAGCACCCCGGTGAGAGGCAAGGAGGCCCACGTTAATCAAGCACCCAGGCGAGAGGCAAGGGGGTCCCGTTAAACAAGCATCTCAGTGAGAGGCAAGGGGACTTACGTTAATCAATCACGCCAGTGAGGCAAGAGGACTCACGTTTAACAAGTACACCAATGATCGGCAAGGGAACTCACGATAAACAAGCACCCCGATGAGAGACAAGGAGACTCACGTTAATCAAGCACCCCAGTGAGAGGCAAGGGGACGCACGTTAAACAAGCACCCCCGTGAGAGGCACGGGGACTCACGACAAACAAGCACCCCGATGAGATGCCAGGGGACCCACGTTAATCAAGCACCCCAGTGAGAGGCAAGGGGACTCACATTAAACAAGCACCCCGATGAGTGGCAAGGGAACTCACGTTAATCAAGCACCCCAGTGAGAGGCAAGCGGACTCATGTTAATCAAGCACCCCAAAGGAAACAGAACTTACTATGTCCACGTTATTGTTCCTGGGTGACGCTAAAAGTAAAATTTAGGATAAAAGTGAGATTTCTCATGTAAAAAATTACTTTGACCATGAAATAATCAACGGAATTGACCTCTATCCTTCAAAATTAAAAACACGGTTTTTGAGCGAATTTTCAGTATTTTACCTTCATATAACCTTCTAAATGTCATTTGAAAAAAATGAAAAGTATCATTTTGGATGTAAAGTTACCTGCTCTTTCAGGATTCGGCATAAAAAATAGGGGTTCCTATAAAAAAATCACTTTGGCCTTCAAATAACCTTGAAAACTGAGTTCAAGGTCAAATCTAACAGAACAGAAATTTGTCACACTTTGTCGCGAACAATTCTTGTAGGAACAAATTTTTTTTTACCTATTATTTTGGAAGATATTTGAGTGGATTACTTAAAAGGGCACCATCGTGTATATAATGTAAAAAAGTGTAAATTTCTGTAATAAAACGTATATAAATGTAAATAAGTGTATGTAAAGGTTGTAAATGGAACATGAATTTACAATTATTTATATTTATTTACATTTATATATGTTTTATTCAAGAAACTTATGTTTAGTTAAAGATCATAGAACTTGGACTTCAGACGAACTAGATTTGAATACGTAGTTTATTTAAGCCGACGTTTCGGGAGTGTTTGTGACTTCCTTCTTCAGGGCTACAATATATTACAAAAAGATGTTAGTTGATGTTTTTAAGACATATGGACGCTTGAAGATGTACAATATATAATAACTTCCATTAAACATACGATACCACCACATGGTTCATCGAGTTTTAATTCTATTGTTAGACATTTTTACGGGACACGAGACATTAATCAATGTTAGTATGAAGATTTGAAGATTATATGTTCAATGAATAAAAGAGCGAACACTTACGTAAGTCCACCTGTACCAGATACATTGCTATGTTAGGGATGTGCTTTTACAGGATAAGTGTAACCACGCACCCGTCGAATAGCACTGGAGAGATATATAAGGTTTGAGGGAAGTTCGTGAAAATGTAGGAATCAAAGAGAGGAGCGGTGGAAAGGAAAGAAGTGGGAGAAACGTGTGTCGCGCCGGCACGGGCAGCCCTTCCCTAGTGTAATCATGCTATTGAATTTATTTATAGTTCGATTTATTGGGATTATGTTGTGTGTGTGAAGAATGCGATTAATTTTGGGAGTTAGATGTTTTATGTATGGAAGTATGATTTTTGGTTTAAGGTATAAGGTATGGTTGTTATTGCTATTTTGTAAATTGTTATTTTTTATGACTTCGGATCTCTTTATTTGGTATTTGTTTATTATTTTTAAAAGGTAGTTATTGCACAGGAGGTAATGTGTTGCAATTCGTAGGTTCTCTTGGTGAAACTTAGGATGTAAAATTTTTATGGATTTGTCCACCAGATTATAAATGATTGCAATTTTTTGTGGATGTGCATGGTAGGAGTGGTAGTTAATGTATCGTCCTGAAGCTGTATTTTTTCTGTATCAGTTAGTAATGATTATATTATTCGTGGTTCTCGTCAGTTTAAGGTCTAAAAAGCTAATAATATTGTTCTGCCCGTGTTCTATTGTATACTATAGATGTTGGTTGAAGCTATTAAACGTTTTAAGGATCTCTTGGTTTTTATTTTTTTTGTTAACTAGCCAAATCCATATGCGCTGCACGCGCTCTATGTACTTTTTTTCTTAAACATGCAAAGAATAATTTATTCCATATAAGCCGGAAATCTTTTTCTTTTAATTTTGATGCTTCTTTAATAATTGATATAATGCTGTAGTACATTTACTCTTAACGAATACAAAATTTTGAGGCTAGAAACTATAAGCTTATTTTTTTTTCGTGAAATATTAAATAAAGAATAAAATCTGAACATAATATTGACATAATTTATTCTATTATAATATTGACGTAATTAAAAGATAAAAACCAAGAGATCCTTAAAACGTTTAATAGCTTCAACCAACATCTACAGTTTACAATAGAACACGAGCAGAACAATATTATTAGCTTTTTAGACCTTAAACTGACGAGAACCACGAATAATACAATCATTACTAACTGGTAAAGAAAAAATACAGCTTCAGGACGATACATTAACTACCACTCCCCCTATGCATATCCACAAAAAATTGCAATCATTTATAATCTGGTGGACAAATCCATAAAAATTTCACGTCCTAAGTTCCACCAAGAGAACCTCCGAATTGCAACACACTACCTCCTGTGTAATAACTACCTCTTAAAAATAATAAACAAATACATCAAAAAGAGATCCGGAGTCATAAAAAATAACAATTTACAAAATAGCAATAACAACCGTGCCGTATATAATACCTTAAACCAAAAATCATATTTCCATACATAAAACACCTAACTCCCAAAATTAATGGCGTTCTTCACACATACACAACATCATCCCAATAAATCGAACTATAAATAAATTCAATAGCATAATTATACTAGGGAAGGACCACCTCAATAAGCTCGACACGAATTGCACTGTTTACAAAATCGACCGCCAAGATCATATTTCTACATACATAGGCATGAACAAAAGAAAACTAAACATACAGACTAAAGAACATATTAGATCCGTAAGAAATAGCTCGCACAACTCTGCACTGGCGGCACACGTGAAGGTGACAGGACATAGTATCGACTTCGATATAATTCAAATCCTTGACAAAGAAAATAATTTCTTCAAACGATCTTTTTCGGAAATGCTTAACATCTACTACCATGACAGTACTCTTAACTGCAACAAAGATATCAATTTTCTAAAAAATTCCTACAAAAAAACTCCTGATCTCATAAAAAAATATTGCACTGCGACAGAAAACTTATGCGTTTATATTTTATCCTGTTGCTACCGCCTTTTATCTCTAATACAGTGCTTGCACTGGCATGGTAGGATAAGGATGGTATGCTAATGAAGAGGTGGTTCGCGCGTCGTACTAATATCTACAAACGTGCGGACTCCCCTCTACCACCCATTGGATACATGTTCTCCTGGTCTGTCCGTGTCGGCGCGATACACGTTTCTCCCACTTCTTTTCTTTCCACCGCCCCTCCCTTTGATTTCTACATTTTCACGAAATTTCTACAAACCTTATTTACAATGAAAAACCGTTAGCAGAATAATTGTACCGAAAAACACAACCGTTGACTATAGAAAAGGTTATTCACTATATTCGAAGTTGGTAGAGACCTAGAGCCAGTCGTCTGTTTTGGGAGAAATTTTACACCACGAAGTGTAAATATTGCGCCAACAGCAGATCGCAGCAGCGCTCCTTAAGGTCGGTCGATTGAATTTGGTGTGAACATTCTACCAAAACTCGCGGATCGATTGTGCGAAAAGGGAGGGGGAACGTGTTCGCTTAAGAAAGCAGAACGTTTCAGCCACCGTTTTTCCAGTGTATCTCTCCAGTGCTATTCGACGGGTGCGCTGTTACACTTATCGTGTAAAAGCACAGCCCTAACATAGCAATGTGTCTGGTACAGGTGGACTTACGTAAGTTTTCGCTCTTTTATTCATCGAACATCTAATCCTCAAATCTTCATGCCAACATTGATTAATGTCTCGTGTCCCGTAAAAATGTCTAACAATAAAATTAAAAATCGACAAACCATGTGGTGATATCGTATGTTTAATGGTAGTTATTATATATTGTAGCCCTGAAGAGGGGAGTTACAAACACTCCTGAAACGTCGGCTTAAATAAACTACGTATTCAAATCTAGTTCGTCTGAGATCCAATTTCTATTATCTTTAATTAAAATTTATTACGAACAAATTATTACATATCAAACTTATGTTTATTTATAAAAATACATATTTTATTTTGATGTCATAAATGATGGAATTTAATAAATGTAAATACATTTTTGCTTCCTCATAGAGGAAGCTTTGTGATAATAAAAAAAAAGTTTATGAGATAATGTGTTAGAAATGTTATTTAGCAAATTTGAAATCGAAATACACTATTTTTAGAAAATGTCTGTATGGATGTGTGTGTGTGTGTGTGTGGGTGGTGTGTATGTGTGTGTATGTCTGTATACGCTGATATCTCATGATCTACTCGACCGATTTTAACGGGAGAATGATCATTTTTTTAGATTTTGCTTCCACAATTGGGGTCAATATTCTATTTTTGTAAAATTTAATTTTTTTTTTTTATAGCCATTTTTTAATTTTCAAAATTTTTTTTTTCGATTTTTTTAATATTTAGAACAACTATTGTTTATATATCATGAATTCTCTGTATGTAGGATAAAATTATCTACAATTTAAAAAAAAAAAATGGTCGTTAGCTATATTTCGTCATAAGTTATTGATGAAAACGTAATTTTTGTAAATAGGTTATATTTCGAAATTAAAAAAAGATATTAACATGAATATTTTTTTGGTTATAAAGGATATTAAGTACTATAACTTACTAAATTTTTAGGTTTTTTTATTCATTATTTTTTGAGAAAAAAAAATAATTTATAAAAAAAAGTGATTTTTTTTGTCGTTCAATAACTATAATAAAATTGGCTTAATCACTTTGAAATTCTTTGTAGGGGTAGATTTTGTATACCAATCGAGTGAGTTCTTTGGGCAAAAGGATGGATCCATAAATTTCGAAGATATTTGAGGTTAAAATTTTTTTCAATTTTTTTTTAAATCGTAATTTCTCGAGAACGGCTCTATGTATCTAAATGGGGTGGGTAGTATTCGAAAGAGAATTAAATTACCTATATTTTCTAAAAAAAAAATAATTCTCTAGCTATCACGGTTCTTTTGTTATTAACAAAAACGTAAAAATTGATAAATGAAAAAAAAAAATGAGTTTTATTCGCTTCAAAATTCATTGTAGAGGTATATTATTGATAGTTCTCGGATGAGTTCTTTTGGCAAAGTGATTGGTTCATAAATTTCAGAGATATTTGAGGTTAAAATTTTTCTAGACATTTTTAAAATCTATTTCTTGAGGATTAATTTATAATTTTTTTTTAATTTAGCTTATAATTAAATTTAATTTAATTTATAAAAAGATAATTTTAGTTTATAATATCGCTGAAAATTATGAACCAATCATTTTGCCAAAAAAACTCTGCCGAGAACTATCAATAATATACCTGTACAATGAATTTTGAAGCGAATAAGACAAGTTTACTATCGTAATAGTTGAACATCCAAAACTCATTTTTTTTTTAATTTTTAAATTTATACATTTCTGTTAATAACAAAAGAACTGTGATAGCTAGAAAATTAATTTTTTTTAGAAAATATAGGTAATTTAATTATGTTTCGAATACTATAAATTACATTCAAATACATAGAGCTCAGTTGCAATACATATCAGTTGCAAATTTATAGGCAATTGTGATATATATTTTATGTATGTGAAATTTTGTGGAAATGTATAATCTATAAAAATTTGAATAAATTATGTTGAAGTTTTGTTATTTCTGTCTTTCTGAAGTATTAAATTTTAAATATTGGAATTAAAAATTAATTAAAGGAATCAGTAAATTAAGTTTGAGGAAGCTACGTGCCAATGAATTGGCAGCGGTTTTTTATATTTATATACATTTTCGTAAAACTTGTAAATTATGTCTTATTTAACGCAAATTTAAGAAAATGTAAAAAGATGTACTTAAGTGTATATAAATGTATATAAATGTAAAAAATTTCTTCTTAAACTTCTCATTAAACTATATTATCATAAAAATGTATATAAATGTAAAAAATGTTCCAATCGCGCCCTTTAGCTACATTTATTTACATTTATATACACTTCTTTATATTTATATACATTTTCCATTTCTATCGAAAAAATATTAGTATTAATTAAATATTAGTTATATTAGAAAAAATATTAGAATAGGAGTTGGTACAATAAATTTTACCTAATATCTTCATAATTGAATTTTGAACATTGTCTCATCGCTCGCGAACGTCGCGGTGATCCAGGCGAAGGCAATATTGGCTCATAAGCCTCAGGTAAACTTTCTATATCACGTATTTCTCTAGACTTTAATAAAGTAAAACCATCAATGACATAAAAATGTTCTTTTCCAAACAACAGTAATCCTTCAGTTGTATCTAAACCCTGTATTCTTGCACATCTAAACATGTGACTTATCTAAAAAACAAAGGTACATATTTTAAGAAAATAAATCTATGATTCTTTGGTAGAAAATACAATAATAGATAACGAATAATTTACTTTTTCATGTTCTTCTAATAATCTCAAAAGGGTTTGGTTATCTGGAATGCCTTGATTATTTTCTTCTTCTTGTTCAGTTTCTTCTGAATTTTCATCAGGTTCACTCGCATGCCTCTCTAAAGTACATGGTACCATTGGTGGTTCACTTTCAGTTGATGTCTCATTCACATTCAATGGGATATCGTCAATGATGGGATCTCTTTCTCGTTCAAACATTCCTAATGAATTCCCTATCTGTTTCAAATAGTACTCTTTGCTATCCAGACTTGTTGCTACTTTGTACTTTAATTGTTTCTGTAAGAAAAATGTATTTCACATATACCCGAAAAACTGCAATAGTTTGTTTATATAATTCTTAACGTACGTTATCCGGATGTTCCAATTCTGGCCTATAAGGATAATGTATATAAAATAATTCATTTTTCATCATTTTTTTGCGCATTCTACATGGACCCTCTGTCATATCAAGCATCCATTTATCAAGTACTGTAGGTGTCGGCGGCCCCCACAAACCACGCTCTCTTGTAAGTTCCGTTTCAGTTTGTAACCATTCCTGAAGGAAATAGATTACATTCTTTATTTAGAAAAAACTAAATTTAAATAAACGACTATTCACCTGATAAACATAGCGTTGAGTATGTTGATAAGTTTGTTGATGTTGTAATTTTCTTGATGCTGCTAATTCTCTTACTAATGCTACATTTTGTTCTGTCCATTGTATTACGGTATTGTAATGTAATCTTAATTTGACTTTTATAGATTCTTCTTTTCTAACTTTCGTTCGACTGGCTAATCTCGTTAAACCTCCAGTAACTTTTTGTATTTTCTACAAATATTCAATTTTAATTTAGTTAATAAAACATATATTATTTAAACTACAAGATGAGTTATAAATATTTTAAGTGTTCTTTTAAATAAACGTTAAAAAAATATCTTTATGTTTAATGTAAAATGTTATAAAACACTACCAACATAAAAATGTACAGTTCTTGATGTAACTTCATCATTCAACTTTCAACTAACATAACTTTATTTAATTCTAAACAAATTGTAGAAACTTCTTGTAAGCACTTACAAGTTTAATTTTTTATAATATTAGAAAACGTATAAGTAATTAAATTTGTGATCCAAAATTCTGGTACTTTCTAGTTAGCCAGTAAACAAATACATGATATAATCGTAATTTATGAATAGTGAATGTTGTTGCTTTTTAAGTAATTAATACAAAAATACGAATATTAATTAAAAGATTACAAATAACGATATACTATATTATCCATGATAATATGATTATCGTTAGAATATAAATTTCAGAAGCTTATTAAATGTGTTATATTACATTATTAATTGCTGATTGAATCTGATTATGTAATTCCCACGGAGCTCTATATGAAGCTTTTCTTTCTGAAACTACATAGTTCATCCAAAGTCTCTGAGCTATTTCATGTACTTGTTCTCGAACAATTGATAAATCTGGTGCTCGTTCATTGCCAACTGGTGGTTGCAGAGTTACTTTGAATACCTCTTCTATGGCTGGCTTTTTACACACATATAACTCTTCCCAAACTCTGACAGCAGCAACAGCCATCAGATTATGTCCTTGATGTGATGTTAATCGATCATCGCTAGATTCAATTTGTGGATTTACATGCCATGTTGTCTTCATGTTAGTATCTAACATTATTTTAATATCAGCTGTTAATTGTAGTAAACAATAAGTCAGACAACCAATGAATTCTAGTTCATGATTTCCAGCACCAAACACCAATAGCCTATAAAGTAAAAATTTTCCTAATTCAATTATTTTATTTTTTGAAATTTGTTATTATCCTTTTTTAAACAATACTTTACCTATGTGTTGTAAGCTTATGTAAAGCTTCTAATACTGCCATTTGGTCAGCAATAGAATCAGTAGAACGTGACAACAAAAATAAAATAGTTCTATTTAGACAATGGTGAAGACCTTCCATGCTAACAGTACCTGGTCTTCGTTTTGCTTGTCCAATAAGTTTAACAATAAAATCGAATACTTCGTGTGGATCTTTTGTTAAAGAGCCTACAAAAAATTAAACTATGAAATATGTCATGATTAATACTATTAACCTTTAGAGGGTTAAGATGGCTTCCATATAAATTACAAATAAATCGATATTTAATATTGAACTTTTAAATAAAGTTACGAAAAAATTAAAAAACTGCAGAACATAATATTTCTATAGATACACAAATTTTCAAATAAAAATTTATAGATTCAAATGATAAAAATAACATGTAAATTTACCCTGCCATAACTTATCGACAATTCTTGCTGTTACATAACAAACATTATTAGTAATATTGTTTGAGGAACCACCAGGTACAACTGGTAAAGCTGCTTGATCACCAATAAGAATGTCAGCAGCTAATAAATGATCCATTAAAATAGATAGTACTTCAGTCTGATAACGTGTCTGCTGATTTGTAGATGCAGATTCAGGCCATGCATCTAATACCAAATCAACAGCTGGTGGCAATTTTGTTGAGACTGGCAATGAAAGTGAATCAACTACAATAACTCGCAGATAATCCATAACAAACTTTCGTACAGGATGATTTGTCAATCCAATATCTTTTGATGGAGACTTTACAAGTACTGGTTCCTGCTAAATATAATTATTTTTTAAAGTATTTATTAAAAACTTTGAAAATTAATTTTCATATACCTCATCTACTGGTGTACTCGCGCCACTATTGTCTACGCTCGAATTATTAGGTTTTGGAAATAATGTTCCTGCTAAAGCACCTAGAACTTCTGCACTCATGAATAATTGCATAAAATCCGTAAAATTGTGATAAAGAAAAAACAAAAACTGTATTAAAGTCACTGGATAATCATTTAACCATTCAGGTAAGGTTTCCACACTGTAAATATTATTGTAGTAAAGAAATTTTAATTAAAAATGTATATGAGAGCGTCCGCTAAAAATCAGCCAGCGGGCGCGCGCGACGCATTTTTCGTGCAAAACACGCTCTGTTCAACTCGTTCGTAATCGTATTCTGAGTCTCTCAGAAAAAAAACAAAAGACATATCGATAGATTTTTTCCTACTCTTTCCAATCGTGCTATTGTTTTTTCTCCGAAACTCTTTCTTCTGCTCGAAAATTCGAGTTGAAAGTTCAGAGCCATTTTTCTCAAAGTATATCATGTTTTGTAGAATATGAGTAAAATATCGCACTCCCAAATTTTTTCTAAGAAGGTGATACGTTAAGTCGATCTGACGGAGGCGAGGATTAGAAATAAAAAATTCAACGATTTCATTAGAAAAAGCGACGTTTCGTTGGCTTGGTCTGGCAACCTCTTCAGGCTACAATTTTTATTAAACAGAAAAAACAATTAATGCAATGTAATTAATATAACTAAACACTCGCGTGATACAATAATTAATACCTTAAATTATAACGCGTGTTACGTAGTACACATGAAATCGATGTTAACGCAAAACATGAGATTGGTCAGTATTTATAGTATACACAGTAAAGGGTTGGTGCCTGTGTTTACAAACAAAACGCAGATACATATAGAAAGAAAAATCAAACGACAACAAATTCAATTTAAAAGTCTCAATAAAGGAAAATAAGACGTATTTAAAAATTTAACGTCTTCTTTCTTATTTATGTTATTACTGTTGCACTTAATGTGGATCATTTCTGACAATATACGTTTTTTGTAATTAGCTTCCTGATCTAGAATTTTAGTATTGTCCCAGTCAAAATCATGGAGAAATTTATTCCTATGTTGTGGAACTACTGATTCTATGTTGTTATTTTTTTGATGTTCGTTAATTCTGATTTTTATTGTACGTTTGGTTTCTCCTACATATGACGCAGGACACGATTTACAAAAAAATTTATAAACTACGTTGGTCTTATCCCACTTTTTTGTAGAGTCTTTACCTAATTTTATTACAGAACTTAGACTCTTATTAATAAGAGGCAAAACACGGAAGTTATAAGGTTTGAGAATGGTTACAATTTTTTCAAAAATGTCATTGAACGGTAATGAAATACGGGATGCAAATTCGTTTTGTACAATATTGTCTTTCTGGTTGTTCTCATATTTAATTTAGTAAAATCTTTTGTATGCATATTGTTTTATGAATCTGGAAAAGCACTTTCTTTTTAGACAAATGGGGCCGTTTTTCTTCTAACACGGCGTCAAATCGGCTCAATAGTTCGGCGTAGTACTGTCCTGTGACCGTTTTGCCCTTCTCCAGATAGTCAATAAAAATCACACCTTGAGAATCCCAGAAAACAGTGGCCATCACCTTTCCGGCCGACGGGACCGTCTTCGCCTTCTTCGGAGTAGGTTCACCGGGTAAGGTCCACTGTTTTGACTGCTCCTTGGTCTCTGGAGTGTAGTAGTGAATCCATGTTCGTCGACGGTCACGTAACGACGCAAAAACTCTTTTGGATTGCGATTAAACAGCTCCAAACACTGCTCTGAACTGGTCACACGGATGCGCTTGTTGTCTGCAGTCAGCAAACGCGGCACCCACCTTGCTGACAGCTTCCTCATGCCTAAAATCTCATGTAGGATATGCTACACGCGTTCTTCTGAGATGCCTACTATCGCAGCTATCTCGTGCACCTTTAATCGGCGGTCTGACAAAACGATATCGTGTATTTTTGTCACGTTCTCCTCCGTAGTAGCTGTTTTCGGAGCACCTGGGCGTGGATCATCAAAAATCGACGTACGACCACGTTGAAACTCGTTATACCAAAATTTAACGGTCGCCATCGAAGGAGAAGCATCCCCATACACTGCATCCAAGCGTTCTTTAATTTCACTGCGCGATTTCCCTTCCAAAAACAAGAATCGAATCACCGACCGATATTGTTCTTTCTCCATTTTTTCAAAAATCAACGGACACATTTGCTTTCACACGCTCTCAAAAATAAACTACAACTCCGATCCGGCTGAAATTTCGTCTGTAACCGTTTACAGGAAGATACTGCACTGTAGTGTATTTCTGGTGCGATAGTGGCACCATCTGGCGGTGAGGCTAGGTACTTGTCAAATGACCCTCGTACATTGGCAAAATGTTACGGTCTTCCAAAAATACATAAAAAAAGATGTACCATTCCGTCCCATAATCTCATTAGTCAATAGTCCGAGCCATTTTTTAGCTAAAATTATTTACAATGAAATCAAATTGTACATAAAAATCCCAGAGTCGCATATCGACAACAGTTTTCATTTGAAACAAAAATTAAATTCAGTTATCATACCAGATGACTATGTATTACTCTCTTTAGACGTTATTTCTCTATTTACAAACATCCCACTACAACTAGTATTAGACAGTATAGATCGAAGATTTGATTCCATACATAATAGATGCAAAATCCCATTCAACGAAATTATTACATGTATAAAATTTCTATTTTCGAATACCTTTTTTTCTTTCAATAACAAATTTTATAGACAAATTGATGGTACACCTATGGGTTCCCCGATATCGCCATTATTTGCAGATATCGTGATGGACGATTTGGAAACTGACTGTCTAAAAACTTGGAAACAAAACCATAATATTCTTCCACTTTTTTATTTCCGCTACGTTGATGACACGATTATGTGTATCGACAAAAAACATATCAATACCGTAATAAATACGTTCAATTCCTATTATAACAAGTTACAATTTACTTATGAATTAGAACAGGACAAAAAAATCAATTTTCTAGGCATTCTTTTAATCCACCATAATAATACGATTATCACAGATTGGTATAATAAACCCACTTCTTCCGGCAGACTTATTAATTATCATTCCTATCATCCACCACAACAGAAGATCAATATTTTGTACAACCTTGTTGACAGAGCAATTTTATTATCAAATAAAAAATTTCATAGGAAAAATCTAAATATCGTTACTACATTACTCAAAAATAATAATTACCCTGGGAGATTCATAAAACAATATGCATACAAAACATTTTACAAAATTAAATATGAGAACAACCAGAAAGACAATATTGTACAAAACGAATTTGCATCCCATATTTCATTACCGTTCAATGACATGTTTGAAAAAATTGTAACCATTCTCAAACCTTATAACTTCCGTGTTTTGCCTCTTGTTAATAAGAGTCTAAGTTCTATAATAAAATTAGGTAAAGACTCTACAAAAAAGTGGGATAAGACCAACGTAGTTTATAAGTTCTTTTGTAAATCGTGTCCTGCGTCATATGTAGGAGAAACCAAACGTACAATAAAAATCAGAATTAACGAACATCAAAAAAATAACAACATAGAATCAGTAGTTCCACAACATAGGAATAAATTTCTCCATGATTTTGACTGGGACAATACTACAATTCTAGATCAGGAAACTAATTACAAAAAACGTATATTGTCAGAAATGATCCACATTAAGTGCAACAGTAATAACATAAATAAGAAAGAAGACGTTAAATTTTTAAATACGTCTTATTTTCCTTTATTGAGACTTTTAAATTGAATTTGTTGTCGTTTGATTTTTCTTTCTATATGTATCTGCGTTTTGTTTGTAAACACAGGCACCAACCCTTTACTGTGTATACTATAAATACTGACCAATCTCATGTTTTGCGTTAATATCGATTTCATGTGTACTACGTAACACCCGTTATAATTTAAGGTATTAATTATTGTATCAGGCGAGTGTTTAGTTATATTAATTACATTGCATTAATTGTTTTTTCTGTTTAATAAAAATTGTAGCCTGAAGAGGTTGGCAGACCAAGCCAACGAAACGTCGCTTTTTCTAATGAAATCGTTGAATTTTCGATTTCTAATCCTCGCCTCCGTCAGATCGACTTAACTTATCACCTTCTTAGTATATCATGTTTTTTTTTTTTTTTTTCAAAATGCATAGCACCATTCGAAAGTACACGTTATAATATGAAAGAGACAGCGGCTGCGCAAGCTTTTTGCGCTGCGCCCGATCGTACTTTTATAAACGTAGTGCATATTTTCGTTGTTTCCTATTTAACCCTTAGAGGGCCGGGATGACGCCTTGAGGCGTCATGGTCTGACTCGCCAACAACCGACCTTGGTTTGGTTCTAACTTGGGGACCTCAGATCACTTTTCAGTACAAATTATGAGCTTTTAAAATTTTTGAAATCCCGGCCCTCTAAGGGTTAAAAGCATTACACAATGTTTATCAGTGAATCATATATTACGTTTTAAATATATTAATTTTTTATTTAATTCTTAATTCTTTTATTTTTATTTGCGATTATTTTTATTGGTTTT
The DNA here is from genome assembly GCA_036365515.1 of Torymus aiolomorphi. Lineage (NCBI taxonomy): Eukaryota > Metazoa > Arthropoda > Insecta > Hymenoptera > Torymidae > Torymus > Torymus aiolomorphi. The sequence continues at coordinate 60,203,693 of CM070875.1, read as the reverse complement.
TTCACGATACTCATGTTTTTCTTAATTCGAGTTTTAGAGGGTTCGGCTTTTTTAAGTAGTGGTTATAATTGAGAATCTTCGGATGTTGAAAATCGTTTTAGTTCTAACTTTTTAGTGTCAGTTAATAACCTAACACAGTGAAACGATTGATGATAACACGTGAAAGTGCAACGATTAAAGTATAATAGATATTATATACGCATACAGAGGCGCGTCCAAGCACAGAACAGACTTTACGCGGCCGCTCGCCGCTGTCTTTTTAATCTTATTACTTTTGAGCTCTACGTTTCTCCAACTTGAAAATTTAGGGTTTTGTAGCTTATAACTTGTACTTTTGAATGGTGCTATGCATTTTGAAGAACAACATGTTATACTTTAAGAAAAATGGTTCTGAACTTTGCACTCGAATTTCCAACCAGAAAAAAGTGTTTGGGCGTAAAAAGAATAGCACCGTTGAAAAGAGGAGGAAAAAATCTATTGATATATGTCTCTTGTTTTTTTCTGAGAGACCCAAAATACGATTATGAGCTCATTATACCAAGCCCAAGCGTGCCGCGGGTCCGAGCGCAGCGCGAAGAGCTCTTGTTACTTTTGAGCCCTTCATTTCTCCAATTTGAAAACTTGGGTTTAGGGTACCTTAAAACTTGTACTTATGAATGATAATATGTATATATAAAAAAAAAAAAACATGATATACTTTGAGAAAAAATGACTCTGAACTTACAACTCGAATTTTCGACCAGAAGAAAGAGTTTCGGAGTAAAAACAATAGTACTATTGGAAAGAGCAGGAAAAAATCTATCGATATATGTCTTTTTTTTTTTTTTTTTGAGAGACTCAGAATAATATTACGAGCGAGTTGAAAAGAGCGTGTTTCGCACGCAAAATGCGTCACGTACGCCTGCTGGCTGGTTTCTGGCGGATGCTCCCATATTCAATATTATGAAATGTGTTAAAATGTATACCTTATTGTGCAGTTATTAATCATAGTTCGCACCATGATTAGAAGTGTTACAATGGCTTCTTGACAGAGGATTATTCGTGACGCGTATGAAGAAAGTGAATGATTTGCTGGCACACCAAATAAAAAATTCCAAACATTGTCAAGGTTAAGCTATACAGAAAATTTATTTATATTAAGAATAGTATTTTTTTATTGTATTTGCTAAATTTTTGCTGTTTATAATAACGCAAATTGAAAATAATTACTTGTGAATCGGCTGGGAGTAATTTTATTGGTTGTCCCATCATTAGGGCTATAAATAAAAAATATAATTCTGGAACAAGATCAACATGTTGTGGAAGTAACCAGTCCAAGTGTTGAAATCCCGGCACATGCAATCCAGCAGTTTTTGTTTCACTACCTGTCATTTGTTGATAATATCCTAAAATAAAATATAATAAAAGAAGTGATAATCTAAGCGAAAATTTTTTTCTTAGGATATACATAAAGAGGGCGTTCTGGTAATAGTATCGCTATAATTGTTAGCTTAGTTGATTTAAGTTGTCTTATTATTATTTCTCTCAATCTTTTTACCTTGCGGCCTATCATAGCTGTATCTAAAAACCTGCTCTTTCTATCTATTAACAACTAGCAGACATAGATGTCTCGCGCCTGCCTACCCGGACTCTGTTTCTCCGCATCGTCGCACTTCGGACAACATTACCTCATGTTTACGCGGGAACATTTACCGAGTGAGCTGCCAACGATGTTCTGCCCTTAATGCTTTATGTACCCAGGAAATGGCTTGATCAAAATTGACAATGCCAATCAGAGCAAAAAATGCAAGGTGTTTTTTCAAGACTCGGTATCCAAAAACCTCAGCTTATCATCGGCACCACCCGAATCGCATTCACCGTTATCTCCATTGTTCTTTATCAACCAGGACCGCCTCACGGCTGCCTTGGCCGGCCTCTGGAAGAAAATCAATATACTCAGATATCAGGCATCAGCACGAATCTAGACAACATGTGACCGATTAAACATTGTACACCAAGAGAGGTACAAGAGAGAAATAAAATGGATAGATCCCGTAGTTTTGCGCTATTCAACTTGGCCGAGTCGCCAAACGGTGAGTCGACTATTGATCTATCAAGGTCAAAAGAAATTCTCGCTACTACTTATAATGTCTCCGTGTCAGACATTCTATACTGGATCGTCTTGACAAAACTTCAGCATCTGACTCTCGCCCTCTCCTCATAAAAGTTTCTTCTCACGGCGATGTCCTGAAGATACTGCGTTCCCAGGGTAAACTACCAAGCAATCTTGCTGTTTGAACCAATAAGACTCTTCTCATCCGAAGACTATCAAATGTATTGATGGCGTCCCATCAATCGTGAATTCTCGCCCAAATCATGCAGCTTCGAAAACTGATTACAAAACAGTTCCTCTAACTGTTTCTCTGATTCAAAACAGTTCTCATGGCTTACTATTTTGTTATCAGTACAGTATATCTTTAAACAATAAACTTAGTATACTAAAAACTAATATCTTTCAATTTTCTCTTTTACTTGATATTGTCATTTTTACAGAATTTTCAACATATCATCGAGACCTACTGTCGAGATTAGTTTTCATCCTATAAGGTACGTGCGCTCGTCCTCAATCTCGAGCTCCCAACAATTCAAGAAAAATGTACCTACCTTAAATTGGAACGTATCAGCTGATTTAGTCTTCTCATCTCAATCCCTCACACTGCTTGACGACCTTCATGAGGCTATGTTACCGCCGAACCCTCATCATGTTTCCGCGTGGCTCGCTATAAATTATTTCGGTCCCGCAGTACTCGCGTTGGGAAATCTTCACAAAATCATGGATGATACTGACTAGAACTCTCTGCTAGCTGATGAGGACATTAATTAATGTTAGTACAGTGGTTTTACGAAACCCTTACAATATCGGTAAGCGTAGTGGTCTCCCTCTCCAGCTGGTCCCCAGCTGGTATCCACTCTAGTTAAAAAAAAACTTACGTGAGTCACGTCAAAATTGCTAACAGAATCGCTTCAAATCAATTTTGACAATACATCACATTGGACATTCCTATCTACAGACTCCACTGCCTGCTTTATTTGTAAACAACTTGCTCATAACGCTCTGACTTGCTTGTCAACAAACAAAGGCAAAAATTTCCATTCATCGGAATTACCAACCACAAACTTTCCAATTTTGTCCGATCAGAGCACTTTGCAAAGACAACTCCCTCATGCCGCTCAAATTCAGACGAATACTTCCACAAATCCAAAAAGACCTCACTCTACAAGTAATAGCGATGTCTCAACCCTTGTAGCTTCATTTACAGACCTGAAAAATTCTACGTTAACCACTGTTGATAAAAGAGCATTTAAAAATACCTCAAAGTCCCAAGGTACTGTAAATAGTATATTTCGATACTAGTGCGTGAAAGTGATTTTATTCTCCGGTGGACATTTGCGCCTAAGCGAAGGGAGGGTGAACAGGTCACACGAGGTTAAAATCATATTCTCAAATACAATGTTATCTTTATATAAAAGTCCCGCTAGATGTATTATAGATTATGGGTCTTTTGCATATTTTCCCACAGTCTCAATCGATATTAAAACTAGAAAAAATGCAGTATGCTGCCATTAGATTAGCCCTACAGAGTAGGCACTCCCACGAATATCCTACTAGCTCAATCAAAACTACCTCTCATATAAGGACAGGCCAAATACCTATGCACAACTTATCTAAATAAAATACATTCCAATAATGAACTCACAATTTATAAGACCATATCAACTTTCAATAGAATTGCATCAAATAAAAATAATAAACGTAAATTCAACCACAGAATTCTGCGAACTCGTATAGAAAGTACTAGTTTCATAACTGATGTTATTTATTCTAATAACAACTTTTCTTTTCACACTGAGTTTGGGGTTAAATTAAAGAAAAGCGGAGATCCCAACTCTCTAATAAAATATTACTGATGGCAGTAAATTTTAAGATTCGATATCCGTAGGAAGTACTTGCATTTGCACAGAACAAAAACTAACTCTAGTAAAAAGTATTAATAGATCTGCTTCAATATTCACCGCTGCACGCATAGCCATAAACGGCAGGGTTACCAGATGGCGATCTTCTATCCTTTTCACTCACGTGCAAGTACGTCACATTCTTTGAGAGTAAGTAAGACAAAAAGTTGCCATCTGGCAATTCTGATAAACGATGCTGTAGATATAGTGATCGATCAACCCAATCGTAATGCTCTCATTAATGTAGCAACTAGGGGGGCTGCGCCCCCCAGCGTGCCTTCGGCACGCCATCCCTCCCGCCCCCACACACACCTGCTCCTCGCTTCGCTCGTCGCCCGCTCCCTCCCTATGTAAAAACTTCATTTTTACATAATAGGCACGACCGCAATACTTAGGAGAACCTTGTATTTTTATAAAAGCGAAAATTGCAACACTTCCGATATTTATAATAAAAAAAAAAAAAATTAAATATATAATAATAATAATAAACTAGCTGCTCACGGACTCACGGATGTTCCTAACTACATATACCTATACAATCTCAATTACAAAAAAATACTTGCGCACATATGCATATATATACACTAATACGGCGAAAAGAAGAAAAACAGAAGGAGAATGCTCAATACTGATGCATTCGGCAACGGCAATCTGGCTTAGCCCTGCGACCTGTGTGCATGAATACTTATACTGCAGCATGAGTCGTAACGGCTACGCTAGGTACCTCGGCTCACGGTCGTACACACTTTCCGGACCTATGTATACTACCGTGCCTCGGCTAGGCTGCGTTCGCACACCAAGAACAGCGGAAAAACACATGCGACTCGTGCGACCGTGAGGTATAAAATATATCTATATATATGATCGCGCGCGCTTTCTGCTACTGCTGAGTAGTGCGGCGTGCTGTCAGCCGTGGCGCACATGTGTCCATGGTGTGTGTTGTCAACAATCGAATCGTCTGGCTCTCGGCGTCCCCAGCGATGACTGTGGCTGCTGTAGTATGCCGCCCTGGTGAATCGTGTTCGCCCTTTCATCGTGTTCGTCGATTGTCGATGATTCGTCGGAGATGGGAAGGCAGTGTGTCAGCGGCGAGAGCAGATTTAGTAAGCATTTTCTCGTTCCTAACCTCTCTGATGGGTGAGCCGATGGTACTTTCGCTTGTTGCAGGTATCTGTGGCAGCGAGAGTAGTGTAAACGACGGGCACTGCTGCAGACTGTTTTTTGGGTGTGGAAATGTTGTCTGAGTCATCTATTTATTAATTATATGTAGTTTTCAGGTGTTCAACTTTCCTTGTTTGGCTCTTACATTAGTGACTATGTGTACAGTTAAGCTGCTGCTTGTGTCTTCAGCGTCTTCAGTGAAACAACGGTTTAAGGTCTCCACCAGTTCTTCCCCTCTAGTTGTTACAGGAAGCTGGTACAGTGAGTGAACAACAGCCATTGCTGCAGACTTTTATTTTGTATGGTATGTATTTTTTAATCATCTATTTATTACTCATATGTGGTTTTTAGGTGCTCAACTCTCCTCGCTTGTCCCCCAGAATAGGGATTGATCTGCTGTTCATGCGCTTTGCTGATCCCTAGACTGAGGCAGTCCCTGATATTGAAACACAATTGACGGTCTCTGCAGTACTTTCCTCCTAGGTGGTGTGGTTACTGACACAGTGGATCGCTCTTAGATGATTCTCAGCAGACTGGCATCCATGGAGTAGTGCCAGCCTAGACCGTCCAGCCCTATTTTGCAACTTCTGCAACTCTAAGTGATCTTCGAGTGTTTTAAAGTGTGAGGGGATAGGTAATAGGAACTGGGAAATATTATATAAGTGCTGTGTGTGTTGTTAAATGCGATAAGGGTAGGTAGTTGTCCCTGGTAATATTAGCTCGTCTATTTAATTTCTAAGTTTAGTCAGGGTGTAAGAACTCGCTTCAGGGTATCTGTTGTATTAAAATACATCATTATGTATTTCGCAGACTTCTACCCAGTGAGACTTGCCTATTTAATAGTTTTCTACATGCTGTAAGACTGAGTCAGCTAGAACATTGCATTCTTTATGCATTGAAATTTACCATATTACAACATTTATAGCTCATACATTACACAAAAGTTTTTTTTGTACATATGATATTCCTTTAACATGTACTTATATAATATTATACAATTTTGATTCTTTTAGTTCAATCGCTTAGGTCCTGGGAACATAGTAGGTTAAGCTGGGTAATCTTATATCAAATTTTTTAAATTTGTTATTAAAAATCTTTTTGTAGAAAACAGGGAAATAGATATTTTGTTTCTTTAATTATTCTTCCAATGTGTTTATCCCATTGAATATTGTAATCAAATGTAATATTGTATCTCATTATTACGTTTTTGTAATTATATTATCTTTGGAATGTTATGTCGATTTTTTCCATCTTATTTAGAGCTATTGTATCGAATACTTCTGTGTAAATCTAATTCTGTGAAATAATAAGCGAAAATTCACTATACGTGTATTGGGGTATTAAAAATCATGTTTATACGTTTAGATGATCCAGTAATTATTGTACATAAAAATGTTAATTGGGAATAAGTTTTGTTTAAACTATATCTATATGCTTTGTATTTAACAGTTTTATTGAAAGTCAAATTCTTGTATGATAAGCGAAAATCGACTATTTCAGGTGTATTTAGGCATTAAAAATCGTTTTTATAGGTCTAAGCGGTCAGGAATCCATTTTATATGAAAATGTTAAATGGGAAAAAGTTTTGATTAAATATTATGTAGAACTTTTGTATTGAACATGTTAGTGTAAAATCAAATCCTGTCAAGTTTTAGCCGAAAATCGTCCATTTTACGTATGTTTTGACGTTTAAAATCGTTTTTATAAGTCCAACTCGACAGGAGTTGATTTTACACGAAAATGTTAAATAGAAAAAAGTTTTGTTTAAATATTATCTACATCTTTTACATTTAACATTTTTCTATAAAATCAAATCTTGTCAAGTTGTAGCCGAAAATCGTCCATTTTATGTATATTTAGGCGTTTAAAATCGTTTTTATAAGTCTAATTCGTCAGGAATTGGTTTTACACAAAAATGTTAAATGGGAAAAAGTTTTATTTCAATATTATCTACAACTTTTGTATTAAACATTTTTGTGAAAAATCAAATCCTGACAAGTTATAGCCGAAAATCGTACATTTTATGTGTATTTTGGCTTTTAAAATCGTTTTTATAAGTCTAGCTCGTCAGGAGTTAATTTTACAAAAAAATGTTAAATGGAAAAAAGTTTTGTTTCAATATTATCTACAACTTTTGTATTTAACATTTTTGTGTAAAATCAAATCCTGAGAAGTTATAGCCGAAAATCATTCATTTTTGACCATTTTTGGCTGTTTTTCGCAGTTATCTTGGCAAATATTGCTCGTACAAAAAAGTGTTCAACATAAAAAAGCTGTATTTTAATTAGTTTTAGCAGATAGACCTGTACATATTAGCTTAAAATTAATTTTTCTAGACATTAGGCCTAAAAATCAATTTTTTGAGATATTTCTTTGTGCTCGCATTTGAAAAATTTTTCATCGATCTATCTCAATATAAAATCAGCACTTAGGTATAATGAGAGGAGTATTTTCCCGCAATCCCGATGAAATCGGTCGAAAATTCATTGAGATAATCGAGAAACTTGAGTACATACGGACGTACAGACATACTCGTACATACATCTCAGAAAACGCTTAAAACGCACTCGCTTTGAGTGGAACATGGTTTTTACACATTAATTTTTCAGTATTTGAATTCTTACAATTTTCGCTCTGGTGAAATTATAAGGCTCTCCCGAGTAGCGGTCGTGCCTAATAATGTAAAAACCAACCCCTACATATATGAAATAAACATTGCAAAATCATTCAATCTCAAATACATATTTTATTTTGACGAAAACTGTAACGCATTCATGAAAAATTATTTGTTTTCTATAATGGCCAAAAATCGACTATTTCGATTGTATTTAAGCTTTTTTAATCGTTCTTTTGGGGTTAACTTACTAGAAATTGTTTTACGCAAAAACGTTCATCACGAAAAAGTTTTGTTTGTTGATATCTACAACTTTTGCATGCAATATTTCTGTGTAAAATCGAATCCTATTAAATGATGAGAGAAAATCAACACTATTTATTTAACCCTTTCATGGTTACATTTTTCTAGAAGACAAACAAAAAAAGTCATGAAGGTTCTATAGGTTTTGGTATCGCTGAATACGAATCTGGCATCAGTTTTCCGAAATTCAATATGGCGGATCAAAGATGAATGATCAAAATTTAAAAAATTTGTAAACGATATTTTTCGCTGAAATCCCGGATATTGGTATTTTTGGTGTCACTGATTACGAACATGGCATCAATTTTTCAAAATCCATGAAGGCGGATCCATTTCGGTGGGTCGAAACCCCCAAATAGATCCTATTTACGTATATACGTACGGGAAACGAAAGACCCTATAATATACGTGATTTCAGCCAAAATAGCGAGTTCATAGATTTTTTGAAATTGCGAGCCGTCATTTTAGATTCGCTATATTGAATTTTCAAAAACTGATGCCAGATTTGTAATCCACGATATGAAAAACTGCTATATGAGACGTTTCACGTCAACTGCCCCAGCGCGGCGCACGAGCTCCAAATAGTACTATTTCTAACTCATGTTTATGATACTAAAATGTACCTAAAAAATTGTTTGATAAGTGTTTCCGACGTATTTTTTCCTCAACTTTCCAATGATGCAGACAGTTTTTCTGAAATTTTCCATTTTCACCTTCAAAAATTAAAAAACATCTTATATCTCAAAAGTCTATTTTTAATATTTTCTTTTACCATTTAGATCGAAAGCTGAGTATTTTTTACATAGGAAATGATATTTTCCAAAAAGTAATCTAGATGTTTTTTTCGAGAAATACAACGCGAAAGAGTAGACGGAACGCTTTTCCTGCGCGCGGTACCGCGCGGTACGTCCCGCGGCACGTCGCGTATTCGACCTGCATGTGAATCGTCACGTCGAGAGTATATATTTGCAATGACTTTTTATTTTATTTCCCTTCGAAATATTTTCGAATTTCTGTCGATACAATTAAACTTGGATTTCATAGTGTCTTTCGTGTATTTGATGATTAATTCATGGGTGACTCTTTGTTTCATTATTTTTTTGTTTATTGTAGCTACTAAAATGGATTCAACTTGGAAATTGAAATGCATAAATCCTTTAAATAAAAATAATCACCCCTCATCTAAAGTAAAAGATTTGTTCTACTTTCCAACATTTTTAAGAAGTTTATATCCCTTAGTACTAGAAAAAGTAAAAATTTGTTCTAGCAGTCGATCCCAAATTTATAAATACAAATCAAATTTATCTCCATCTGATGCTAAAAAAGCTAAAATAGTGTGTAATGATGAGTATTACAAAGCTAGTGTTGCAGTTCTCGAATAAATAAAAAAACATTTCAGAATCAACAAATAAGCAACAAAGAATTCAGTTGCTAACTCTTGCATCTGAATTTCGGTCTCGTAGGGACTTAATGCGAGAATTCGGTTGCAGTGAAGGGGAAGCTCGCGAAGCAAAAAATTTAGTAGCTAAAAGCGAAATTTTTTCAATACCTGCTAAGAAAAGTGGCAAACTACTTCCAGCTCAATCTGTAAATTCAGTGAAAATTTTTTATCAAAGAGATGATATAAGCCGAATTATGCCAGGTTTAAAAGATTACATATCTATTAAGCAGAGCAATGGTTAAAGAGAATATGTTCAAAAAAGATTACTGCTTGTTAATTTAAATGAACTGTATAGTTTATATAAAAAAGAAAATGAACACTTTAATATCGGTTTTACTAAATTTACACAATTGAGGCCATCAAATTGTGTTTTAGCTGGAAGTAGTGGTACACATAATGTATGCGTCAGTGTACATCACAACAACGTAAAGCTCATACTAAGTGCTATGGATCTAGAAAATTTAACAAAAGATACTAGATTGCCTCTTAAAAACTACCACGATTGCATCCAAGCCATTGTATGTAATGAAGTACACGATAGATGCTATTTGGGTGACGGTTTAAATTTCCCTAACATGTCTATATTACGTAAATATTTGCTTGAATGTTGTGATGAAAATGATATTTTTCAAATAGAGTATGAATCATGGTATCAAACTGATCGGTGTACAATAGCTTCTAAAACTGTAAATGTTCACGAATTTATGGAAATACTGGAAGAAAAATTAATAAAATAGAAATCTCACGATTTTTTCGCTAAGAAAAACAATCACTTTTTGTAAGTAACTTAAAAAACAACCTTCAAAAAGGCGAAACTATTGTGTGTTGTGATTTTGCAGAAAATTATGTGTTTGTTATACAAAATCCTACACAATCGTTCCACTGGAACAACAACCAAGTAACTGTTTTTAAAATTGTGGTGTATTATAAAGTAAATGAAGAGCTTAAACATATAAGCATGGGTGTAATTTCCGACAATTTAAATCATGATACTGTTGCCGTTTATGAATATCAAAAAATTGTAATATCTTACCTGAAAACTAATTTCATAGTAAAAAAAGTCTATTATTTAACTAATGGAGCAGGTCAGCATTTTAAAAATAAATCTAATTTTCAAAATCTTCTTTTTCATGAGAAAGATTTTGGTGTTCCAGCTCAGTAGCATTTTTATGCCACGGCGCATGGTAAAGGTGCATGCGATGGTATAGGCGCCAACCTAAAAAGAGGTGCAAAAGCGAGTCTCAAGTTTCTTCTAATAATCATATTTTAACGCGAGAAAAAGTTTATAACTGGACGAAAGATTATTGCAAAGAAACCAACGTTTTTTTATAGCAGTAAAGAATCATATGAAGAAACTATCTTGAAGCTAAAACCAAGACTGGATAAGACTAAATCCATACCAGACACATTACAATACCATGATGTTATTCCAATGGATGAAAGTACATTGAAGCTCAAAAAAACATCTTTAAGTTTTGAATTTCAAATCTCAACAAAAAAAAATTATCTGCACCGAGAAAAAAGCGTTAGTATAGTTACTATATTGGTGTGAGTTTTGAAACTTTTTTTTTTATAAAATAACCAATAAAATATTATTCATTTATTAAAAGAATTCGAAAGAACAAGTAAAGATTAGGAAATGTTATTAGATAGCGTGTCCGGCCTAGTCCAAGCGACGTACCGCGCAGTACCGAGCGCAGGGGAGGCGTTTAATCTACTCATGCGCGTTCTATTTCTCGACCAAAACATCTTAATTACTTTATGGAAAATACCATTTCCTATGTAGAAAATGCTCAACTTTCGATCTAAATGGTAAAAAAAATATTAAAAATAGACTTTTTGAGATATAAGATATTTTGTAGTTTTTGAAGCTGAAAACGAAAAATTTTGGAAAAACTGCCCACATCATTAGAAAGCTGAGGAAAAAATACAGGATTAGGGGCTCGCGCGTCGCATTGGGGCAGTTGATGTGAAACGCCTCATATACGCGATTTCAGCAAAAAATATCGAGTTTATAGATTTTTTGAAATTTCGATTCGCCATAGAATTTGCGAAAAGGCAATATTGTTTCCATTAGCTCCTCAGGGTCCCGCAAAATTACAGTTGTCGTTAAGGCGATGTAAAGTCCAAAATCAACCCAATTTCGTTATTTAATAAATTAATATTCCAACGTTTATTTGGATAAACGATTTTATTAAGCATTTCCATCAGATATGCTCGTTTAAAAACTAGATCAAAATTATATAAATACAGAATCCTATTTATCGGCATTTTACTCAATTAAATAATTTCTAAGTATTGCTTCCTCATAGAGGAAGCTTTGTAACGGTGAAAAAAATTTTCGAGACAAAATTTTCAAAAAATGTTCAAAAAGATGCTTGAAGGCGATATATGTCGATATTTGTTGATTTTGAGAAAATTTTTTTTGTGGATGTGTGTGTGTGTGTGTGTGCGTGAGCGCGCGCGCGCGTGTGTGTGTGCTATGTGCATGCGTGCGTGCGTGCGTGCGTGCGTGTGTGTATTAATCTCTTCGTCTCGCGAAAAAAACTCGGTACCCTGATGGATTTGAGTTTTTATTGATTTTCTTTTTTTTATAACCAAAAAACGATTTTGAATTTTTATTTTTTTTTTACTTTTATATATCTTACAGCCATTATTACATAATATAATGAACTTTTATTGAAAGGTATTTTAATTACCCATATTTTCTTTTTTTAATATTTAAATTATCTTCACTCTGTCATTTGTTGTGAAGGAAAACGTTTTTATATTTCATAAATTAATTTCTCAAAAAATATTTTATTTATCGACTTGAAATTTTAATCACTTATTACACTCATTGAAGACTATATTTGGTTAAAATTTCAAGAGATTATCTTCATTTGTTTTTTAGAAAAAATAATTTTAGAAAAAATTTGCGTTTTCGTTGTCGCACAATAGCAAGAGTAAAAATTATCCTATCGTCCTGAAATTTGGCACAGATGTTGCTTTTATATATCTTTAGATCGAGTTCGTTGCCCAAAAGAATCGGTCCATTACGTAAAAAGATACTTGAGGTTAAAAATTTTTTTTTTTAAATTTCGAATCACGTTTTCTCAGAGAATACTTGATTTATCGACTTAAAATTTTAACCACTTATTAAACTCATTGAAGACTTCTGTTTGAGTAAGCCTTAATTATATGTGAGTAAACATGCTGCGGGTGTTAAAATAAATTTAAGTCACACACAGAAGTAAATTGAAAATAGAAACTATATTCACAACGGTCACTTCTTAAATAAATTACAAATTTTGTTTATAAATACATTACAAATTCGTTGAAAATTATCATAAATTGAAAAAGGAGTTTAAATTACACTGAGGTTAATGATTTGTAATTCAGTAGTGTGTCCGCAATTCCAAACTATGAGTGCACATTAATAATGGAGTAGTAATCTCTTACTAGAGACAACCAACCTGTGAGTTTTGAGTCTGTCTGCAACTGAAATGAGATTGTCCGTTGATAGTCGCTTGAGTATTTCCTGACACTCCCTCCTGGGCTCACACACAATGAAGCTGTTAAAATGAGCAATGGCAAACAATTATAATTGAATTGCTGCCTTGAGTTTTTCTAATTCACACATGTTCACTTTTACACTGGCCGCCGGTGCCAACACGTGGTTGGCAACATAACCTCTAGTATTGTGAGAGATTTTACCTTGCAATAGAGTCGATTGTACTAATCGTCCTTGCACCTTGAGTATTGCGTGAGTGAAGGGTGATGCGAGTTTCCAGTGAGAGATTGAGTAGAGCCTGTGGTGAGTTGATCCAGTGTCGATTTGAGCCAGTGAAATCCGTTGAGAGATATACCGATGAGATTTTCAGGTGCGCAGTGGAGAGAGATGCTCCTCGTGGCACGGCTGAAGAAAAAGAGAGCGAGGCCGTGACCTATTTCCTTCTTCTTGGTCTTGGCAATTCACTTCGCGAATCAAATCACAATCTCTCTCACATTTGCATGTGAGAGAGCGAGAGAGACCGAAACAGCGCGAATTCACCTTGTGAATCAGTGTAGTGTCTCGGCTGTTCCACCGAGAGGCCGCGAGGTGCTGCCGCGCCGTGGCAGCGCCGTGAGTCGTACCGAGCTGAGCATAACCGCGGGAATTCAAATTACTGAATTCCCAAACATTCCGCCCGCTATCAACCGCCAGGTTGATTTAAATTCCGATTGGCACTGGCAAGATGGCGAGTTTTGCAATTGGGCGGGTGAGTTGAGTGGTGGCCGTCTTTATTGTTACAACTCTGGTGAGATTGTCAGTTCCAGGGTGAAGTTGAGTGACTCTTGCGAGTGGCCATTTGCTTGGGGGTGAGTGTTCATCCGTGAGTAGTACCATGGAACCCACTTTTATCCCATGAGAGGGATGATGCCATTTTGAAATTGATTGAAGCCGTTGAAGGTATTGAGTTGACCAATGCTTCCAAAATTGCTGAGTGATCCGTTGAATGAGTTGCCATTTGGAAAGCCTTGATTCCTTGAAGGTGAGTAAGCTTGGTTCAGGCACTGAGTTCAATGCCTTGCCGATGAGAAAGTGTCCGGGTGTGAGTGCATTTATGTCTTCTGGGTCTTCACTGAGTGGTTCTAGCGGCCTTGAGTTGAGTAATGCTTCTATTTGAGTGAGCAAGGTAGCTGAAGCTTCAAAGGTGAGTTGAGTGTCCCCAACGGTCTGTCGCAGGTGAAATTTGATTGATTTCACTACTGCTTCCCACTTGCCTCCCATATGAGGTGCAGCAGGTGGGTTGAATATCCATTGGGTTCCCTCGTTCGCTAGTGAGTTGTACAAGATTGAGTTTTCATGTTGGTGTTGAGAAAATAGAGTCTTCAGTTCCCTTGCTGCTCCGATGAAGTTCGTTCCACAGTCTGAGTATAGGTTGGAGGGTATCCCTCTCCTTGAGGTGAACCGTCTGTATGCCGCTAAGAATCCGTCCGTTGAGTAGTCACTGACCAGTTCTAGGTGAACAGCTGACGCTGAGAAGCACACAAAGATACAAATCCAGCCCTTGTATGTTTTGGATCCACGACCTTTCCATGAGTTAATGGTGATTGGCCCGGCGTAATCGATCCCAGTGTGAGTGAAAGGTGGTGATGGGGTGACCCTGGCCATGGGTAATTGCCCCATGAGTTGCTGAGCCCGTTGAGCCCGATACCTTGCACAAGTCACACACTTTAAAATATGTGACTTGACCGGTGCTCTGCCTCCGATTATCCAAAATTCCTGCCGAGTGTGTGCCAGAGTGAGTTGAGCGCCACCGTGCAGAGTTGAGAGATGAGCGTTCCGAATGATCAGTGTGGTGAGTTGACTGCTCCGTGGTATAATTGCTGGGTGTTTTGAGTGATGATCGAGTTGAGTTTTTTGAAGCCGCCCTCCTACTCGAACAATTCCTGTTGAGTCTATGTAGGCAGTCAATCGGTTGAATACATGGTTTCTTGGGACTTGAGAATTTTTCAGCATAACAAGTTCTGATTGTAAGTGAACCTGCTGAATGTTCTTGACCCAGAAGAGTTTTGCCCTTTTGAGTAAATCAGTCGTGAGTTTCGATTCATGGTGAGTTTTTCCATTAGCCTTAAATCGATCACATGCGAGCATTACCCATCCAGTTATTCTTATGAGTTGAGTGAGTGATGAGTAATGATCGATGATGTCCCACAATTTGCTTGAGTTTGACTTGGCTGCGGTGAGTGTGACCTTAGCCCTTATTTCTGGAAGGTTGGTTTCTTGGATAGAGGTTGCTTGAGAAGGCCAAGCTGATTCTTCCTGGCAGAGCCAACTTGGTCCATGCCACCATAAGTAATGCTCTCTGAGTTGTGAAGTGAGTAACCCGCGCGAGACACAATCCGCTGGATTGTCTGCTCCAGGCACATGTCTCCATTGTGCTGTTGGAATGAGTTCTTGAATTAAGGCAACTCTATTTCCAACAAAGTCCTTCCATTTTGAGGGGTATGAGCGTATCCATGTGAGTGCTACCTTAGCATCTGTCCACAGATGAATGTGTGAAATTGGCAATCGTGAGTTTTCCAAAATGTGTTTTGCCAACTTAGTGAGTAAAACTGCCGCTCCCAATTCCAATCGTGGGATTTACAGTCGTTTGAGTGGTGCCACCTTTGTTTTAGAGATGAGAAATGATGATGTTGAGTGAGAGTTTGGTGTTGTAGATTTAATGTAAAGAACTGCAGCCATTGCTTGTTGTGAAGCATCCGAGAAGCCATGAAGTTCTACAATTGAGTTTTCCTGAATTCCTAACCACCTGGGTAAGGCGATTGTCTTCAGGTGAGTGAGATCTTCTCGGATGTGCAGCCATTTCTTCACGATTGAGTTTGGCAGAGATTCGTCCCAAGACAGCTTGTGTAGCCACAGTTCTTACAGGAGGATTTTTGATGTGATTATAACCGGTGATATAATTCCAATGGGATCGTATAATTGAGATACTTCAGAAAGTATAATCCGTTTTGTTATCATTTCCTGGTGAGGTGGCAGCGTTGTTCTGAAGGTGAGTTTGTCCGAGTGTGGGAGCCATTTCATCCCGAGTATATTTGTAGCGCAATCATCTAAAGGCACAGCTTCTTCAGCTGGAGGCTCTTTGAGGAATTCCTTGAGGAAGCCAGATGAGTTTGAGTTCCATTTCGCTAATGGAAAACCGCCCGCCTTGCATAGTGCGGTTAACTGCTTGGCCTTTTCAATGAGAAGTTCCTTTGATGCAGCTCCACCGAAGATGTCATCCACATACCTTCCAAATAGAAGTGAGTCTATGGCAAGTGGATATTTGTCTCCTTCATCCTTTACCAGCTGAAGAAGAGTCCGAATTGCTAAGTAAGGAGCTGCTCGTGTTCCGTAGGTGACTGTCGTCAAGTGGAAGTGAGTGAGTTGACCCGTTTCATCTACCCATAGAATGCGTTGTAGATTCCAATCTTGAGGGTGAACCTTGATCTGACGATACATTTTTGTAATGTCAGTTGAGAAGACAAATGGTTGAGTTCGAATCCAGATGAGAACATCCACAATGTTAGGTGAGAGGTTAGGTCCAGTATGCATGATGTCATTGAGTGATTTTCCATTTGTTGTGAGTGCTGAACCATTGAAGACTGCTCTGAGTTTTGTCGTTGAACTATCTTCTCGTAATACTCCATGGTGAGGAAGATAGTAAGATGGTTTGGCAGATATGTCCTGTGGAGGGATCCGCACCATGTGGCCCAATTTGCAGTATTCATCCATGAAAGCGTAGTACCTTTCCTTGTAGATGCTTTCTTGATTGCATTTTATGAGTATTCTCTTGAGGCACGCTTGAGCTTTTCCGAATGAGTTTCCAAGTACGTCTGCAGAGTCGGTGAGAGGTAATCTGACTTGGTATCGTCCATGAGTATTTCTTGTATGAGTCTCAGCAAAGTGTTGTTCACACAATGCATCTTCCTTGTTGAGTTTGACTGCAGACGTTGATGGTGGCTCTTCTTCAACCCAAAAGCGGGTTAGTAGTTTCTGCAAGTCTTCAGTGTTGAGTGGGGCCGTTGTATGATGTACTACCTTGTGTTGCACAGCTGAGTTTGATGGACCTATTAGCAGCCAGCCGAAAATTGATAATTGTGCGATCGGTTCAATCACACTTCCCCTTATGAGATTAGGTTTGATGATTTGGCCGTAATAGTCCGCTCCGATAAGTACATCTACTGGTTGAGGTTTCCAAAATGTCGGATCAGCCAAGTTGAGTTTCTCTGTATGTTGCCACTGACGTTGCTCACATTCTTCTGATGGTAACAGTGTTGAGACTTGGCGTATAATGTGAGCTGTGATCCGAATGGTGAGATTTTTGTAGATGGTGCGTAAGGTGAGTTGAGCCTTTCCGAGAGTTTGAGTTGAGTGCGTGCCGCCAACTCCAAGAATTGGTATAGTTGAGTGTTGCCGCTTAATGTTGAGTAAATCCACAGAATCCTTGGAGATGAATGAGAGTTCCGAGCCTGAGTCAATGAGTATTCTGAGTTGATGAGATGTCACCGGTGAGTCGTACCATGCCAATGCAGTTGCAAGTAAAGTGAGTTGAGAAGTTGAGTAATCATGTTGAGTTTGACCGTGTTGTGAGATGATTGCGCCGTTGTCCTAATTTTGAGTTGATCCGGATGCTGAGGTGGTTTGAGTCTTGACTTCAGGGTCTCGTGACACATGTATCATGGTGTGATGATTTCCATTGCAACTCCTGCACTTATATTGCGACTTGCAATTCTTGGCTGAGTGCAGACCGAGGCAGTTATAGCACAGCGGCTTCTCCATTACAAATTTTCTCCGTTGTTGTTCATTCAGCAGTTTGAATTTTGGACAAGCCACAATAAAGTGCGAGTCCCCACAATACGTGCATGGATGCTGTGAAATCCTGGGTGAGTGTGTCACTTTGTGTGAGTCTTGCCGTGCTTGAGTTGGACTGGTGATGTGAAGAGACCTTGATGTTTTTGAAGTTTGCGTAATTGATGGCTTTGGAGTGGATGTTGATGAGTCCGCCGCAATTTCCAATGCACGCACCCGCGCGATCAGGAAGGACTCAAATTCCTCAAACGTTGGCAGCTCAGTGTTGGAAACGCGAGAAGTCTCCCATGCTTCTCGTGTTGACCTGTCAATTAGCTTTGACAGGCGATGAGCTAATATACAATCTCCTAGCTGCTCTTGCGGTACCAACATGTGAAGTGATTTCCGAATTTTTGAGATCTCCGAGATCAATGTGTTGAGTGTGGCCGGGTTTTTTGATGTAACAGCAGTCAATTCAGATAAATGATCAAGCTGATCATTTAATAGCACCCGTTTATTTTCAAACCTTGTCACTAATGTAGTCCATGCAGGTGTTAGAGACTCATCGCTGAGTGAAAATCGTTGTATGAGTGTGAGTAGTGTTCCACTGAGAGAGCTGCGCAGGTAGTGTAGCTTCTCATAATTTTTGAGTCCAGGCCGATTCAGAATTAATCCAGAGAACATTTCCTTATATGAGGGCCACTCAGTATATGCTCCGCTGAATGTGGGCAGCTTTATTTCTGGCAACTTGCTTAAATGAGTGTGTTGAGTTTCTCCGATGCTTGGTTGAGTGACACGATGCTTGGACTTCCAGTCTTCCTCCAAACTGCTAACCTCGAACACAATAGTATGGTATGATTCATGGATTGACTTGTGAAACGCTGACTTAAAGTAATCGTTGTCTGCGAAGGCTGCTGGACAACTTGCTTCAATGACAGCATGATTCTTTTTATATAAGGAGTATAGCTCCTCAGCATCCTGCTTCCAAGCCAGTATCACTGGAAGAGTGGCAGTTTCCTTCCTGATCCTAATATATGATATTATCCTTTCCAATGAGTCGAGCCGCAGGTACTGAGAATTCACCTTACATAGAAATGAAGCTGGAATTGACCCTGGAGATCTTGAGCGAGTTTTGACATGGGTGTCAACCACAGTGAGTTCAGGCATAGTGAGTAGGCGGCTGCCAGTCTGCTTAACTGCCCCCTTTGCTGCAGTTGTGGTGGCTGGAGTCGCTTGATCCTTTTTATTAATAGCATCCTCTTGTTCAGAAATGACAGCGCCTGCTTGTTCCAATTCCTTGAGTTCATCCTTGTTTGAGTGTGCCATGATGATAACCTGTGAGAATTTCCTTAATGAGTATTTATTTACTGGCTCGAGTCACCCCACAGCATGTAAATCCGGCTCGAAGGACCAAAATGTTTGAGTAAGCCTTAATTATATGTGAGTAAACATGCTGCGGGTGTTAAAATAAATTTAAGTCACACACAGAAGTAAATTGAAAATAGAAACTATATTCACAACGGTCACTTCTTAAATAAATTACAAATTTTGTTTATAAATACATTACAAATTCGTTGAAAATTATCATAAATTGAAAAAGGAGTTTAAATTACACTGAGGTTAATGATTTGTAATTGAGTAGTGTGTCCGCAATTCCAAACTATGAGTGCACATTAATAATGGAGTAGTAATCTCTTACTAGAGACAACCAACCTGTGAGTTTTGAGTCTGTCTGCAACTGAAATGAGATTGTCCGTTGATAGTCGCTTGAGTATTTCCTGACACTCCCTCCTGGGCTCACACACAATGAAGCTGTTAAAATGAGCAATGGCAAACAATTATAATTGAATTGCTGCCTTGAGTTTTTCTAATTCACACATGTTCACTTTTACACTGGCCGCCGGTGCCAACACGTGGTTGGCAACATAACCTCTAGTATTGTGAGAGATTTTACCTTGCAATAGAGTCGATTGTACTAATCGTCCTTGCACCTTGAGTATTGCGTGAGTGAAGGGTGATGCGAGTTTCCAGTGAGAGATTGAGTAGAGCCTGTGGTGAGTTGATCCAGTGTCGATTTGAGCCAGTAAAATCCGTTGAGAGATATACCGATGAGATTTTCAGGTGCGCAGTGGAGAGAGATGCTCCTCGTGGCACGGCTGAAGAAAAAGAGAGCGAGGCCGTGACCTATTTCCTTCTTCTTGGTCTTAGCGATTCACTTCGCGAATCAAATCACAATCTCTCTCACATTTGCATGTGAGAGAGCGAGAGAGACCGAAACAGCGCGAACTCACCTTGTGAATCAGTGTAGTGTCTCGGCTGTTCCGCCGAGAGGCCGCGAGGTGCTGCCGCGCCGTGGCAGCGCCGTGAGTCGTACCGAGCTGAGCATAACCGCGGGAATTCAAATTACTGAATTCCCAAACAACTTCATTTGGTTAAAATTTCAAGAGATTATCTTTATTTGTTTCTGAGAAAAAAATGTTTTATAAAAAAAGTAGTGTTTCCGTTGTCAGACGATAACAAAAGGAAAAATTATCCAATCGTCTTGCAATTTGGTACAGATTTAGCTTTTATACACCTTTACCTTTCTATTTTTTATCATTAAAAATCAATTTATTTATTTATTTATTTTCCAGAGTAATACATAGTAACGGATACAAATATATTACATGTTAATGTTAAATTTAGTCATAATCGAATGACCTAAGTAACTTACATCCTATAGAGGTAGTCGTCGCTACCTGTGCATAGGCCTGGTATATCTAACTTACAACTATATTAATACTAGTAATCACAAGATTATTGTATATTAAGATTAAGTCAACTCAAAGCTTTGCAAGTAATTTTATAAATTTAGCAAATGTTAGCAATTATCCATTTTTAACCTTATATTTTTTGTAATTTTTGGTTATATCCAAGATTTTTAGATTTGGATTCAGATTTGGTAAACCATTGAAAACTTGTATGACTCTAATGTAGTTATTTTTTTTACTAACGCCTTTAGAACACAGTGGAGGTTTAATAAGTTTTTTTCTTGTTGTACTCGTTGATTTTAAATATATGCTTTTAAGTTCACTATAGTGATATATTAAACACTCAGATGCAAAAGTTTGCCTTAGATTTAAAGGAATATTTTGATTAAATCTATTTTTATTGACAATTTTTAAAAGTCTACTCTGAATTTTTTGTAGTAAATCTAAGTTGCTAGTTAATGCGTCATCCCATGCAATATATCCATTGTTAAAATTATACATGTTATATTGTGCGAGAATACGAGAACCTGAGAGCGCGCGACGCACACACATACATATAAGACGCCTCCCCACCCGAGCACCTATAGCGTGACTTGGGCGTAAGCGACAGCGGCCGCCTCCCCCCCCCCCCCGCCCCCCGCCGTACTCTTGCTCAGCAGCTCTCGACCGATTCGTAGCACCGCATGGCGAGGCTCCTAACCTTTGTAAATACTATACTCCATAGTTATAAAAATTAAAATTAATTCATTTATAGAAAAGCGTCTCTTCTTTAATTACACAGGCCCACAAAAGAAAAGCCTGTCGGTTCTGGGATGGAGACTATACTTTTCTTTTGTATTTTTTCCCGCTGAATCCGAATCCGGCGTTAAAAGTAGGGGGTTGGCCGCATATTTTGAACATAACCTCAAAAAACTGTCGAAAAGCCGTGTTTCTATGGAAAAACTTGAGAAGAAAAAAAAACATTGTTTGCATCACATCCAAAACACTTTATTTTTATGTATTTTGGCTTGCTGAATCCAAATTTGTTATGGAAAAAGAGGTTTGACCGCCGAGTTTCGGAGATAACCTCAAAAAACTGTCGAAAAGCCGTGTTTCTGTGGAAAAACTTGAGAAGAAAAAAAAAACATTGTTTCCATCACATCAAAAACACTCTCTTTTTATGTATTTTGGCTTGCTGAATCCGAATTTGTTATGGAAAAAGAAATTTGACCGCCTAATTTCGGAGATAACCTCAAAAAACTACTCAGTCAATTTGCACAAGAACTAAATTGGCTTACGCTTGCATATACGCTTGTCATCGAACGACCTATGCAACAGATTTCTACGCCGCTTTTTGTTATTAGATTGTACATCTCCTTTGAGCATCCAGTAATAGTCTCCCATCATGTTCACGCCATATTTTTCTTGCCACCTACGTTCAAATTCCTTCATATACTGATGAAATCTTTCACCATGCTCTTCACTGTAGTCACCTAGGTCTGGAGGAAATTCATCAATGTGCGAATCGAGAAAGTGGAGTTTTAAATTCATTAAGCAACCTAATTTTTTGAAGTTTTGTACCATAGTTTCTACGATGCTCTTATAGTTCTCATCTTTATTGTTACCAAGAAATTTTGATGCAACATCTTTGAAGCTCAACCAGGCCGCCTTCTCGGTATCACTCATACTTCTGACGAATTCTTCTTCCTGAACATTTTGCGAATTTGAGGTCCGTCAAAGATACCTTCAATTTAACCAGAGTTATATTCGTAAAGATGGTTTCTAAGTATTTAAAGCATCGCCCTTCTTTATCGAGAGCTTTAACAAATTGTTTCATCAGCCCTAATTTGATATGTAAAGGAGGTAAAAGGGTTTTACTAGGATCGACAAGAGGACGATTGATGACATTGCTGGAACCTGGAGTAAGTGATGGCCTCGCTGGCCATACTTTTGTATTATAGTGTTTTGCTCTATCTCGACTGTCAAACATGCATAAATAGCATGGGTAGTTGGTAAAACCTGATTGTTGACCTAGTATCATGGACCTAGTATCAACTGTACTCAAAGAAGAATACTTTAACATCGAAAAGTTTTTAAATAAAATAAAGTATAGTGAGCACGAATGGTTAATTTGCGGAGACCTGAAAATATTATCCATGATACTAGGTGAACAATCAGGTTTTACCAAGTACCCATACTATTTATGCATGTTTGACAGTCGAGATAGAGCAAAACACTATAATACAAAAGTATGGTCAGCGAGGCCATCACTTACTCCAGGTTCCAGCAATGTCATCAATCGTCCTCTTGTCGATCCTAGCAAAATCCTTTTACCTCCTTTGCATATCAAATTAGGGCTGATGAAACAATTTGTTAAAGCTCTCGATAAAGAAGGGCGATGCTTCAAATACTTAGAAACCATCTTTACAAATGTAACTCTGGTTAAATTGAAGGAAGGTATCTTTGACGGACCTCAAATTCGCAAAATGTTCAGGAACGAAGAATTCGTCGAAAGTATGAATGATACCGAGAAGGCAGCAATGATACCGAGAAGGCAGCCTGGTTGAGCTTCAAAGATGTTGCAACAAAATTTCTTGTTAACAATAAAGATGAGAACTATAAGAGCATCGTAGAAACTATGGTACAAATCTTCAAAAAATTAGGTTGCTTAATGAATTTAAAACTCCACTTTCTCGATTCGCACATTGATGAATTTCCACCAGACCTAGGTGACTACAGTGAAGAGCATGGTGAAAGATTTCATCAGGATATGAAGGAATTTGAACGTAGGTGGCAAGGAAAATATAGCGTGAACATGATGGGGGACTATTGCTGGATGCTAAAAAGAGATGTATAATCTAATAACAAAAAGCGGCGTAGAAATCCTTTGCATAGGTCGTTCGATGACAAGCGTATACGCAAGCGTAAGCCAATTTAGTTCTTGTGCAAATTGACTGAGTAGTTTTTTGAGGTTATCTCCGAAATTAGGCGGTCAAATGTCTTTTTCCATAACAAATTTGGATTCAGCAAGCCAAAATACATAAAAATAAAGTGTTTTTGATGTGATGGAAACAATGTTTTTTTTTCTTCTCAAGTTTTTCCACAGAAATACGGCTTTTCGACAGTTTTTTGAGGTTATCTCCGAAACTCGGCGGTCTAACCTCTTTTTCCATAACAAATTTGGATTCAGTAAGCCAAAATACATAAAAATAAAGTATTTTTTATGTGATGGAAACAATGTTTTTTTTTTATTCTCAAGTTTTTCCACAGAAACACGGCTTTTCGACAGTTTTTTGAGGTTATGTTCAAAATATGCGTCCAACCCCCTACTTTTAACGCCGGATTCGGATTCAGCGGGAAAAAATACAAAAGAAAAGTATAGTCTTCATCCCAGAACCGACAGGTTTTTTTTTTGTGGGCCTGTGTTACCTTTGAAAATCCACGGTATTTCAACATGGTAGCAAAAGTCCGTGGTTACCGCACGCGGAGACTGAGTGTCCCGTAAAGACAGCGTGTTCCGTTTTGTGAAAATTAAGAAAATATTGGTGAGGAAATATGGACAGATATATCAAGAATATAACTGAGTGAAAAGTGTTCAAAAATTATAGTGAAATAAGAGCGATGTAGGCAAATTAAATTTCGAGGTTATGGGAACACGTGGCAGTGACGCAGAAGAGAAACTGAAGGAACCTGAAGTCAAAAAGGAAGAAGTAAATATAAGTAAAGAGAAAATAATTGAAAAACGATTTGAGCATATTGTGAAGAAAATAATAACTTTAAATAAAATAAGAAAGATGTTTGAAGATTCTGAACGAGAGAATTACATTATCAATTTTCGATGGAAAAGATTACAGTACATGGAAGAAGAGAATTACAGTATTGTTGAAAATGAAAAAATGTGAAGAAGTTATACAGAGAGTGAGAACTGATGGTGATAATGAGGCCACGTGGAACGAGAAAGATTTAAGGACGTTCTCCGGATCGAAACAGCAATTTTAGTTTTTATATTTTTATATAATGTTTTATTAATTTGATAATCCAAGAGTAAGTACATGTAACAAATATATACTTGAAAGAACATAAGACAATTTTTTTTAGACAAATTCAGGAAATAGTTACTATGGTATTGTTAAAATTAAAGACAAAAACTTCAATAAGTTCTTTAAATTTTTTTATTTTTTATCCGATCTTAACGAAATAGAGCTTATTTTGTTCGTTAAGAAATTTCAGGGAGAGTATCGATGGGAAAATTTATGATACGAATTACCAGTAAGGCGCAATATCAATTTATTTAAGAAAAGCAAGTCAAGTTTTCATCAAAACTTTCTTAAACAAATTGATATTGCGCCGTACTGGTAACTCGTATCATAAATTTTCCCATCGATACTCCCCCTGAAATTTCTTAACGAACAAAATAAGCTTTATTTCGTTAAGATCGGATAAAAAATAAAAAAATTTAAAGAACTTATTGAAGTTTCTGTCTTTAATTGTAACAATAGCATAGTGACTATTGCCTGAATTTGTCTGAAAAAAATTGTCTTATGTTCTTTCAAGTATATATTTGTTACATGTACTTACTCTTGGATTATCAAATTAATAAAACATTATTTAAAAATATAAAAACTAAGATTGCTGTTTCGACTCGGAGAACGTCCTTAAAAGCGATGAATTACTTATACAGTGCACTGTCGAATAGACAAATGGAATTAGTTAATGATGGGAACACCAGTTATGAAATAATTAAGAAACTAGATAAATTGTATTTGTGTGAGTCAACCGCATTACAAATTTATGTGAGAAATAAATTGGACAGATTAATGTTAAGAGATTATACCGAGACAAGTGAATTCTACAGTGAATTCGAGAAATTGATAATTGAATTGAAAAATACTGGTGCTACAGTAAAGGAATCAGAAAAATTAAATTATATTTTGAGAACACTTCCAAGGTCGTAAAGTCATATTGGCGATTTAGTTGATGTACTGCCAGAACAAAAAAGGACAGTTGATAATGTTATAAATAAAATAAAGTTATGTGAAAATCGAGAAAAAGAAGAAAAAAAAAATTCGAGAAATAAAAATTCAAATGTATTTAAAGTGGAAAAGAACTAATTAATAATAATAATAATAAATTTTTCATGTTTTACATTCCCAAATTATGATAAATAATTCAAAACTTCTTTGTCACCGTGTACATTATTTTAAACACATTAGTTAATCGAGTAAATGAACAATAATAATAACACCGGCACACAAAAAAAAGTGGTCTGCATTTTTGACCAGATCCACCCATCTTCATGTATTTTTTCGCGCTGAATCTGAATCTGAAGTCCATTTAAGTCCTACACCTTGAGATTTTAAGTAATTTGCAAAAAACAGTTAAAAATTGCGAAAAATCGCGAAAAGTGGCGAAAAATCACTTAAGGGGACAAGCCATGGTTGAACCTGAAAAAAAAAGCTATTGTATTAATTCTTTAATAACAAAGCCAATATATAATTTTAAGAGTTCAAACTTTTTTTTATTATTAAGTTATACAATTACCTATAATTTAAGACTACATCATCCAGGTGTTTAAGATTTTGGTCTTGCAGTCCATTAGATTAAGAAACCCTTCTGAATTAGAAACTGGCATGTCATTGCCGCAGGAAATTTTTTGAACAAAGCAAGGCAGGGGTCTGGTTACTTAGGAGTACCTTTGTAGTTATACCAGTTATAGAAAATGTGAGCTACTTTTTTTTAAAAAATTTTTAAAATTGTTTTTTAATGAAAAATCTAATTTTTTTATGTTTTTTTTATTAAAATTTCAATATTTTTTGTAATTTTATTTTATAATTTTTTTTCTAAAGCCTTTTTCAAAAAAGTACCTCACATTTTCTATAACCAACACAATTTTAAAGATACTCCTAAATTTGCAAACCTCTAGCTTGCTTTATTTAAAAGAAATCCTGCGGCAAAGTCCCTGTAAATACAAAAAACAAGTTATTCAGAAATTCAATTCAAAGTTTTGGTTTTCTATAACTTTATATAAGTTTCAAAACTACTTACCAAAAATTTTTTTTTCATTCTGTATGATATACTTTAGTGGAAAAATGAAACAGATGCCAATTAGATGAAAGTAGTCCTGGCTAAATCATTTTAACTGTTGAATAAACCTATAAAAAAGAATTTCATTAATTCAATATTTTTAAATTTTTTAGATTAATACATAAATGTTGTAGTTATTTTTTTTTCGTACTAGGCTGAAAACATTGTTAGTCATAAATGTTATTGACAGTAAAAATAACCTCAAAATAAATTAATCCTTTTATGAGAGCCAATAACATACCTGTAAAAAGAAAAAAATTAATAAATATTATATTAGCTATTATCGCATAAAAATAACTTTTTACCTACTCTAGTAAGAACCTGGTGCATATGACTCTTCAGGTAAATTCAATTGCAGTCTCCTTCGTTTTCTCCTATTTTCTAAAGTGTTTTCTTCGGCATTCCTCTCAGCATGAAATAATCTGATGTCATTGCTTTTCTGTGCCCACTCAATTGCAGCTACTCCAGGTTTCACATCAAAGGCTTCCGTAATATTCAGAAAACCAACTCTTCCATCGTTGAAGCAAGTGACAGCAATACAAGCACCTGCTGTGAGCACATGTACACCACTGAAGGAGGTCTTGGTTACAATCTTCCAAACTGAATTATTAAAACTCTCATTACTATTTTGGGTGTAACCGCCTAAACATCTGTGAAGCAGCTCCTGTTCAGAGAGATCTTTGTAAATTGGTTTCAACTGCTCCATAATCACTGCAGGAATACTGTCTTTATGATGAAAATCTTTTAGTTTTTTTGAGCCTTCGCTTTTTGCCACTTGCACCAACTGCTCTGTCCTGGTGGGCATAAATGATGTTGAGGATTCTGGTCTGTGGAAATCTTGTGGTAGTACGTAGCCCATATAGCATTCAGCATTTTTTCTACAGAGTCCGTGTTGTTTCTGATGGCATTACCATAATATGTGGTGAGCTGATCAATTACTTTTGCTGTTAATCGTCCTTGGCCTCCAATGGTTTTTCCATCGTCAAATAACTTTTTTCCAAAATTTTTCTTTAAATTCCTGAGTCTGGTTCCCATTCGTTTCTGGACGTGTCCCACACACTCCTTCTTCTCAACTTTAACTTCATCTCCATACGATTTGGCCTGGCACAAAGCACTGTACACTTTCGAATCTCCATCTCCAATGTAATGATGGTATTTTACATTATACTTTTCTTGAGATCTTCTAAACATTTCCACAACTCCATCGACTTCCATCTTTCTAGCACTTCCTTCATGGTTTGCTGCACATTTATCTTGATGATCACTGAACCAGTCTTCATATTCTTCTGTGCCTTTTCTATTTTCCCACTTTAAACATGCTTTACAAAAACTGTTCTTGATAAATATGTCAAGAACTTGTTGAGAACGCAAGCCAATCGAACTTGAAATTCCTTGAAGACTGCGTCTGTTGGTTTCATAAGCATTGCTTTGAGCTCCAACTTGCTTGCTCGTGCTTATAATTCTTCTCTCTGAACAATTTTTGCACATAATGTTAAATTTGGAGCCAAGTCCTCGAATATCTTCTTCTGTAACGTCTGAACGCGAGTATGCACTCCGATCTTTTTCATTTCAAGATAAAGAGCAGAAGATCTAATTAATTCTTTTACCTCGAGCCGGCACCTTACCAGCCACCGGCTCTACAACCCTTTTACCTCAAACTGGCACATTACCAGTTGCCAGCCTCTCAACCCTTTCAAGCATTTACCTTCACTCGTAATCCTCTCTACTTACCTCGAGCCGATTACTTACCACCCGTCGGTAACTTGCCCGCCTACAGCTTACCATATGCATTCACACAGTCTCGAGAGCGCACTCTCTCACTCACCTATATATATATATCTACACTCATTGTACACGTGCACATATGCTCCTATATCTATACGCATATGCACACGTCATATTATTAATCAATCTTAGTTAACTAATATTTAATTATCTTAAGGAGAAGAATGCGTAATTCATTAACTTATAATAAATTGGATTATCTGCCATGCCTTCCAAGAACGCACGTGCAGAGCAACACGTTTTATCTTATGTACACACATTCTTTTCTCGCCGTATGTAAAGTCGATCCGCCGACAAAAAAATAATCTCAATACATTAGGCACGTCCGCCCTTCAGACGCACTGCCGAATTATTATCCGTGTGACGATAGCCATTTCTTAGAATCCTCGTGCAAAGCATTGCACTCGCAATCTTATAAACACATTCTTTTTTCGCCACATCGAGGCACCATTCAGATAAGAACGGGCACGTCCGCTCCTCAAGCGAACTGCCGCATAAGTAAAATAGAGTAATTAATCATCAGATATACAGTACAAAGGCACGTCCGCTCTTCAAGCACCGCCAACATACCTAATCTATAAGCTAAACACCTTCTGTAAGCATTACATGCTCCAAGGCACCCTTTCCGCGAAAGAATGCCCATTAAGATAAATCAAAAGCATCGAATGCCAGAACTCTAGATATAAGCGTCATTGTGAAAGCATGCTCTTTCCAAGTAATCAGTGTGATTACGATGTGTCCCAACTGATTATCGAATGAGAATGCTTAGGCAGATAAAAATATCGGGAGTAAACCGAATCTCAAAGCAAGCCGACAAGATGGCGTCACCAACCCATGCCAAGCAACGGCGTCCCTACGCCAAGCTGAATGGCATCATCACGTGACACGGCGTCCCCACGTCAAGCAACGGCGTCCCCAAGCCAAGCCTAGAGCGGGAGAACCAACCAGCGTAAACCACGCCCACCGCTCGACCAATAGGAAGGACGCCCCACTACAGCCGGAGCGCTCCCACCACTCGCTTTCTCTTCAGCAGCCAGAGCCAGCCAGGCAGAGCAGAGCGGAGCAGCCAGCAGTCAGTCAACCTCCACCATCCAACTAGGGCAGTCCACTCGTGAGACGAGCTCTCGATATATATTCACTCTGTAATTTTTATCCATTAAGATCGTTTATACTTTTATATTTTTATACTTTTATATTTTTCTCAATATACGTGGAGCGTCTCCACATTTTAACATAAAATCAATCGTCTTTTGTCTTATTATTTATCCACGGAATACCTACAAAAACGTATCGCAGTCTTCCTAAAAGCATAAAGAGTCAAAAGAAAATTCTTCAAAGTAAAGAAATATATTTCGTCCGCGCCGCGACCGAAGGAATCTCCACCACGGGCCGACGCTGGACCAGAGAGGCAGCCAGCCGAGCAAACGAGGGTCTTCCTGCCCGCCGATCACAGGGAGTGGTGACAGCAGCCCACGAGACGAAGGACGCACGTCTCCGTCGAGACGATCCTCGCACAGCCAGCCCGCGCGTAACGCCATCATCGGGGCCTACCCTAAGGGCCGCCGCCTCGACCGCAAGCCAGCCACGCAGCTCAACTACCTTGCTTAGCTAAGTAGAACTTTCGTTAAAAGTGCGCGATCGTGTAAAATCATACCTTTAAAATCTATACACGAATCGGGACGTAACAACTGGTGACAGCGGTGCGGATTTTTACCCAGCGCAGGGCAATTTTCTTAGGGAACATAACTTTAAAAATCAGTGCGAAAAAGAAAAACTCTCGTGAAATATTTTAATTAGAAATTGGAAGTGATAACTGGAATTTACATGACAAAAGTAGGAAAACGATAGACTTGCGAAAAACGGTATTAAAACTAAAACATTGGTACGGAATCCGGGATAGACCAGAATAGCAAAGTATATTAAAAATTAAAAGCTTAGTCGCCGCAGAAATCGCAAAACTTCAAACAGAACTTAAAAATGGCACACAGTCAAGATCCTGAAACAGAGATGCGTCTCAGGGAATTAGAACTAAAAGAACGACGACTGAACGCGCGCGAAGTAGAATTAGAAACGAGACTTAGGCAATTACGCGAACGCGAAGACAATGACGCTATCGATGAGCAGATGCACGCGCGCGCGGAAGACGCGGAAAGACTATTAAACGAGGAGCGAGCGCATCGTATGCAACTAGAGGAGAGATTATCTACAGAAATTCGGGAAAGAAGGTTAGCAAATGAAGCAATCGCACGGGCGAACGCCGAAAAAGAAGCAAGAACGCGAAATCTAGCAAACGTGATAAATGCGAATAATCAACAGCGCCCGCAGCCGAACGAAACCCCGCGTAGAACTTCTCGCGAAAGATCCGCGAGTCCCGTGTCCTCCGTAGGATCCCGCGCAACGCACAGACCAATGATGCCATCGAATGCCATAATAAAAGAAAGTCTTGCCGTGATACCCAGGTTTGACGGAACAAACCTGTACGAATTCGTGCGCGCCGTTAATAGAATCAAAAGTCAGTTCCCCATACGCGCGCAATCAGAAATAACGAGACTATTGAAGTTTAAATTAGAAGACCATGTCGCGGTGGCTATAGAATACGACGAATTCGATACAATCGACGATTTCCTCTCGAATCTAAAAAAAACATTTTCTAATAGACACTCCGGAAATTACTACCGTGGAAAACTTGCTACTCTCGCGAAAGGAGAGAACGAATCGGTACTAAAATTTATTGATCGCGTTTCCGAAATATACACGGCAATTATTGATTGCACGTGCCTCGATGAGGACATTGATGAATTGGTTCCGTCGCAGCGAAAAAAGATAGAAAAGGAGGTTACAACAGAATTTTTCTTGGCATTACCGCCATTTTACCGCCTTTATGTAAATCAGCGCGTCGAGACGTTAAATGCCGCATTTAACGAAGCCATTCAAGCGGAAAAACGTATCAATATCGATTCGGAAAAATACGGCAAGAACAATATATACGGGGATTTCCTTAATCGAGACCCGCGAAACCACGGCAACGAAGTAACGAAACGGCGGACGACATAAAAATCTTTGTCCCGTTAAAAAACGAGAATGATTACGACATTCAAATGAGAGTTCCGAAACTCACCCCGGTAGTGGCGAATTACGTCGAAAAGGGGGAAACTGTTCAAAAAAATAGTATAGAAAGTGTAAAATCGAAAGTTTCATTTCCGCCATTTTCATTAATTAGCAGCGAGAATCGGCCGAAAAACGTGACCGACTCGGTAATACATAGCAGCGCGAATGAAACGGAGGAAAAAGATAACACTATCAAGGAGACAGAAAACAACTCCTTACCCACAAATCATGAATCGAAAAAACGAAAAACTAATGCGGACGAGGTTAGTCGAGAATTATCAAAAATTATCGCGATAAACGCATATTTAAAAGACGAACTCGCGAGTGTGACTAACAAAAACTTCGATTCAAATATTAGCAGCGCGAATAGCGTGATCGGACTAGACATAGTCCTAAACAACGCGAGTGATTCCTGCCAGAAGGAAGATGCTCGCGCGATAACATTAAGTAGTAAAGACAGCTCTCCAAGCGTGATCTACGAAAGAACGGTAGTTATAGAAAACATACCGAAAACAATCAGCTCCGACCAGAGCCTGGTAATAAACAACGTGCGAGACAACCGCGATCACGCGAGAGCCTTATGCAATGTCGAGCACGCGATTTGCAACAAACATGACATAAAGTCTACTAGCAGCATCGCGAACGTGATTTTTGATAACTACAGTAGCGCGACCGATGCCATTAAAAATAAATATGATCGCGAGTCAATTAGCAGCCCCGCGAGCGTGATTTTTCCTAATCGCAGTAGCGAAGTTGATGCCATTTTTAATAAAAGGGACAATGAGCCCACTAGCAGCATCAACGACGTGATTCTTAACGATTATAGCAGCACGAGCGAGGCCATCAAAAATAAACAAGACCGCGAGTATAATAGCAGCATCGGAAGCGTGATTAATGAGTACAGTAGCGCGAGCGGTGCCATTCAAACAAGTAGCGTCAGCGCCGAAAGTGTGATAAATAATGAAACTAACAGCACGGGCGACACGCGAAAAATGAAAAATCAAATAATGGACTCGGGACCATCGTGCCCCGACGATTACGAAGCATATATTGGTTCATTTTTTAACTCATTCGAGAAAACGGACTTTTACGATCAAAACATCCCAACGGACCAATTCACAGATGAATATTGTACCTCGGAACACGACGACGCTACCGAGCGCGATATTTATTCAATATTGGCCTGTCTCGATGAAGGACTCGATTTCGATAGGGAAACCATCTTTGCTTACGATGAAGCAGAGCTAGACTCCTATAACATTTTTAATCTAGAGGAAGTCCCGAGTTCGAACTTACAGGAGCGAAGCGAATTAGTGAAAAAACTAATAAACATTGACAAATGCGATGAAGACATGCGCCCTAGAATAGAGTCTTTGTGTGATCGACACGCGGATATATTTCAATTGCCGAGTGAAAAGTTAAATGCGACGCATATGGCGGAACATAGGATTGTAACCACCGATAGCGTCCCTGTAAATGTTAAACAGTACAGGTACCCACCGATGCTAAAAGACGAAATAGAAAGACAAGTAGGGAAAATGCTTCGAGAAGGCATTATCGAACCTTCTGATTCGCCATATAACAGTCCGCTTTGGATTGTTCCGAAAAAACCAGATAGCTTAGGAAATAAAAGATGGCGACCGGTAATCGATTATCGCGAGTTAAACAAAAAAACAATTAGTGACGCGTACCCGATTCCTAACATTAACGAAATTATAGACCAATTAGGAGGAGCAGAATACTTTAGTATCCTCGATCTCGTGTCAGGTTTCCATCAGATCCCCATGCGAAACGAGGACAAGCCGAAAACTGCTTTCTCAACTCCTTACGGTCACTATCACTTCACTCGAATGCCTTTCGGTTTAAAGAATTCACCAGCGACATTTCAGCGTCAGATGGACTTCCTGTTCCGCGGATTACAAGCGCGGGAGGTTTTCATTTATGTAGATGATTGTATCATATTTGCTAGAACCATCGAGGAACATGACGCGAAATTCAATAAAGTTGCGGAAAGACTCCGAAACGCCGGCATGCGCCTGCAACCGGATAAGTGTGAATTCTATAAGAAAGAGGTAGCATATTTAGGCCATGTAATCACGCCAACAGGAGTCCTGCCAGACCCGCGTAAAGTAGTCGCACTAACGAATTTTCCGGTTCCCAAAAATCAGAAAAATATCAGACAACTCTTAGGTTTAGCAAATTATTACAGGAAATTTATACCTTTTTACGCGAAGGAAACAAAGGCACTATCTACGCTGTTGAGGAAAGAAACTGTATTTTATTGGAAAGAACCACAAC
This sequence comes from Torymus aiolomorphi, assembly GCA_036365515.1. Lineage (NCBI taxonomy): Eukaryota > Metazoa > Arthropoda > Insecta > Hymenoptera > Torymidae > Torymus > Torymus aiolomorphi. The sequence goes on along the minus strand of CM070875.1, from coordinate 60,169,878 downwards.
AGGGAGCACTCGATTATCTAATAAAAAGCCTTACCAATGCACCTTTGCTAAAATATCCCGACTTTTCTAAACCTTTCCTTGTAACGTGTGACGCTTCATTTTACGCAATAGGCGCGGTACTTAGTCAAATTTATTTAATGGAAACAAAGAGTCACGATTTACCCGTGGCATATTTTTCGAGACATCTAAAAAATGCTGAAATTAATTACTCGACCATTGAGAAAGAACTTTTGGCAATGGTAGCAGCCGCGTTTCAATTTAGATACTGTCTCTACGGAAGGAAATTTACCTTCTATACCGACCATAAACCCCTCGTTTGGGTACATAACGTTAAAGATCCGACATCCCGTCTCAAACGATTTTATTTCAAACTGAGCGAATTTGATTACGACGTCGTCTATAAAGAGGGAAAGACGAATTTCGTGGCGGATGCATTGTCAAGGAATCCATCAAACATCGAGAATGACCGTATTTTCATAACGTCTACTAGTTCAGATGAAACTTATACGCCACAAGCGCGTAGCGGTCCCATTATCGCCGAAATCCCGAACGAAGAAATTCCATCTACCAGTAAACAGGATAAACATTCCCCGAACGTTAATATAAATAACGATACGGATGAAAGTCACGCCGACGACGATGACGAACAAAGCGATAACGACATTTCGTCGCTTCACAGTTATAATAACAACCCACCAACTCTCGCCTCTGATATAATTGACACCCCGAGCGTGCCATATGACCACAATGTGCGAGAACCCGGCGAGAATGTTATCGAAATAAGAGACAGCCTTTTTACACATAAAGATAATGTGCTTTATTTCGTGACAGGCGACAACCAACCACTGTGCTCCGGCGCAGTTGAAATAGCCGAGCGCGACGGCCTACCTCTTCAGTGTAGCCCGGACCCCGGTTCTGTCAAGACCTTCTTAGTCTCGCGAAAACTTTACATCGCAGTTACGCTCAAAACTGATAGACACTCGCGTGTTGACGAGGACTTACTTATTTTCGCGTTTGAAAATTTAGCCAAAGTCCTCAACGAAAAGAATCCTAAAACAATACGAGCCTCAATTACACATTCGATTGATGATTTCTCGGTTCGTCGCGTGTTCACACATCGATTAAAAGGTGTGCTTTCTCACGTAAGGACAAAAATATTATTGTGTAAAGGATTAGTGAAAACTCCTGAAAACGAAGAGGAAAGAAAAAGGATCATTTCCCAAAACCACTCACATCCAGTAAACGGTCACAAAGGTGTGAACAAAACCTATCACCGTATTCGCCAAGAGTACTACTGGCCTACGTTAAAGAAGGACATCCAACTACACATAGGCCGCTGTGAAGTTTGTCAACGCAGTAAATTGGTAAGGAGAAAAATACATCAACCAATGATCCTCACGGATACTCCGGGCCAAGCTTTTGAGAAAATCTCTATGGATATTGTTGGTCCTTTGCCTTTAACGAAAAATAAGAATTCCCATATATTGACAATGCAGTGCCTATTAACAAAATACGTCATTGCAGTACCTCTAAAAAAGACAGACTCGATTCAAATCGCGACAGCATTTTTGAATAAATTCGTTTGCGTATACGGATCGCCGCGAATTCTGTTAATTGATCAGGGTGCAAACTTCACTTCCAGCTTAATGAAAAACATAGCAAAATTATGTAGAACCACGAAATGTACAACTACTGCTTACTGCCCCCAGAGTAACGGATCAATCGAGAGAATGCATCATGTCTTGAAGGAATACTTTAAATGCCACGTTAAGAATGAGCAATTATGGGATGAATGGTTAAATTGCGCGACTTTTGCGTATAATACAAGCGTACACGAGGGCACTCGATTAACTCCATACGAATGCGTGTTCGGAAACATAGCCCGCACCCCTATAGATAGACCATTGCCGCCCGAGAGCAACGAATCTTACTTCGAATATTTATTAGAATTAAAACAGCGAATTAATAAAACGCAATTTTTGGCACATGAAAATTTAAAAAGGGCCAAAGCCAAATCTAAGGAATATTACGACAAACGAAACAACCCTTGTAAGTTCGAAGTCGGAGACAAGGTTCTCCTTTTGAAAGAACCCAAAAAGGGACCATTCGATTCAGAGTATACCGGTCCTCACACGATCATAAAAATCTTCGACGACAATTGTAACGTAGAAATAACTTATAAAAATAAAACTCGTGTCGTACACACGAATAAATTGCGACCAACAAGTCTCGATATGCAAGAGGCGAGTATTGATTAAGAACACGCCTTTTTCAGGAAACCACAATGAGGACGACACGCCCAACAACCAGAGATCTTCGGAATCTTCTGCTGATCTTCGCAACACTCTTATCATCGGTCCACTCGCTAACCGGATATGACTGCAGCTCATCAAACGCACCAAACGTCACGACCATCTCGCTGAGAAGAATGGGTGAGTGCGATTTCGAGACGATTAGGGTAAAACGCGAAGACACTTTTATTCAAATCATCCAAAAATTAGAGCACTCGGAAGTCCCTATAAAAGAATGTAAAATAAAATCGACCCGCAGGGCTCGTTATTGCGGTATGCATTCTCATGTATCCCTTTCTCCTATCCCAGACGAGACACGGTACCTCCAACTAACGCGAGAGATGTGTGACTCTCTAATAACCACGAATCGAATAAAAATCGGTGATACAATAATCGAAGATCTTGTCTCGGAACAGACAAATTTTAGAACAATTAAAATAATCGGGATCATAGAACACAATTCTTACTGCAAAGGAGGAATCTATCGGGATAAAGAAAATATGATAGTAACCGCCGAACTCGAAATTTATTACACGAAAGGTGAAGCCACTTTGAAATTACCCGCAAACATTCTCTTACTTCCTTCCGGAGTAAATTGCGATTACGAAAAGGAAACTTGTCGCGACACAACGGAAGCGTTTATATTTTGGGATAAAACCTCACGCGGCATGTGCGAACTAGATACATACGCAATTATTTACGAGGGACATGCAGTTAAAACTCGAGACGAAGAACTCGATACCGGACAGTTTATTTTTCAAATGCTACCGACGGAAAGAAATTTGCTTTTGCGGATCACGGTAGTAAAACGCTATGTGGAATAACTTTAAAAACGACCGAACAAAAACAGATTTTTATTTATGAGACCACGGCTAACAACCCATTCCCTACGAAAAATTACAAAGTAGGCGCGAAAGACGTTATGCTCACAGCATACTTCAACACAAAAATAATGTATATCGCGAATCACTTCAAAAATGAGATAACATCGCTATACAAAGACATCATAACGCATCGCTGTATTTTGGAGCAACAAGTAATTAAAAATTCTCTGTCTCAATCATCGGTCAATCCCGATGAATTTGCATTTACTATCATGAAAGAACCGGGCTATATGGCTGTGTTCGCCGGCGACGTAGCACACCTAGTTAAATGCTCGGTCGTTAACGTAAAACTGAGAAACACGAACAACTCTTGTTTCGTGAAGTTGCCCGTCTCATATAACAATCAATCGTACTTTCTGACAACAAAGTCACGCGTTCTCACGACTCACGGTACGGAACGCGATTGCAGCCGAATACTTCCAACAGTGTTCAACAGCGCCGATCACAGGGAGTGGTGACAGCAGCCCACGAGACGAAGGACGCACGTCTCCGTCGAGACGATCCTCGCACAGCCAGCCCGCGCGTAACGCCATCATCGGGGCCTACCCTAAGGGCCGCCGCCTCGACCGCAAGCCAGCCACGCAGCTCAACTACCTTGCTTAGCTAAGTAGAACTTTCGTTAAAAGTGCGCGATCGTGTAAAATCATACCTTTAAAATCTATACACGAATCGGGACGTAACACTTCTATAATTTTAACTTGTCCTTTACATGTTGCACATACAAGAAATTTCTCCAGCTGTAAGAACAGAATGTTTATATCTATTATTCTGTTTCTTGTTTGTGACGCTTCTACAGATATATCTTTTATTTTCCCTGAAGTTGTACTTCTTTTCCTTTTGTTCGTGGTTTTTTGTTGAACATTCTCTGAATTTTTGTTAAATCCTTTATGTTTTTTTTTTCTTCCAAATTTTCTCTTCTTTCCTGGAGCTCCTGATGTTCTATTTCTCTTGTCAGAATCTATAGTGGCTAATATCTAATCCTCTATAATGTTAGTTATTAAAAAGTACAAATAAAAGTCACTCACTGAACTCACTAAATTAAAAATATTAACAACACTTTGCACAGTGCAGTTAACCTAAAATCGCTGTCTTCTACACTCTCAGTTAAAAGAGTTCTACACAGCACTTTATTTACAAAAAAATTTTTTGTCAATACTGAATAAATTGCATTGAAAAATGTAGATTCAATTATATTCAAAACACTTTTAGTTTAAATCCCAACGACTATGGCGCTGACAGAACGTAAACAGATGAGATTTTAAACCATCTATATGTATTGTACGTATTATACTTTTGTATAAGTAGAGTAAAAGTAAAATACACGAGGTTTATACCTCGAGTTAAGTTTGCCTACTATGTCAATGTACATTTACGTTCTAAATTCAGTATTGTATGCTGTGAAGCATAAAATAATATAAGATTAACAATAGTATATCTAAAATGGATAATTTAAGAAAAATCACTAAATATGCAAAAAAGTGACTTCACGGTTTTAGCTGTATTTTCTAAACGAAATCGAATTTGGAAATGCGGTTGGAAGCATAGTATTCAGCGGAAAATTTGCTATCAAAATAGTACATAAAAAAAAATCGATTTTTCGACCCCCTAACCATGGCTTGTCCCCTTAAGTGAGTACTAGTAAATTCTGAAAATTTTTTTTTACCCGGATTAAGGGTGTTTTCTTGAGTATTTTTCCACGCTGCACTCGAATATAGAGTCTCTTTAAGCCCTGCACCTCGAGATCTTGAGTAAATTGTAAAAAACAGCTACAAATTACGAAAAAACGCGATAAATCGCTTTAATACGGGCGAGAAAATTCTGAGAAGTTTTTCTGACGGGGATTAAAAGTGCTTCTTGTATATTTTGATGCGCTGAACTCATTTATTTTTGAAGTTTTTTAAATTAAATGAGTTACCGATATTGCTAAAACCGTGCAAAATAGCTAAAAAAATCGAAAAATCGAGAAAATTTGAAAAATTTGGAAAACAAAAAACTAGAAATCATGAATAGCACAAAATCTGGAACTAATTTTGTACTTATATTTTTTTCTCTTGTAGCGAACTCTTTTCTCTTTTCGAGGTTGAGATTTGGGACTACCCAAAGATACCAAGGAAGATGGGATGTTAACATGATGGCAGATTTCTGTTGGACGCTCAAGAGAGAAACGAATCAGTATACAAAAAAGAGAAAAAGAAACCCGTTGCATAGGTCATTTGAAGAGAAAAGAGTTCACTACATGAGAAAGAAATATAAGTACAAAATTAGTTTCAGATTTTGTGCTATTCATGATTTCTAGTTTTTTGTTTTCCAAATTTTTCAAATTTTCTCGATTTTTCGCTTTTTTAGCTATTTTGCACGGTTTTAGCAATATCGGTAAGTGATTGAATTTAAAAACTTCAAAAATGAGTTCAGCGCATCAAAATATACAAGAAGCACCTTTAATCCCCGTCAGAAAAACTTTTCAGAATTTTCTCTCTCGTATTAAAGCGATTTATCCCGTTTTTTCGTAATTTGTAGCTGTTTTTTACAATTTACTCAAGATCTCGAGGTGCAGGGCTTAAAGGGACTCTATATTCGGATGCAGCGCGGAAAAATACTCAAGAAACACCCTTAATCCGGGTAAAAAAAAATTTTCAGAATTTTCTAGTACTCACTTAAGTGATTTTATACCACTCTAACCTCAAAATCACAACTTTGATATGATTTTTCGGCGCTCGTGGTATAAAATACCGTTTGAAACTAGTGCGTAAGTCGATTATTGAGGTGGTGTGACTTTTTCGCACTCGCTTCGCTCGTGCAAAAAGTCACACCAGCTAAATAATCAACTTCCCCACCCGTGTCGAAATGTACTATTTCGCCACTTTTCGCGATTTTTCGCAATTTTTAGCTGTTTTTTGCAATTTACTCAAAATTCCGAGGTGTAGGGCTTAAATGGACTCCAGATTCGAATTCAGTGCGAAAAAATACATGAAAATAGGTGGGTCTGGTCAAAAGTACAGAACACTTTTTTTTTGTGTGCCGGTGTAATTTATAATAATAAATATTGTAATAATAATTAATAATAAATTAAAATATCAACCCGGATTTGGAGGTGAAAGTCAGCTGATCATCAGCTGACGTTTTAGCATGATTTTCACCTGATTTTAACCTGATTAGCAGCTGATAATCAACTGAACTTTTTTAGTAGGGTCGCTTCGAAATTCATTCTCAACTCTTTTTTCCCGAACGGAAATTGACATAGAACTAACATTACGGCCTTGTCGGACGCCCTAGAAAAATCACAAAGTCCTGACATGGCTCCTCATAAGTCCCGAAGTAAGGTGAACAACGACGTCCCCACGCGGCCCTGACAGTTTATTTGGACTTGTTATTTCTTCTTAATTTCGGAAAGCTCTAAAGTCGCCCGAAATAATTAAGAAATTATCATTAAGTTGTTTTAGATAAGTTACCCGCATAATAACGCTAAAGTAACAAGACAGTGAAAATTTATTTTAACGTCAAAAATGAAACCACGTGCATGCGATATTAAGACTTCCGTAGTTCGGGGATCTGGGAATGAACGTCAGGCCATAGTCGGGGTCACATGTGGTAGCCCTTGTACGCCGTTTGCTCGGAGTCACTAAGGCCCTATCAGGACCAACGATACCGGATGGGTGCGTCGTTCTGACCCTTGCTAGGGGCCCTTACAAACATCTCGCTTAGAGCGTTGAGAAATCACGACCTTCTCTCGAATGCGAAGTAATCATTATAGCTTTGCATCAAACTTTCATCGAAAAAATCTGCTCGTTTCCCCTCTCTGTGTATGCTGTCAAATCGAAGATCTTAATCATATTTTTTGGTCCTGCCCTAGGTTCTCTCAGCGCTCCCTGCTCTTTCTAAAACTTGCTCAACTCAAACTTTTCCCGCCTTTTACTATCACCTCATTTTTGCACTCTCCTAAACCTAGTATCATCAACCCTCCGCTGTTCTGTGAACTCCATCGGGGACTCACCCTTCGGCACGTCCAACGCTTCGCGTCCCGGCACAGGGGCTCCTTCATTGTCCCTCAGGTCGAGGCTCCAGTCGTCACCAACGAAGGGGAATGAAGATCCCCTCTCTGTTTCTGAAGCACCAGCGGAGGAAATTCAAATATCCCGCTCACCCTTTTAGTTCGACATCCTGATTTCTTGATAGCCGTACTTCCCAATGGTGCCAACCTAACCACAGAAGAAGAAAACGATGTAGTCACCAGTAAAATCACCCAGTTTAGCTGACCCCGCATAGCCGCTCAGTAGCACGGATTTCTGAAAGAAAGATCGACAATCTTCAGTCACCTTCAATCACCAATCTTTTGCTATTCAACGACTATGTCACTTCCGTCTTTGAAGATCACTGATCATTCCGAGTTCAGACTTTGGCATGACCGGTTGTCGATCTCTTCGCAGCTCTCTCTTTCTCCGTTTGTCAAGTTATTCTGCCTTGCTGCTCGAGCAAGAGTTTGAGGACGGAATCCCCATCGAATCCTCATCGGATCCCCATTGGAATGATAATAAGGAATTTCTTCTTTTTGTACCTGGGGTTGGCGACGTTTCATCGGTTATTCCGTGTTGCCTTCCAGGGGTGTGAGAAGCCCTTTTATCTTCAGAAGTGCGAGAGACTTTCTGTCGATATCTAGGTCGAATATTTTGATTATCCTTAAAACTTTTGAATAGTTTACCTCACGGAAATTAGTTACATTTCTTAGAGGTTTCACGTAGTAAGAATCAGGTTCCTAAAGTAGTCGTCCAACTGGTGCAGCGGGGAGGGGGGGGGGGGGGTAATCATCAGTTGCTCTTTGTGACTAATTAACAATATCAATTCACTGCGGAAGGACCACTGCAATACAATCTTCTATTCAAGACTATGCAATTTTCAAGAGGATCCATGTAGACAGAATAAGGGTACATACACGCACTGCGAGGATAGCACTTAAGATAGTCCGAACACCAAAATTGACGTTAAATATAAAAAATTTTTTAACTACTCTTTGAAATATTATAATGAGTGATGATGTATAATTGTAAAGAAGTGTACTTCAAGTGAAGAAAAACATTTTTTTTAACCAAATTTAATGATTGTTAAACAATATATTACTATTCGAAGTAAGTAATTTTTAAGGGAAGGTACCGATATAAAAATTTAAGAAATATGAATATCTGCAAAGCAATATCAAATTATTTATGAGAATTTATAAGTTTTACGGGGTTTGTTTGAAAAATCAGATATAGCTTTGCAGGTATCAATAATTTTTGAATTTTCATATCGGTACCTTCCTATGAAATTGCAACAAGATGTGCCCTTAAGGTGGTCTTACAACTATAAGCTTTACTGACCAAAATTACCTAAAAAAATTATAAAAAATATTATTATAATAAAATAATGAAAATATATCGTAAATATAACTTATTTTGAATAAAATGGGCCAAGGCAAAGGTCCTTAAACTCATTTTATGCTCAGATATAGCATTTTCAAGAAAAACAGTTTGTCGTAACCTTTCTCTGAGACCGCATGATAGATTTTCATGTGACAAAGTACAAATTGTTCCTAATTTATGTAGTTATGGGCCTAAGAGTTGCAATTTTGAGGTTTTTATGTATAAGTATCTCTTTCATGGCATAATTGATTTTTTTTTCTATAATTTTTTCCATTTCTTTGAATTTTTATGGTTTGTAGCATGGAAAAGGTACTTACACATGAAAACCTTAAAATTGCAACTCTTAGATAACTAAGAGTTGCAATTTAATTAACTACATAAATTAGGAACAATTTGCACTTTGTCCGATGAAAATCCATCATGCGGTCTCAGAGAAAGGTTACAACAAACTATTTTTCTTGAAAATGCTATAACTGAGGATAAAATTAGTTGAAAGACCTCTGCCTTAGCTCATTTTATTCAAAATAAGTTGTATTTACAATATATTTGATTATAATAATATCTTTTATCAAATTTTTAGGTAATTTTGGCCAGCAAGGCCTATAGGTGTAAGACCGCATTAAAAATTAAAGTCAGACAAAAAATAAAAAAGATTCTAGTGTTCTTGTTAAATGTACGAAAAACGCAAGATGCGCGCTCACGAAATACGGCGAGCACACATGTGGGCCGACCGACTCCTTTACGGATTTGAGCGATCGCGAGGAGTGGGGAGAGTGACGCTGACGCGTGTGCGAGCGCGACGGAAGGACGGGAGACTGGAGCGGGCCGCGACGCTGTGCGGACCCTGCAAGAGAGAGAGAGATTTCGAGGTTTTTTTTTGTATTTGGCAAGCGATATACCGTGACCGTGTCAAGCCATTTTTGTATTGAACGAAATAATAAAATTGAAATAGTTTTTTGGTAATAAACTCGAACCTCTATTATCTACAGTGAACCTTTTCCCGTTAGAGTTCTAGACATCGTGGCGACCGTGACAGGACGGTTTTTTCTTGTGAACTCTGGACATTGTGCTTGTCTGTGTGTGTACTAAATCAAAATGGAACCTCTGAAGAAGCAAAGAAAGGCTTTGAGGACGGCTTTCACGAAAGCGTACACGGCCTTTTTAGCAAAGGTCGACAGTCAGGCAACGAATGAAGAAAAAACCGTTGCTTTTCAGTTCCTGGAAACAAAAATGGTAGAACTGGATATTATGCAAGCCAGATACAACGAAGCTCTCTTTTCATCAGCCATTGGAGAAGGGGATTTAGAAAAAGAGTTGGAGTCTGATGATTTGTATAAGACGAACTATTTGACAGCCAAATGGAAAATGAGTGACGCTGTGCCAGCAACGATCCTTTCCACCTCCCCGGCGGCACCGGTAAATGTGTCGAGAGCGTCCACCGTAAAGACGACAAAACTTCCGAGAATTGAGCTCCCAAAATTCAACGGCAGTGTGAAAGAGTGGCTCCCGTTTTGGAGTCAATTTAAAAAGATTAATGATGACGCGACACTTACGAAAGAAGACAAGTTCCAATACTTGCTTCAAAGTGCAGTTTCTGGTTCGCGTGTGTATGATCTCGTCAGTAGTTTTCCACCCACGGCAGCAAATTATGACAAAGCGGTCACGTGTTTGAAAAACCGTTTTGGACGTGATGATTTGGTGGTAGAATTTTACGTCCGCGAACTTCTCGGACTTGTGCTCCAGAACTCTGCAAGTGGTGATAAAAAGCAGTGATTATCGACATATATGACCGGATAAAATCGTACATCCGAGCGTTAAATTCTCTTGGAGTGACCACGGACAAATGCGCGGCATTGCTGTATCCTCTTGTCGAATCGTCACTCCCCGAAAACGTTCTACGCGCGTGGCAATGAAACGGTCATCGAGAGGAAACCGATGAAGTCGGCCCCGACGGCGAGCGAATTCGCCAAGATCGGCTCACGCAACTCCTGAATTTTCTCCAGAAGGAGGTAGAAAATAAAGAACACATCGACATGGCCCTGACTGGTTTCAAGATATCTCCAGAACAAGACAACCCGAAGGTAACGAAAGGTAAACCCGACTCGGCAAAAAGTGTGGCTAAGCTCATAAAATTTTTAGCGTGGATGCAGATTTTTAAAAAATCGAAGGGCGGAACTTTTAAAACGAAAAGAAAATCTCGCTGAGAAAATCTACCAAACGGAGTTTGTTTATCTGCCTGAAAGCGAACGTCAAAAACTGTATTTAACTCATAGAGAAATAAGAAATGCTGAGATTAAACTTCTTAAGTATTTGCAGGAGAGCATGTTCGATAATGTAGACAACAATAAATTAACTTCATTTAAAATTGTGATAAACGGGGACGGATTACGTGTTTTGAAGACAAAGATTTTCAATCGAGATGACAATTATAATTTTTTATGTCCGATTTTGCTCGATAATGATAATGACTTTGTATACTTAATTGTGAGGGAGGCTCATGAAAGATTAGGTCACGCAGGAACATTAATCGTTATGTCTAATTTACGCGAACGGTTCTGGATAGCTTCAATAAAAAAAGTGATTCGTGCGGTTTTGTCTAGTTGTGTGGTCTGTAAGAGACAACACGCTAAACATTTGCAAAGTGAGCCCCCGCCCTTACCCTCTTATCGAGTGCGCGATGCGGCCATATTCGAAACGGTTGGAATAGATTTTATCGGGCCACTAATGCTACGTGATGGAGGTATGGCTTGGATATGTATCTTCACGTGCGCCGTGTATAGGGCCGTGCATATCGAACTCGCATCATCTTTGTCCATAGAAGGTTTTTTGGAGTGCCTACGACGCTTTGTGGCGAGACGCGGACGACCGCGTCGTATAGTACGCGACAACGGCACTAATTTCAGAGGGGCTAAAAACGTCTTTGACAAATTAGATTGGGAAAAAATAATTAAACATAATTCTGCCTCACAGATTGAGTGGTTTTTTAATCCCCCTTCTGCACCTTGGTGGGGTGGTTGCTGGGAGAGGTTGATAGGCGTACTTAAAGTAATCCTTAGGAAGGTTTTAGGGAAAGCCTGCTTGTCTTATGAAGCTTTAACAACGGTTTTGTGCGACACTGAGGCTATAATGAACTCACGACCGCTCATGTATCTGTCGGAAAATCCTGATGACTTGAAGCCTTTATCCCCTTCCAATTTTCTTCAGGAAATCACTGAGATAGGAGTGCCTGACTGTGACATGTTGTGCCATCACAAATTAAATAAGAAGCTAACACATAGACAAAAGGTTATGAAGGATTTACGCGCACGTTTTTGGGTCGAATACTTGGATCAGCTGTTATTGAAGGAAGGGTGTAAAGAGACGCGAAAAATTGATATTGGGGACGTTGTTTTGATCGGTGATGACATGCATAAACGCATAGACTGGCCTCTCGCACGTGTGATTGATATGATACCTGGACGCGATGGTAAGACACGAGTATTCATGCTTAAAACAAAAAACGGAGTTATTAAAAGACCTCTGCAGAGGATTTACCCATTGGAAGTTTCGAATAGCAGTGGAGATATTGTAAGTAGTTTACGAGACAAGGCGAATTATCGAAAAGAAACAGTTGGCGATGTAGCGAGTGTTGAGAACCAAGCTGAAGCAAATATTAAAGATCCTTGCGAGATTACTACACAGAATGACACTAATGACTGTAATATAGATGAAACTTGTGAACCTGTTGTAACCACTAGAAGTGGACGCACGATTAAAAAACCTGTTCGTTATGCGTTTAATTAATAGTATGTAATTTTTTCAGCGAATATGTGTTAATTTTTTATTTCAATTGAATTGCATGTACAGATTCTTGACACGGTACACGAAGTAAATAATTAATGTCCTTTGAGAAAAGAAAAAAAAAGGTGCGTTTTTCACATTTTGGGGGGAGGATGTTGTAAATGTGCGAAAAACGCAAGATGTGCGCTCACGAAATACGGCGAGAACACATGTGGGCCGACCGACTCCGTTACGGATTTGAGCGATCGCGAGGAGTGGGGAGAGCGGCGCTGACGCGTGTGCGAGCGCGACGGAAGGACGGGAGACTGGAGCGGGCCGAGACACTGTGCGGACCCTGCAAGAGAGAGAGAGAGATATTTCGAGGTTTTTTTTGTATTTGGCGAGCGATATACCGTGACCGTGTCAAGCCATTTTTGTATTGAACGAAATAATAAAATTGAAATAGTTTTTTGGTAATAAACTCGAACCTCTATTATCTACAGTGAACCTTTTCCCGTTAGAGTTCTAGACAGTTTTGTTAAATATTTTTTTTCTTTTAGATAGCGATATTTTCTTTAACAATATTGAATTTGGTTTAAAAAATGTTTTTCTTTCCTTGAAGTACACTTCCCTTCAATTATATCAACACTCATATTACAATATTTAAAAAGTAGTTGAAAAAAAAGTTTATATTTAACGTCAATTTTGGTAATCGAACCACCTTAAAGGAAAAAAAGTTGACGCTATCTGTGGCCCTACTGAAAAAGCTCAGCTGATAATCAGATGAAAATCATGCCAAAACGTCACCTTATTATCAGCTGCTTTTCACCTGAAAATCACATTCATATTTTGATTCATTATTAATTATTATTATTTATTATTAATTAATTATTATTATCATTCGTTTACTTGAATCTATGATTAACTAATGTATTTAAAATAATGTACACCCTGGCAAAATATTAACAATACCCTTGTTTAAAAGAAAAGGGATCTAAACGGATTGACGTGGATGGTAACGGATTATACAACGTTTTGCTTGTTCCAATCCGTTTTAAACCATAACAGTAAATCAAAATGTAGTATTCAATCCGTTTCAAAACGATGTAATCTATATCAACAATTGTATGAAGTTGGTGTGGAATCCGTTTAAATCCATATCAAATACAAATTAATTTGTTAAAAATTTGTTGATATTTATAAAAATGCAATAACGTTCAGAAATACTAGGTCTGTCCCAAAAGTATCCGACCTGCATTCATATCTTCGCGCCACAACACTCAGGCGACCTCTGTAGGGTATGAACCTCACCAGTAACTCCTAACCTTCTTCTCAGATGCCTTAGTTACCGATAAGATGCCTTAGATCCCGCGCAGCGTGTATTTATTGGGACCTTGAATAAGTTCTCGCTGTTTTTTTGTGAAAATTGATGCTTTATTTAAAGTATGTAGTAAAAAGCATGGCACTCAAAATATTAACCATCACTAGTCACTATTTTCTCCCATCTTTCTGGCAATTTACGGATTCCATCTCGGAAGAACTGCTTGTCTTTTGAAGCTATCCAAGAATCAACCATTTTTTGGCATCTTCATAAGAATAGAAGTGCTGCTCAGCCAAGCCATGAGCCATCGACCGGAACAAGTGGTAGTCGGAAGGAGCAATGTCTGTGGGCTATACGGTGGGTGAGGTAGGATATCCCATTGAAGCGCCTCCAAAGTTTCTTTGACGACTTTTGCAACATGTAGCCGAGCATTGTCATGTAACAAAATCACCTTGTCGTGTCTCTGTTCATACAGCGGCCGTTTTTCCTTTAGGGCTCGGCTCAAACACATCAATTGCAGTCGATACCGATCTCCCGTGATAGTTTCGTTCAGTTTCAGCAGTTCATAATAAATTACACCCTGCTGATCCCACAAATGCAGAGGAGAAGCTTCGAACCATGGATCTTTGGCTTTGCGGACGATGTTGATGCATGGCCGGGCTTACCCCACGATTTTTTACGCTTAGGATTATCGTACTGGATCCATTTTTCATCGCCAGTCACGATACGATGCAAAAAACATTTCCTTTTCTGCCGTTGAAGCAGCACTTCACACGCGAGAAAACGCCGTTCGACGTCTCTCGGCTTCAACTTATACGGCACCCAATGTCCTTGCTTCTGGATCATTCCTAACGTTTTCAAACGTTTTGAAACTGTTGTCTCATCTACTCGTAATGATTTTACAAGTTCAGCTAGCGTCTGACATGAGTCTTCATTTAGTAATTCCTCCAATTCTTCGTCTTTAAACTTTTTTGGTGCACCAGCACGTTCTTTATCTCCAAGATCAAAATCGTTATTTTTGAAGCGTCGAAACCAGTCTCTGCATGTAGTTTCCGACAGAGCATGGTCACCGTAAGTTTCAACAAGAATCATGTGTGCTTCAGCTGCAGATTTTTTTTTAATAAAATAGTGCAATAAAATTCCCCGCAAATACTTTTTACTTGGCACAAAACTTGACATTTTTAGTAGTAAGAACAAAAAACGCTGTTTATACTATGGCGAAACATACACTTAAGTTCAAGCTTACCGACAGTACTTCCTTATAGATGCGTTAGCATCTGAAATTACATAAACTTAGTCCAGGTAACGCCATCTGTTAGGAAACAGCGTGAACTTATTCAAGGACCCAATATTTACTACGTCTTTTTTGCGTTCGTCGGATTTTGTTTATTGCTAAAAATGACGGAAAGAACCGAACAGCGAATTTGCATAAAATTTTGTTTTAATCTTGGTAAAAGTTGTGCGGAAACTATTGAAATGTTGCAAAAGGCCTTTGGGGACGAGTGTATGAGCAAAACACAAATAAAAGAGTGGTATAAGTGGTTTAAAAGTGGTCGCACATCTGTTGACAGTGATCCTCCTTCTGGTCGACCTTCGACGGGAACAACATCGGATAATGTCGAGCGTGTGCGAGTTACGATTGAACAAGATCGTCGTTTGGCTGTGAAAGAACTAGAAAATGATCTTGGAATACCAAAAAGTACTGTTTGGCGAATTTTAACCGAGAATTTGAGAATGACTCGTGTGTGTGCAAAATTCATCCCAAAACTTCTCTCAGAACAGCAAAAAAACCTTCGATTATAAATCGCTCAGGACAATCTGGAAATGATCAACAGTGATGAAAATTTGGTCAAAAAGGTTATTACTGGTGATGAATCATGGGTTTGTGGTTATGATCCTGAAACAAAACAACAGTCTTCGCAGTGGAAGCTTTCTTCCGAGCCTCGTCCAAAAAAGCCCGTTAAAGTCGAAGCAACGTCAAATCAATATTGATTGTTTTTTTCGATTATGAAGGCGTTGTGCACCACGAATATGCTCCTACAGCTCAGATGATCAACAAAGAGTACTACGTTGAAATTTTGAAAAGACTACGTGATGCAATCAGAAAAAGACGGTCACTCTTTTTGCAAACCGGTGACTGGCTTCTTTACCACGACAATGCTCCAGCGCATGCATCAAACCTTGTGCAGCAGTATTTATCAAAACACAGTGTTGCACAGCTTCGCCAGCCTCCATACCTCCAGTCTCCAGTCTCCAGTGGCCAGTCTCGATATACCTCACTGTGACTTTTGGTTATTTCCTCGATTGAAAATAGCGCTTATAGGACACCGATTTGACGACAAAGAGACTGTTGAAACTAATGGGACGAATACACTAAAAGCGATTCCAAAAACTGACTTTCAAGACGGCTTTACGAAGTGGAAGCATCGATATGAGCATGTTGATCAATCAAATAGGGATTACTTTGAAGAATGCCACCAACCGGATGACGAAGAATAAGTCAAGCGCCGAGAAATCGAGGTAGGTCGGATACTTTTGGGACAGACCTGGTATATAATATTTTAATATATTTTAAAACATTTAATGTATTTTAATATATTTTAAAACATTTAATGTATTTTAATATATTTTAAAACATTTAATGTATTTTAATATATTTTAAAACATTTAATGTATTTTAATATATTTTAAAACATTTAATAAAAAGTTAGAAGAAAACGATACTAATCCCTGTCAATCCGTTTGAATTACTTAATTTACAAAAAAATTGCTTTTTGTATAAGTAGCTAAAATAAAAATGTCCAAGTATGTGATAGATTCAATTAAAAAACTAACTTATTAAGCAGCAGTTTTACATACAATTTTATACTTTTTACTATCTTGTAATTATTTTACTAATGAACATTCACATTCAATGTTGCATAGTCGATTTTCGCTTGTTATTCAGAAGTATTTGACTTAACACAAAAATGATAAATGTAAAAGTTGTAGATAATATTAAAACAAAACTTTTTTCTATTAAACATTTTTTTCTACGATCAATTTCTGACGAATTAAATTTTAAAAAATAATTTTTAACGCCTAAATATATCTAAAATGGTCGATTTTCGCTTATCATTTTTAACAACTAAATACATCTGAAATAACAAATTTTCGATTATAACTTACAAGGAAGGTACCCCAAGTGTTAGTCGCCGATTTTGATAATATTGCAATATGTTATAATACTTAGAAAAATAAGAATATACGTATTTTTTTTATTGGCCGATATTCACTTTTAGGGGGTAAAATTTACCCTAAAGTTCACCCCGAAAATCGTTTTTTTGGAATATTCCATAAACGAATAAAGATATCTTCATAAAACCAACGCCAAAATATTTAGAATAAAGAAGACTATGAAACTGCACCATTTTCAATTTTAAGGGTTGCAACCCCTATTTTAAAAAGAGCAAAATCTTAGTTTTTTAAGCGATTTTCAGCTATAAAAATATTTATACGTTGTAAATTTTTTAATAACGTATTCTACTTCAAAGAATATTGAAAAGTAAAGTTGAAATATCGAGGTTTTTGAAGAAATAATATTTTTAGGGGTAACTACCCTTTATTACATTTTTTTCATTAATTAAGTTTTCATGAGTTATATGACCTTAACATTCACTTAAATAAAGTGAGATTGATTAATAAAAGGAATATTTATAAATTTACTTTTTATAATAAAGATAACATCCCCTACTCATCATCCATGAACATGACATTGTCTGAAAAATGTTTCAGAAAATGTTTTTGTTTGTTTTAAAAAAATTTTTCCATACGCGGAATCCGTAAACATCTAATGGTTGGATACTTCCAGTCGTTCCTGTAGGTATTAATATTCAAATATTTTTTATTTTTACTCCATTACATTACCAAAAATCTAAAGGCAAACGAGTGTTTCATCAAGTTGTTTATTTAGTACGTAGTTTTTATTCTTTAAAATAGTAGATATTCTTACAAGGGGGGGAAAATGCAACTTCCGCACGTACGTGACATGACGGCCTCGGCTGTAATATTACGTACGTACCGAGTTCCATTTTCCTTCCGTGTAAGAAATAGTATTTTTCTCCTTCACAAGACGAAAATACGTTCACTATTTAGTCGAAAAAAGTTGAAATCGCCGTTACTATAACGCCGTAACTTTCGCCGTAGGGCCGGCTGGTAGCATCGCTGCGCTGTTGTGGCCATTCTACACAGGTTAGATGATTCGCCTGGTCTGCTTGCCTGCTCTTTCCCGTTGTGCGTGTTTATGTGTGTCCGATGCCGGCCCAACATTTGCAGCACGAGCGTTAGCGACTACTACTGGTTGGGGCGGTCATTGAAATAGTACATTATGCAACTAATGCGTAAAGCGAGTCATTGTTGCACGGGCACTGTTTGTCGCCCGAGCGAAGCGAGGCAAAAATTACTGGCTTTCGCACGTGTTGCGTTTACCATTTTTTATAACTGAGCGCGTGAAACTCTACATTAAATGCCTGTTCAGCGTGCGCAAAGTATCTGGATTTCTTTCACGAGTGCGTAAAGTGAGTACTTTACGATGCGAGACAGTTGCGCACCGAAGTCGCACTATGCCGCGACTTTTGCGCGGCAACTATTTCAGGCGTTTTAGCAATGGGTAAAAGTGCTACTTCTTCTAGTCTAAGCGAACGGCGGAACCACGTACTTTCGCCCAAGGGATAGAGAAAATATTTTTTTTGCTTATTTCAAAACACTTAACTGTGATTCTTACTTACAGAAACCATTTTCTCAAATTATTTTATTTGACTTTGATTTTTTTAAATATGGTAATAGATCAAAGTAGGGGGATATTACCCTCATAAAAAGTTGTTTCGTAAAAATTTTCGAGATACATCAATTTTATTTATGATATTCTTTCAACTAGATCGAGTTAAAAAAAGGTATTATATAATATAATTTTCATACACGAAGAAAAAAGATTTTGCACCAAAAAAATAGGTGATGTTACCCTTATTATAAAAATTAAATTTATAAATATTCCTTTTTTTAATGAATCTCACTTTATTTAAGTGAATTCTAAGGTTATAAAACTCGTGAAAACTTAATTAATGAAAAAAATATAATGAAGGGTAGTTACTCCTAAAAATATTATTTCTTCAAAAACCTCGATATTTCAGCTTTACCTTCCAATGTTATTCCAAATAGAATAGATTTTTGAAAAATATACAACGTACTAATATTTTTGTAGCCGAAAATCGCTTAAAAAAATAAGATTTTGCTCTTTTAACCCTTTGAGGGGCGGTGGAAAGTATACTTCCCACCTACTTAACATTCATTTTTTCTTTATTTCTTTAATGTTTCACAGTTTGAATTTGGACAAAGGCGTTTTTTAGACTCTTAAATAACTAAGTTACACAACCATTACAAAAAGTTACCACAACTTGTTTTTTTTTTTTGGTAGGTATAAACAATTAATTAAAAAAAATCGATTTTTTCAGGAAAAAATGTGCCCCTCAAAGGGTTAAAAATAGGGGTTGCAACCCTTAAAATTGAAAATGGTGCAGTTGTATAGTCTTTTTATTCTAAATATTTTGGCTTTGGTTTTATGAAAATATCTTTATTCATTTGTGAAATATTCCAAAAAAACGATTTTCGGGGGTAAACTTTACGGGAATTATCGGCAAATAAAAAAAATACGTATATTCTTATTTTTTAAATACTATAACATATTGCAATATTATCAAAATCGGCGACTGACACTTGGGGTACCTTCCTTGTTAGTGAGATTTGATTTTATAAAAAATATTAAATACAGAAGTTGTAGATAATATTGAAACAATAGTTTTGTTCTATTTAACATTTTCATATACAATTAATTCCTGACAAGTTGGACCTATAAAAACGATTTTTAATGCCTAAATACGCCTCAAATAGTCGATTCTCGCTTATTGGTCAACATGATCAAGAAGCGCGGGAGCGCTCTGAAGGCAAGTATAGAAGAAGCCTGAAGGAGCGAGGTCGCGTTCCTATAATTCATTGAAATGGGTTACCAGATTTTTTAGATTCTTGTATCTTTTAATGTATCACTTGATAAATATGGCTTGATTAAAAACTATTTTAATTTACTATATAAATCAAAAAGTTTCATTCGAAAAGAATGTCTTAATGTAAAGATACTGGACGTAGAAAAATTTTTACGTTTATTTCCGATCCAAATTTTTTTCTTCGTTCTTTTCTTCAGTTAGTATATATACGTACATCCGTTCTTCTAAAAGTCACTTCCGGCCATTCTAAATGGCTATACATATATAATAGTTCTAAGTGTTATTCGTGTCACGCAGACCCCCCTCGCCCCCCCCCCTCAGACCCCCCTCAGACCCCCCTCAAAGTAACGTAAAATTGTGATTTTTTTTACGTTATTTGGAGCATGGCAGAGCCCGCCCTCGCCCCCTTACCCCCCTCGACCCCCGCGCACCCCCCTCAGAACACCTTCGTGACCCCTCCTCAGACCCCCCTAATTTCTAAAATATATCTCAGATAAAATAACTTCACTGATCACTATGCTCTATGTTGGTAAATTGTTACAATGCCCGCTCTCTACTTGAGTTTTGTGTATATTTAAAAAAATACAATATTCCCATTGTACCAATTTGTTGGTGTTTGCTCGAATATTCCCATTTTTTTATTGAAACGAAAAATAGTTATCTACGTACGTCACCTTAAATGTACCTTCACAGAAGCGTTGGATATTTATTTAAAGTGGGTATCTTTCGCCAATAGTTCTACATAACCACTTATCTTATATGTTACAAATATATTTTTGAGGAATAGATTAGTGGGAAAATAAAACACATATATCTTCCACTGATTGCTGTAATCGACAATGGCAATGTTATAAAGTTCAAGAGAGGGAGCGAGAGAGAGAGAGAGAGAGAGAGAGAGAGAGAGAGAGAGAGAGAGAGAGAGAGAGAGAGAGAGAGAGAGAGAGAGAGAGAGAGAGAGAGAGAGAGAGAGAGAGAGAGAGAGAGAGAGAGAGAGAGAGAGAGAGAGAGAGAGAGAGAGAGAGAGAGAGAGAGAGAGAGAGAGAGAGAGAGAGAGAGAGAGAGAGAGAGAGAGAGAGAGAGAGAGAGAGAGAGAGAGAGAGAGAGAGAGAGAGAGAGAGAGAGAGATTAGAGCGCGAAACGCAGAAACAGGAACCTGGAGACAAGGGCGTAAAGACAGAGGCGGAGGGACAGACACATAGAGACAGAGTCGGAGAGACAGAGACGTGGAGACAGAGACGTTGAAACAGAAACAGAGAGACAGAGACGGGGAGACAAAGACGTGGAGACGGAGACGTAGAGACATATTAGATTAGATTAGATACATTTATTTCTGTACATGATATTGTACAAATTATAATACAAGGAATAATAGAGTAATATATATATATATATATATATATATATATATATATATATATATATATATATATATATATATATATATATATATATATATATATATATATATATATATATATATATATATATATATATATATATATATATATATATATATATATATATATATATATATAAACGTTTACAAGTTTTAAGTTTTACGCAAGTAAAGTACATAGAGCGAAATAAAGTGGAATAGAGCAATATAAAGTTGGTCGCTTTAATAGAATATGATAGATCGAAATATGTTAGATGAGTTAAACGTTGCAATTATGTGAAAGGAGTAATGTATAAGTAAATTTTTCGCAAGCCAAAATATAGTATCAGGAGAGCATAATACATAGAATATATAGATAAGATAATTACAATATATCAATAAATTTTATGCAAGCCAAAATATAGTGTTATATGAGCTAAATACAAAGTAATAGAAGCAAAAGCAGAGTGAGAGAAGCAGAATACAGTTAATCGCACAGGCAGAATATAATTATATTATACGGATTCGAAAAGATGATGATGAAGTCGTGATTTGAAATGGGGGATTGAGGTAATATCGCGTAGGTAAGATGAGTTCCATAGATAAGCAGAGCTGATGTGAAAGGATCTTTTTAGTGTCTCTGTATCACAGCTTGAGATGTCTAACACAGCCGCATTATCCCTAACTGGCCAAGTAGTGAAACGGAAGTTGAAAAATGGAGTAGCAGTATTAAATTATATATATTCTGCGCAGTAGATTTGCTGCAAAATATTTTCGTACAGATGTGGTTAGCCAGCCCAGTTCGAGTCTGTAGGGTGTGATGTGCTCACTTCTACGCACACCGTAGATGTAACGAATACCAGTATTAACAAGCTTTTGGAGTTTATCATCTAGATCCAATGTCAGGTCACAGTAAACAATACAACAGTAGTCAATAATGGGAAAGAGGAGCATTAAGATTAAGTGCTTACCTAACCTGAGATTCGTGCTTTTTCTAAAGTGGTACAGCCTGTACATGAGAGAGCGCACACGTCGACACGTCTGTGTGACATGGTCTTCCCAAGACAGCTTGGAATCTAGTATCACGCCCAGAACCCGTAGCGAGGATTCGAAGAGAATCCGGTCACCACCTATGTCAATGTAATTTCTGGCCACTGCTGACAATCTATTAATGTAGTATGGTGAGCCAATTACTATTGCCTTTGTTTTACCAACGTTCAGTCTGAGGTGGTTTTGACTAGCCCAGCTCATGATATGTAAGGCGTTTGCACTCATTATAGTGGAACCGCGATCGAGCGCCCCTAGAGGGCAGTGAATAGACTTGGAGATCGTCCGCGTACATGAGATGTGAGATATCATGATCCAGACAGAGAGATACATCGTTGGCATAGATGGAGAAAAATAGGGGACCTAGCACAGAGCCCTACGGGACTCCTGTATTGAGTTTTAGGTAGGTGGAAGAGTTGCCGACGCCATCGATAACCGCCTGCTCACGATCTGTTAAGTATAACGCTATCCAACGGATGGCCATTTTGGAGAGACCGTAGCCAAGCAACTTTTTAAGTAGTCTGACATGACAGACTGAATCGAAAGCCTTACTAAAGTCAAAAAGAAGTAGTAAAGTGACATGTTGTCTTTCGATTCCAAGTCTGATGTCATCGGTCAGTTTAAGCAGGCATGACTGTGTGCTATGACCCCATCGAAAGCCAGTCTGGAGTGGATCAAGGTATAGTCGTGATTCAAGATAAGCAGAAAGTTGCCGTTGCGCTAGCCACTCGAGAACTTTAGACAAGAAGCTTAGGAGTGATATGGGACGGAAATCACTTAGGCACGAAGGAGAGCTCACTTTACTCAGAGCAATCACGATAGACTTCTTCCAGTCGCATGGGAAGAGTGCTTCACGCAGAGATCGATTGAAGATCCTGCAGATAATAGACGCTAAGAAAGGAAGAGTCAGATGTATAACATGTTGTGGAATACCATCTGGCCCTCTGGCCTGGGTTTTAAAATGTGCTACTGCGGCTACCACATCAGAAATCTGAATGTCGTCGAATGAGAATTGCTCCTCGTAAGTGGAGATGGCCAAAGAGTCCAAGAAATCTGCAAAAGGTGGTGTGTCCTGGTCAAACGAGACACTCCTAAAATGAGCATTGAGCTCCGTAGTGGTGAATGGCAGGGGGGTCGATTTCTTTTTGGAGCCAGAGATGCCGAGATACTCAAGCTCGCGCCATATATCCTTGGCGTCTGTGAGCGAGGAGAGCCGGTCGTGATGATAATTGAGTCTCACCTCCTCAATGGTACGATGAGCTACATCGCGTGCCTGTCTGCAGGCTAACAGGTCTAGTGGTAGTCTGGTCCTACGAAAGCGTCTCTATAGACGATCGCGCTCTTGTATCATAGAGTGATGTTCTGTGATAAACCATGGATGGCGTTTTTTACCTGGTGAAATAGTTTTTATGGGAGCGAGACTCTCGACTGCCCCTTTAATGTGCATTTGAAGGACAGATACACACTCATCAAGTGGGGCTGACTCAACCACAGACCAGTCCAAGCCTTTGAGATATTCCATGAGAGTAGTTGCACTGATGGCCTTATAATCACGTTAAGAGAAAGAGGATTGAGCGGGCTTGGGCGTGTGCAGTCCTATGGTGGCAGTCAGCAAGTCGTGACCGTCTGCAAAGGGTAACTCAGACTTCCAGAAGTTAACGACTTTGTCCTGTTCATCCACAAGGCAGAGATCGAGCCAGGTATCGGAGGAATCCCTATGAAACGTAGCCCCGTACGGAATGTTGTGCAGCCCATGATCATCAATGAACCGACGAACGAAGGTCGCATTTGCAGACGAACAAAGCTGATCTGCATTGAAATCACCCATTATTATCTTTGTGCTATAATCGTGCATGAGTGTGGTGATTTTATCAATAAAGTCGATTCTTTGAATGAAAGGAGAGTGCGGTGGACGATATACTACCGCAACGAAGCATGAAGGGAGGCCTGCGATGTTTACTTCAGCCAGCATATACTATGGTTTGCCGGGCTTACCAGTCCAGATACCATCAGATGAGCAGAGGATAGTGGCAGAAATAGAGCTGTGAATGAATAAAGCAACCCCACCACCATTCTTGTTACGGTCACGACGTAGGAGTTCATAGTTATCACGGTGCACTATCGAACTAGCATCTAGGTTAGGGTCAAGCTTAGTCTCTGTGACCGCTATGACGTGAAAGAAGGAACGAGTGAGAGAAAAAAATTTGAGCATTTCTATACGTTTTGTTAAATATTGTACATTCTATATTGCGTAATATAAGAGGAAGGGTCGCGTATGAATTGTATACGCGCACTCACACAAGTAAGTGTACGTGTGCTCCTCTCCAGTGCGCATCACGTGATCGGTGCGCGAGCAGCAACGGCCGACTCGCGCAAAACTCTCTCTCGACCGTTGGACTCCAAGCGACAAGCACCTCGCGCCGCGAGCATGAGGCTCGCTACATCATACTTATATATACTTATTCATCTTAAATAAACTATTCCTTTTTTTACAACCACGGCTCAATTTATTCAACATGGTAGCAGAGCGCGTGGTTGGTAAGTGTTAAAAAAAGACTCTGACCCAACACAAGCCTCGGCGAGTATTGGTGGCAGCTTATAAACTTACATCAAGACGGCGAACACCAAGGAAGAGAAAAACTCCGAGCACGAAGGAACGCTCGAGTCAAACAAACAAGCCACATCATCGAAGGTCAAACAAGGAAATTCCGAACACGAATGAACGTTCGAGAATAACGAAGAAATGGCGGAAAGAAAAGATATAACGATACCAGTATTCGATGGCGGAAATTATAGTATGTGGAAAAAGAGAATCGATGTTTTTGAAATTTAAAAAATGTGATGTAGTGATAAAGAGGGCAAAAACTGCAAATGATAAGGAAGATTGGGACGAACAAGATCTAAAAGCAATAAATTATATATACAGCTCTATATCAGATAAACAATTGGAGTATGTGTGTCAAGAAAGCTAAGCATACGCAATAATAAGGAAGTTTGATCAGATGTATTTGAAGGAGTCAACGGCATTACAAATTGCTTGCAGAAACAAATTAGATAGAATAAGACTTGAAAAGTATAGTGATACAGAATCATTCTTCAACGAGTTTGAAAAGCTAGTTAATGATTTGAAAAGCGCGCGTGCAAAAGTTGGTGAAAAAGAGAAATTGAATTACATGCTAAATACATTACCGGAGTCATTGAGTTACATAGGTGATTTAATAGACACTCTAAAGGAAGAAGAGCAAACAGCAGATTACGTCAGAAATAAGATAAAATTGGCGGAAATGAAAAACAAAAAGGACAGAGCAGAAAGAAATTCAAACGCATTTGCCGCAAATAAAGAAGGATGTTACAAATGCGGTAGGCCCGGACATTTTGCAAGAGAATGCAAGAATGAAAGCCAAGCGGGACGCAGCGGCGAATCATGGCAAGGGTCAACACGACGCAGAGGACGCGGAGGAAGCCGCCAAGGCAGCTACGGCAGAGGACGCAGAGGCGGCAGAGGTCAGCACGAGTCGACAAAGCAGCGAAGGAGCCAACGAATAGGTAGCTACGACGGCACACGCGGCGCAGAGACGAAACAAACAGGTTATGTAATGATAATTATGTAGTAGAGTGGCTTCTCGACAGTGGGTGTTCAGACCACATTATTAATAATGAAGCATTTTTTGAAAAATGTATTAGTTTAAAAAGAACCGATAAATATTTATCTCGGCGATAATAGTCATAAAAGCAACAAAGATAGGAACTGTATCTCTTTATTTTGTCACCTTCGGGAAGCAAAATAAAGTTAATATTAATAATGTTCATTTTGCTAAGGAAATGAATGCTAATAAGTGTTGGAAAATTAACGAACAATAAGAATACGATAATTTTGAAAGGAAAAGTTGCAAAAGTTATAGATAGTGATAATAAATTAACTGCAATAGCATTTAAATTTAATGATACATATAAGATGAAAAGTAAATTGGCAAGGAATATAAATTTCGTAAATAGTGCCGAGAGAAATAATAATACAAGTCAAAAGGAAAGGTGGCACAGAATGCTAGGGCACGTAAACTTTGGTTATTTGAATACGATATGTAAACAACAGTTGCTTAACGGTATTCCGAGTGAACTTGAAACCGAATTTATGAAATGTAAAATTTGTATTGAGAACAAAATGCATAACTTACCATTCGAAAATAATAGAAATAAAGCAAAGGAGATTTTAGAAATAGTTCATACGGATGTTTGCGGTCCATTTAAAACTACAGGGTTTAATGGGGAAAAATATTTTGTTTCTTTTATCGATGATTATAGCAAAATAGCTAGAATTTATTGCATAAAATCTAAAGATGAAGATCGTGATTGTTTTATTAATTTCGTTAATGAAAGTGGAAATTTAACGGGAAAGCGAATTAAATTCTTGAGATGTGATAACGGTAAAGAATATTTAAACAATCAGTTTTATAAATACGTTAAAGGAAAAGGTATTGTCTTAAACAATTATCCAGCATATGTTCATGAATTACACGGAACAGCCGAACGGTTTAATAGATCAATTATGGATATGGCGCGTTGTTTATTAGCCGAAGCAAAAGTACATAAATGTTATTGGCCAGAAATAGTTTGCGCGGCTGCATATTTAAAAAATAGAACTTTGACAAATACAATTGAAAAGAAAAGACCTTATGAAATCTTCTTTAATAAAAGACCAAATGTTAAAAATTTAAGGTTATATGGGAGTAAAGTTTTTGTAAGAAACCCAGAACAAAAAAGATTTTCGAAATGGGATAAAAAATCTAATATGGGAATTTTACTTGGGTATAGTGAAGTAGGATATAGAGTTCTTTTAGATAGGAAAATAGTAGTCGCGAGACATGTAGATATATTCGAAGACGATGTAAAATGTATCGGTCTAGTTCTCGACGAAAACGAGACGGATTATACTCTTCCTTCTACTCCTACCTTCGGGGAAAGTAGAAGAAGTAATAATGATAATGACGATAATCCGGATGATAATGTCTTTGAAAGCGCAGATGAGTCTAAAAAACCAATTGATAAAATAAAAGATGGACACAATAAAGATCAGGGGTTGAGAATTCCACGTAGATCCGAACGTGAAAGAAAAAGTACTGTAAGATATCCGGAACCAGAAACGTATAATATCTTTGTAAATTATAGTAGAGTAGATACGCCTTGTACATTTGAGGAGGCGATGAATAGCAAAGATAGTAAAAATTGGCAAGAAGCCATGGATAAAAAAATTGACTGTATTAATAAAAATAAAACTTGGTCGTTCGTTGATAAAAAAGAAAGGAAAAAAGTACTAGATGTGAAATGGGTTTACACTAAGAAATCAGATAATAGATATAAGGCTAGACTAGTTGTAAGAGGCTTTCAGCAAACTGATGTAATTGATGACATATACACTCCAGTAGCTAAGAGTCAAACATTAAAAATACTTCTTTCATACTGTTGTCAAAATAGCTTAATAATAGAGCAAATGGATGTTGAAACTGCATTTCTAAATGGCAAAGTGACTACAGAGGTATATGTTAATCAACCTAAAGGTTATGAAGATGCCACGATAAGAGTGTTAAAATTATATAAAGCTTTGTATGGATTGAGAGAAAGTCCTAGAGACTGGTATGAGTGTTTGGATGAATACTTAACAAAAATAGGCTTCATAAAAAGCAATGTAGATTTATGTTTGTATATTTATGGAGAAGGAGAAAATATTATATATCTTCTAATATACGTAGATGACTTATTAATATGTGGAAGAAATCAAAAGAATATTCACAAAATTAAGAAACTGTTATCCGATAAATTTAAAATGAAAGACTTAGGTAAAATAAAGGAATATTTAGGAATTAATGTTGATTATAATTATAAAGATTGTAAAATGACACTTAAATAAATTAATAAATTAATAAATATCAAATAAAAGAAAGCAGATTATATAGTACTCCTATAGAAACTAGTTTGAAAACTGAAAAATCCGATAAATGTGAACCAAATTTAAAGTATAGAAATTTAATTGGCGCATTATTGTACATAAGTTCTGATACGCGGCCAGATATTAGCTATAATGTAAATTACTTAAGTAGGTTTCAAAATTGTTATACTGAAACACATTGGAAATATGCATTGCGAATATTAAAATATTTATATGCGACAAAAGAATTAAGTTTTCAAATTTAAACGAAATGAAAATTGTGATTTAATTGACTGCTATGTAGACGCAGATTGGGCAGGTGATAGTACTGATAGGAAATCTACATCAGGCTATATAATTAGTTTTTGGAAATGTAGTCGACTGGAAATCACGAAAACAAAAATGTGTTGCAAAAGCATCAACGTTTGCTGAATATGTAGCTTTATCAGAAGCTGTGAGTGAAATTAAATTTATAAAAGAGTTAGTAAATATTTTCGATGTAAAAGTAAATAAACCAATTAAAGGTTAAGAGGATAATACAGGTGCGATTAACATAGCAAATTGTGGAAATTTTACAAAGAATTCAAAACATATTGAAATACACTATCACTTTGTTCATGAAAGCGTAAAAGAAAAGGAAATTGAAGTGATTAAAATCGATACCAATGAAAATATTGCAGATATTTTAACGAAAGCGCTATGTAAAGAAAAGTTTGTAAAATTCAGAATGTTGTTAAATGTAAAATAAGTACGCAATATAAATGTAAGGAAGCGTGTTTAATATTGTACATTCTATATTGCGTAATATAAGAGGAAAGGTCGCGTATGAATTGTATACGCGCACTCACACAAGTGTACGTGTGCTCCCCTCCAGTGCGCATCACGTGAACGGTGCGCGAGCAGCAACGGCCGACTCGCGCAAAACTCTCTCTCGACCGTTGGACTCCAAGCGACAAGCACCTTGCGTCGCGAGCATGAGGCTCGCTACATCATACTTGTATTATGTACTTATTCATCTTAAATAAACTATTCCTTTTTTTTACAACCACGGCTCAATTTATTCAACACGTTTCTTGAGTGAGTTAGCATTAAAGTAACAGACTCTGAGGCCACGGTTGTGAGACACTGAGATGCGAGATGTGCGTGAGCGGGGTGGGCATGTAGGAATGAGATGAATTGCGTTGAAAGAGCGATCAGGATGTGATGAGCCTATCCTAAAAAAGATTTTAGTTCCTCAGCAGTAGAAATGATTGTCGCGTGGTCTTCTTTCTTTTTCTTTATGTAAATTTTACCATTGCGCACGTAGCTGACGAAACCTCTCTTTTTAGCCTCTGCGCGAGCAGATATACGAAGGCCGTACATTTATGTAGGAAGCAGCTCATTTATATTAATCAGAGAATGAGGCAACGGAGGATTGGCATTTGCCTGTACCAACAAATCAGTGCTGAGCTGAGACGTATGCATTTTTCCCATTTTTATGTTTGCGCTTAAGAGCGACTGAGCCAGTACATGTGACGACAAAGTAACAATGAGTGGTGTGACCCTCAATCCAGCATCACCATTGGTTGATTGAAATTAAGTAGTTGGAGGTTCTTCAGCATGAGTGGCGAGTGAGGACTGCTTCAGCGGCTCCGAGGATGGTTTCAGGCGCATTTTCCGCACATGTAGTATATCACGATCATGAAGCCCACCGTCAAGGATCTTCAGAGGAGCGTAAACAGCGCCTTTCAAGGATGTTGTATCTGGGATAGAGAGTCCAGTGATCACCAGCTCGCTGGATAGGCTTCGTTGCGTAGTGCTGAGATGTTGAAGGTCATACTCGAGTTTTTCCAGTCGTCTGACAGTAGATTCATTAGGAGCAGTGGCAGTAATTGTTTTGCAGAGTTCATCGAACTGGCGACGGAGATTCCCTTGTTCAGTCTGTACTTGAGATATGGCCTCTTCAGCAGCAGAAGGACGAGTCGCGAGGTGGGGCAGATCATCTAGAAGTGATAGTTTTTCTTCCATGTTGGTCATTCGTGTGGAAACTTCCTCCAGCCGCGTGTTCAGAGTAGTTTGTACTTTCTCAAAACGCACGTCAAGAGAAGAGCTTAAAGTGCTCAATCTTGTGTCTAGTTTGACTAATTTTTCGAGTATCTGCTGTAGAGGGTCATTTGGTGATGGCGGCGGGTTCAAAGAAGAAATTGAAAGAGATTCTGATGTTGAAATTGCAGCAGGACTATTATTAGCATTGCTTTCATCAGATAAATCACTCCTCCGACTGGTTGTGTTTGCTGCAGCGATACAACTTCGACAGATGTTGATAAGTTTGCTGCTCTTATTATGGACTTGTTTAAGCAGAGTACAAGATGGATGATAATGATTTTTACAGTGATCACATATGACATATTTAGTTTTAATTATTTTACTGCAACTATAACATGTGATATCCATCTTGGAAATTATGAAGCTAGTGGAACACTAAAAAACGTAAATGAGATGAAAATGAGGTGAAAAGGCGTAAATGAGATGAAAATGAAGAAAAGAACAGCTCTAGAATGTGTTAAAATGAGTTAAAAAGCCTTATTGTCTATAATATACTGAGAGTAAGTAGTGCGCACGTTAACTAAGTCAGGCAGGTCGGCAAAGTAGAGACCTTTTACACCCGTTTATAAGTAGTATGAAGAGAAAACGGTCAGACACACAATTTAAAACGCAATTTACAAAATTTACAACGCAACAAAACAATCAGACTAGATATAAATCGATTTGACTAGGTGAAAATAAAAAAAAATAAATATAAATTCTGATAATAAATTAGATGAGTAATACTGGTTGTAACTTAAAATACTTGTATGCCAGAATATTAAAAAAACGCAATGATTAAAATAGATAACATTACGGTATTGCGTAAAATGAGCAGTACAACAACAGTATAAATTACTGATACTTTTAAGACATACTAGTATTGAAAAACTGTGACTCATTTACGTGTAATATGACACTTCGGCTACCATAAAATAAGAAGACTTGATGTAAATCGAAATTGACTAGTTTAGAATAATTAAATACTGTATTTAGGGTGAAATTAATAATACTAAATGAATGCGGAGCGATATAAATAAACAAATAAATAATATAGCAATTAAACTAATTGTATGCAAAGGCATCAAAAATATTAAAACAAAAGATAATGAGACTTGATGTACATTGAGATTGACTAGTTTAAAATAAATAAAATTGCAAAATAGCGTAGATCAAGCAGTACAAGCAAAGTTTAGAATATTAATACAGTTAGTATTGAAAGTCCCTGACTCATTTAGTTGGTGACTTTACGTACGTAATACAACACGTCTGTTACCATAAGATGAAAGCGTGAACATACTTCGCTTGATGTGCTTAGTGCGGCTCAACTACTGATAAGAAGGTCTGTTCCAGTATGCGGCAGGCTGTTAAGTGACGGTAATGTGACAGTCAGCACTACATGTAGCAGAGGCCGTTGTGAGGATTTTGCCGTTGGCAGCCGAAAGTTTCAAAACAGCAGAAGTCTTTAGAAAGCCTGCATGTGATGTGATGCACTGCATCTGCTGCAGGTGTACCGCAGCCACTGGCACTAGAGACCTCCACATTCCATGGGCTCCTTGTTCTGCCACTGCTGTACTGCTCGGTGTCCAGTTGCACAGCCCAGGGTACAAGGGACAAAGAATACAAGACCGCAAAGATGCCCCGTTGCTAAAGAAGCAGCCGACGACCGTCGTCTGCAGTGCAGCAGACAGCAGCACCGCAATGACGACGATACGCAGCCGTTGCCCCTCGGGGCAGCGACGCAGACAGGATGATGCAGCACAAAGCGGGCAATAATAGAGCGAGCGATGACCAGTGCGATGACCAGTACTCGATGACGGCTCGGAGATGATTTGAGGTTAGGGCGTCACTTATTCCAGGAAAAGGTCCCCGGCTCATAATACTGGGGCGCAATGTCTCCAGTTTTTGGGCTGGGAGCTTGAGAGCCGTCTGGGGCCCCTCTTCCAACAAGAATTTCCTCCGAGGAGTGAAAAAAGCGGTTAGAAGGCGCCAAAGAAAACAAGAACAGAAGCGGACCACGTCTACACTTACCGAGCGATCCAGAGAGAGCAGACGTAGAGACAGGGAAGTAGAGACAGAGCCGTAGAGACAGAGACGTAGAGACAGGCGCGTAGAGACAGAGACATAGAGACGGAGACGCAGAGACGGAGACGTAGAGACAGAGTCGGAGTGACAGAGACATAGAGACAGAGTCGGAGAGACAGAGTCGGAGAGACAGAGACGTGGAGATAGAGACGTTAAACGAGAGAGAAAACGCAGAGACAGGGAAGTAGAGACAGAGCCGTATAGACAGAACCGTAGAGACAGCCGCGTAGAGACAGAAACATAGAGACGGAGACGTAGAGACAGCGTTGGAGTGACAGAGACATGGAGACAGAGACGTGGGAACAGGGATGTAGATACGGAGACTTTGAGACAGAGTAGTGGAGCCAGAGTCGATGAGACAGAGACGTGGATGCAGAGACGAAGAGACCGAGACGTAGAGATAGGCGCTTAGAGACAAATACATAGAGACAGAAACGTAAAGACAGAGTCAGAGATACAGAGACAGAGAGACAGCGTTGGAGAGGCAGAGACGTGGAGACCGAGACGTAGAGGCAGGGATGTAGATACAGAGACGAAGAGACAGGCGCGTGGAGACAGAGTCGTGAAGACAGAGACGTGGATACAGAGACGTGAAGACAAAAACTTAGAAATGGAACATAGAGACAGGGATGCAGAGACAGTAACGTAGAGACAGGCGCGTAGAGATAGAGACGTTGAGAGAGAGAGAGAGAGAGAGAGAGAGAGAGAGACCTATTACACAGGCACACAAAAAAAAAGTGGTCTGTTACTGAGACTTGACATACCTCCTCTTATGCATTTTGACGCGCTGAATCCGAATCCGAAGCCAGAATTGCGCCATCACCCCTCAGTTTTTTTTAAATCGTGTAAAACCACCCCCAAAATCGAAAAATCCGGGATATTCCGCTTTTAACGTTGGGAAAATTTTTATAAACTGCCTAAAAATGACTGCAGATCTGGAGCTATACACATTTTGAGGCGATAAATCCGAATCCAAAGGCAAATTTGTGCCATCACTCCTCAGCTCTTTTTAAATCGTGGAAAACCACCCCTAAATTGAAAAAGCCGGAATATTCCGCTTTTAACATTGGGCAAATTGGTATAAACTGCCTAAAAATGATTGCAAATCTACTGCTATACATATTTTGAGGCACTGAATCCGAATTCGAAACGAGATTTACGACATTCCCTCCCTTTTTTTTCAATCACAGAAAACCACCCCTAACATAGAAAAATTCGAAAAATTCAGCTTTTGACCCTTTCTCAAACCCGGAACCCTTGAACTTATAACCCTTAAACCCTAAACCTTGAAACCTTCAACGCTTCAACTGAACCCTTAAATCCTGAACCCATAAATCCTGAATTCCTTAAACCTGAACCATTAAATCCTGAACTCCTTAACCCTGAATCTTTTAATTCCAAACCCTAAAATCCTTAAACATTAAACCCACAAACCTTTAATCCTCAATCATTTAAACCCTTAACCGTTGAACCATGAACTCTTGAACCCTTAAAATCTTAGATCCTGAACCCTTAAGCCCTCAACCCATGAACGATGAACCACTAAACTCCGAACCCTTATATGGTCAACAAGAAATGCGCTCAATCCTATCCGAATCCAAAGGCAGATTTATGCCATCACCCCTTAGTTCTTTTTAAATCGTGGAAAACCACCCCTTAATCGAAATATCTGGAATATTCCGCTTTTAACATTAGGCAAATTTGTATAAACTGCCTAAAAATGACTGCAGATCTAATGCTATACATATTTTGAGGCACTGAATCCGAATTCCAAACGAGATTTACGACATTCCCTCTCCTTTTTTTCAATCACGGAAAACCACTCCCAACATCGAAAAATTCGAAAAATTCAGCTTTTACCCTTTTAACCTTTAAACCCTAAACCCTTAAACTTATAACCTTTAAACCCGAAACCTTAAAACCCTTAACGCTTTAACCTGGAACCTTTAAACCCGTACCCCATAAATCCTGAACCCCTTAAACCTGAACTTTTAAATCCTGAACCCTTTAACCCTGAATCCTTTAATCCCCAACCTTAAAATCCTTAAACATTGAACCCACAACCCTTTAACCTTTAACCGTTGAACCCTGAACTCGTAAACCCTTAAACCCTTAGAACCTGAACCCTTAAGCCCTCAACCCTTATACAATGAACCACTAAACTCTGAACCCTTAAAACATCAACCTTGAAACCTAATGGTTTGACTGTCCCTCAAAACCCTTAAGAAGTGAAAACTGAAACCCTCAGCTCTTAAACCCTCAACCATTAAACCTTCCGTCTTTAAAGAACTAATTCAATTCTCTCTTTTTCGCTTATAGCGGATTCTCTTATCCTCAAATGACCTGTGTAAAGGATTTCTGGATCTTTTTTTATCACTTTGATTAGTTTCTCTTTTCAACATCCAGCAGTAGTCAGCCATCATATTAACACCCCAAGTGCCTTGATATCTCCTCTCCATTTCTTTTAGGTCTTGGTGAAACGGCTCACCTTGCTCTTCGCTGTAGTCACCTAAGTTCTCAGGAAAATATTGCAAATGTGAGTGCAAAAAATGTAATTTCACACTCATCAAACAACCTAAACGTTCGTAGTTATCGAATAGATCTGAAACAATTCTAATTACCTAAAAAATTTTCAGTAATACTTTGAAAACTGAGCCATGCTAACTTTTCTGTTCGTTCATTGTGTTGATGAAATTAGGATCTCGAAACATTCTTCGAATTTGAGGGCCGTCAAAAATTCCTGCTTTTATTTTAGCGTTACTGAGACCTGAAAAATGATCTGACAAGTATTGGAAACATGCCCCTTCTTTATCTAATGCTTTAGTAAACTGCTTCATTAAACCAAGTTTAATGTGCAGTGGAGGAAGAAGGATTTTTAATGGATCGAGCAATGGTTCTTGAAGCACGTTGTAAGTACCTGGATTAAGCGCATTTCTTTTTGGCCATTCTCTCTTCCTGTAATGATTTATGCGATCTCTGCTGTCCCATAAACATAGAAAGCATGGAAACTTTGTGAAACCTGACTGTTGCCCTAATATGATGGATATGATTTTCAAGTCTCCACAAACTTGCCACTTGTGTTCTTCATATTTTATTTTCTCTAGGACATACTTCATATTCTCATAACATTCACTGGACTTGTAAATATTAGGTTTTAATTCATTAATCAGACTCTTTACATCTGTGCAATAAACTAATGTTTTATCCTCATCTACAGTGAAATATTTTGTAAACTCTTGTTCCCGTTTTCTATAAACAGAAGATTTAGTTCCAAGTTCTACTAATTCCCGCCTCTTAAATTCCGCTGCCATGAATTCTGCAACATCTTTAGAGACGACAGTATTTCGAATAAAATCGTTTAAATCTTTTTGGTTAAATGGTTTAGGATTCCATGGCTTAACAGAATGTGGAACATACTCGTCTTCACTTTCATCCATTTCACTTTCACTAATTCCCATTGATTCGCTCTCACTGTCATCTTCATTTTTTCTTATGTCGTCTTCTTCAATATCTTTTTCCATAAAATCTTCTTCTACATTCATAAGTTCACCAGCATCACAAATAGTTTCCTCTCTTTCAAATTCATTGGATGTATGAATATCTGATTCCATGATGGGTTTTATCATTGAAGAGACATTAGCATATTTTATTTTAGATTTATTTTTTGAGTTGAAGCCACTTGTAATAGTTTGGCAAAAATAGCAGTCATCGCATGACTGGTTGCTGCCATATAGTTGGCGTGGTAAATTGTAACACTTTCTTTCCTCTGCTTTTCTTCCATCGATTCAACATCGTTAGACAAGTACAGCACATCACTTGAGCAACGTTGAGGGTGTTGGCGCAATGCTGGCTTCGGATTCGGATTCAGCGCGTCAAAATGCATAAGAGGGGGTATGTCAAGTCTCAGTAACAGACCACTTTTTTTTTGTAGGCCTGTGTTATTCTGGATTCTTAATAATGCATGGAGTAATATTTTATTAATTATTTTATAAAATAATCAAATTTCAAAATTAACAGCAATATAGTAACTCTTGTACTAACGTTTCTTTTTCAGTGTAGATAATATTTTTTTTTTGTTTTCGCAGTTTTTTTCGGGAAGATTTTATACTCTGAACTCAGAGAGGTTTTTTTGAGCTTCAATGTACTTTCATCTATCGGAATAATAGCATGGTATTGTAACGTGCCTGGTATAGATTTAGCCTTGTCCAGTCTTGGTTTTCGTTTCAAAACCGTTTCTTCATACGATGCTTTACTGCTATAAAAAACTTTGGTTTGTTTGCAGTTATCTTTAGCCCAGTTGTACAGCTCTTTTGGTGTTAAAATATGATTACTAGAAGAAACTTGTAGACTAGCTCGTTTTGCACCTCGTTTTAGGTTCGCGCCTATACCATCGCACGCACCTTTGCCATGTGCTGTGGCATAAAAATGCCCCTCAGCAGTAACTCCAAAATCTTTCTCGTGAAAAAGAAGATTTTGAAAATTTGATTTATTCTTAAAATGCTGACCTTCTCCATCAGTCAAATAATAAACTTTCTTGACTGCAAAATTAGTTTTAAGGTAAGATATTACAATTTTTTGATATTCATAAACGGCTATGGTATCATGATTTAAATTGTCGGAAATTACAGCAATGCTTACATGTTTGAGTTCATTATTTTGTTTATAGTACACTACAATTGTAAAAACTGTTGCCTGGTTATTATTCCAGTGGAAAAACTGTGTAGAATTTTGTATAACGAAAGCATAATTTTCTGCGAAATCGCAACAAACGAGAAATTCTTCTTCTTGAAGATTGGTTTTTAAGTTATTTTTAAGTTTTTAAGTGATTGTTTCTTAGCAAAAAAATCGTGAGTTTTTAATTTTATTAATTATTCTCCCAGTTTGTCCATAAATTCGTGCACATTTACAGTTTTGGAAGCTATTGTACACCTATCTGTTTGAAACCATGATTGATACTCGATTTGAAAAATATCATTTTCATCAAAACATTCAAGCAAATGTTTTCGTAATATAGACATATTGGGGCAATCCAAACAGTCACCCAAATAGCATATATTGTGTACATCGTTACACACAATTGCTTGGATGCTATCGTGGTAGTTTTTAAGAGGCAATTGAGTGTCTTTAATTAAATTTTCTATATCCATAGCACTTAGCATGAGCTTCACATTTTCGTGATGCACACACACGCATACATTGTGTGTACCGCTACTCCCAGCTAAAACACAATGTAGTGGCCTCAATTCTGTAAATTTAGTAAAACCAATATTAACGCATTCATTTTCTTTTTTATATAAATTATACAGCTCATTTAAATTATCAAGCAGTAATCTTTTTTGAACATGTTCTCTTTCGCCATTGCTCTGTTTAATAAATACATAAACTTTTAAACCTGGCATGATTCGGCTTATATCATCTCTCTCATAAAAACCTTTTACAGAATTTACAGTATCATCTGGAAGTAGTTTGCTACGTTTCTTTGCAGGTATTGAAAATACTCCGCTCTTCGCTACCAAATCTTTCGCTTCGCGAACTTCCCGTTCACTGCAATCGAATTCTCGCATCAAATCCCTACGAGATCAAAACTTCGGCGCGAGAGTTAATAGCTGAATTCTCTCTTGCTTATTTGTTGACTCAGAAAATTTTTTCTTTAGTTGTTAGAGAACTGCAATACCAGCTTTGTGATATTCATCATCACACACTGTTTTAGCTTTTTTAGCATCAAATGTAGATAAACTTGATTTCTGTTTATAAATTTGGCGTCGACAGGTTGAACATATTTTAGCATTTTCAGGTACTAAAGGATATTCACTTCTGAAAAGTGTTGGAAAGTCAGACAAATTTTTAGATGCAGGGTGATCATTTTTATTTAAAGGATTTATACATTTCAAGTTCCAAGATGAATCCATTTTAATTGCTATAATAAACAAAAATGGAAAACTTTCTCTTTGAGAAAGCAAAAATATTGAAATCAAGAGTCACCAATGATTTATGGGTCTGAAGTTTGCAACGTTGGAGTGCAACGAAATAAAA
This sequence comes from Torymus aiolomorphi, assembly GCA_036365515.1. Taxonomy (NCBI): domain Eukaryota; kingdom Metazoa; phylum Arthropoda; class Insecta; order Hymenoptera; family Torymidae; genus Torymus; species Torymus aiolomorphi. The sequence continues at coordinate 60,131,668 of CM070875.1, read as the reverse complement.
AAATTAATTTATTTTACTTCACATTTATGCTAATAATATTAATTTTGCGTGTAGATTTAGTGTTTTATAGTATAAAATAACTTTTAAACAAAGATTTAGATAAAATTTCCATTGTTTAAAAACTTTAATCAATAGTAAAAAATTATTCCGTTGTATTCCAACGATGCAAACTTCAGACCCATAATGATTTAATGATCAAATGCACAAAAGTCGCAAGAAAATCAAATTGTTTAACTGCAATTGACAAGAAATTCGAAAAAATTCGAAGAGGAAAAAGATAAAAAGTTATGGTAATTATATACTTTCGACGTGATGATTTACATACAGTTTGAAAAGTGTGGACGCCACCTATCGAATGAAAAATGAATGATTCCGTGCCGCGCGATACCGCGCGTAGGAACCGTCTTTTCAGCGCCGTGCGTCTACTCTTTCGCGTTCTATTTCTAGCAGAAAACATCTTGGACACTTTTTGGAAAATATCATTTCCTACGTAAAAAATACACAGCTTTCGATCTAAAGGGTAAAAAAAATATTAAAAATATACTTTTCGAGATATAACACGTAAAAACAAACAAAAAAATAATATCTACACTGAAAAAGAAACGTTAGTACAAAAGTTACTATATTGCTGTTAATTTTGAAATTTCATTATTTTAAAATAATTAATAAAATAGTACTCCATGCATTATTAAGAATCCAGAAATTATTCTATAATAGGTAAAAAATGAAAGATTATAAAAGGTTATTATATAGGCAACGAGGCGGGCGCAGTCCGCGCGCTGTACCGCGTAGTACCGCGCGCAGGAAAGGCGGTGCGTCTACACGGAGAAACTTTTGGTACAACTGCTGCACTCCGTAGTGCGACCGTTGCGCCAAGCGCGCCCTCTCGTTTGTACTTTCAGTTTGGAACAACTGCTACACCAAAAACGCGCAACGGCTCGACCAAGGAGCAGACGACGCAGCCGCTTGGAACAGCAGTTACGCCTATTTGGAATAGCTGCTGCCCCAAACTCACAGCGCTGCCGTCGCACTACGGCTAAAGCATGATTTGCACCAAAGGTCTCTCCGTGTACTCTTTCGCGTTCTATATCTCGCGGAAAACATCTTGGGCACTCTTTGGAAAATATCCTTTCCTACGTAAAAAATGCCCAGCTTTCGATCTAGAGGGTCAAAAAAAATATTAAAAATATCGTTTTCGAGATATAACACGTTTTGTACTTTTTGAGGGTGAAAATGGAAAATTTCGGGAAAACTGCCTACACCATTGGAAAGCTGAGGAAAAAATACATTGGATATGCTTATCATAAAATTTTTTCAAGTACATTTCAGTATTTTAAACATGAGCTGGAAACAGCACGATGTGGCGCTCGCGCGCCGCGCTGGGGCAGTTGACATGAAACGCCTCATATATAGATAAGTAGAGTGAGAATTTTAAATATATTAAGAACAGTGACATGAAAAAAAAAATTAATAGAAATAATATATGATTATATAAATATGTATACAAGGGGAAAAATGTAACTTGAATAAAAAACAAATGAAAAGCTTTATCAGTGTTTTGTACATATTCTTCAAACAAAAATAGATAATGCTTTAAAACTAATTGGGACATATTCTACAAGTGTTTTTTTAGTAAAATATGTAATAAAAAAATTGATTTTTCGTCATTTTAAAGGTGTCCAACCCCCTTAATTAAAAAACGGTGTTTTGTTCTACAAACATTTCGCTATAAGAAACACTGAGATTGGTAGTAACAAGGCCATCAACTTCTTAAAATTGTCAATTATATGGATTCTACCATCAGCAGCTGAAAATAATTAACAATATATGTTCTTCAATATATTTGCAAATGGATTAACTTAAAAATTAATTGAGTTAATGTTCTGAGTTGAAAGCTTCTCTTAAGCGTCAATTTATAAAAAGTTTCACCCCTGCCACTGTGCAGCCCCTCCTTAATTTTGTAGCTCCTCCTTAAAATATAAATCCAATCCAATAAAATTAAAATTAATTTCAATGCACGTGTAAGTATAACACATTATACTATGCAACCCCTCTTTAATTTAAAGCTCCTCCTTAAAATAAGATTTCCTTTAAGTCTATAACATTACCATTATCGGTTATAACGATCAGCAAAAAATATATGTGCTTTGTTTCGACATTAAGGGAATTCCCCCGATACCAAACTAGTGAAAATGAGGGCTTTTGATCTATTTGTTAATTTACAAAGTAAATGTTGTTCAAGAAAGTCTTACAAATACTGGCTAACTAATTAATAATTATACATCCAAACAAAACAATTCTATTCGTCTGATTGATCAATAACAAGTTTCGTAAGGAAGCTGATTTAACTTATTTTTTTAAGTTTAATGTACCGTTTTTTAATTCACTAAATTTTTTTAAATACATAGAAGTATGCAATGATACTTTTTAAGAGCAATAATCGTTCGTCGCATGCTTATCTTTGGATGGAAATTTTTTCATTACAAACAACTTTTAATGCCCTGCAAAATACGTAAATTTGTGCGCATTCCCATAAGACTCCAGGTTAAATTACTTAAACCAAAACATCAATATCTTGCTTCCTAGGTACCTTTTGGTTCGAAAAATTTAACTGAGTTATTTTAAGTTATACTAATTATACTAACCAGTCCTTCAAATTTTATTAAAATCTGCTTTCTTATTCAAAATGTTTTAAACAGGGAACAACGAAAATATGCACTACGTTTATAAAAGTACGCTCGGGCCCAGGGCAAAAAGCTTGCGCAGCCGCTTGCCGCTGTCTTTTTAATCTTATTACTTTTGAGCTCTACGTTTCCCCAACTTGAAAATTTAGAGTTTTGTAGCTTATAACTTATACTTTCGAATGGCGCTATGCATTTTGAAGAACAACATGTTATACTTCAAGAAAAATGGGTCTGAACTTTCCACTCGAAAAGTTTTTGAGAGTAAAAAGAATAGCACCATTGGAAAGAGCAGGAAAAAATCTATTGATATATATCTTGTTTTTTTCTCAGAGACCCAGTATACGATTACAAGCGAGTTGAACAGAGCGTATTTTGCACGAAAAAGGCGTCGCGCGCGCCCGCTGACTGGTTTCTGGTGGACGCTCCCATATATAGATGAAACAAATCTCGAGTTATTTCTGCACGCGCAGGAAGAGATTTTTTAGTTCCGGCAATTATATGAGGACGGAAAAATGAGCGTCACCATAGAGGAGAACCTAGTTATGTTTATGCATGAGACCGGAAAAACTCATAAACTTGGTACGTCTGAAGAAAAATGACGCAATCAAAATTGAAAATCATGAATAAGTGTAAAAGCCAATGTGCATTTAATTGTTTTAGAATTTTGTTGTCAATTTGAAATCCTATGTAAACTCGTAGTGTTTATGTTTGGCACGGTTTGTTTACTTACAGATTTTGTTATTGATACGACATCGGAATTTGATTAACCTCAGAGCTTAGTTCTTACTCTAGAATCTTGTATAAACTCGTAGTGCTTCTGTTCGGCACAGTTTATTTATTAAAAGATTTTTTACAGCTATGGCGTTTGTGACATCGGAGGAACAACGCATCTTGAGAGATGCTGTTGAGAAGACTGAGTTGGAGGGAAAAGAACTTTTGATGCCATACTGCAGAGATAAGACAACCTCTCAAAATAGCGACGGTGTAGCGGCGAGTAAGAGCGACAGAGCGGATAGTGTGACTGAAGCGACCAGGACGAGTTCGGTACCGAATGCGACGGAAGGCGATGAACAGCGAGCAATAGGAGCGGGTAAAAGCTACGGCAGCGAACAGCGACAGTGTGAAGGCGACGGAGAGATAGCGACAGGAGTAAATGACGAAATTTTGAGAGGTAAACCAAGTATAAAAGATGTATAAAAATTAAATCACAAGATATATGTGAATAAAAATATGATATCAAAATTTAATAAAGAAAATCTAGCTAGTAAAAACATTAATGAAAATAACACTGTAGCGATACAGGAGCAACTCCAAACATTTCAACACAGATGGTTGAGTTTAATCTTAAAATGAGCGAACTGATGAGCGACAGTAAAACGAGGGATGAACGACTGAATCGAGTGGAACAACGTCTGAAAGTGACTGAAGCTCAGGTAAGAAAATCCAATAATAAATCGAAAGATGGAATTGGCATTTTTGAAAGAAAGGATTTTCATAATTCTACAGCGATAATTCCTGAATTAAATAAAATTAACCCAGAGGATATCTCGCGTATAGTACAAAAAGAGATTAAGAAATTAAATCTAGATACAAGCAAAAACGACAGTATTTCGACTGATGTATCGCAAGAGTTAAGACATACAATCCGGGCTGAATTTAATACTAAAGACTCAAACATGTGAAGGGAGTATAAATTGACTGATAAAACAAAATACGAACATTTTATGGACTTTTTGAAGTCAGAATTAAGAGCGAAGGATTTGTTGTACGTGATAGATCCGAGTATAGAGGCGACCGTTGATTTGGATACAACTATCAAAGAGAGACAAATTCAAAGTTCGGGATATAATCATAAATGGGATTGATCAAACATAGCATTCGAAAGTAATAGATATTCAGGAATCAATAGAGCTACTTAAAAGAATTAAAGAAATAAAAGTAAATGAAACCAATGTGACGTCTGACATTATGTAGACAGCTTTATAGTTTACAATACAGTCCGTCCAAGGAAAAAGCGAGTGTTTTTATCGACAGATTCGAGGACGTGGTTAGCTCATATAATAATCTGTCTGAAGTCGATGATTTACGTGAAATTGAGAAAAACGATGCTTTTTATAGTGCCGTCGTGAGCAAAGTGTCGCAAATAATGAATATAGACTTCATGACAAAACGCATGGCTGGTAAACAATTAACATACGATAATCTGAAGGTGTATATTATGCAGGTGGAGAGCATCAAGATGCAGACGGCGACGGCAGCGACGGACACCAAGTCTGCACACTTGAGTGCGTTGGAAAAAGTGAGATGCTACGAGTGCGACGGTTTTGGACACATATCCAAAAATTGCCCCAGGCTCGGCACTGAAAAGAAGCAGTGCTTCGAATGCAAGCAGTTCTGCGACCACATCGCCGCCAATTGCCCACAGCGACTGCAGCGACAGAGGGATCAGCGCAGCGACGGTTCAAGGTACGAGACTGTACGATACAGACCTTATAATAACGGAGGCAGAGGTAGCCGTGGTCACAATAGCGGAGTTAAATGTAAAAGCAACAGTATAGAAAATCAGAACGATTCAAAAAGATCAACACAGACTAGACAAAGCATGTGGGGAACACGGCGAAACTGGAGAGGTCGAGGAAGAGGTGGGAGAAAAACTGAAAGCGTGAAAGCAACAGACGCGGCGACCGATGGCGATAATAGTAAGTATTCGAATGAAACCCCACAAAATGTAAAAACTCATCTTGTAACAAACACGCGTGCATTATATCAGTTTGTAAATAGCCATGTTCTATTATCTCGATTTTTGATAGATACCTGAGCGACAGAACATTTAACAAATTCGAGACTGATTTTCAAAAGTTATAGAGAGAAGAAAGACGAAATAAAATTTGCGAACAAAAATGAAAATGCGAACTTAAAAACGGAGGGAGTCGGTACAGTTGAAGTATATGCGAATGATAATAAATTACTGACACTCGACAATGTGATCTACGCTGAAAATTTGTCAGAGAACCTATTGTCACTGCGAAAGTTTACCGATTTGGGACTGTGTGTTTATCTTGATGATAAACAAATTGATATCTATGATCCTATATCCAAAGAATGTTTTCTTTCGGGTATTTATAAAAAACCGTATTGGATGATAGAATTTGAAATTAATAAAGCGAATGTTGACTGTAACTTAAATAAAAACAGGATAATAGCCTATGTAGCGACGAGAAACATGGCCAAACGAAAAGCAACTGAAACAGTGGAAGCCTGCCAAAAGGAAAATGAGAGTGAAAATAAAGACGGAAAATCAAATGAAGTGATTTGTTCAGACTTTGAAAATACCATACAAGACAGAAAACTAAGCGATACAAATGAAGCGACTGAAAATGAAAAACCGACGTGCGACGTAGAGTTGGAAGAAAAATTGAACAAATCACAAGTTAACAATCATGCAATGCTCTGGCATGTGCGTATAGGACATGCATCAATTGGATATTTGAAAAAATTGCAAAGGAAATTTCCAGAAATTGAAGACTTGAAAAGAACAGTATTTGATGATTCAATTAGAAATTGTGAAGTATGTATGATCTCTAAAATAAATTCACTACCATTTAAGACAGTGCGACACAGAGCGACAGAACCTTTACAGATCATGTTGATGTTATGGGTATGATAAGCCCTGCTACGTACCCAAAACGATACAAATATATTTCTGTCTTCGAGGATGATTTTTCTCGTTTAGCCATGGCTTATCCAATGAAAACAAAAGATGAGACAGGATATTGTTTCGAATCTTTTGTGCGAAGTGCCCGAAATCTGCTAGGAAAAGACGCAAAGGTTTATTATTTGCGAAGCGATCAGTGAACGGAATTCACGGGTGGTTATACAACTGAAGTTTTGAAGCGACTAGGTGTTGAATTACAGTTAGCGTGTCCTGATACGCCACAACATAATGGTGTTTATGAAAAATTCAACCAAACGATCCAGAGGAAAGTGCGAGCGTTGATGTATGATTCTGAACATCCGGAAAACATGTGAATTTCAATGAAAAACTTGTGTTTGGAAACTGTTAGAACTACGGGCCTGGCTCAACTGTTTCGTACGTTGCTTAGCGCTCTCCCCTTTACCCCTCGTCTAGTCTTCTTTTGTTCTAAGCGAGTGGTGCACAGTAGGCAGAACTGGAAAATTTTGTGTCAAAATCGTAGAACTTCGCGAAAAAAATTTTTAGCGACTTAAAAATTTAGCAACTTACAGATGAGCTTGTGTACAATTGAGGAAAGTTATTAGATAAAGAATATAAAAAATTGCTGAGATATTTGAATCGAATGTATAGCATTCGAAAGAGCATTAAAATACCTATATTTTCTAAAAAAAAGAATTTCTCTAGCTATCACGGTTCTTTTGTTATTAAGAAAAACGTGTTTTTTTTCTTAAAAAGCTTACAACTCCTAAACTAAACGGTCAATTTTCTTGAAAAAAATTATGATAATGCAAAATATAAATAGCTATAATCTGTAAAAATTTGAATCCATTTTGTCGACTAGCTTTTGAGAAAAAAATTGAAATGTGAAAAAAAATGAGTTTTATATGTACAACGATTACGGGAGTAAAATTGACTTAATCGCTTCAAAATTTCTTGTAGACGTAGATTTTGGATAGTTCTCGGTCGAGTTCATTGGGCAAAATGATTTGTCTATAAATTTCAGAGATATTTGAGGTTAAAATTTTTTTAACCTTTTTTTCAAATCGTAATTTCTCGAGAACGGCTTGATGAATCAGCTACAGATTTATAGACAATGTTGTGTTGGATATAGATATTATGTATGTAAATTTTTATCAAGATCGTACGATTACTTTTTGAGATATTTGATATTCAAAATTTTCGTATTTTACAAAGTTATTTTCGTTGTTGCATGATAACTAGAGAAATTGTTATAATTTCTTTGAAATTTGGTGGTGATGTAGAGTATATATGTTATGTATTATATATGTTCTTAAGGTAAAAAAATTCGTTTATGAATTTCAGAGATATTTGAGATTGAAACTATTTTAGCACTCTTTTCAAATCGTATTTTTTCGTGAACAGCTGTGTATATACTAGAAAATGGAAATGTTTACTTGCTTTTATTTTTAATTAAAGTTAATTTACAGCGTGCTTTTCTCACCATACAAAATAAAGTATTAAATTTTAAAATTGGAATTAAAAATTAATTAAAGGAATCAGTAAATTAAGTTTAAGGAAGCTACGTGCCAATTAGCAGCGGTTTTTAAATTATGTGTGAAAAATAAATAAAATAATTGATTGTAATATTATCGTCAAAACCTTTTAAAATTCCTAAATAACCTTTACTTCAAATTATATTTTCTTTGTGAAATTTCACACATCGGGTACGTGTATCTAGTAGTATGCTGTCCGTATTTGTGTGCTCTTTCCGCAATTTCCGATCTAAGAAAAAGGTTCTAACCTTAAAATTAATAAATGGCTATTACAATTCAAAAGCAGGTACACAACACGCGTGCATAGCGCATAGCGCATGTCATTTCCATTTTCTAGTATACATAAATGCGTTCCCGAATAATTACGATTTTGAAAGAGGGCTAAAATAGTTTTAACCTCAAATATATCTGAAATTCATAAACGAATTCTTTTACCATAAGAACTCTTCTAATAAATAATATACAAACTCTACATCTCCACCAAATATCAAAGAAATTAAAATAATTTTAATGTAGTTTTATTGTGCGACAACAAAGAAAGTCATTTTCAAAAATACTAAAATTTTAAATATCAAACATCTAAAAAAATAACCATATAATCTGAATGAAATTTCACACAGGTATTGCCTATATCGCATACAAAATAGTCTATAAATTTCAAGCTGATACATGAAGTCGTCATTGAGAAATTATGATTTTGAAAAAAACTGTAAAAGAATTTTAACCTTAAATATCTCTAAAAATCATGAGACAATTCTTTTACCTAAAGGACTTATACGATAATATATAGACTCTACATCTCCACAAAATTTCAACAGGATTAAATCAATTTTTGTTTTTTCTAGTTATCATGCGACAAAGAAAATAACTTTGTAAAATACGAAAATTTTGAAAATCAAATATTTCAAAAAGAAAATTCGTACACATATTGTATATATCACATGCAAAATTGTCTATAAATTTCGAGCTGATACATGGAGCCGCTCTTGAGAAATTACGATTTGAAAAAAAGGTTAAAAAAATTTTAACCTCAAATATTTCTGAAATTTCTGGATTAATCATTTTGCCCAAAGAACTCGACCAAGAACTATCCAAAATCTACCTCTACAAGGAATTTCAAAGCGATTAAGTCAATTTTACTCCCGTAATCGTACATACAAAACTCATTTTTTTCACAATTCAATTTTTTTCTCAAAAACTAGTCGACAAAATGGATTCAAATTTTTACAGATTATAGCTATTTATATTTTGCATTATCATAATTTTGTTCAAGAAAATTGACCGTTTAGTTTAGGAGCTGTAAGCTTTTTAAGAAAAAAAAACACGTTTTTGTTAATAACAAAAGAACCGTGATAGCTAGAGAAATTTTTTTTTTAGAAAATATAGGTATTTTAATGCTCGTTCGAATGCTATACATTCGATTCAAATATCTCAGGAATTTTTTTTTCTTTATCCAATTTTCCTCAATTATACACAAGCTCATCTGTAAGTTGCTAAATTTTTAAGTCGCTAAAAATTTTTTTCGCGAAGTTCTACGATTTTGACACAAAATTTTCCAGTTCTGCCTACTATTACTGATAGCTATTACTGATAGCATCTGTGTGAATCTAAATCCTTTTATACTTTTAGTATCTTTTGTTAGAGCGATAGTTCAACGACCGTGTTAATAAATATTCTTTATTAAATAAAGCGTATGTGTTTTATATCTTCATTCACTCCTTCTTCCAAGCATAACTCTAACAGGTTATGGGCCCAGGAGGAGAGGAAGAGATGGACGCACGCGAGCTGGAGACGAAGGTAATGGCGACGGACGAGAGGTTGCAACAGACAAGGAGGCGAAAGACATAGAGGTGACTGGTCAGACTCACAATTGTAAGAGCTTTGCTGGCTTAGAAACAGTGCGCGATGGTTATAAGAAAATTTTAAGTCAACGGGAATTAAAAGCGAGCAGTACCGGTAATCTAAATTCGTCTCCGTCACATATATCGTGCGGCTGCGCAAATTGCGAGTGTTGTGGTTAAGGCGAGTGATCGTTAGATTTCCGCGTAAAGCGAGGGGCAGACGCGTCCCGTGTCGTGGCGTGCGGACCCTGCAACGGATCTTGATCCGCACATGTGCTGCCGGTGAACCGGCATGGAGGCCGCGATGTGCTGATAGCTTCTTTGTGCGAGAGAGAGAGAGAGAGAGAGAGAGAGAGAGAGAGAGAGAGAGAGAGAGAGAGAGAGAGAGAGAGAGAGAGAGAGAGAGAGAGAGAGAGAGAGAGAGAGAGAGAGAGAGAGAGAGAGAGAGAGAGAGAGAGAGAGAGAGAGAGAGAGAGAGAGAGAGAGAGAGAGAGAGAGAGAGAGAGAGGAGTGCCTCGGGCGAGCGCAATGGCGGCGCATCGTATGCGTATGTGCTAGCGCGAGAGAGAGAGAGAGAGAGAGAGAGAGAGAGAGAGAGAGAGAGAGAGAGACTGAAGGAGCGGGTGTGCCTCGAGCGGGCATAATGGCAACGCGTGGTGTGTGCGAGTGTGCCTCTGAGACGGAGACAGAGTGCGAGCCTGTCAGCGGCACTTCGTGTACCATGTGCGCGCGCTGGGAGGGAGAGCGGCATCGGCCCGTCTTCCGCATCAAGGCGCGCGAAGCAGACATCAACTGAGCTCCCGTATGCGACCGTGAGAGGCGAGGAGAAGTCAAAGGCGCCCTGCACAGCCATGTATAGAGGAGCGCGTGACAGAATAAGCGAGTGGAAGAGGTAGCGCAAGTCGACCGATTTCGGGTAATACACGCAACGACTTTACGTGAGCGGGGAAATTAAGTATGGCCATACGACGGAAAATTAAGCGAACAGTGAAATAATAAAAAATGCGCAGCGGCCGATTATGTTTCGTAGATAGAATTTTATGATTAATTAAATATGCATATAAATATTAATTCGAATTAATTAATAATAATAATAATAATTATTATTATTATTATTATTATTATTATTATTATTATTATTATTATTATTATTATTATTATTATTATTATTATTAATTAAATATTCTGTATACAGATAAAATAAATCTCGAGTAAGCCCCGCGAATGCAGGAGTAATAGAAATTTAGTACGTCTATAAAATTAAAAACTTGGTACGGCAGAAGGAAAATACCTGCAATAAAATTGATAATTTTAAGGAAAAATGTACACTTAGTTATCTTAAAATTCTTGTTGTCAAATCTTGTGTGAACTCGTAGTGCTTGCGTTTGGCACAGTTTGTTCACTAAAAGATTTTATTACTGAAACGGAAAGGTTTCTTATTCAAAGTTTTTACCATATACATGGTATTTGCAGTCGATTGATCTCAGAACTTTGCTGTTACTTTGAAATCTTATATAAACTCGTAGTACTTGTGTTCGGCACGGTTTGTGTATTGAAAGATTTTTGTAACAACAATGACGTTGAACGAACAGCGCATCTTGAAAGATGCAATCGAAAAGGCAGAGTTAGAGGACCGATCGCTGCTAATGCCGTGTTGCCACAAAGGCAGGAATGCCTCTCAAAATAGCGAGTGAAATGAGACGGAGAAAAGCGAGTGAAATGAGACGGAGAAAAGCGAGTGAGAATGTTGCGAACAGGTCGAGTCTGGTACCGGAGACGAGTGAGTCGAGAAAGAACGACAGAGAGAAGAGACAGATAACGACAGTGATGAGCGACAGAGCGAAGGCGACGGTGTTTCTACGACGAGTGTAAACGATGAAATTTTAAGAGGTAAACCAAGTATATCAAACATACGAAAATTAAATCCAATTGGTACATATAGAAAAATTATATGTGAATAAAAAACATGATATCGAATTTTAATTCTACAAAAGAAAATCTAGCTAGTGAAAACATTAATGATAATTGTATTTTAATAATACAAGAACAACTCCGAATCATTTTGACGCAAATGATAGAGTTTAATCGGAAAAATGAGCGAACTGGCGAGTGACGATAAAGCAAGGGATGAGCGACTGCATTGGAGGGGAAAGCGTGTAACGGCGACTGAAATACAGGCCGGAAAGTCTAATAATAATCCGACAAAAGGTGATGAAATTTTGAAGGATAAGATCGTTCTTATTTGAATAAAATCGATAACAAGTTAAATGAAATGGCGACTGATTTACCTTGAAATCCCGTTCTTTTTAAGATCCTATATAAACTCGCAGTGTTTGTGTTCGACACGGTTTGTTTATTGAAAGATTTTAATTGCAGACATGGCATTCAAGATGCTGGATGAAACGTGTATATTAATGCTTTTCATCAGGCAAAAGTAGACGGGCGACCGATGATAATACTTTATTGCTGGAAAGGTATGGGAAGTATCTCTTGAAGTAATGACGGAACAGAGACGGAGGAAGGCGACAGAGACTATACCGCAATAGGCGCGACAAAGGGCGAGTGGTAGCAGTGGCTGGTGTGAGAGTGAGTAAAAGCGACAGAGTCAAAGAAAGACAGGAACATGTTATATGGTAAGGATTATTTAAACGTATGTTAATACGGTAGAAAATAAATTGAGAAAGTCCACATATATTTGATAATTCGAGTTTCGTAATTTCACGCAGGTGAAAATTAATATAAATAAAATCAAATATAAATAAAACATTGTATATAAGAGACGGAAAATCAAAATTGAAATTTGAATAAGACTGAATGTTATTGTGTGATAGAAATATATATGAATAATATTTTCAGAATTCTCTTAGATCTGATTTACAAATGAACGAACTGTTGTATATGACTAAATCAATTGTAAAAGCGAGTGTTAATCTAAATAAAACTATTTCGATGTGTTCGATGAACGTAAGTTTAAAATTCGAGACCACTGTAACATTAAAGCGACAGAGCATAGACAGTTTTATAACATGCAGTATAAGAACTGTTGAAAGAAATGGCGACAGTTTTCGTTGACGGTGTTGAGGACTTCGTAATAATTTATAATAATTTGGCTGAAGTTGTCTTTCAGATCGAGAAAAGAAATGGTTTTTATTTATACAGGTTTTAAGTATTCACTGTAAATCTGAAAGCATGATATTAAAACAATTGTCATATATCATGATATTCTAGAATTCGTATCGTGATGAATTTGGCGACTGTATATACGAGCTTAGGATATTCGAAAAGAGTTCTATGCTTCATGAAATAATAAGCGATCTGGCGACTATGTCGTGAATCACAACGGAAGTAAAAGACTGGAATCTGATTAACATGCTGATGGCAAATTTGCGCGACTGCAGAGGTTGAGAAAAAGGCGGTGTGAAAACTGGAAAAGTCAGCACGTAAAATAAAGCGAGTGACCGATAATCAGCAAACTTAGAAGACGACAGTATATTACTGAATATGAACGAACAAACGTACAAGCATACTTGTTTTCACTTCAACCGCATAGAACATTGTTATCTAATCCAGATTTGTGACAGATATTGAAGCGACAGAACATTTCGAATAATTCGAGTGTAATTTTTAAGTGGACTGAGTATGTAACAAGATGAAAATAAATGTACATATAAAAGCGACAGTATAAACTTAAGATCGGAGGGAGTCGGCTCAGTTGAAGTATTAGCGAACGATAATAAAATACTAAAAATTGATATTTATGATCCGATATCAAAACAAGTTTTATATCAAGCATTTACCAGAAACCCTACTGGATAATAGAATTTGAAATAAATAAAGTGACTGTTATTTCCAATGTAGACAGAAATAGGGCTATAGCTTATATAACTACGAGAAACATGACTAAACGTGAAGCGACAGAGACAGTAGAAGCGTGTGTAAACGAAAGTGAGACTGAAGATAGAGACTGTGAAACTGATACTGTGATCTGTTCAGACTTCGATAATACCATACGCGATCGAAAAATAAGCGACGTGAATGAAGCGAGAGAGAATGAAAATCCAACATGCGACATAGAGTTGGAAGAGAAGTTGAACAAGTCACAGGCCATGTTATGGCATGTTCATTTGGGTCATACGTCCGTCAGTTATTTGAAAGAACTAAAAAAAAAAAGGAAAATGCCAGAGATTAAAGAACTTAAAAAAGGTCGTTTCGATAACTTTATACAAAAGTGTGAAACATGTATGATTTCCAAAATTAAAACATTGCCGTTCAAAACAACGAGGCAGCGAGCGACAGAGCCTACGCAGATTATACATGCAGATGTCATGGGCATGATAAGTCTTGCTTCGTATTCGAAGGGATACAAATACATTTCTGTATTTATAGGTGATTTCTCGCATTTGGCTATGGTTTACGCGATGAAAACTAAATATGAGACTGGTCATTGTTTATAATCTTTTGTAAAGAGTGCTCGAAATCTGTTAGGCAAAGATGTGAAAGTTTGTAACTTGCGAAGCGATCAGGGGACTGAGTTTACGGGTGGTTATACGACTGAGGTTTTAAAGCGACTGAATGCTGAACTACAGTTGGCATGTCCTGATACGCTTCAACACAATGGTGTAGCTGAAAGGTTCAACCAGAAGATCCAGAGGTAAGTGCGAGCGCTGATGTACGATTCTGGACTTCCCGAAAACATGTGGGATCTGGCTTTGAACGCAGCGGTGTATGCGTACAATAGAACACCAAATAAATCGCATAATATGATTTCACCTATTCAAGTATTCAATCCAAATCTCAGAGTGGACATTACACAGTTAAAACGTTTCGGGTGTTTGGCTTACATGAAGGTACGGCGTAAAACAAGGCCAAAATTCAGATTCATAGCAAGGAGAGTTATACTGGTGGGATATAAAGAGACAGGATATTTATTTCTCAAACCAGAGGAAGGCAAGTTTTACGAAAGCTGTGATGTTAACTTCAACGAAAAAGTAGCATTTGGTAATAAATATAAAAAGGCGAACATAAGCGACTGGGAGACTGATGGTTTGTTGAGTTAAACTCTGAAGCGACGGAGAAAACTGAATCGGAGGGAGCGACAGTGAAAAGAGGACGTGGTCGTCCGCTGAAAGCGAAAGCTAATTCAACTCAAAAGACAGTCAACTAGAACGACGGTATATGCTATGTTGGCTGCTGTGAATAGAGATCTATTTAGTTACCAAGAGGCAATGAAAGCGACTGATAAATGGGAATGGATTAAAGCCATTAATAATGAGCTTGAGTCTATGAATATAAATTGAGTGTGGAAACTGGTGGACAGAAAAACAGCACCTAGCGACGGAAAGCGACAGAACGTAATTGACTCAAGGTGGGTACCGAAGATAAAGATCGAACCAGATGGTAATATCTGATATGAAGCTCCTCTGGTCATCCGGGGCTTTAAGGATAAAAATGAATACGATTTACAGGAGACGCATGCCCCTGTTTCTCGACTGCCCTTAATTCAAATGACATTTGCGATAGCAAATAAGTTGGATCTTGAACTCTGTCAAATGGACGTGATGACAGCATTTTTGAATGGCCGTCTGAATGTTCCAATATTCATGGAAATTCCGGAAGGAATAGCATGTTCGACCGAGATTAAGCAACAGAAAGTGTGTAAGCTTGAAAAGGCTGTATACGGATTGAAAGTGAGTCCGAAGTGCTGGAACCAGAGGTTCACTGAAACTGTGAAAAGATTTGGGTTGAAACCGGACTTTTACGAACCATGTTTGTTTACTTGGCATGACGGAAACAAATTTCTGATTTTAGTCTTGTATGTCGACAATATACTTTTGGCGTGTAACGACAGTGAAAAATTAAAGGAAATAAAAACAGTCTTAAAAGAAATTTCGAAATGACAGATATAGGTGAGGCAAAGTCTTTTCATAGTTTAGAGATTCAGAGAGACAGAAAATCTCGAACGTTAAAAAACCATCAGGAAAATTACATCATCAAAATGTTGATTAAGTTTGGCTATCAGGATGGTCACCCACAGCGAACGCATATGATTATAAATCAAGTTGCGAACAGACAGGGAAAAGAGCGAGAGGAAAAAGAAAATATAAACGAACTTATAACGACTGAAAATAACGACAACAGACCCTATCGTGAAGTGATAGGTACTCTCCTGTATCTGGCAAATGGATGTAGACCTGACATAGCTTACGCGGTGAACGTGTTAGCAGACAGTAGTCTGCAGTTAGTAGAGCGAGTGCTTAGGTACTTAAAGGGAACTGCAACAATGGGTTTAAATTATCTTGGCAAAAGCGACTGTTTTGAAGGCTATTCTGATGCGAGTTTCGGCGACCATAAAAACTCGTTGACGACAAGCGGCTATATAATTAAACTTTTTGGAGATACCATAGCTTGGAGAACACGCAAATAACGCTATGTGAAACTATCTACTTGTCAGGCGGAGTATATATCGATGAGCGACTGTAGCCAAGAGCTGGTATCAATATACAATTCTCTAGTGAACGTGTTGTCCGAAAAATTCACACCGATGACGTTATGGTGCGATAATCGATCGGCTGAAACGAACGTGAAAACAGGCGACGGTATTAAATTGCGACATATGACTGATATTAAAGAGAATTACGTGAGCGAATGTATTGAGCGACTGCTGATATGCGTGATGTGAATAGCATCTAAGGAACAGGAGGCAGATGTGATGACTCAGTTTCTGTCCTTTGAATTGCATAAGAAATTAGTTAAACTAATTTCGAACTTGTAATTATGATCTGTTATTAATATTTGTTTTGTTTGTATGGCAGAAAGACAATGAAAAGAAACGGAGCCGAGGATGGTGAGGGAGAGAAAAACCCGACCAAAAGGCAATTGGTCTGGCTACACAGCTTGAGAGGCCAGGGAGGGAGTGTTAGAAATACGGGCCTGGCTCAACTGTTTCGTACGTTGCTTAGCGCTTTCCCCTTTACCCCTCGTCTAGTCTTCTTGTGTTCTAAGCGAGCGGCGCGTGCCGCCGGCCAGCGACAGTTTGTGCTCTGATAGAGCTGTTACTGATAGCATCTGTGTTAATCTAAATCCTTTTATACTTTTAGTATCTTTTGTTAGATCGATAGTTCAACGACCATGTTAATAAATATTCTTTATTAAATAAAGCGTGTGTTTTATATCTTCATTCACCCCTTTTTCCAAGCATAACTCTAACAGAAACAAATAAAAAAAGAAAGAGATAAGGAACTGGGAAACTGTAAACTCTGAAATCGATACAAACACCTGGTTTGTTGAGTTTGAAACAGAAACAACCGAAACGGAAGGAGAGAGAAAAAGATGTCGTGGTCGTCCGCGAAAATTAAGAGAAATCACATCTAAAGAGGCGGAATCAAGTGATGAAACGACTAATGCACTATTGGCTGAAATAGATGGTGATCCTACAAATTATCAAGAAGCCATGAAAGAAACTGATAGATTGAAATGGACCAAAGCGATTAAGGAAGAAGTTGACTCAATGTAGAAAAACAAGGTATGGAAATTAGTCGACAGAAAAACTGTACCAAGCGACGGTAAGCGACAAAACATCATCGATTCGAGATGGGTGTTAAAGAAAAAGATTGAATCTGATGGCAATCTCAAATATAAAGCTCGCTTGGTCATTCGCGGCTCTAAGGACACAAATGAGTATGATTTACAGGAAACGTATGCAACTGTCTCTCGTTTACCTCTGATACGTATGACGCTTGCAATAGCGAATAAATACAATTTGGAACTCTGGCAGATGGATGTTAAGACCGTATTTTTGAACGGCCACTTGCATGTTCCAGTTTACATGGAAATTCCAGATGGAATTGAATGTGCTACGGAAATTAAACGAGAGAAAATATGCAAGCTGGAGAAGGCCTTGTATGGTCTTAAAGTGAGCCCAAAATGCTGAAATGAGAAATTTACTGAAATTGTAATGAAATTTGGATTGAAACTAGACAATAACGAGCCTTGTCCGTTTACCTGGCGTGAAGGTAATAAATTTCTGATTCTGATTCTGTATGTCGATGACATACTATTGGCATGTAACGACAGAGAAAAAATGCGAGTGATGAAACAGAATCTTAACAGAAGTTTTGAAATGACTGATATAGGTGAACCTAAATCATTTCTTGGATTAAAAATCAAAAGAGACAGAGAAGCGAGAGTATTGAAAATCAACCAAAAAAAGTATATCATAAAAATGATAACTAAATTTGGCTTCCAAGACATGCACCCGCAATGAACGCCAATCATTACAAACCAAGTTGCAAATCGAGAGCGAAAGGAGCGAGAAGAGACTTAGAATATTGACACACTGGTGACGACTGAAAATAATGACAATATACCCTTCGTGAAACGATAGGTACACTGTTATACCTAGCGATCACATGCAGACCGGATATAACTTATGCAGTTAACGTATTAAGGGGGCTAGACACCTTTTTTCTCTGAAATAAGAATTCACATTTTAATACATAAATGTAAACTAATTATTTCATACTTTTTACATATAAACGTGGGTATATTTACCTTACCTTAAAACTTTCTCCGATGGGCATTTTATATGGTCCAGAACCATAGTCATCGATGAAACAAGTTTTTTCACTAACCGTAAGCTTTGAAATTTTCCTGTGGATGGATTGACTTCAGATTTGAACTAAATTACTCCTGAATAGTATAATTCTCATATGAGTGTAGGGATTTAGGATTAAATGTCGGAAAAAATTTTTACATCAGAAAAATTATGAAAAAATATAAAAAATTCAAAAAAATTCAAAAAAAAACTCTTGAAAAACAGCACAATTTTTTTTTTCTCATTAGATCAAAAATCCCTACACTCATATGAGAATTATACTATTCAGGAGTAATTTAGTTCAAATCTGAAGTCAATCCATCCACAGGAAAATTTCAAAGCTTACGGTTAGTGAAAAAACTTGTTTCATCGATGACTATGGTTCTGGACCATATAAAAGGCCCATCGGAGAAAGTTTTAAGGTAAGGTAAATATACCCACTTCTATATGTAAAAAGTATGAAATAATTAGTTTACATTTATGTATTAAAATGTGACTTCTTATTTCAGAGAAAAAAGGTGTCTAGCCCCCTTAAGCAGAGATCAAATAAATCCTACGGATAGCGACTGGCAAGGCGTGAAGCGAGTGTTCAGATACCTCAAGGGTATTCAAACTGAAGGTTTGACTTATTTAGGTAAAGGCGACATATTCGAGGGTTACTCAGATTCGAGTTTCGGTGACTGTAAGGGTTCTTTGACAACAAGTGGCTATGTAATTAAACTCTTTGGAGATACCATTGCTTGGAGAACGCGTAAACAGCGATATGATACGCTATCCACATGCCAAGCTGAATATGTATCGATGAGCGACTGTAGCCAAGAATTGATTTCTATTCATAATACTTTGAAAAATGTGCTATCCAGAGAGTTTACGCCAATCACATGGTGCGATAATCGTTCAGCTGAGTCGCATGTTAAGACAGGCAGCGGTAACAAGTTGCGACACATAACCGATATAAAAGAGCATTACGTGAGAGAATGCGTCAAGCGACAGCTCGTATGTGTACAATGGGTCGCATCAAAAGAACAAATGGCAGATGTGTTGACCAAACCATTGCCATTTGAATTGCATGAAAAATTAGCTGGACTAATTTTAAATAAGTAATCTTTCATTTTATTTATACTTTTGAATTTATGTTACATATACCAAAATTTATTTGGTAAATATTTCTATTTAGAAGGGCTGACGACGACGACGACGACGGCGAGGATCAAGATCCAATCCAAAAGGCTATAAAAAGGGTGACACAGCTTTAGCGGCCTGGGAGGGAGTGTTAAGAATGCGAGCCTGCTAAGCTGCGTACTGTTCTCGGTCGTCCCCTTGTAAGTGAGGGTAAACCCCCACTCTTTCTTTATTCGACAGTCTTATGTTAAACGAGCGCCGCCCCGCGGGCCCGGCGAATTAGTCAGTGCTCAATCAGAGCGAAAGCGAGCAGCATCGTTACTTTGTCAAGCGGGAACTGTAGTACTATCATAAATAAAGACTTTTCTACTTTTGTATTAAGTATCCTGTGTGGTTATTGTGCATCCGTTCGACTCCTCGCTTCCACCATCCACACATCCTTGTCAATTCATTTAAGAGCTAGTTAATAAATACTAGTGCAAAGGAATATGCATCTATATACTAATTTTGCTAACCTGACGATAATATGTTTCCAGTGCAGTAGGACAATCCCCCTATATAAAAAGCAGCTAGCGACCTAAGTATTATCAAATTGAATCTTAAAGACAATTGCAGAGCGTTACATTATACGAAAAACGTAAAGAAATTTCGATACCATAAATGCAAAGCTTTGATTGGTATGGACTGTAACAGTGAATCCACATTGTGTGCCGTATGCCTTGTGCAGTGTGATTTGTACCCGTGCCAATTTTCGAAGCCTACAAAAAATCCTGTGTTAGTAAATTTTGTGGACATGAAACAACATTTTCTCCTTGGCACGACACAAATCACACGACACGCGGTACACGATACTCAATGTCGATTCAATGTGAAATCTCCGCAAAGTATTTAGAGTGGGCGCTCTACTGTTACTATCAAGAATACGCAAGAAGAGAAAATAGAATATAGGGATATTTGGGTTTCCATAGACTCGCTCCTTTATTTTAAATAAGACTTTATTAATTGTTTTTCTTTATCTTAAATAAAAATATTTAATATAAACAGATGTAAAAAATTATATTTTGTTCTTCCAATACATTATTAATATTTTTATTAAATTTACTAACATTTACATTTTACATACTCATTTGATTAGTCCATGAACAAATATGTACAACAGCTTAATGACAGCACTAACATCGACTTAATTTCTTGAAGTAGACAAATGCTTCTTAAACCAAGGTTCAGACCAATGTTTCAAATAAATATCAAAGACTTGTAAGGATACTAGATCTAGTCAAACTACCCGGTTGAAAAGGTCAGATAAAACCAGATAAAAAGAGTGCAGAAACCTAATAACCTATGCGGTTTTTGCACCAGAATCTGCAAATTTGTATTAGTTTTTATCAGACCATTTCAACCGGATACTGCATCACAATCCGCTTGCAAATTTAAATATTGATTGCAGATTACTAGCCATGATCTAGTAATTTATATGGCTTCATGTATTGTAATATTCACAGAACGGTTGGCTCCTCTAAAACATTTGGTGCCCCTCACCATGAGCCGATCATTAATTATTATATTATTCTCAACACTTGGATTTATTGAAGTTTTCGCTTGAAACTACTCAAATTAATAATCCAGCATTGCCATACATCTTGTAAAATTAAAAACAACGAGTTCATAACCTAGAATCACTATGAGAGAAAAAGTTTTAACAATAAAATGGTTTTTGAAGGTTCCACCAAAAATTATTATTGAAATCTTTGATATCTACACTGCTATTTTACTAAACACAGCAATTTTCATATCCCATTTAGAAATGTTATGAGATATAAATACTTCATCATCGTACACTTCTGATAATCAGAAAATATAAAATACTTGAGCATGATGCACTTCTAAAATAAAATCTGAGAAAATCTTACTTCTCACTACTTCCGTGTTTTAATAATACTAGTTTAAATTTAGAAATCATAGGGCCAGTAATAAACATCGATAATTAAGGAGGTACTACAGATAAAATTTTTTTTTTGGATTCACCTAAAAAATATAAATTTTGATCAGTAATAATTTTTTTTATATATATTATACTAATATAGTTTATTTTTGATGAAATAGGCCCTAACAGAGGTCTGTAAACATCCATTTGATCCACAGATATTGAGATTTTGAAATTTGTACCCTGCGTAACCTACAGGCTGAACCATTTGATATTTTTTAATGGGATACGGGCCAAAATCTTTGATTTTTATATCTCCTTTGACTGAAACTATTCGCATCCCTTAATTTTTCCAATTAATATTTTTAAAGTCAAAAATTTGATTTAAAATTCACCATTTGGAAGGAATTTTTAAACTGCATCAAACTCGGCTTGCAACTTAAAATATTGGTTGCAGGTTCAAAAACTAGCCATGACAGTAATTTATGTTATCGTTCGTACTCATAAAATATTTTCAGATTGCTCCTCTGAAACATTCTGGCGCCCCTCACCATGAACAAATCGTGAATTATATTATTGTCAACACTTGTATTCGTTGAAGTTTTCACAATAACATGTCTTTGATTTTCTGACTAATGTCTTAGTCTTATTATTAAATTTATTAGAATAAATCCATCCTCTATTGATAATCTAAAATAAAATATAAAAATTTATCACAAACGTCACTTTATACAATAACTTTTTTCGTGATCATGATTCCTTGCATCACTAAATACAATTGCAAAGTCCATGTAACAAATCTAAATTCTTTAATAGGTCAAGAAAAGTCATTCGTTTTCACCTGGAAAAATGTATTCTACTTTTGTATCCGACTGCAAGTACAAATTGCTTTGATTGATTGTTACACTCAATAATTTGCATTTTAAAAACTGAAAAGATCAAATATTTTTTTAAAATCATTTTCCGCAAAAACAAACTTATAGAATTTGCTCTTCGGAAACATTTTGACATCTCACCATGAATAAATCATAAAATATTATTCTAATATCTTATATCCACTTCATATTAATATCCGCGCAACGTTTGGACATCACGCGAAAAATAGAAAGAGATCGATAGATGTGTATTACTAAGGAATGGGTGAGACAGAGAGAACAAGTGAAGGAGAGAAAGAGAGCGCGAGAGAGAGAGAGATGCGCAGACGCGTGGTTGCCTAGCCCTGAGGGCTATAAAAGGCCAGCAGCAGAGCTCCTCAGCTCAGTTGGAGCACAGCTCTCTAGGAGGTAAGATGACTCCAGCTCAGGGTGGGTGGTGGGGTAGGTACTGGGGGGTTTATTATTATTATTTATTATGTTGTTTATTATTATTTCATTTGAAAAGTCATTAGAGTGATTTAAATAACACTAGAAAAATGAAGCATGACAATGTAGAGCAGGTAATTTATGAAAATCGTCGTCGCGGTAGACATAGAATTAGACGTACTTCTGAGGAGGAAAGGGAGTTCCGAGAACGGCAACGGATTTTAACAAATGAAAGAGCAAGACGATACAGGGCACATCGCGGTAATAATATCAATAATAACTCAAATACATCGGAACCTCATAATAATCAGGTAAATTCAACTCAAAGAAGTAAACAATGTAAGAGAAGATATCGTAATAGAGAGAATGATGGTGAGGAAAGAGAATTCCAAAATTGCCGACGTGAACGAAATGCAGAGAATCGAAGACTTTTGGAACAAAATAGTAATGTTAATGAACACTATTTAGGTGAAATAGATGTTTTATGCAGTCATTGTAACACGAAACATTTTACTGTAGAGAAAGTAATTAACAAGGGTAATTCATTTCATGAATGTTGTGGTCATGGGACTGTTAAATTGGAAGCAATCCCAGATTTTCCAGATAATTTACGTTCATTATTCGAAAATAATCCTCAAAAAAGTAAAACATTTTTTGAACGTATTCGGAATTACAATAGTTCATTTTCGTTTGCATCCTTTAATGCCAATGTTGTTGATATGCCTACAATAGGAAGAGCTCCGTATTGTTTCAAAATACAAGGTCAAATTTATTACTAAATAAATGATTTATATCCATCGGAAAATGATGATCCTAAATATGGTCAGCTTTTTATTGTAAGCTATAGATTATAGGACTGCAGCTAATTTAGGAACTGACAGAGAAATAATGTATAGTTTAGAGCAAATGATAAGACAATATAATTTATTTTCCAAGTCATATGTAATGATGAAGGAAGAAATTGAGCAACAACGTGAATTATTGGGTAATGATACGGAACCTGAATTACAACTAATTTTTAGTTTATAACCTGGCTATATCGAAATAGGTATAATTTGCAAAGAACAAATGAGGTTGCTGCGATTTTCGTTACCACAGCCGATGGTGACATTCCTGAATCATATGTGACTATTCGCAATAAGGTTACGCGTGTATTGCAATCAATAAGTTCGATGGATCCAAACGAAGAACGTATGGTATATCCACTGTTTTATCCTCATGGATCAAAAGGTTGGCATAAAAATATAGCGAAGATAAATAGTAGGTCATTCGTAGTAGATAATGATAATGCACAAGATAAACAAAGTAACCGTCGAGTAACTAGGGGTTCCTATGTTAAATATAGAATAGGCATAAGATCTGATACAGTCAATGCATTTTTGTTAGGTCGTAGATTATTTCAGCAATAGATTGTTGATAATTACGTTAAATTTGAGAAGGATCGTATTGAATATATTCGGTGCAATCAAAAATAATTGCGTGTGGAATCATACGAGGGATTAGTTAATCATTTAAATAATACTGCAAATGATATGAATTGTCAAGTAGGTAAAATAGTTATACTGCCATCAACTTTTATTGGTTTTCCTAGATATATGATGCTAAATTATCAAGATGCAATGGCTATAGTTCGTATAAAAGGAAAACCTGATCTGTTAATAACAATCACGTGTCATCCTAACTGGCGTGAAATTAAACATAATTTATTTCTGGGTCAACAGGCTTCAAATCGTCCTGACATTTGTGCGCGTGTTTTTCATTTAAAAAAAAGAATATTTAATCTCGCTAATAACAAAAGAGAAATATTTTGGTGAAGTTTCAGCTCACGTACATGAAGTAGAATTTAAGAAATGAGGTTTACCTCATGCACACATTTTAGTTACTTTAAAAGATGGTTATAAATTGTCCACCAGGAATGATATCGATAAATTTATTTCTGCTGAAATTCCTGATTCTGAGACCGATTTAACATTGTATAACGCTGTGGTTAATAATATGATTCATGGTCCATGTGATAGCAGATGCATCATTGACGGTCAATGTTCGAAACATTACCCAAGATAATTTCGAGAAGAAACTATAATATTGTCTGATGGATATCGGTATTATAAACGAACAAATGATGGGAAAAAAATTATGCGTCGCAATCAAACTGTAGATAATCGATTTGTAGTACCATATTGTCCTGGGATATTACGCATATTCAATTTTCATATAAACGTTGAAGTACTGTCCAGCATAATGTCCGTGAAATATTTGTATAAATATGTTTATAAAGGTTACGATGCCGCAAATATCATAGTTGAAGAGTCAAATAATGAGAGGGTAATTAATCATGATGAAGTTCGTAATTTCATAAAAACGAGATTTGTTTTCCAGTTGAAGCATGTTATCGTATCTTAAGTAAACAACTACAGTGTAAAAGTCATGGTATCATACGCTTAGCAGTTCATTTACCTCAACAACAATCAATTACAATTCATGATATTGATGATGATGTAGCTGTAGAGGCTGCATTAAATCAAAGCAGTACATTATTAGCTTATTTTGATTTGAATAAAGAAGATATTTCAGCTAGACAATACACTTATGCTGAAATTCCGGCTCAATATGTTTTTAAAGAATATAATGATAATGGTCATAAAGTTTATAGATGGTCAAAACGGAAATCTAATTATAATTGTATTGGACGAATGTATTCCGTAAGTCCAAATCAGGTAAAGTTATTTCGATTAAGATTACTTTTATTAAATTGTAGAGGCGTAAAAAGTTTTGATGAATTAAAAAATGTAAACGGTGTTCAGTATATGACGTTTTCGGAAGCTTGCTTAGCGTTAGGTCTTATAGATGATGATGAATGGAGTCGAGCTATGCAGGAAGCTGTAAATTGGATGATCCCAGATAGTACACGTCTGTTATTTCTTCGTATTTTGATTCATTGTCAACCTGTGCATCCGGACGAACTTTGGGAAAATTTTAAAGATGCATTATCAGAAGACTTTTTAAGATTATATGGAGATCATACTAGAGCTTACAATTTAGCTTATTCCATTATTTGTGAAATGTTGATAGCTGAAGGCCGTGATATTGCGAATTTTCCATCGATGCCTCAATTAGTAGTGAATAACCACATTGAAGATAGTAATGAATTACATGGTAACTTAGCAGATATGGGCAATAGACAATATAACATGTTAGACAGTGATCAAAAAGAAATCGTTGATAAAATTTTAAAAGTATCAAATATTATTGATTATAACAGTTTAAGGTGTTTTTATATCGATGTCCGTGATGGTTCTGAGAAAACGTTTGTTTATACAACATTATATAATTTATTAAAAAGTCAAAGCAAAAATGTTTGTTGTATGGCTTTTACAGGAATCGTTGCAACGTTATTACCTAAAGGATTGACGGTTCATAAAGTATTAGGTTTGTCTGTAACTTTATTAGCGGATTTTTCATCTAATATTGCTGTGCAATCAAAGGAAGGACAATTTTTGAGGCAGATGTGTTTATTTTGGATGAGGCACCAATGGCTCTGCGTTACGCATTAGAAATCATGAATAGGACTTTGAAAGATATTATATTTAATAATTTATTGTTTAGTGGTAAAATTGTCATTTTAGATGGAGATTTCAGACAATTATTACCTATATTACCACGAAGCATTCGAAGTGAAGTAATAAATTTATCTATCAAAAGTACCATTTTGGTGGAATGTGTTTTACAAATTTAAGTTAACGTGTTATATGAGAGCTATAGATGAAGATATTACATTTTCAAAATTTGTTTTGGATGTGGGAAACGGTGATTTAAATGACAACAATGATAATATTGATATTCCTGAACGATCTATAACTACAGATTCTAATTTCATTAATTCTATGTACGGGCATTTGATTAGAAATCATCTTTATGATGAAATGAGCTCATCAGTTATATTAGCTGCACGAAATATAGATGTGAACGAAATTAATAAAACTGTCGTATCGTTATTATTAGGGGTACAAATAAATTCTACCCGTTTCCAGCAAGTTTTTTTTTATTTAAAAAACTCAAACAAAACACAACGTTTAAACAATATAGGCACTGTCGCACAGTGGTCCCAAATCCACTTTTACTGGTATTTTGCCCGCTTCAAGCGAATTTTTCACGGATCAAAGTGATTCAAGCGGGAGATATTAAAGCTTTTATAATATAGAATTAAAAGCTACTACACACAAGGGTGGAAACCACCCCTATTTATTATTAAACAACCCCTAAACTTATATCGAAACCTATATGTTGTTTGCTGTCAGTGTTTAATTTATAATATATGGTATATTTATAACACACATTCACACATACACACACACACACACACATACACACATATATATAATATGTGTATATAATATATATGTACATTCATAATTAATGTTTTCCGTTACAGGAGATACTTTGTAAAATGTAAAAATACTTACTTTCTAAAATGTAAAAATTTCTATATAAGTTTAGGGGTTGTTTAATAATAAATAGAGCTGATTGCCACACTTGTGTGTAGTGGCTCCTAATTCTAAATTATAAAAGCTTTAATATCCCGCTTGAATCACTTTGATCCGTGAAAAATTCGCGTGAAGCGGGCAAAATACCAGTAAAGATGGATTTGGGACCACTGTGCGTCGGCTTCTACTACCCGTTGCCAACGCCTAGGCAGCTGATGTATTCCGTGGCGACAAAAGGCTTCATCTTTTGGCTTTATGAAATCATCAACCATTTTTCGTACTTCGTCTTCATTCTGAAAATGCTACTCTGCTAAGCTGTTTTGTAATGAACGAAAAAGGTAGTAATCGCATGGTGCAATGTCAGGAGACTACACCGGATGCTGTAAAATTTCCCATTATAATTCTTCTATGGTTTGACGGACCGTGGAACTTTTGTGTGGCCTAGCGTTATCATGCTGCAAAATTACTGGTCTTCGCCCATGCCCAGAATACGGCCTCTTTTCTTGGATTTTTTCCGCTAAACGGTTTAATTGAGAAGAGTATCGTTTATCAATAACAGTTTCTCCGGATTTGAGAAGCTCGTAATATAGCACGCCCCATTCGTCCCACCAAATACAGAGCAGCAACTTTTTTCCAAAGACGTTGCGTTTTGGTATGGATGTTGTGGGCTGTCCTGGATCTACCCAATGTTTTTGACGTTTAGGATTCTCATAATAGATCCACTTTTCATGACCAGTCACTAATTTCCACAGAAAGCTGTTCTTTTCTTGTCTTGAGAGCAATGAGAGACACGTCTCGACTCGCCTTCCACGCTGCTCCTCGGTCAATTCATGAGGTACCCATTTACAACATTTTTGAATTTTTCCCAAAGCACGTAATCTTTCAGAAATAGCTTGTTGGGTAACGCCTAATTTTTCAGCGAGCTGATGTCTTCATCCAGTAGCTCCTGCAATTTCTCATCACTCATCTTTTGAGGCCTACCACAGTGTGGTTTGTCGCTCAAGTCAAAATCTCCGTCTTTAAATTTTCGAAACCATCTGCGACATGTACTCATCAATAACTTTTTCTCCATAAGTAGCACCGATCGATTTATGAGCTTCAGCGGCAGTTTTACCTTGATGGAATTCGTAAAGTAAGTAATGTCTGATATGCATCGTATCTACTTCCATTTTTATTTATGTTAAAGACAGAATTATATTCGCAATGAATACTTGCATACGCAGTATATTTGAAGAATAGGATCTGCAGTATACACTAGCATAAAGATATGAAACCAATAAGCATCTGTGTAGGGACTGCGATCTTCCCTCTCACTCTAACTGCGAGAGTGGGGGAAGC
Source organism: Torymus aiolomorphi (assembly GCA_036365515.1). Lineage (NCBI taxonomy): Eukaryota > Metazoa > Arthropoda > Insecta > Hymenoptera > Torymidae > Torymus > Torymus aiolomorphi. The sequence goes on along the minus strand of CM070875.1, from coordinate 60,103,173 downwards.
GGCCATGTTCGGTTCGGCGAGAAGCGGCCATGTTCGGTTCGGCGAGAAGCGGCTTGCGCGCCGCAGTCGTTGCTCGAGTCCACGAGCTTGCGGACGTGTGTCCGCTGTATCCTCCTTTCTACTAATAAATCTCTTCGTTACTGTTGACTCCTCGACTCTTCATTTCTCTCTCTCCCTTTCCGTTCCTGGAACGTGTGGAGACGTGGGGCTCATATCCCGACATTGGTGACCCCGACTACAGGCAGAGGAAGCAGGTTGGTGCCTGCCGCGGTGATTCTTCGCCGCCATCCTCTCTCTGCGGCATTTTCAACTCAGTGCCGCACCACAAGCCTCGGCGAGTCTTGCGGCACTTCGCCGCCTAGGAGGACTTCTTTAGGATTTCCGTGTGCATGCTGGCACGCCGGCGCACACGAGAAATCTCAGGCGTTGTGAGTTACACCGTGTGCGTGCTGGCACGCCGGCGCACGTGTGTTCAGGCAATTTTTGCCGTTCGAATTTACATCGCCTACATGCTGGCACGCCGGCGTACACGCGTAAAAACCACCTGTCGAGAGCATTGAGCGCAGCTGCGCAATCATCGTGTCTCGTCGAGTCATCTCCGAGGCACTGCAGCCTTTCTTCGGCAGATCTCTAAGTGCGTACTTGCGTGAAGCCACCGTCACCGACGCCTTCGAACGTACCTGTCGAGCAACGTGAGGACGTTCACTGCACTCGACATTCTTCGAAGCTGATCTCCGGGTGCGGCCTTGCGTGAAGCCACCGTCACCGGCGCCTTTTTACCGCACCCGTCGAGCAACGTGTGAGGGTCTAATTGCTGTTTTGCTGCACCTCGTCGAGTTTTCTCCGAGGCCGCAACAGCAGTCACCTCCAACGTCGTCTCCAAGAACACTTCATTGCGTCAAGATATGCGTGCGAAAAGTTAGCGTTTAGGCTGTAAATCTGCGCATTTTGTAACGCAACATAAGTATTGCGCTCTAACTGTCTGTCGAGTTCCGCGAATTGTTTTCGCCCAGCGTGCGTTTACCGCGAAGTGTTTTCGTTCTGCGCGACGGTATTCTGGGAATCACGAGCGCCACGGTAAACATAAACAGTCACAGCGAGTACTGCTGCGCCCGTTCTCTTCCCAGAAGTGCTGTCCTTCGTCGCGTATTTACTCGCCTACGTGGTATTTCTCAAGTTCCCGCATACCGCGCGCGCGATGTTAAAAATTGACGATTATTTCTCAAGTTCCCGCTTACCGCGCACGAGCTGTCGAAACTTGACGGGTTTTCAAGTTCCCGCATACCGCGCACGCGTTGTTAAAACTTGATGCGTTTTCAAGTTCCAGCATCTTATAAACTTAAAATTTTTTTTTTAAGCGGGAAAGTGAACTCTCGCTGCTTTACGCGCGGCTTTATAGTATTAAGTCCTAGCTTAGGTTAGCTTTAAAATTATTGTATGTGCCTGCAAGCACTAACTAGGAGCTTGTTATGCGCATTGCGGCGTAAGACAATTTAGGTGTTTTATCAACCCTAGCAGGGGATTTGTACCCTTTTCCTCTAGTTCTACGTCACCTTCGGGGAGTGTAGGACTAGCTATTTTCACTTGGTTAGCCATAGGACTTGCTTTTATTTTTCTGCGTGCACCTTCTAGTCGCGTAGAAGTAGCCTTTGCACTCCTCGTTTTAGGCTCGCGTACATTCTTTTTCATCAAGATGCCGGACAACACAGAGATCACCGTCGAGTCTCTTCAGCAGAAGTTGCAAGAGCTTAGCAACAGTTCTCGGGTCTTAATACTCATCCGGCGACCGCGTCTGCCAACCGCTTCGAAGCCGCGCTTATGCCGAAAATCCCGCCATTCATTCAAACTGACCCCGAGCTATGGTTTATGCAGGCAGAGGCCGCGTTCCGCCATTCGCAGATCACGGTAGATAGTACCAAAGTTAATTATCTCTGCTTATCATTATGCTCTGAGGGCATGTCGGCTATTAAGGACTTACTGAAAACAAATCCCACACCTCCGGACTACTATAAATTAGTAAAAGAGCGTCTTATCGCGACCTTTGCCAGCTCGGCAGAACATAACCTGCGAAAATTATTAAAGGGGGAAGTGCTGACCGACGGTAAGCCCACGAGAATTCTTCAAAGGCTTCGCGCTCTTAATCAAGGTTCGTGCGACGATAAGATTATTCAAACTGTCTTTCTCGACCAACTTCCACCACGTCACCGTTCTATCCTTGTTGCCACTGGTGCCTCTGACCTCAACAAGTTAGCTGAAGCAGCTGACAGAATGGCTGAAACCTCTGGCACTGACGCCAAAATTCATGCTGTCTCTTCGAATAAATCGACCCCGGCTACCCTTGAAGCCCTTCTCAAACGCTTTGATCGCTTTGAACGAAAGTTTGAGGCACTTGCTAAAAAAGTAGATGATATCGCAGGACCTTCAAAAGACTCATCTCGCTCTCAGACTGGAGGTAGGTCTAGGCGGGCTCGCTCTTCCAGTCGTAATTCTTCAGGCTTCTGCCGCGCGCACAGAAAATATCGCGATAGCCCGCGTTCTTGCAGGGAATCGTGTTCCAAATTTTCTGATTGGCAGAAACAGAACCCGCCAAAAAACTAACTCAACCTTCTGTTGAGGAGACGTCTTCAGAAGGCCCTCGTTTATCTAAACGTCTTCATGTACGCGATCGTATTTCGGGCAAGTCGTTCCTTATCGACACTGGTGCGGACATAGCCCAGCTCCTTCAATCTTTTCGCAGCGAATAATTCGTTAATTTATACTTACGGTGAATCGATGCTCACACTTAATCTGGGCATTCGACGCCCTATTCGCTGGAGCTTTTGCATCGCGGATGTACCTCATCCTATTATATAGGTGCTAATCTGTTATCTCATTATGGCCTTCTTGTTGACCTTAAAAGAAGTCGTCTTGTCGACTCGTCTACCAACATTTACACTCTTACAGTTGTGAAAGATGTTTCACTGGACTCTGTTTTTGCAGTTGTTCCCGGCTCGGAGTGTGCAAAGATTCTCACTGATTTTCCGGAGATCACGGGCGTTTCGAAACCCAATATCCCCAGAAACAGCGATGTTTTTCATCACATTTTAACCTCTGGTCCCCCTGTCTCGGAGCGTCCTCGTAGACTTGTTCCAGACAAATTAAAAGCGGCGAAAGCCGAATTCGATGCTTGGATTGAGGCTGGAATTTGCCGCCCCTCCAGCAACCCTTGGGCAAGCCCCCTCCATATGGAGTTGAAAAAGGATAACTCCTGGAGACCGTGTGGTGATTACAGGCGCTTAAACGCCGCCACGGTCCCGGATAAGTATCCGACTGCTCATATTCACGATTGCACGAATAATCTGTATGGTAAGAAAATCTTTTCGGCGCTTGATCTTCATAAAGCGTTCAATCAGATTCCTGTTGCCCCCGAGGACATGCCGAAAACGACCATTATAACTCCATTCGGCCTTTTCGAGTTCATGTACATGACCTTCGGGCTTCGTAACGCGAGTCAAACCTTCCAGCGTTACATCATTAATAGCGCGTTAGGCGATCTCCATTTTGTATACCTTTATATTGATGATATTCTTATTGCATCATCTTCTATTGAAGAACATTATGCTCACCTTTGCACAGTCTTTGAACGACTTAAGAAGTTTCACCTTCGTTTAAATGTCGAAAAATGTACCTTCGTTGCTGAAGAGTTAGAGTTTTTAGGCTATCTGGTGAATGGTGAAGGCATTCGCCCCATTCCCAGTATGGTTGAAGCTATTCTAAACTTCCCCAAACCTCAAATAATAGCGGAACTTCGTAGGTTTGTCGGCCTCGTAAATTTTTACCGCCGTAACATGCCTCGTGCTGCGATTTCTCAAGCCCCTCTTAATGCTCTTTTTAGCGATTCTCGCAAAAATGACAAACGTCCCGTTCCGTGGACGCCTGAAGCTGAAGAGGCTTTTGTACGAGTAAAGGAGAAGTTGTCAGCAGGAGCTCTGCTTGTCCACCCCCGCATTGGTGCGGAAATACGCATCGTCTCTGATGCTTCCGATTCTGGAATGGGTGCTGCCCTTGAACAGCTTTCCCTCACCGGAATTTGGGAACCCTTAGCTTTCTTCTCTAAGAAGTTCTCCCCTTCACAGCGGAAGCACAGTGCATATGACCGTGAGCTCACGGCCATATATGAAGCTGTTAAATACTTCTCATTTCTTGCTGAAGGCAGAGACTTCAAGATCTTGACAGATCATAAACCCCTTATTTATGCTTTCATGCAAAAGTCTGATAAGGCGTCACCGTGTCAATCGCGTCAGTTGTCCCTTATTGCACAGTATACTACCCAAATTGAATACATTAAAGGTGTAGATAATACTGTAGCTGATTCACTTTCTCGTGTGGAATCCATCAGACTTCCTGTAGAAATTGACCACAACGATCTCGCTGAGAAACAGGAATCTGATGAGCAGCTCAAGACCCTTCGTGAATCTTCGGATTATCCGTTATCACTGAAACGTATTCAATGGGGTCCTGCACACACTACTATTTATTGTGAGATCACTGGTGAGGCCATTCGTTCATATATTCCTGAGTCGCTTCGTGAAACCGTCTTTAACATGTTTCACAAGCCTGCTCATCCAGGCCCAAAGGTTACCGATCGACTCATACGGCAGCGTTATGTATGGCCGAACATGCACCGTGATATTCCCCGATTCTGTAAAAATTGTTTAGACTGTCAACAGTCAAAAATCTCTCGCCATGTAAAACTTATACCTGATAAATTCGTCGCACCCGATGGTCGTTTGGACCATATTCACATTGATCTAATCGGTCCCCTCCCCAATCGCAATGGTTTTGAGTATGTACTCACCATGATTGATCGCTTTTCGCGTTGGATTGAGGCGGTTCCGTTACGTGAAATGTCGGTACAAACGGTTGCCAGGGCATTTTATGACACCTGGGTATCTCGTTATGGTGTGCCAAAGGTCATCACCTCCGATCAGGGTTCGCAATTCGAATCAAGATTATTTACGGCTCTTTTACCCCTAATAGGTTGCGAGCGTATTCGCACGACTGCGTATCACCCTGCGGCTAATGGCCTTATCGAGCGTTGGCATTGCGCCTTTAAAGCGGCGATTATGTGCCATGTGGACAAGGACTGGACTCGTACGCTTAGTACAGTATTATTAGGATTACGTTGTCATCTCCGTCAGGACACGAATGCATCTCCTGCGGAATTTGTATTTGGCACTACCTTACGTCTTCCAGGTGAGTTTTTCCTATCTACGTGAAGACTTCACGCCTGATCCAAACTTTTTTATAGAGGAATTCCGCGAATATATGCGCCAAGTCCGTCCAGTCCCTGTCACACATCATTATAAGAAGCGTGCGTTTTGCTTCAAAGATTTCTATTCCTGCACACATGTATTTATGCGCAATATGACTAAAAAGTCATTAGAGGCCTTATACGGGCCCATATAAAGTATTGAAACGTCCGTCCGATCGCGTCTTCGATATAGAAATTAACGGCGCATCGCGCAACGTATCGGTGGAACTTCTTAAACCCGCGTATATGATCTCAGACAATCTACCCGACGTGCCTGCCGGTGGTGACTCAAGTGGCAATCAGCCCATCACCGTTGATCGACCAGTATTAAAGACTTACGCCAGGAAGAGTAAAGTATCCTTTGCTCCAGCGGCTAAAGCGTAAGGTAACTGTGATTACCTAGTTTGTAAGTGCTATCGAGCACAGTATAATTAATTATATTTATCTTCATATTTATGTACTTCGTTGGCACTCGGGGGGAGTGTGTAGGGACTGCGATCTTCCCTCTCACTCTAACTGCGAGAGTGGGGGAAGCGGCCATGTTTGGTTCGGCGAGAAGCGGCCTGCGCGCCGCAGTCGTTGCTCGAGTCCACGAGCGTGCGGACGTGTGTCCGCTGTATCCTCCTTTCTACTAATAAATCTCCTCATTACTGTTGACTCCTTGACTTTTCATTTCTCTCTCTCCCTTTCCTTTCCTGGAACGTGTGGAGACGTGGGGCTCATATCCCCACATCTGTTCTCAAGACAGCGCCATCTCTTACAAACGGGTAAACTTTTTTGTACACCTAATAGATAGTCACAATGAGCGTGTATATACGAGTGTTGATTCAGCTGATCATTGTGATGATAATGATTTAATGGGTGAAGCAATTTTACCAGAATATCTTAATTCATTGAATCCACAAAACTTACCACCTCACGAATTGCATTTACGAGTAAATTCTATTGTTATGCTTATCAGAAATATTAGTATACATGAAGGATTATGTAATGGAACACGATTAAGAATTTTACATTTATATAATAATTTATTGAAATGTAAAATTTTAGCGGGGGATAAAGAGGGTCAAGTTGTTTTTTTAAATTGCATTACTTTATATTATGATAATGAGTACATTATAGTACTCGATGATGAAGATAATATGGATGTAAGCGTAGTTTCGAAACTTAATCAAGTGATTCATAAGGGCGCTAAATACTATTTGTTTTTTTTTTTTTTTAACAAATCTTATGCTTTTTGAAGAACAGAAATGAGGTCTTACTTTTTGAGTTTTAATCAATTTAACTGGAAAAATGAGAAAATATATTTACTTTTTTAATTTACAGTCGCTTTATAACCTTCTAACTTTTCAACTTGGTAAGTTTTAATTCATTCTAACTCATGTTTTTTGTTTCAATCAATATTAAACTCAATAAGTAAGGTCTCGTTTCTGTTCTTCGATTGTTATATGCAACTTTAGTTTAAGAGAATTTTCCAGTATTTTGATTTTCAATTTGAGGCTAATAACAGGTTAACTTAAAAATAGGTAAGTTGTGTTAACAGATTAATTAAACCTGTTTTTGCTCTGAGCACGTAAATTAAAATGATAGGCACCAGATAGACAAGATAGATAGACTGGGTGTGCAGGTTAGTGAAAGTAGCATCCGTAAAGGTATTACTTTCGCTAGCCTGCACCGCACTCTATCTGTCTTATGTCTATGATCAATAGAAATGTTTATTAGTGATTTAGATCAAAAATTATTTTTTATAAGTAATCATGACGCTGTGAACAAGTAATTTTGTAAAAAATCATTTGTAAATATATAATTATAAATTATAAATAAAGATGAGTTTGTACGATTTTTTTCTACTTTATTTAATTGTAGATTTCATAAATATTAGATTGATAATAAACATTAAATAAAATACATTAAATGTAAATAGCACGCACTGCACCTGAGCTAGAGCCGTCTCCGTTATCGGTTTTTTCAAATCTATGCTTTATACTTTTTATCCTTTCTCCGACTCCTATATAGGGCATATTCGAGTATTTGTCTTTATTTATATGTTGTAACAAAATTAGAGTACAGTTTGTTGTAGTATGTTGCCAAAATGTTCAACATCTCTGTCGTAAATTAAAATGTTAATAAGTTAATAACTGTTAAAAATCACTTAAAATTATTTGAAACTATTTCAAATTGTTTATAAATGTTACAAAATGTAGGATTTTGAACACATTTTTAAATAGTTTTTAGACGTTTTAAACAGTTTGTAACAGTTTCAAATAATTTTGAATGATATTTAAAATGAATTCCTAATTTCCTTAGCAAAAACCGATAATGTAGCAAATTGTTTAAAATGTAATAAAATTAATGCTGTATTTCGAACATTTATTGCTTCCTCAGAGAGGAAGCTTTGTAACGGTGAAGAAATTTTCGAGACAAAAAATGTAAAAAAAGATGTTCAAAACAGATAAGTACAGAAGTGCTTAAAAACAATCACATGCTAAACCAAATATTAGACAAAGAAAACTATATCAAAAACAAAAAAACCTTTGCAGAAGTGCTAGTAAAGGATAAACCTCTAGAAAAGAAAATACCAAAACTCATAGTAAAAAGAAGGGAGAATGATAGCAAAGAAATAGATGTGCCAGACATAAAAACATATATAGCCCACTATATAAATAAAAATTGAACTGTACAAGCAAAAAGTATAAAAATCAAGAACAAAGACGAAGCCACAATAAGTTTTATAAATGAGGAGAGCTTGACACAAACTGAAAGTATACTAAAACAAAAATATACTGCATACTACAAAATCGGAAGAGAATCTATTAAAAATCCCAAGGTAAAAATAACAGGCTTTGACAATTTTGAAAACATGGAAATTAAAGAAATAGAGCAAGACATTAATAAAAGTAATTTTAAACACCTAAACAGCAAATGCAAAGTGATACATATATTTGAAAATAATAAAACAAAAATGAACAGTATATTAATTGTAAACAACATCGGAAGTATACAATCAAATTGTGAATAATAAATTCAGAGTTCATATTGGTTATCAAAATTGCAGAGCGTCCGATGATCTGAATCAAACAACGTGTTTCAACTGTAAAAGATTTTGTCATAGTGGTAAAAAGTGTAAGAATGCGAAAATCTGTCTAAATTGTGCTGGGAAACACACCAAGATTAATTGTATACCCCAGACGAACACAATTGCGTCAAATGCATATACAGTAATCATCAATTTAAAATGAAATATAATACTAAACACGTGGTAAATGATACCGAAAAATGTGAGGTTATGATACACAAAATAAAGAAGTTAATTGCCGAAACAGATTGCCCAGGAAGACTGCACATTTCAAAATATGTAGGTAGAGTAAACCTTCAATTGAAGTTACAAATCACTGATGCAGCAAAAGGTAACTTACCGGCCGCAACCACACCAAGAAGACAAAACATAATAATCAGTCCGGCAGCATCAACCGGTAATTTAATGACTGTAACCTCACCAACAACTTTAAACAGAACCATAAGCCCTCGAATGGCCAGCTTAACGGACTTAGTAACAGACTTACAAATTACTGAATTCTGAACATGGATCAACATCTGAACTTTTAAGTTATTTGACAAAAAGAACAGCCTTTCGATAATCTACAAACACTCAATAAGAGTATCGAGAAAAATAAGAATTTGATTCTATGTGTAAATATTAGAAGTATAAAACAAAACTTTGAAAAACTTGGAACATTATATGTACCTAATCTTGGAATGTGCAATATTCACCACTCTACAGCATATCAAGTTACAAAAGTTTCTATAGTGAGAGTAAAATAAACAGAGCAGATGGAGTAATGATTTATATAAAGGATGAGATAGTTGAATACACAGAAATTATAGTAGTCGACAATATACGTATTTTAAGTTCGGTTATAAAACTAATTGGTACCGAAACTATTAGGATCACTGCGATATACAGATCTCACGATATAAAAAAGACTGAATTTGTTCATAGTCTAAAACAATACCTCAGAGATCAACTAAATACTAAGAACCATTGTATAATCGGGGATTTTAACATTGATGTATTAGACGAAAATTTTAGTAAGTCTGAATCATCAGATAACATTATTAAACAAGAATTTTTAAATAATCTCATGGAACATAAATTTACACCATGCTTTTCTGGAATAGCAAGGCCTTCATCTGACAATAAAGGTGGTACCTACATCGACAATTTTTACATAAAAACTAACAATATAAATATTAATTCACTTAAAATAACAAATCCATTTAACGATCATTATCCACTATTTGTATCTACAAAACAGGTGAAAAATCCTGTATCAGTAATTACAGACCAATCTCTTTAATATCAAACATTGCGAAAATTTTTGAAAAAATTATTTACAATAGATTATACCTCTTTTTTGAAAAACATAACATAATATCAGAAAAACAGTATGGTTTTGTTAAGAATAGAGGAACAACTGATAACTGATGCATTAAATTATATACTTAATGCATCAGTCAATGACTTACTAGGAGGTATGTGACACAATCATGTCCTATGCTGATGACACAGTTATCATCTCAAGTGACAACACGTGGTTCACAGCTCAGGAAAAAATGTGTGCTTACCTTAATCGTGTGTCCATATGGCTTGCCCAAAATAAACTGTCACTAAATATAGATAAAACGGTCTATATGACTCTCTGAAGCTACTCTGATAGTGTGCCTAACACACTAAACATCAGCATAGGAAAACAATTAATAAAGAGTAGAAAGTCATAAGTATTTGGGGCTACATTTTGACTACAATATGAAATGGGATAAGCACATAAGATACATTATTAAAAAACTAAATACTTAATTTTTATTTTTGCTAAGATAAAAAATATGATGGACTCAAAAACATTAATGATAATATATTATGCCTTCTTTCATAGTATAGTTAATTATGGGGTAATTGCTTGGGGTGGTGCATACGACAACAACATGAAACTAATACAATCAACACAAAACAAAATACTGAAAATCACAAATAAAAATAAATTTTCCGAAATGAATCCACCTCTAGAAATAAGAAAAAGGTTCCAGTTAGAATCAATATCTTTCCACTATATAACACTAAGAAATAATTATATAAACAGTACGAGTAAGACCAGGAACAAATCAATTCAACTATCAAAAAGTGATAAAAGAATTAGTGATAGATTTAGCTATGATGAAGGTATAAGGATCTTTAATAGGCTCACGAAAGATCTCAAAATTATGTCATTTAGTAGACAAATTATAAAGAAAAAATTTAAAATGTTCATATTAAAAGAGGCGATAACTAAGTAAATATAATAATTTAAAGAAGGACTGGAGATCAATACTTGTGCTTATAATTATTCCATACTTTATACCCTTGACTACACCAAATATTATGTGCTTGATAAAGGTAATAATTGTATTACCGAAACGTTGCACAGAATGAATTAAATTATCTTGTGTACGCATTATTTCATCCCTTAAGAAATACAATGAACATGGGTGATAAAGTCAACTACAATAATAATTTAAATTTAACAAAATTTATTATCTGTTATATGATATAATAAATCTCTATGCGATGTTGAACAAAGCTCTATGCGATATTGACTAAATTTTACGCGTCTACCATAACCTAGTATGTAAGAATATACAATATTATTGTAGCTTTTAAGTTTTTTCTTCTCTTTTATGTACCAGACCTACACAGGCAATAGTATACTATTTAACACTATTTGCCTCGGTAGGATTTACTTACTTATGTAAATTTACTTATGTAAATATATATTAATGTAATTGTAAATATTATCTGGAAATAAATAAATAAATAAATGTTTCAAGGTGATATATGTCGTTTTTTGTTGATTTTGAGAAAATTTGTTTTCGTGAATGTGTGTGTGCGTGAGTGTGTGTGTATGTGTGTGTGGGTGTGTGTGGATGTGTGTGCGTGTTTGTGTGTGGGTGTGTGTGCGCGCGTGTGTGTGCGTGTGCGCCCGCGTGGGTGTGTGTGCGTGCGTGCGTGCGTGCGTGTGTGTGTGGGTGGGTGTGTGTGCGCGCGAGTGCGTGCGTGGGTGCATGCGTGCGTGTGGGCGTATGTGTGTGGGGGTGGGTGTGGGTGTCGGTGTGTGTGCGCGCGCGCGTGTACATGTGGGTGCGTGCTTGCGTGCGTGCGTGCGTGCATGCGTATGTGTGTGTGTGTGTTTCGTCAGACAGACTATTCTCTTCATCTCGCGAAAAAAATCGGTGCCCTGATTTATTAGAGTTTTTATTGATTTTCTTTTTTTTCTATAACCAAAACCGATTTTGATTTTTTTTATCGACTTGAAATTTTAACCACTTATTAAACTCATTGAAGACTATATTTGGATAAAATATTAAGAGATTATCTTCATTTTTTTGTTAGCAAAAAATTTTTTGAAATAAAATTTGCGTTTTCGTTGCCGCACGATAACAAGAGTAAAAATTATCCAATCATCCTGAAATTTGGGACAGATGCAGCTTTTATATATCTCCAGATCGAGTTCTTTGCGCAAAAAAACGGTTCATTACGACCAATGATGTTTCAGGTTAAAAATTTGTTTTTTAAATTTTCGAATCGTGTTTACTCAGAGAATACTGGATTTATCGACTAAAATTTTTAACCACTTAATAAACTCTTTAAAGATTATATTTCATTAAAATTTCAAGAGATTATCTTCATTTTTAAAAAGAAAAAAGGTTTTTTTACATTTACCTGCATTTATTTACATTTTAAAATGTTTGCTAGAGTTGAAATTAATTAAACTATTATTAACTAATAATAATAATAATAATTAATTAATAATTCGTAATTAAATTAACGAATGATATTTGAGAATTATATTTCTGAATGATATTTTGAATGATATTTGAGAAGAATTAATAATTTGTAATTAATTAAACTATTATTAACTAATTAACAATAGTAATAATAGTACACACTTCACCCGTCCTAGAGTCCTCTCCACTGTCTTCTTTCATAAATCTATTTGCTTTTTATTTCCCTTTTTCTCTAATTTTTAATTATTCTATTCTGCCCCTTTCCCATTTCGAAGCTGCGAAATTTGACGTATTTTATGGGAATATTTTGCCAAATCAAAATAGCGGCCAAATATTGAAACATTACTGAATTTTGCAATTGTATATGGGGGATTTCTGGATTCGCACGATAACGAATCTGAATTCAGCTTATAAAAATTCAAAATGGCGGATCGAAGATGGCGGCCAAATATTAAAATATTATTGGATTTTGCTGAAAAATGTATATAGGGCGTTACTGGATTGGCTGGTTACGAATCTGAACTCAGATTTAGAAAATTAAAACTGACGGACCCAAGATGGCTAACAAAAATTGAAATTTTACTCGATTTTGCTAAAAATTATATATAGGGGGTTTCCAAAGTCGCTGATTAGGAATCTGTACTCAGATTGAGATTTCAAAATGGCGAATCTAAGATGGTAGTCATATATTCAAATATTACTGGAATTTGCTGAAAATGGATATACGGAGTTTCTGGATTCGCTGATTACGAATCTGAACTCATATTTTGCCAATTCAAAATGGCGGCCAAATATTGAAATATTATTGAATTTGGTAATTGTATATGGGGGATTTCTGGATTCGCATGATGACGAATCTGAATTCAGATTATGAAAATTCAATATGACGAATCGAAGATGCCGGCAAAATATTGAAATATTACTGGATTTTGCTGAAAATTGTACATAGGATTTTACTGGATTCGCTGATTAGGAATCTGAATTCAGATTATGAAAATTCAATATGACGGATCGATGATGGCGGCTAAATATTTAACTATTACTGGATTTTGCTGAAAAATGTATGTAAGGAATTTCTGGATTCGCTGATCACGAAACTGAACTCAGATTTTGAAAATTCAAAATAGTGGACGCAAGATGGTGGCCAAAATTTGAAAATTTACCGGAATTTGCTAAAAATTGTATATTGTGAGTTTCCGAATTCGTTAATTAGGAATCTGAACTCATATTTTGCCAATTCAAAAAGGCAGCCAAATATTGAAATATTACTGAATTTTGTGATTGTATGTGGGGGATTTCTGAATTCGCATATTAGGATTTCTGGATTCGATGATTACGAATCTGAGCTCAGATTTTAAAAATTCAAAATGGCGGCAAAATATTACAATAATACAGGATTTTGCTAAAAATTGTACATAAGGGGTGTCTGGATTCGCTGATTACGAATATGAACTCAGATTTTCAGAATTCAAAATGGCTGATCGAAAATGGAGGTCAAATATTCAAATATCACTGGATTTTGCTGAAAATTGCATATACGGAGTTTCTGGATTCGCTGAATACGATTCTGAACTCAGATTGTGAAAAATCAAAATAATGGATCCAAGATGTCAGCCAAAAATTGAAATTTTACCGGAATTTGCTAAAAACTGTATATTGTGGGTTTCCGAATTCGCTGATTAGGAATCTGAACTCAGATTTTGAAAATTCAAAATGGCGGACAAGAATTGAAATATTACTGGATTTTGCTGAAAAACTAGTTTATAATCAATAAATAACAAATAATATCAGAGCTAGGTGAATACAAATATACCTAATATTTTAAAATTTAATAAATGTTAAGAATAATTTTTTAAAAAAATATTACAGAGAATTTAAAAGAAAAAATAAATGTTTCATGATATTATTTAATAGAGGGTTATCCTTATTCATTATTATCAATATTTATCTTCATATGAAATATAATCCGCAACTACAATTATAAGATTAATTTTAAATCACATTATTATATTTTTTAAAATAATCAATTTTTATATATAATTAAAACTTAAATAACTTTCCATATTTATTTGATCCAAATTTTAGTGATTGTTCTCTTTATCAAAATTTAAAAAAATAAGATGAATTTATCTTCTAAACGAAAATTAAGCTACATGAACAACATACATAATGTATTCTTTTGTTATATGTAAATATATTTAATAATTTAATGAATATTCGAGCACATCTAGCAAATTTAGAAAAAGCATTTTTTTCGACCAATAGATAATCATAACGTATCATTGTACACGTAGTTGTTGCACTCTAAGTCAGTCGAGAAATTGCAACACATTAAAAGCAAATTGTAACATCCCAACATATTTATACCTCGAGGTTGCCTAACTTTTCAGTCTCGAGATTAATTATGTGTTTATCTTTCCAACTTCATTTTTATTGTACAACCTATTTAAAGTAATCTGTTTCGAGCATATCTGGCAAATTTAGAAAAAGACATTTTTTTTTTAACAGAAAAAAAAAATCATAAATATTTCTAGATGTAAAAAAGAAAATTCAGTTTACACATATTTTAGAAAACGATTTTCAGTTGTATTAGCTTTTGCTATAATATTTTTTTTAACAATTCACACTAAAAATGGGGGTTGGCGAGCGGAGCGAGCAGGGGGACGAAGCCCTCCTAGAGTACACAACACACACATACACACACACACACATACACACACACACACACACGCACACACACACACGCATGCACGCACATTTCTGAAATGCTTAACATTTACTACCACGATAATACTCTCAACTGCATTCAAGATCTAAATTTCCTCAAAAACTCATATAAAAAAACAATAGATATTATAAAACAATTTTGCAATGGCTAACTAATTGCTTATAATTTTCCGTTTATTCAATTTCAAATTTTATTCGATGAGATTCGCTTTCATAGTTTCCTTCTTACTTTCTCTCTCTACTCTCTTCTCTCCCCCCACCTTCCGTTCTGTCAATAATTCCTTTATCTCGTCAGACTTTTGCGATTTCCCTTCAGTATTGTTCTGCACGCTGATTAATTCAGATATAAGTAGCGGAACAATGATGAACGGAAAAGACAGAGTCTGGCGTAAGTACAAATTGCACATATATTAAAAAAATCTTTTTCTAGTTTCAATAGATTTTAACTAAATTCAATACCCGTACATTTTTTCACAGATTGGCCTTCTTTTTCGCACTTCCACGTTGTTCATTTCTTTCAATACTTTGACGAACTCCTATGAGACGAAACCTTAATTAATGGTATTCTATTATTTATAAATTTTTGTAAAAAGTTTTCACAATTTGTCCATTATCTAATGATTTCTTAAATTACTTTGTAGCCCTGAAGAGGGGAGTAATAAATAAAACTCCCGAAACGTCGGCGAAATAAAGGTCGAAAACACATTAGTTCGTTAGAGTCCGTTTATTTACTACCTTAATCAATCTTCACGAACGATTTTCTTATTCAAATATATATATATATATATATATATATATGTGTTTTATTTTATTTTCCAGGACATTCCAGATGTTTAACGTTGGTTTCGGGGACATTTGTTATTTTTGGGGACAGTCTTTGAATCTACGTATGTTTAACGTCAGTTTTGAGGACATCGGCCCCCATAAGAGACATTATTTCTTTAGTCACGTATAGGTATACAGTAACATGGGGTCCTGGGAACTAACGTTATACAAGTTTATATATATATATATACACACATATATATCATATGAAAAATATCTATTACAACTCGCCTTGAAACCAAGAATGTTACTTATTTTTTGTCAATGGTGGGGGGTTAACGAGCGGAGAGATATTTTTCATATGTTATATGAATTTTAACATTCAACGTAACGCTGAAGAGAAGCTTTTAATTCTTCTTTTTTTTTATTGAAAAGAAAAAAAGTTTCCAACGTCACCTTTGAGATACTATTAACAGATGCGTTGGATTTTTATTTAAAGTGGTATCCTTCGCCAATAGCCTTACATAACCGCTTCTCCTATTAAAATATATTACAAATAATCGTTTAAGGAATAGCTTAAAGGAATTCTCCCGATTTTGAATAAGAAAGCAGATTTTAATAAAATTTGAAGGACTGGTTAGTATAACTCTTAAAATAACTCAGTTAAATTTTTCGAACCAAAAGGTACCTAGGAAGCAAGATATTGATGTTTTTGTTTAAGTAATTTAACCTGGAGTCTTATGGGAATTCGCACAAATTTACGTATTTTGCAGGCCATTAAAAGTTGTTTGTAATGAAAAAATTTTCATCCAAAGATAAGCATGCGACGAACGATTATTGCTCTTAAAAAGTATCATTGCATACCTCTATGTATTAAAAAAAATTTAGTGAATTAAAAAACGGCACATTTAGCCTCAAAAAATGAGTGAAATCAACTACCTTACGAATCTTGTTATTGATCATTCAGACGAATAGAATTGTTTTGTTTGGATGTATAATTATTAATTAGTTAACTAGTATTTGTAAGACTTTCTTGAACAACATTTACTTTGTAAATTAACAAATAGATCAATGGCTCCCATTTTCACTAGTTTGGTATCGAGAGAATTCCCTTAATGTTGAAACAAAGCACATATATTTTTCGCTGATCGTTATAACCGATAATAGTAATAATAAACTTAAAGGAAATCTTATTTTAAGGAGGAGCTTCAAAATAAAGAGGAGTTGCATAGTATAATGTGTTATACTTACACGTGCATCTACATCTCTGTCCCCACGTCTCTGTCTCTGCAACTCTATCTTTACGTCTCTGTCTCTATGTATCTGTCTCTACGCGCCTATCTCCACGTCTCTGTCTCTTCATCTCTGCCTTCACGTCTCTGTCTCCACTACTCTGTCTCTACGTCTCTGTATCTACATACCTATCTCCACGTCTCTGTCTCCATGTCTCTATTTCTCCGACTCGGTCTCTATGTCTTTGTCTCCTCATCCATGTTTCTAAGTCTCTATCTACACGTCTCTGTCTCCACATCTCTGTCTCCACGACTCTGTCTCCAGATCTCTGTCTCCACGTCTGTCTTCACGTCTCTATGTCTCCGACTCTGTTTCTCCGTGTCTACGGGGCTATATCTACGTCCCTATCTCAAGGTTCCTGTTTCTACGTTTCTGTCTTTAATCGCTCTCTCTCTTTTCACGTCTCTGTCCCAATGTCTCTGCCTCTCCGACTGTGTCTCCATGTCTCTGTCCCCAGGACTCTGTCACCACGCGCCTGCCTCTACGTCTCTGTACCTACATCCCTACCTCTACATCTCTGTCTCCACGTCTCTGTCTCTCCGACTCTGTATCTACGCGCCTGTCCCTATGTCACTGTCTCTACGGCTCTGTCTCTACTTCCTTGTCTCTACGTCTCTGTCTCCACGTCTCTGTTTCTACGTGTCTGTCTTTCCGACTTTGTCTCTACGCTTCCGTGTCTACGGGGCTATATCTACGTCCCTATCTCTAGGTTCCTGTTTCTACGTTTCTGTCTTTAATCTCTCTCTCTCTCTCTCTCTCTCTCTCTCTCTCTCTCTCTCTCTCTCTCTCTCTCTCTCTCTCTCTCTCTCTCTCTCTCTCTCTCTGTGTCTCTTGACGTCTCTATCTCCACGACACGGTCTCTCCGACTCTGTTTCTATGTCTCTGTCACTTCGACTCTGTCTCTACGTCTCCGTCTCTATGACTCTGTCTCTACGCGCCTGTCCCTATGTCACTGTCTCTACGGCTCTGTCTCTACTTCCCTGTCTCTACGTCTCTGCCTCTACGTTTCGTGTCTCTAGGTTTCTGTTTCTACGTTTCTGTCTTTAATCGCTTTCTCTCTTTTTATGTCTGTCTCCACGTCTCTGTCTCTCCGACACTGTCTGTATGTCTCTGTCACTCCGACTCTGTCTCTACGTCTCCGTCTCCATGTCTCTGTCTCTTCGCGCCTGTCTCTACGTCTCTGTCTCAACGACTCTGTCTCTACTTCCCTGTCTCTACGTCTCCGTTTCCACGTCTTTGTTTCCCCGTCTCTGTCTCCACGCGCCTGTCTCTACGTCTCTCTCTCCACGTCTCTGTCTCTACGTTTCTGTTTCAACGTCTGTCTCCACGTCTCTGTCTTTCCGACTCTGTGTCTATGTGTCTGGCCCTCCGCCTCTGTCTCTACGCCTTTGTCTCCAGATTCCTGTTTTTACGTTTCGCGCGCTAATCTCTCTCTTACTGTCTTTCTTTAACTTTATAACATTGCCATTGTCGGTTACAGTGATCACTGGAAGATATATGTGGTTTATTTTTCCACTAATCTATTCCTCAAAAATATATTTGTAACATACAAGTTAAGTATTTACGTAGAACTATAGGCGAAAGATACCCACTTTAAATAAATATCCAACGCTTCTGTTAAGGTACATGTAAGGTGACGTAGATAACTATTTTTCGTTTCAACAAAAAAATGGGAATATTCGAGCCAGCACCAACAAATTGGTGCAATGGGGGTATTGTATTTTTGTAAATATGCACAAAACTGAAGTAGATAGCGGGCATTATAACAATTTACCAACGTAGAGCACAATGATCAGTGAAGTTATTTTATCTGAGATATGTATTAGAAATGAAGGGGTCACGAGGGGGGTCTGAGGGGGGTACGAGGGGGGTGAGAGGGGCGAGAAGGTAGTGAGGGGGACGAGAGGGGGCTCTGCCATGCTCCAAATAACGTAAAAGAAATCACAATTTTACGTTACTTTGTGGGGAGTTTGAGGGGACGGCGAGGGGGATGAGGGGGGGGGGGGTGAGGGAGCGAGGGGGATCTGCGTGACACGAATAACGCTTAGAACTATATAATATAGAGAGATATTATATAGGTGTAAGGCTCAAAATGGTTACCTACACCATTCACTCCCTTCCACCCCCGCCACACCCCTCCACACCGCGCCACTTACTCGCCACTTTTTACCGTGATATTCTTTCAAATTTTACGTTATTATGAAGAAGTCTGCCCCTCCACCGCCCTTCCAAATATTGAAATATCACTGAATTTTGCAATTTTATATGAGGGATATCTGGAATCGCATGATGACGAATCTGAATTCAGATTATGAAAATTCAAAATAGCGGACCCAAGATGGCGGCCAAAAATTGATTTTTTACCAGATTTTGCTAAACATTGTACGTAGTGGGTTTCCAGATTCGCTGATTAGGAATCTGAACATATATTTTGATAATTCAAAATGGCGGATCGATGATGGCTGCCGAATATGAAAATTTTACTGGATTTTGCTAAAAGTTGTATATAGGGGGTTTCCAAATTTGCCGATTAGTTATCTGAACTCAGATTTTGAGAATTCAAACTAGCGGATAGATGATGGCGGCCAAATATTGAAATATTACTGGATCATGCTGAAAATGTATGTACGGACTTCTGGATTCGATGATTACGAATCTGACCTCAGATTTTGACAATTCAAAATAGTAGATCCAAAATGGCGGCCAAAAATTGAAATTTTACCGGAATTTGCTAAAAATTGTATATTGTGGGTTTCCGAATTCGCTAATTAGGAATCTGAACTTAGATTTTGTAAGTACAAGATGCCAGCCAAAAATTGAAATATATTACTCGATTTTGCTGAAAATTGTATTGTATATAGGAGGTATCTGGATTCGCTGATTACGAATCTGAACTCATATTTTGCAAAATCAAAATGGCAGCCAAATATTGAATATTACGGAATTTTGCAATTGTATGTGGGGGATTACTGGATTTGCATGATGACGAATCTGAATTCAGATTATGAAAATTCCAAATGGCGGATCGAAGATGGTGGCAGCCAAATATTAAAATATTACTGGATTTTGCTGAAAATTGTATATAGGGTGTCACTGGATTCGCTGATTACGCGATCTGAACTACTAAGATATAGAAAATTCAAATTAACGGATCCAAGATGGCTACCAAAAATTGAAATTTTACTCGATTTTGCTAAAAATTGTTGTAACGGCATGGCTGATGGGGGAAAATCCCAAAAAGTTACAGGCCAGCGATGCCCTAGAACACGGTTCCGCGGGTGTCGGACTAAAATGACTTGCCCGGGGATCTGCTCCAGAAATTCCGAAAATGACGCGAAGATCGCACGCGAACTTTCCAACTTATTGGATCGCTGAGTGGAAAGTGCGCGAGAGAAGAATAAAGCGCGCGGCCGCTAGACTGAGATATGAAAACGACCGGCGGAGTCGTATTCCCGCGGAGGCGGCGGTAGCCGTGAGAAGGACGGGTTGTATAAAGAACAACGCGACGAGTAACTAGATATCACAGTATATTCAAAAACACCGAGTTAAATGCATGCACGCCTCAAGTGCAGTTAAAACAAATCAGTTAGTTCGCGCGCGACGGTTACAATTCAAACGCGCGAACGTTACGGCACGCGGCGAAGCTGCTGTTCTCGCGCGCGGTGTTAAGTAGGGCAGGCTGACACGCACCCGCACGTACACGGCACAGAAAGCTTGCACGGAGCGATTTCCGTGCAAGCCTTTACAATAATCACGCGAGAAGAGAGTAGAAAACTTACGTTGTGAAGGAGCAGCAGGTGCACTCAGCTCTCTCTCTCTCTCTCTCTCGCTCTCTGTCGCTCTCACAGTATTTGCGCTCTCTCTCTCGCTCTCTCTCTCGCACTCGCTGAATAGGGTTGGCAGGCGGACTCGCTACCGGCTTCTCGCTCGCTGTCTCCCTCGCTCTCGTGGCACACGCGGCGCGGAAACACCCTATCTATCTCTTTCTCATTCACACGCACACTAGTCGACGACTCCACTCCTATCACCCACGGTGTGTATAAAAAGAGGACGGCGCGGACGCGATAAAAGTTGAGGGTGATCACACGATGTGTACCGCACGGTAGCTTACATGAAGATGGCTGCCATGACTCGCAAATACCCGTAGAAGCTTCGCTGGTACGAGACGGGCATATTACGCGTTGCGAGACCGTTTTAATCCGGTCAAGATGCTCGCGCCCCCAGTGAGCACGCCTGCTGGACGCGGGTAATTCGAATCCCGAGTTACGTAACTCGTGCAAGCGTTACACTCCCCCCCTCCTCCCCGCCAGACGGTGTTTAGGGGGCCTGCGAGCAGCTCTGCCATCCATGGCCGTCGTCGTACCTACAAGTATGGTGATAAGGTTTAGGAGAAGGAGATTTTTTGGACGGCACAGTTAGTACTTTTTGGACGCTTGGGTTCGACGGGGGCTAATTGGCCAGGCATCAGCAGGTGCGGGCTTCTTCTACGAGCCCTTTGGCCTCCCTGGACCTAGCTTGAGCTTTGTTGGACCGACCACACGCGTAGGCCGATCGCCCTGGCCTAACTAATAGCGCGGTCTTACGAGGTGGACCGCGCCGCTTAGCCATCGCCCAAGGCTGTACATTCCCATGGCTAACTATGTTGTTCGCTGGCGCACTACGCTCGGCTGAACAGTCCTTCGGTGGTAGCGACCGGACTACTTCTTGACTACTTTTGTCCCAGTAGCTCGTTCAGTTTCTCATCCCAGGACCGGCGAGTTTCCTCTGCGTAAGGCATGATCATTGTCTTCACCGTTCGGTTCACACGCTCGACAGGATTGGCCTGAGGGTAGTGCGGGAGTGTAACCGTGTGATGCACGCCTCTCTCCTTTAAGAATGCCTGCAAGGGTGCTCGTTCGTTGAGTCCTTTTATTACCGATTTACCATCTGCCCTTTTTATAGGAATTACTTCAATCCAGCGTGTGAACAGGTCCGGAAAGATGAGAATGTATTCGTGGCCGTGCTTGATTTTAGGGAGGGTTCCTATAATGTCGCTGACCAGGATTTGCCATGGACGCTCTCTGTAATGCGATGTCTCATGAATCCTGCTGAAGCGCGCTGTTCGACTTTGCACTGCTGGCAAATTTGGCACTGGTTCACGCATCTGGCCACATCTCAAGACATGTGTGACCAATAATACTTTTGCCTCACTCTTTCTAGAGTCTTCTGGCGACTGAAGTGCCCAGCAGTTGGGAGGTCATGGGGTCATGGCATTCTCTCAGTACTTCACGTCGTTTTTCGTGAGGGACGGCCAACTTCCATGCATCCTCGTCGCCGAGAGATTCGTCTATGACTTCGTTTAGGTCGTACTTGTATAATCTCCTCCCCGCCAGCTGGAACGTGGGGAAGTCTCGCGGCCGCTGTTGAACCTCTTTCACAAACTTGAGGTACCAGTGGTCGCTTGTATCCCGTTCGAGCTCTAACACGGCGACCGCTGGCTCTTCTTCCTCAAACCGCGAAAGGGCATCTGGAACATTATTCAACGAGCCCTTTCGATGCTAAACTATGGTTTTGCAGCTCCAAAGCCCACCTAGCGAACTTGCCGGTCGGGTTTTGGAGGTCACGGAGTCTCTTCAAGCTGCTATGGTCCGTGATAACCTTGAAGTCGTAGGCCTCTATGTACAGACGGAACTTTTTAATTGCCCAGAGAATGGCTAGGCATTGTCGTTCCGTCACGCTATAGTTCCTCTCGGCCGCGCTCAGAGTTCGACTAGCAATCTCCAGGACTCTTTCATCGCCGTCAATTATTTGGTATAGTACCGCTCCCAGGCCTGTATCGCTCGCGTCAGTTTGCACCACGAACTGCGCGTCAGATACCGATCTGTGTAGAATTGGTGCAGAAGCTACTAGCGTTTTTAGCTTTTGGAAGGCCTCTTGTGCTGTTGACCACACGTATTCCCGATTCTTTTTCGTTAGTTCGGTCAGTGGTTCGGCAATTGTGACGAAGTTCGATAAAAACTTTCTATACCACGAGGCCATTCCTAGGAAGCGTCTCAGCTTCGGTATCGTATACCCCACGGGCTTTATTTTCTCGGGGTCTGGCTTAAAACCATCTCTATTTACTATGACCACGAGATAATGGACCTCATCGTGGCAGAAGACGCTCTTCTCGCGATTTATTGTAAGGCCCACGTACTGGATCCTGTCCAGAGCACTTTTTAGAACCCCTCTATGCTCCTCGAATCTCTCTGTAACTATTATTATATCGTCGAGATACGAGTAAGCAAAAGGTTCGAGTGCGGGGCCGATGACTTTGTCAATCAGCTTCTGGAACGACGCTCCGGCATACGGAAGACCGTACGGCATTCTCGTAAATTGGAATAGCCCTTTGCCTGGCACGGTGAAGGCCGTAGTATCTTTGGACTCCGAGCTAAGTGGTATCTGGTGATACGCACTGCTTAAATCCAACGTGGAGACGTATTGCGCTTTCTGCAGTTTGCGCAAGATACTTTCCATGAATGGCAAAGGGTACGTGTCTGGCCTTGACGTTGCGTTCACTTTTCTGAACTCCACACAGAAACGAAACTTTCCGTTGGACTTGCGTGTCATTACCACTGGGCTTGACCAGCCGCTTGTCGAGGGTTCTATTATTCCCGCGACTAGCATTTCCTCCATCTGTTTCTGCTTATCTTCCTCGAGTTTCTGAGATACAGGGTAATACTTCTGTTTAATGGATCTTGTAGATCCTACGTCTATTGCATGCTCGACCCAAAAAGTACACCCTAGTGGTGCCAGGCTATTTCTGATCAGCTGCGGTACTAAAGCTTCTGCTTCTTTGTGCTGTTCCTCTGTTGGGTCCGCCAACCCTATAGCTGATACGGACACGGTGTTGTTTATGGTTATGGAGGCTACTTCTAATTTTACACTTGCATCGTCATCCTTGAGATGCAGCGTGTTGTCTGTGGGGTCTAAGAGGGCGCTAAACTTCTTAATGAAGTTTACCCCTAAGTAGCACTCCATGTCCAGGTCTGGCATTATGGCAACGCGCACGTCTTTGCACATGCCGGCCACGACCATGAGCAAATATACATAGCCAATTACTGCTATGCTCTGCCTGTTTGCCACCCGTGCCGTTAGGCCGCTGGCTGGGATTAATTCTTTTCCACAGGTCATAGCGAGCTGTAAGCCGATGGAATACGTCCCAGTCCAGGAAGCTTCTCTATCGACGAGTGCCCGTAGCCTGTAGTCGACTACTCCTACTTGAAGCCACCATCGCGAGCCGGCTTCCTGGTTGACTTCGTTCGGTTGAGTCCCGGGCACTTCTTCGCTCTCCCCTTCAGAAGATTGGCCCGAGTTTCCCTCGGTCTCTAATGTGAGAACTGGGGGCGGGCATGTGGTCGTGTTTACCTGCCACCCTGGCCGTTTCCCTGCTGGTTTCCGGCAGCATTTGGGTTGGGAGTGCCCCCCTTTTGCTCATATCCGGGTCTCTGGCATTTGTGGAGGTCCGTTATTTCTTGGACTTTGCGGTCTAGCCTGGTGGGTCGAGCTATTACCCGCACTAGGCTGGTTGATAGCTTGCGCGCCATCCCGCTGCCTGTTGTCCCAGTTACCCTTCTTCTTGGATTTTCTGGGCGGCTGCGGGTTTTTGCCCACTATTCTCGTCGGGTCTTTCTTCATCAAGACCGATAAGCATTCGGCCATGACCCGACGCAACATAGCCTCGAGGCTCTCTTGAGGCTCGTGCTGTTGGTGCCCCATCGCCGCCACACCTGGATTCTGCTTTTTCCGCTGGTCCGTGGGCGGCTCTGTCGGCACGTAGGCAAATTCTGGCAAGTATGTGCGCTCACGCGGTAGTGGCGAGTGATACACCTTATCTGCCGTGAGCACTAATTCGGCTTCCCGGGTCAGGTCCAGGAGTCCTCGGTGATTCGTAACCTGGTTAGGCATTACCATCTTTTGTAGTTATGGCCGCTTGTTCCGGTGCAACATGTCTATCTCTTGAGCTATGCTAGGCACTGAAACTAACTTGAGGATCGTGGCCTGGAGATTTACTACGTAATAAGGTTTAGGAGATCTGACAATGACGAAAGTACCTTGTGGTATGTCAGATTAGCTAGAGTTCTGCATTCCTCTACTCTCGTGAGGAATAACTCGACGCTCTGCTCCTTTGAGTACCCTGAGAACTTGATGTGCCATTTTCGAACTATTTGCCCACATCACGGTTCGTCTGCTGAGGCAAATTCGTATGCATCTCAGACGGGTTCTGGGTCGCGCCATTCCTTGTTTGGCGCTAGGAAGAATTTCTGGCATTATTTCTCCCAGTCTCTATTGGGGGGACTGAAGACTCGGGCTGCTGCTGTTGAATTCTGCATACGCGAACGTGTCTTGGAAGTTCACGTGCGGTGATCCTTGTCTACGGCCCGTGCTTGGGGTGGAACTCTCTCCAAGTGCGTACTTGAGGTTGGATGTCGAGCTCCTTGCAGTGTTCGCACACTCTCCTTAAGCTCTTCTACCTCCTCGACGAGTATTTTGACCACTGCCAGCAGCTGCTCCGATAGTATGCTGTCTCCCCACCGCTATCCCAGCGGTTCGCGACTCACGCCGTCGCGGCCACTCCAGGTTTTGTGGATGCGGCGGGTTGCGAGATTGTTGCCAGAACCCGTACTGCCCATTTCGTGCCAACAATGACTCTTCTTCCTGGTTGCGCTGGTACTGTCGTTGCCTGCGCTGCTCTTCTAACAACGCTTGCTGCCGCTGCTGCTGCCGCCGTTGCTGCTCCTGCTGCCGCCGTTGCCGAGACTCCGAGAGTTTCTGCCTCACAATCGGGTCATCAAGGAGCGTGGTGAATAGGTGCAGCAGGTACGGGTCAGTATTTGGATCCACAATAGTCGACCCAGACTTGTTCATCAACGTTAAGTCGATGAACACCCTTCGGGACTGCTCGCGTTTGGCAAACGCTTGCTGCTCCGACAGCTCCGGCTCTGGCACGAAATCGGCGGCACTATAATCGCCCATAAGCCACTTGATCATTGTCAGCATATTCACTGACTACAGATCTGACTGCTCTAAACCAAGGGCTTGCATGGCCTCATTGATCTCCTCTTCGGGCTGTGTATACGCCCAATTGAGTATCGCAGATTCCGGAAAGTGAGATGAGTGGGACATGGTGTCAATTGGCTGTGCGCTTCCCCACGAACTTATTTTACTAGCGCGAGTAATACCCGGGTTGATGGCAGAGAGAGTTTGCCTTTTCAACCCGTGAGCTAGCTTTTTCAACGCGAACCCGGGTTATTTTCTAAGAAATACGGCGGTTGCTCCTTAACCTCGATAACGCACGAGAGTTTCCTGTATGCGGCTCTAAAAAAAATAAAAGCTATTTCTGTAATTAATTAGTATTTGTAATTAATTACGCTCAAATACTCGCACATGTAATTTTAAAATAAATATATGTGAAAAAAAAAAAATATATATATATATATATGTGTGTCAAAACAGACAATATCACAAAAAAACACAAAAATAAATATAATTTTCACCGAAAAAAGAAATAAAAAACAATTTTAAAGTTCGAGGGGATTTTTGCGCTCGAGTTTTTACTCGGGCGCACAGTCAACTTTTTGCTCCAAGAGTGCTTGCCGACTTTCTCTCGATTTCCCACGAACTGCACGAGAAAGACAAAAAAAAATTTTATTTTCCATCCAAAAAAAAAAATTCGTACAGGAAAGACGAGAGAAAAAAGGAAGAAAAAAAAACTATCGAATCAAGAAAAAATTAATTAAAAACAATTAATTACCGCTAAAAAAATTAATTGTCGTTAAGAAAAAATTTAATTGTTATAAAAAATTGTAATTGTTAAAAACAATTAATTAACGAACAAAAATTTCCGCAATCGAGGTCTCTCCTCGTCGGCACTCTAGGTCGAGGTTTTTTGGCAATCGCTCGCCTAACCTTTCGAGCGCACTCTCGCAACAGCACGGCTGTGTCACGCACACGCACACACGCGCCTACGAGCTGCGGCACGAAGAGCCTTTCTTTGCAGCTTACGCTCAGCTACGCTGCTGAGCTTCTTCGCGCCAAGCTTCGCCGCGAATCACGTACGCGCCGCGGGTCCTTCTCCACCCTCAAAACGTTGTGGCACCAGTTGCAACGGGATGGCTGATGGGGGGAGCGAACCTCGCTTTCCAACTTATTGGATCGCGGAGTGAAAAGTGCGCGCCAAAAGAGTAAAGCGCGCGGCCGCTAGACTCAGATATGAAAACGACCGGCAGAGTCGTTTTCCCGCGGAGGCGGTGGTATCCGGCAGAAGGACGGATTGTATAAAGAACAACGCGACGAATAACTAGATATCACAGTATATTCAAAAACAGAGCTAAATACATGCACGCCGCAAATGCAGTTAAAACAAATCAGTTAGTTCGGGCGCGACGGTTACAATTCAAACGCGCGAACGTTGCGGCGCGCGGCGAAGCTACTGCTCTCACGCGCGGTATTAAGTACGGCGGGCTGAAACGCACCCGCACGTACACGGCACAGAAAGCTTGCACGGGGTAATTTCCATGCAAGCTTTACAATAATCACGCGACAAGAGAGTAGAAAACTTACGTTGTGAAGGAGCAGCCGGTGTACTCGGCTCTCTCGGTCTCTATCGCTCTCACGGTAGTTGCGCTCTCTCTTTCACTCTCTCTCCCTCTCTCTCGCGCACTCGCTGAATAGAGTAGGCTCACTCACATGCACACTAGTCGGCACCTCTACTCCTATCGCCCACGGTGTATATAAAAAGAGGATGACGCGGAAGCGATAAAAGTTGAGGGTGATCACACGATGTGTACCGCACGGTAGCTTACACGAAGATGGCTGCCGTGACTCGCATAAAGCCGTAGCAGCTTCGCGGGTACGCGACGGGAATATTACGCGTCGCGAGACCATTTTAATCCGGTCGGGATGCACGCGTAGTGATGTAAAGGGACCGCGTCACAAATTTTAGGACGGTCCATGGACGGCCACAAGACCAACTACAAATTTTGTGACGCCGTCATACTTTTTAAAATTTGCCGTAATTATTTTTTTATCACAAACGTGACGGGGTCACAAGACGAAAAATAAAAAATCCGCCTTTTTACATCTATATAGGAAAAGCGGGTATTATTAAAGACCGAGTTTTTTTACTATTCTAAAATACAGCTTTCCAAGAACGTGTGATTCTTATAATAATTTCGCACATTAAATAAATTGTACTGCTTACAAGTGTATGTAGATAAAGTGTAACAATTTTTGTTTCATTTGATAGTAAAATTATTAAACGCACTGTTATTCTCAAAATTGTAAAAGATTTATGTAAGTAAAAATATATAAGGCATATTAATTTATCTTTTCATTGTTATATTATTTGTATAAATTTTCAATTTGATTTTTATACATTATTTACTATTATATATTTAAGTTTATTAATATATAACTAACTTTTTATCACAAATGTGACGGGGTCACAAGACCAAAAATAAAAAGACGGTCTTTTTACATCTATATAGATGTAGGGGGTATTATTTAGACCAATTTGTTTGTGATGGGCTTACGACCAAACCTTTTTAAAAAGGACGGGCTTTTTACATCAAAAAATTTTGAAATCCATTTTGGACGGTTCAAATTGTCATGGGACGGTCCAAAAGACGGTCGCATGACCGGTTGAAAAAAAAAACCGTCTTTTTACATCTCTATGCTCGCGCCCCCAGTGAGCACGCTTGCTCGGCGCGGGTAAATCGAATCCTGAATTACCTAACTCGCGCACGCGTATATATAGGGGATATAGGGGATTTCCGAATTCGATTAGGAATCTGAACTCAGATTTTGAGGATTCAAAATGACGGATTTAAGATGGCGGCCATATATTCAAATATTACTGGAATTGCTAAAAATTGTATATAGGGAATTTCTGGATTCGTTGATTACGAATTTGAACTCATACTTTGCCAAATTAAAATAGCGGCCAAATATTGAAATATTACTGAATTTTGCAATTGTATATGGGGACTTCTGGATTCCCATAATGACCAATCTGAATTCAGATTATGAAAATTCAAAATGGCGAATCGAAGATGGCTGCCAAATATTGAAATATTACTGGATTTGGCTGAAAATCGCATGTAGGATTTTACTGAATACGCTGATTACGAATCTGAACTCAGATTTAGAAAATTCAAACTGACGGACCCAAGATGGCTATCAAAAATTGAAATTTTACTCGATTTTGCTAAAAATTGTATATAGGGGGTTTCCGAATTCGCTGATTAGAAATCGGAACTCAAATTTTGTAAGTATAAAATGGCGGCCAAACATTGAAATATAATACTGGATTTTGCTGAAAATTGTATATAGGGGGTATCTGGATTCGCTGATTACGAATCTGAACTCATATTTTGCCAAATCAAAATGGCGGTCAAATATTGAAATATTACTGAATTTTGCAATTGTATATGGGGAATTTCTGGATTCGCATGATGACGAATCTGAATTCAGTTTGTGAAAATTCAAAATGGCGGACCCAAGATGGCAGCCAAAAATTGATAGTTTACCGGATTTTCTTAAAAATTGTACGTAGTGAGTTTCCGGATTCGCTGGTTAGGAATCTGAACATATATTTTGATAATTCAAAATGGCGGATCGATGATAGCTGCGAATATGGAAACTTTACTCGATTTTTCTAAAAATTGTATATAAGGGTTTCCAAATTCGCTGATTAGGAATCTGAACTCAGACTTTGAGAATTAAAAATGACGGATCGATGATGGCGGTCAAATATTGAAATATTACTGGATCTTATATTTAAGAGACTAGAGTGATTGTTGGTTGTTTTTAGTGAAACAACACTCGAGTGGTGCAACAATCTAAATTTTATTCACAATATGTTGTATGTCGACGTTTCGGCTTCCTAAAGAAGTCCTTATCGAGACAATTTATAATATCGCGCGCACATTTACATTCTGTTAAAAGAAAACTGTTATTAGACTATTTCTATTTCTTTTTCTTAAATTTCACAAAGAAATAAGTCAAAGGCTTAACTATAATACTTAATGTACAGTCATCGATACATTAAGTATGATAGTTAAGCCTTTGACTTATTTCTTTGTGAAATTTAAGAAAAAGAAATAGAAATGTACTAATAACAGTTTTCTTTTAACAGAATGTAAATGTGCGATATTATAAATTGTCTTGATAAGGACTTCTTTAGGAAGTCGAAACGTCGACATACAACATATTGTGAATAAAATTTAGATTGTTGCACCAGTCGAGTCTTGTTTCACTATTACTGGATCTTGCTGATAAATGTATGTAGGGAATTTCTGGATTCGATGATTACGAATCTGAACTCAGGTTTTGAAAATTCAAAATAGTGGACCCAAGATGGCGGCCAAAAATTGAAATTTAGACTGATTGAATTTTTTTTTTTTTTTTTTTTTTTTTTTTTTGAGCTTAGAAATCTCACAAAGGAGATTTATTTGCATACATTGGCTTTTGTAGAGTAGATATGAATTCACAATAGTTTAATACAGTGGTTACAGGAATTGTATAAGAAGAGTACAAATCTTTGCATTATATAGTTTTGCTACATTTTTTAAAGAATTCCAAGATATATTTACATAATGTGATATTTGGTGATATTTGGTTTCGCAACAAGACATTCTATATTTAAGGGTAGTTCGGCCTTATGGAGACACAATTTTTTCATAAGTTTTTTTCTCTGTTCATCGTATATTTCACACTGCCAAATGAAATGATTAAGGTCTTGCTCCGCTTTGTTACATTCGCAAATAGGGCTCGGTTTAATACCTATTTTCCTCAAAGAGTCCGCCAAATTGTAATGGTCAGAACGGCATCTGTTGATGAATACAATGATGTCTCTTGCAAGCTTATGGTTTGTAAACCAAGGTGAAGAGTCATCATTGTGGTATAATTGAAAATATTTATTACCTTTGAACATACTTTGATCAACAATGATGCGATTGTTTTCCATTTTCGCGATTTCCTTATATTTGTGACAGAAATCCGGAAAAGGAATGGCAAGGTTAATTGGTACTGGGTTTTTTGCTGCGCCTTTGGCTAATAGATCAACTGATTCATGCCGTTTATTCTAGTATAAGAAGGAATCCATATCAATTCAATTTTCATGTGTGGGTTTGTTTATAAGGCTTTATTATATTTTTCTTTGATTTGCAATGTATATTTACTTAATTTAATACTTATTTTGTTATTTTTCAAACTTTGTAATACGCTTAATGAGTCAGTGAAAATCATATAATCTGGACGGTCGCAGGCAATATTGATTGCTTCCATAATTGCTAAAAATTTCGCTGTAAATACCGAGGCGATATTTGCTATCGTTTTTTGTAGTGTAATATTTAGAGCAGGACAAAATGTGGCTGAACCTGCATTCACTGTAGTCTTACAGCCGTCTATGTAAATATCAATATAGTTATGTTCTGCCAGGAATCTCTCGAGAAATTCATTAGGGTTTCGAGCTTTACTCAATTTATGGCTTAAGGAAGTGTTAAAGTTTATCGAGGTGCAGATTGTTTCATACTGAAAACTGTAAATGCTGAAGTTATCTTTGGGTATAAATTGTACGTTCATTACTTCGTTAATACATTCTATTATCAGTCTAGGAGTACTTTTACTTTTTTTACTATTTTTATTTCTTTTGTTTATTGACTTATGTAAGTGGTGAATGAAAGAAAAGAGAGAAGAGTTTTTAAACGATAATGATTTTTAAAGAAATTGTTGGCATAAAAATTTAGTTCTGATTTGGAAAAGGTAAACTTTAGTTTCGGCTATTACAACATTGTTTGGTGTACTTATTCTATAGCCCATGGCTGTTTTCAAAGCCTTAAGTTGGATTTTTTCTAATTTCTCTATATTTTGTTTTTGTTTCGGGTAATAAATAAAGCAGCCGTATTCCATCACCGATCTTACATAACTTTTGTATAAATTGAGTAAAGTTGAAGGTGGTGAACCCCACCAGGTGCCGCACAAGAATTTGATAATATTAATCGACCTGGCACATTTCGCTTGGACATAATTGATGTGACTGGTAAAGGAGAGCTTGTAGTCTAAAATAACGCCTAGAAATTTAACATATTCACTGGATTTTATAATATGCTCACCAATTTTAATTTCGGTTTCACCTGGTTTAACACCATTTCTATTAAAATGAACAAATACGGTTTTTTGTGGAACAAGTTCTAAACCTAGGTTTAATAAATTTTTTCGTATGATTTCAATAGATTTTTCCAAGATTTTTTTACCTCTATTAATTGGACTAAATTTTGTATATAAAGCTATGTCGTCGGCAAATTGGGATATTTTAACACTAACTGGTAAATTTTTGGCGATATCTTTTACAAATATAAGGTATAGAAGGGGGCTTAAAATCCCTCCTTGTGAAACTCCTTTACCGATTTTTCTATAGCTTTCTCCAAAATATCAGTATATATAGTTCTATCGTAAGTAAGAAAATGTATAAATTGCACGACATAGATTGGGCAGTGAATTTCTGCCAACTTTGAGAGTAAGATGTCAACATTCACATTATCGAACGCACCACAGACATCTAAAAATGCGGCGAGTAAAGCTCTACGAGACTCCAGCGTTTCGTCTGCTTGTAAGACCACGTTAGCAAGATTGTCTATACAGGATTTACCCTTTCTGAAGCCTGACTGACTAGAGGGGAAAATGTTTTGAGTTTCGCACCACCATTGAAGGCGATTTTTAACCAATGCTTCGAAAATTTTACACAGACATGATGTTAGTGCGATGGGCCTGACATTTTTACCATTCGGCTTGCTTATGAAATGGATGTACGATTTTTTCCATTCCTCGGGATAATTATCGGTTTTAAACACTTCATTGTAGACGTCTAAGAGCAGCAGTTTGTATTTGATTGGAAGATTAATAATAATTTCGTAATCTATACCATCCAAGCCGGGGGATGATGTAGTATTTACAGCGCTAAGAACTAAATTAAGTTCAACAAAGTCGAAAGGTTTCGTAAGAAATTCATTTTCTTGACATTTTGGAATTTGATTTGGATTATTTAGTACCTACGGTGGGCTGATTTTGTCTAAAGCTACGTTAATAGAGTTTTCTAGTTGTAAATTGCTCGTGTGGTGAGATTTATTTGTTTTTATCCATTTGTTTTTGAAAACTTTGCATTTATCCCATACGTATTTAGGATTTACATTTAAATCAATAGAGCTAGTAAATTTTTTAAAATCCTCAATTTTTTTCTTTTTGAAAGTTTTGGAAACTAGTTTAGCCGATTCTTTATAAGCTAGGAGATCCTCGAGGTTTAGACTATCTCTCCATTTCATAAGCGCCGCGTTTCTTATTCTTTTAACTTCATTGCATTCCTTATCCCACCATGATACTGGGTTTTTATATTTTTTTGAAGGCATTACTTTTTTGATAGGAGTGTTTGATGTTATTGTGCTTTTTATTACATTGGCGATAAATTCATATTTTTCGTGCGGAGAAAGATTTTCATAATTTATAGTGAGGAAACTTTCATATTGATTATTTAATTCATTTTGTACCCCTTGCCAATTTGTTTTTAAACTTTTAATTTTGAACGTTTTTTTAATGTATATGTCTTTATCAATTTGGATATTAAATAAGATCGGGTGATGATCAGAACCCCATGTTTCTTCCAAAACTAATACATCTATTTTATGAGCGAGATTAACAGAAGACAATAAAAGATCTATGTTAGAATGAATATTTCTTACAAAATCAGAACGAGTTATTGAGTCTAAATTGTGTATAAAAAGGTTGTGATCATCAATACTATTAGAAAATCTATCTCCATTTATGTCTGTATATTTACAATTCCATATGAGGTTGTGCGAATTAAAGTCACCGACAAGTATACTATGTTTACTTATATTTACATTGTCTGCTATAGTGTTCCATTGGTCTTGTGTAAGAGTTATTCCAGGAGTTCTATAGCAAACAAATATGTCTATAGAGGGATTTGTATTTGTGATTCTAATACCGCATATTTCAACTAGCTGACTCGGAGATTTTACATTTTGAATTTCGTAGAATGCTATGTCTTTGCGGAGTAAAATGAGGATGCCTCCTCCCGAAGAATAAGTTCTATTTTTTTTATATTGCACAAAATCACTTGAGAAAATATGATCTCTATTTTTATCATTATCTTTAAGCCACGATTCTACGCATATAAAAATATCCAGATCTTTTACTATATCAGGCAATTCATTTTTACGTTTATTAATACTAAGTGCGTTCCAAAAACAAACTTTTAGGGTGTTGTTCAAATCTTTTTGTTTTGTATTTGACATTTTCATTTTGAATAAATTTATTTATTTTCATTATCACTTGAAGAGTCATTTTCGTAACTAAGTTTTTTTATTATTCTATAGATGCGGCTTTTTAGGCTAGGGACAATAATAAGTTCTCTAATATTTCTAAGCATTTCTGTTAACGAGGTCAAATTAGGTGTGAAAGTTGATGCAGTTTCTGGGATGTTTGAATTATCATAGGTTGCAACTAAGAAGTCAACAATTTCGTTGAAATTGAGAGGATATTTATCAAAGTTTTGTGCAATATCATTTTTAGCCGGTTCTAATTCGCATGCAACATCTTCAAATGTTGGCGTTACCTTTAAAAGAGTTTTTGGTTTTTTTGGAGTATTTACGATCTTATTTGCCTTGTCGTCGATGATGATGGAATTACGGCTGGAATCTGATGAAGTTGAAACGGGAGGTGGACGCTTAGTTCGCAAAGGTGTCGTGTCTGTTCTTGGTAATTTGAAATGTTCGGATTCTATAGTTTTGGCAGCGGTGTCTTGGGATTTTTCCGCTAAGGAGTCCTCTGGTGAACCGTTTATGATTGTAGTTACGTGTTGCTCATTTGTTAAATTTTCAATTTCTTCAGATTGTTCTGAAATATCTTGAAATTGGTTTACGTTTTGACAGAATTTGGCTACATGACCCTCTTCTTTACATATGTAGCACGAAACTTTTTTTTCAGAGAGATATATCCACCAAGTGGTATTATCGTAATTAACTTTTATCGAAGGAATCAGCTTGACAATATCTTCTGGATTAATATACAGTTGTCGTCTAAAACTAAGGATGTGTGAGAAGCCTGGTTCATTTTTACCTGCACGAATGTTGGTTATCTGTGACATAGCTCTGATATTTAAATTTTGTATTTCTTCCAATAAGAGTTCATTGGGAATATAATAGGATGCACGTTAGAGATTAAAATGCGTTGAGATTTATTCATTAATGGACGGATTTCCAATTCGTAGGTACTGATGTTAACTTTTTTTCCAACCAGTAACTTAGCTGTTTCAATTGAATCCATGTAGAAACACACTCTACGTTGAGAGATTTTGGATACATATCTTATATTTAAGGAGCTGGTTATTTTTGCCACTGCGGTTATGTACTCGTGCACTGGGATGTCTTCTATAGAGTCAATTACAATGGCCTGATCCCTGGTTGGATGTTGGACTGACTGCGTTACTTGAGAGTATGTTGCTTTGGGTGAGCTGCTACTTTGGGTGGTTGGCGTTTTCGTTGCCATTTTGTGAGGTTTTAGCAAGAGTCCCTGCGGGCAGGAGCTCTTGCACCTCACGATAACTTTTCCTGTGTTTTAAAGTTAGATGTTAAGAGAATGATGAGAAATCGGTTATCATTCTGACACAGATTACACACTTATAACTTAAGGCTTCTACCGTTCGCACTAACGTGCACGCGAGTTTGTAAACACGTCTGTACTCTCTGACAGTTCACGCACCAATCCAGACTGATTGAATTTAAACTAGATTTAAAAAACAAAATTCAGTTTATATATATTTTAGAAAACGATTTCCAGTTTTATTAGCTTTTGATATAATATTTTTTTTTAAATTCACACTAAAAATAGGGGTTGGCGAGGATGCGAGCAGGGGCGAAACCCCCTAATATATATATATATATGCATGTGTGTGTGTGTGTGTGTGTGAGTGTGTGTACGCGTGCGTGCGTGCGTGCATGCGTACGTGCGTGCGTGTGTGTATCATATACCATATCCCTCTTGTCACATGTATGTGTGAATACACACCCATAAGGCGGAAGTCGGAAGAAACCGGAAGTCTGATGAAACATGAAGAAAATGTGAAATCGGAAACCGAACATAAAATTTTTCATTGCTTGATAACTCTAATATGAGAGCATCTTTTTGCATGAAACTTCTTTTTATACATAGTATACCAAAAATAGATCTTGTTTATACTTAATTGGAATAATATAAATGCGATTTAAAAACGCAGTGAATATTTCAAAACCTTGAGCACCCATTAAAATGTAAGAATCGCGCGGTCGACCCTCTGGCTTAGTCTATACTTGCCTTCGGAGCGCTCCCGCACTTCTTGATAAACCTCTACAATAAAATCGTCAAATTACTCTTTTATAAACTAGAAAAATGTTCTTTTCAAGTTTAAATTTTCAATTTTTCGTCGTTTGAGTTTAGATTTGCAATGCGCTACAGCGGTACAGCCTGCTTTCCCTTATACCACCTCGCACCTTGATTCTGATCGCGGCGCTCGAAGCGAACGGTCGAGACGCGCGCGATACGTCTTGCCTCGGGATCCGCGAGGTGAATCACGGAATCACCGTCTCAAATATCTTCTCTTAATTTTTAATTCACTTTCACATTCAAATTTCAAAGTCGTTTAAACTACATCATCTACTTCATTTCGCATTTTCGTTTTCATATTCTCTTCAAATCTAGTGTTGATGGTTTTGGTTTTATTATCGGGCGGCCTAAGTTTATTTTATTCTGAACGAGGCTCTCTTCATCCAGACAACAGGAACAACCAACACCTCCATTCTTCACAATCATCTTCTTTTGGGTGAAATCATATCAATTTTAATTTCTCTTTTTAATTCACCATCTTAAACATATACTCTTCTAAAAGAGATTAGATGGGTTACATTGGACTAAGGGGGAAGTCACGGGGTAATTTTTAGCCAATGGTCCTAGCAGATACCTTTTATTCACGGTATCTAGGGGTTTCGGCGGTCCGTCACTGTGGCCCCTAAGTCTCGGTTCATGTTTTACCTCGGCATTTTTCTCTCTATCAAGAATCATCCGAAAGATTTTCAACTCATCGTTCTCGACCGTCAAGGTCATTCATATTTTCACTCTCATATTCTCAGAAAGTGAGACTTTTGTTTTCATCAACTTCCTTCTCGTTCATTGTTGACATCGGTTTCTAGAAATAGGATGCTCGTAACTTAGTCGCTTTATTTTTGAATTACATCAGTGTATTCTCTATTTCGTGATCCCGCTCAGAGAGGGAGCTTAAGTATATCATTCTAACGCAGGTATATTCACCTATACTATATAGCAAGTTTTAAGTTCAAGTCGTGTGTTCGGCAAAAATCACTAATCTCTATACCAAAGTTATTAGTTTTAGTTTCATTTTAATTTAAGTTGATTTCAAGTCTCCGTTGCTAAGGGCTAAGGTCCGTAGTCCTTAGAAAACTTCAAATTTCAAACTGAAAACTATATAAGTTCAGAAATGCTTTGAATGCAATATCTCCATTTCAGTCACCTAACGTTATAACACCACAGTCATCAAACGTGATAACCAAGTAACAAGTGGTAAACGCTACAGACTTGCCTTTAGCCTCCCGTGTTGGCCGCTAGTCGGCGCATCCATAAGCGCTCCCCTTGATACTTTGGAACGGCAGAGAAGATATAAAGTCGTGAGACTCAACCGATCGAATGATTATTTTTAAAGAGTCATAATTACAAGGCATGCCTTGTTTTTGATGTCACTTTATATGAAATTTAAATTTATTCTAAATAATTATATTCTTTATATATGGGGCGTTTCATGTCAACTCTCCCAGGCCGCGTCACGCGAGCGTAAACCTTACGTTTTAAGCGCGCATTTACAGTAACAAAATTTATCTATAAAAAAAAACCTTACACACGTTTTTGACGTATTTTTTCGTCAGCTTTTCGGTAATGACCTTTATTTTTGATAATTTTTACATTTTAACCTAAAAAAAAAAAAAAAAAAACATATCTTAAAAAGTACTCCTTTAATATCTTTTTTGATGGTCTAGATCGAAAGCTGAGGTTTTTTTACATATAAATAGCTTCTCTCCCAAGTGGCCTTTTTTGATATTTTCGAGAGACCGTAAAGACGTAACGCACCGTCAATGCTGCGCGCGGACGTGAGGTTATGCGGCCGGGTGGTTATTACCTCAAACCGCTAGGTGGCTGCAAAATGGATAACCCACCAAAACATTTGTTTATCTGAGTTTATAATAAGCACCCAAATTTCATCGAATTCCCGTGAATTTTTAACAATTACTTTATACTACAGATTTTGATTAAAAACAATGAATTCCCTTTTGAAATATCGAGATGTGTAAATCCATTGAATAAAACAAACCACCCCAAAAATGTTCAGTTGGTAGACTTTTCTTAATATTTAAGAGAAAAATATCCCACTGTACCTATTGGTGAAAAAATCTGTATAAAATGTAAGATAGAAATCTCTAATCTCGAAACTCAAGAAAAAAATGGATCAAACTGTAATGATCATTATCATAAAGCAGGCATTGCAGTTCTTGATCAAATAAAAGAATAGTTCTTAAAATCAGAAACTAAGCAAGAAAGAATTCTCTTGCTCACTCTGACTCCAAAATTTTGGAGTGTAGGGATCTCATGAGAGAATTCCGTTGCTCTGGGAGGCTAGAGAAGCCAAAAATTTAGTTGCTGAACATAGTATTCTAAAATCGCCAGATAAAAAGAAAGGAAAGGTATTTTCTGTTGAAACTGAAAATTTAATAAAACACTTTTATGAAGGTGATGATGTAAGTCGACTAATGCCGGGCATGAAAGATTTTATTATTATTATTATTATTACTTATTACCAGAATAATTGTCGTTACATCAAATATACAGATATATATCTGACCAACTGACATCCTACAGAGACGCATAATAGTGTCTGTGTGTAGGTCTGGTCAAATAGCGTTACTTACTTATTAACTTATATATATATAAAAAAGAAAAAATTCCTAGATACTATAATTTTGAAATTCAATGTAGTGTGTTGACAATATAAGTTTAGTTTTGGTATGGCGCATTAACTAACAATTAATAAAACTGTTCCTTATAAAACGTGATAAAATATTTATATATACTTAATACCATATATATATATATATATATATATATATATATATATATATATATATATATATATATATATATATATATATAATTATCACTTAACCCCTTTATGGAGCCCATCCCTGTATATTAGTACCTACGCCCAGTTCCCGTATACAAGTGACTAAAGAAATAATCCCTCTCTGGGTATAGAAACTCTAGATCGGGTTCCATAAACGCCGTATAAGAATATTTTATGGGACCCGGGCTCCATAAAAGAAAACGGGCTCCATAAATATGCTCATGTGTATAAAAGGGCTCCACAAATCTGATAAAAGAAATGTATATATATATATATATTTCGGAAACCGGTACTTTTGAGGATCTATAGTTTTTTTCTCCAGAGTTCGTATATGCTTGACTAAAGAAATAACTCCCTCTCTGCGTTGAAGCTATTAATATAAATCCTCAAAAGTACCGTTTCATACCGAAGGAATTTTTAGGATGCCCTCAAAAGTCCAAAAAATCCTCAAAGTATCGAATCCGTGCTGAGATAGATCCTCAAAAGCTGCATTTGATATATATATATATATATATATATATATATATATATATATATATATATATATATATATATATATATATATATATATGTGTGTGTGTGTGTGTGTGTGTGTGTGTGTGTGTGTGTGTGTGTGTGTGTGTGTGTGTGTGTGTGTGTGTGTGTGTGTGTGTGTGTGTTTTATTTATGTCGTTTCGCGGTTTTGACAAGTTTTTCGAGATATTATATACCAGTTTTGAAGAGCCTCTTCAAACTGGAAAAGGTACATATGACCGGTTTTCGAAAGTTTTCGGCCATTTTCTAGAGTCTATAATCCCCGGGGCCATTATTTCTTTAGTCAAGGACCTATAGCAACTCTGAAGAAAAGAACTATACCTATCCAAAACGGGTTTACCCACACACACACACACACACACACACACACACACACACACACACACATATATGTTTTATGTTAGTTTCCAGGACATTCCAGATGTTTAACGTTGGTTTCGGGGACATTTGTTAGTTTTGGGGACAGTCCCTGAATCTACATATGTTTAACGTCAGTTTTGAGGACATCGGCCCCCATAAGAGACATTATTTCTTTAGTCACGTATAGGTATACAGTAACATGGGGTCCTGGGAACTAACGTTATACAAGTTTATATATATATATGTGGGTCGTTCTTGTACTTTTCGGTCATAACCGGTCGCAGGGGGTCAACGGTTTTCCTCCCTGATTTTCCTGTGAAAGTACATATAAAAAGTGAGAAAGCCCCAATATTAGCTCCCCATATCCAATATTGAGACAGGTACACCGTGCTGAATTTCGAAAAATTGTCAAAAAATGGCTATTTTCGAAAAATTCGATTGATTTGATTAAATGCAAGCAAACATACAGCTTTTTCAAATGGTCGATTTTCGAAAATCGCAATGTTGGCACCCCTGTAACTTTTTTCTATCAAAATCGATTGGGCTCGTATTCAGCGGAAAAAAAAGTTTTAACCTTCTAGAAAACGACTCAATTGATTTCGTTCGGTTTTTTGGATATTTGCAAAAGTTACGAATTTTTCAAAATAGGTGTTTTTCGTATACGTATCCATTAAGGGCGTATTACACCTAGGGGCTTCTGAGGCCAAAATCAGCTGAATCGATGGCTTTTCATGGGTCTAAATTACTTGAAATTCATGTATTTATTGCCGGAAGAGTTGAAAATATTAAAAATATTTTATTAAATAATTTTAAAATGCTAAAAACGACAAAGAAAATTCCAAAAACTCTTAAAATTAAGCAATTAAAAGTGGTTTTTAAGTATTTTTAAAAATACTTAATCAAATAATTTTAATATTTCCAACTCTTTGGGCCATCACTGCATAAATTTTAAGTAATTTAGGACTTGTCCCATAAAAATTCATTGAATACTTTTTTTTAATTTCTCAGAAACCACTATGTGTAAGACCCCCTTTAAGGAGGTTCGATACCGAAATGAAAAAGGTTACGTCATTCGAAAAACTAAATATTGTTGTTCTTCGATTGATTTTCTATTAGTGTGTGAAATTTCAGATCGTTTGTCAACTCGGTTATGAAATTATTCAACTTCAAAGTTCAACTCTTATACACGGACTCTTATGGAAGTACCTTGGTAAAACAAAAAACACTTAGGACGCGAGTCTTTAAAAAAGGTTAGAGCGAATCAAAAAACTACAGGCAATATAGCAAATATACAGGAAAATGTTTAAACGCAATCTGATCGCGAGTGACAACGCCGATTCCGAGTACTGCGGCAAAACGTAAACATACGATTGAGTTCTTTGGCTGCGGGAGGTGGTGCGCGGTGAGCCCCACGCCCCGCGAGCGGTGAACTATCGAACCACCTTAAGGTGGTTCCCTGGGTAAGGGAGAGACAGACAGGTTTGAGCGAGAGAGATAGAGAGTGCACGCTGGCGCGCTGAGCGTACATAACCCTCGAAACATATCAAGTTCTGCGAAAGCGATATATTTAAGATATTTAAGAAGCTCCATTTTAATAGTGAAACGATGAATCAACTTTATTCTTGCGCGAAAACATTCCTTATTATATATTCTATGAGTACATGAAATTCCAAGGCTGACTTGAATCTCGTTGCTTAGATATTGTTGTAAACAGATACAACACGCGACAGTTTCGATATATATAGATATATCTCCCATGTAATCCGTGTAACTTTACACAGCAATTACTCAGAAGCTAAAAGATAAAATGCTCTGAAAACTTGGATATGACATTCGTTATGTCTTTATTGACCTACGTGTGTAATTTCAAGTATGTGTTGAATCAACTCTGATCTCCAGGGAACCACCTTAATACGTAAAATACAATACACAAATCATCAGTTTCTTGTTTGAGCATCCGCAGCAAAATTTATATTTCAACACATATTTTTACTATCCCACTTTTTAAAACATTGTTTCTATATCTATAAAAGCTCGTCTGTAATGGTCCTGTCTCTTTTTCCATGAAAGATTCTTGTATCCACGATCGTATATCCATAGATTATGTTTTCTATAGATTCATTTTGTTTATTTGAAACAACACTTTAAGCAATGAATATAGTTCGATCCATCAGCCTTTTACACATCTTTGAGGAACAGATACAATGAGGAACAGATCCAAACGATAATGCGGTCACTACAATATTTTTAAAAATGGGATAGTAAAAATATGTATCGAGATA
This sequence comes from Torymus aiolomorphi, assembly GCA_036365515.1. NCBI lineage: Eukaryota > Metazoa > Arthropoda > Insecta > Hymenoptera > Torymidae > Torymus > Torymus aiolomorphi. The sequence continues at coordinate 60,060,845 of CM070875.1, read as the reverse complement.
GAAATTTTGCTGCGGATGCGCAAACAAAAAACTGAGGATTTGTGTTTTACGTATTAAAGGGGGTCTTACACATAGTGGCTTCTGAGGCCTTTTTAAAAAAAGTATTCAATGAATTTTCATGGGACAAGTCCTAAATAACTTAAAATTGATGCAATAATGGTTTGAAGTGTTGGAAATATTAAAATTATTTGATTAAGTATTTTTAAAAATACTTAAAAACCACTTTTAATTGCTTAATTTTAAGAGTTTTTGGAATTTTCTTTGTCGTTTTTAGCATTTTAAAATTATTTAATAAAATATTTTTAATATTTTCAACTCTTCCGGCAATAAATACATGAATTTCAAGTAATTTAGACCCATGAAAAGCCATCGATTCAGCTGATTTTGGCCTCAGAAGCCCCTAGGTGTAATACGCCCTTAATGGATACGTATACGAAAAACACCTATTTTGAAAAATTCGTAACTTTTGCAAATATCCAAAAAACCGAACGAAATCAATTGAGTCGTTTTCTAGAAGGTTAAAACTTTTTTTTCCGCTGAATACGAGCCCAATCGATTTTGATAGAAAAAAGTTACAGGGGTGCCAACATTGCGATTTTCGAAAATCGACCATTTGAAAAAGCTGTATGTTTGCTTGCATTTAATCAAATCAATCGAATTTTTCGAAAATAGCCATTTTTTGACAATTTTTCGAAATTCAGCACGGTGTACCTGTCTCAATATTGGATATGGGGAGCTAATATTGGGGCTTTCTCACTTTTTTTATATGTAGTTTCACAGGAAAAATCAGCGAGGAAAACGGGTGACCCCCTGCGACCGGTTATGACCGAAAAGTACAAGAACGACCCATATATATATATATATATATATATATATATATATATATATATATAAATATCAATTAAACAGGATGATGGCAATCGAGTCCATGTCCAGAAAATATTACTACTTACATTAGTAATTTGAACGAGCTATATGCTCAATTTAAAAAAAAAAGGAAATGTTAAAGTAGGATTCTCTAAATTCACTCAATTTAGACCGACATACTGTGTATTAGCAGGAAGTAGTGGTACACATGTGTGTGTACGTGTACATCATGAAAATATGAAATTGATGATTAAGAAAATCGATTTAGAGTACTTAACAAAAGATACAGAGCTACCTTTAAAAACTTATCATGATCGCATTCAGGCAATTGTATGCACTAATCCTTCAAAAGCATGTTTTATGGGGCACTATTTAGATTGTCCAAATACAAGAAGACTAAAAGAAATGCTTCTTAAATCTCTTGCTGATAATGACATATACGAAGTACAATTTCAAATGTGGATGCAAACTGATTGCTGGCTCAATAGTCTCACAAACTATGAATAGTCATGAATATTTATTTTGTGAAAAATTGATGAAATTGAAAACTCATGATTACTTTGCGAAAAAACAGTCTCTTTTCATCAAAGACCTAAAGGAAAATCTATCAGACGGAGAATTCATAGTTTGTTTTGATTTTGCAGAAAATTACGGATTTGTAATTCAAAATTCAGCGCAATAATTTCACTGGAATAATAACCAAGCAACTATATTCACAGTTGTAATCTACTTGAAAAAAAAACGACAAACTTGAACATAGGAGCTTAGATATTATATCTAATAATCTCAATCACGATACTGTTACAGTTTACCAATATCAACAAATAATTCTAAATTATTTGAAAACAGAATTTGAACCTAAAAAAATATATTACGTGTCTGATGGAGCAGGTCAACATTTCAAAAATAAAAGGAATCTTTCAAATCTCCTTTTCCACGAAAAAAATTTCGGAATTCCAGCAGAGTGACATTTTTATGCTGCCACACATGGTAAAGGCGCATGTGACGGAATCGACGTTAATTTGAAACAAGGTGCAAGGCGCGCAAGTTTACAGCGTTCGTCAAAGAATCACATTCTTACGGCAGAATATCTTTATCATTGGGCAAAAGATTATTGTAAAAAGACTAGAGTATTCTTTAGCGCAAAATCAGAGTATGTATTAGAATTAAAGCCAAGATTTGACAACGCTGTAGCAATACCTGGTACGCTAAACTATCACGCATTTATTCCCACTGAAGAGAACACGCTGAAACTAAAAGTTTCACTTGCTTCCGAATATGAAATCTTTCCGAAAAGAAAAAAAGAAAAAAAATGTGCTGCGATGAAAATGAAAGCCAAGGCAATTGTAAAAGGTACCAAAAGAAAGGCTAAAGAATTACCGATTTTGGAGAAAAAAAGTTCAGCTATAAAGAAAATTAAGAATAGGAATGAAAAAATTGATAAAAGAAATTTAAAGAAAAAATCAACGTAAATATGAGTACTTCTATAAGAATCTATAGCATAACATCGAATCGCTGCGCAGCCGCATCAGTTCAGGCCCACGCGCTGGAATCTGACTGCCGTATCGTATTCACAGTTTAATACCTAACTTTTTTACATTACTAAAAAACATTATTAAAGATATAATTTGGAGACATAACCTATTTTGACTTAAAAACATAAAATGTGTTATATCTCGAAAAATATCTTTTTAATCTTTTTTTTAATAGTCTAGATTGAAAGATCAGGGTTTTTTACGCCGAAATAGCAATTTTCCAAAAGAGCCTTTTTTTATATTTTCGAGGTATTAAGCTGCAAACACGTAAAGAAGCGCGCCCGTCCGCATAAACTCGCGTCAGCGCGCAGCATTGACGGTGCGTTACGTCTTCACGGTTTAATTCCTCAAAAATATCAAAAAAGGTCACATGGGAGAAAAGCTATTTCTATGTAAAAAAATTTATGAACTTATAATTTTATGTTTTTTTTAGGTTAAAACTTAAAAATTATTAAAATTAAAGGTCACCATCGGAAAGCTGACGAAAAAATACGTCGAAAACGTATGTAAGGTTTTTTTTTCATAGATACATTTTGTTATTGTAAACACGCGCTCAAAACGTAAGGTTTACGACGTCAGGAGGTCAAAAATTTGACGTTGAAAAAATGTCATAAAAATATTTTGTGCTATTACGGTATCCGACATCAGGAGGTCAAAAATTTGACGTTGAAAAAACGTCATAAAAATATTTTGTGCTATTACGGTTAGTTTGTCGCTGATTGAATGTTCAAAAAAAAGTTTAATGAACTTTGAAATTTAGATGTTTTAAAGATGTTTTGCGAACGTTTTGTCTTAAATATAGTTAAGTATATCACGTTAAAAAGATGTATAAAAGATGTATAAAAAACGTTTAAAAAATGTATATTAAACATCGAATATTGATTATCTTTGAAACGTAACAACGGTTTGTTTGTGACAAAAATCATGTATAGTTCTACATTTTGCTTACACGTTGAAAAAAGGTTTAAAATATGTACATATAACGCGTTATATTGGACGTTTTTCTAAACATATTTTCAACCAAACAGGCAGACATTTCAACGTTTGAGAAACATCGTTTGAACATTTTTTCAACTTGTCGTTAAACGTTTGGATGTTTGATTTTCTACGTATTATAAACGTTCAAAAAACGTTTTGTGCTAACAGGAATCATTGGGTAGCTCTATGAATAAAAAGAAAATTAGTGAAGTCAAAAACTATTCATTTAACCTCAAAAAAATGAGGCAAATTTGTTATTGATGATTCAAACGAATAACATTGTTTTGTTTGAATGTATAATTATTATTTAGTTTACATGTATTTGTAAGGCTTTCTTCAACAACATTTACTTTATAAATTAAGAAATAGATTAACAACCCTCATTGTGACTAGTTGGGTATCGAGACAACTCCCTTAAGGGTGTCTTAAGGGAACGCCGACCTTGCCTATTTTACCATATGACCTAACCAATTCAGCCAAATCAGTTTTCCAAAGTTTTATTTTGAATGAATGAACGGGTTCTTTTGAAATTTTGCAAGGTTATAGGAAATAGAAAAATGAAGTGCGGACAGCTCCCCAAAGCACAAAAACTTACAAAAAAAACAAAAAGTTTTTTCTTTACCATAAAAATATACGACCTTTATTTTGAAAAATGGTAATTGTCCGCATTTCTTATTTACATGATAATTCATAGGAAATTTTTAGTATACCTCATAATAGTCTTTATTGTCGGAAAGTTTGGAAAACTCTGTGACGTAGATTCGTCAGCTAGAAGCCATATTTGTTTTCTTCTATCTATTAATTTCCTGTTTACATTCAACAGATGGCACTGCGTCTTACATGTGTGTAGGGTCATGCTGCGTCTCTCCCCTCAATGTTGGAGAGTGGGAGAAGAGCGGCCATATTGTCCGATCGGGAAAAGTCGCCTGTGAGCCCCAGTCGTTACCGAGGGTCTGTAGCGTGTGGATGTGTTCCTACGCCTACACCTTTGTACATTATCAGACTTAATAAAATCATAGTTAAGCCTTTCTCTCGACTACCTTAATTGACTCTTCTAAATTCCTACCAGGTGATAACTCAAGTAAGACTCTGGGTGGCGAGTACCTACAGTGGTGACTCCGACTTAAGGCTGTAGAGAGTGCGAACACGAGTGGAACTGTAGCGGCGTATTTTCGCCGCCGCCTTGGTCTTAAGCAGCTCAGCGTAGATCATCACTGCGGGCTTTGTCGGTTTCGACGCTCGCCTCTGCCTGCTGCCGACGTATACTTCGTGTTTGCTGCGGGCTACTCTAAAGCACCCGCCTCCCAGCGCAGTCCATTACCATCGTCATTCCGCGGTGTCTTATAGACGCCAGCTAATCCTCAACGATTCAACATCGCGCTAGTACCTAGCTAGGCACAAACGCAGATTCCTGCAGACACACACATGTAGCGCGCTGGTGCCGCGAGGCCGGCGCCAGATCTTCGTCACCCAACCTGCTACGGGGAACTGTAAGGGTGCCTCATCACCGAGTGCCAGCGACGACAGCCACCTGGACATCGTCTCCGTGGCTCGCTGGCTCCAGCTCTTCAAACAGCAAAGCGTTGTCAGGGTATGCGTGCGGCATGAAATTCACTCACTCAGTGTGCGGCGTAAATTTACTTAACGCGTGATGAAGGCTCGTTTTTTTGTTTTTTTTTTGAGAGCGTAGAATTCAGAATTCCGAAAAGTGTTTTAACACTAGACACCCCGCCTTCCGGAATTTGTCGCACGGCGCGCATCTTTCGTTTTTTTCCCCTTAAGGCTATCGCTGCAGAGCAGCTGGGTGCCCGTTATCACATATATGAGGCGTTTCACGTCAACTGTCCCAGCGCGCGCCGCTGGAGCCCCACATCGTGCTATTTCTAACTCACGTTTATGATACTAAAATATACTTTAAAAAATTTTTTGATAAGCGTTTTCGACGTATTTTTTCCTCAGCTTTCCAATGGCGTAAGCAGTTTTTCCGAAATTTTCAATTTTCACCTTCAAAAAGTACAAAACATGTTATATCTCAAAAAGTGTATTTTTAATTTTTTTTTTGACCCTCTAGATCGAAAGCTGAGCATTTTTTACGTAGGAAAGGATATTTTCTAAGAGTGCCCGAGATGTTTTTTGCGAGAAATAGAATGCAAAAGAGTTTTTGAAGATGAAAATGGAAAATTTTGAAAGAACTACCAACATCATTGGAAAGCTGAGGAAAAAATACGTCGAAAACGCAAATCAAACAATTTTTTTAAGTACTTTTTAGTATCATAAACATGAGTTAGAAATAGCAGGTTTTGGGGCTCGTGCGCCGCGCGCTGGGACAGTTGACGTGAAACGCCTCATATGTACAACAACATTCGACGTTTATTAAGATGCTCGATGAATTGAAAATTGAAAAATTGATTTTTTTAGCAACTGGATAAAATGAACTTTGCTGTGAGTATAATCTGAGTCAAAATATTCCAAGCTCTCTCTCTGGGTGTGATCAAGAACTAGAGGGTAGGCTGCCGAGATTCAAAAATAAGCAACTGAATTCGGAGCAACCTACTCCCAGAAGCCGACAACAACAGTGAGAGAGTAGGAAATTTAGATGTAAGCAAAAGATTAAAATTTGCGTATTTACAAGGGGGAGGATTATGAGGTGATAACTGGAGATGATGAATTTTAGAATTTTTTCCATTGTAAGCTAAATATAAATTATGAAATATGGTCAACACAAATTATATGGGTATAATTCTAAGTAAATGCTGTAATTCAGAATGTCAAAAATGGAGTTAGAGAATTAATAATGGATGTAGGGTATATTTGTGAAGAACTGTACAGGGCAGAATCCATCTCAAATCGAACAGCCAGAGTATGCCTACCACACCGATCATTTTGGAATCAAAGTATTGCTGTTCTTCTCGAAAAATGATTCGACACGTATTTTTTCATTTTTCGATTGCACTAAAATGACATCCGATTGGCAATGTCAAAAATTTTTTACAAAATTCTAACTTTCAAATTTTGTTTTTCAAGGTCATTTTCAAACAGCTGCCAATTTACGAGTTTTTTTAAGTTTTTTAGTAAACTATACGCGATCTTACTCAGATTAGCGCCTTATTTCATGTCCTGCATGACATTTGCATAAAAATGAAAAAATGCATAAGTTATGCAGTTTTTACTAAAAAATACACTTTTTGGAAAAATGAATTTTTTCAAAAACCCCATGTTTTTTTTTATGAAAATTTAGATGAAGATAGGGGGTGTTAATACCTACCAAATCGTGTGTGTCGGATATTGTATTTTTGCCCATAGAATGAGAAAAAAAAAATACAATAAATTTTTCATTTATTACGATGGTAGTCAATAATAATCAATATAAAGGAATGTTTGTACATATCTAAGTAATATACATATACACATTCGTATTTACACGCTATAGCTGTTTTTCATTTTTTCATTTTCAATTTTCTGAATTTTTTATTTTTATGACTACCTTTGTTTTCATTTTGTTTTGTTTTAACTTTTGTTAGTAAATGATCGGCAGTTTTTGCTATACAACAATGTGTTTTATTATTACATGTTTCTTTAACCCATAAATGAGTTTTTTGAATTCCTGGATACTTTGGAGTTGTAAGCCAATCAATATTTTTTGCTTTTCTGAATTATTCCATTTCAACATCTTGTAAATGTATTATTTTAATTGCATCAGTATATTTTTAAACGTGCTCTACGAAATCATTAGCATTTTGAATAGATTTTTCGTGGGACTCTCGAAGATTATGTGAAGTAGCATAATGCTTTGTAAGTCCATCCACACCATCTACAGCTCCTTTGCCGTGCCCAGTAGCAGAGAACAACCATTTTATATCATATGGTGCTCGGTTTTTTTTTCATATAATTGAAAGCGATTTTTAAAATAGCTAGCGGCGCCATCTCATATAATGGTAATTTTGATTATTGAATCACAACAATTTTCTTTTAAGTAAGTTCTAATTTTTTCTACTGCTAGCAAAGCATACACGCTGAATCATGTTTTCGGTTATCACTTATGACTGCGAAACGTTGTGTCGAATCCCCTTGATAAGACACTGCTGCGAAAATAGAAATTAGATCATTAACCCAATGATTTCCTTGAACAGCTTTATTATAAATCACAGTCCAGTTTTCAGCGAAGTCTATTTGAAGAACTAAATGATGTGAGTCTTTTTTAGCACTTTCTCTTTCAGCTGTTATAGCTTTGCGTTGTATAGTTTTTACCATGGTCCAAACCGAAAGTTCATCTTTAAACGCAGAAATTGATAGTATCTTTTTAATCAAGTTTCCATTATCCCACAAAGCATATGTAATTTCTTCTGTGCCTTCTAGATCTTGCAGTTTTAAAACATGAAACGTAATTCCCTTAATTCCTGGACATATTTTACATTCTTGTAAATAACATAAATCAGATGGCTCAGAACACATTATTGCATTTATTATTTGTGACCGACTTTCATCCAACTCTGTGACGTTACTCCCTCTAAAATTAATTAAGTTCGTAAGAAATAAATCATAATTTGCGCAATAGATACAGAGACAAACTTCTTTGATGGGGCTAAGTAAAACATATTTTGGTCGCAAGCTATAAAATTTCGATTTTCCGATTCTCAATTCTGTATTATCATTTTTAAATACTTTATACGTATCTTTTTATTGTTAACTTTAATTGTAACAACGTCGCATTTATTAGGACTTTATCTTGAACAATTAAAATCATCATTTATATAGTTACATTCACACACACATACAATAACCAATAATAATCATCATTACAAAAGAATAACAAATAACTTTATTCAAGATCATAAACACAATTTGAAATCTTATTGATAGCAAACTCTGGAGTCAATTAATAAAACTAAAAACTAAATCGACTCGAGAACAACAACAAACTTATCGCTTAGCAACGCTTTCGTTCTTATGTTCGATGATGGTAGACGAACACATAACATTATTCCCCCTTCTTTCAGATTGTCGTCCCGACAATCTTAAGATCAAATGAAAGAGAAGGCGTCCTCTTCAAGCGGGCTGATCCTTCGCACACGGCCAAAGGGCCCGTCTCTTGCATCGGTTCATCTTGAATTCTTGAAAATATCTTGAAATCATTGTGAAATCGTTTTGAAATCGTCTACTTTTAAGCGGGTTGATCCTTGACTCATCCAGTCAGAGGACCCGTCTCTTAAAATGTAGAATGTTATGTGTTCGTCTACCATCATCGAACATAAGAATGAAAGCGTTGCTAAGAGATAAGTTTGTTGTTGTTCTCGACTCGATTTAGTTTTTAGTTTTATTAATTGACTCGAGAGTTTGTTATCAATAAGATTTCAAATTGTGTTTATGATCTTGAATAAAGTTATTTGTTATTCTTTTGTAATGATGATTATTATTGGTTATTGTATGTGTACGTGAATGTAACATTTTGGGGGTTCGTCCGGGATTTTGAAGACGAAATGGGCGGATTTGAAAAATCAGCAAAAAAAAAAACAAAATGACGCATACACCGCTGTGTACCCTTCCGATCGAAGACCAGAGCACGGACTGCTGCCGAAGTTTCTGCTACCGAAACTGCTGCGGCTAATACTACCGACACCGATTGATGGAATGCGCTTGGCGGCTGGTGGCGCACGCTTGGGGATTGATACACATATGATGACCGATGAATCATCGACGCTGACATCTCACCGACGGTCGGTGTACTCCAACCTACTCTTCTGCATGAAACGCTCTTGGAGCTTTAAAATTAAACCAGATGAGTACAACCCTACATTCTAATACACAAACAATACCAACAACCTCGGTAGTCTACACGAGTAACAAAAACACACAGCGTATTAGGTTAGATGATAATTCATTTGGAAACACGAGATCACTTGTTGAAAATTCGGTAACACCAATCGATTTAAGGTTAGGTTATAACGTAAAATTTGATATTTATGATAACCAACTGATAGTACGTCGCCTTTGAGTATTTAAATCAGTTCAATTTAATTGCAATTGTGTATACGTATATATGCTTTCTCTTTAAGTTCACACCGATCAGGGTCGTAACTTTGACTCTAAACTAGTTAAAAAATTGTCCAACCTGCTAGGAATTCGAAAAACTAGGGCCACACCATTACACATATAACCGAATGATCAGGTAGAAAGACAATAAGACGATACTTGAATACTTATCTAAATATATATATCAGATAACCAAGAAGATTGGGATCGTTTGATTTCCTTGTGTATTTTTAGTTTACAGATCATCAGTACACTCAACAATTGAGATCACTCCAGCGGAGATGTACACCGGGACTGATTTGAGACTTCCTCTGGATTTTATTCGAGGATATCCTCCCGAAGGAGAAGAATATTCAAATTATGGAAGCTATGTTCGGAAACTGTCTGTTAAGAAGATCAATGATGTCGTTTTCTGCATCCAGAAGACACCAAAACACAAAAAGAAGATCATTCTTTTTGATCAATGACGACTTACCACGATAGGTAATTTCTTCTGCTCTGATCACGGTTATTTTGAGCCATGGTTTTTCCCGTGAGACACAGGGCAAATGCCAGAGCAGGGACAGAGGTGAGGTACGACGGCATGCCAACTCCCCACTTATGTCCAAGAATTACCAACAAGACTCTACCCACCGATAATGACATGAAGATACCCGGATGAGTGAAGGATTAACCCGTTTAAAAGTAGACAATTTCAAAAAGATTTCAAGATGATTTCAAGATGTTTTCAAGAATTCAAGATGGACCAATTCAAGAGAGGGGCCCTTTGGCCGTGTGCGAAGGATCAGCCCGCTTGAAGATGATGCCATTTTGATTCGGTTTTGGAAGAGGAGAACTATTCTTCAAGAGACGGGCCCTTTGGCCGTGTGCGAAGGATCAGCCCGCTTGAAGAATACGTCTTCTCTTTCGTTTTATCTTAAGATTGTCGAGACGACAATCTAAAAGGATGGAGAATAATGACACGATGATACCCAAAAATGACGATTCTATTTTTTTAAGAGACGGGTCCTCTGACCAGATAAGTCAAGGATCAACCCGCTTAAAATAGATGATTTCAAGATGATTTCAAAATGATTTAAAGAACTCAAGATGGACCAATTCTGATTGTCGGGACGACAATCTGAAAGAAGGGGGAATAATGTTATGTGTTCGTCTACCATCATCGAACATAGAACAAAAGCGTTGCCAAGCGACTAGTTTGTTGTTCTCGATTCGAGTTAGTTAGTTGATTCGAGACGTTGTTGTTGATAACATGATTTATTGTGTGTGTTTATGATCTTAAATAAAGTTATATGTTATTCTTTTGTAATGATGATTATTATTAATTATTGTATGTGTGTGTGAGTGTAACAATATAATATCCCATAACAATTTTTTCCATGTTTTCATCAATCGGATGACCTGAATATGCATCTGGTTCTGAATAAATTTCTTTTTCTTTAGCAAGATTTCTCGATTTGTTGATCATACACATTGTTATTTCTGGAAATAAAGATAAAATTTCACGTTTTGTAAAGCATGAAGGTAGCAAAGTCAGAATTTTTATTTTTTCTGATACCGTAGAACATTTTTGTAGGGCTAATCCAATATTTTGTACCCATTCCGTACAATTACATAGAGCTCAGATTGATTCATTTGATTCAACACAAACGCTATAGAGTGTCTTTAACCTAGCATCGAGGGTACTAGAAAATTTTGAAATTAGTTTTGTTTTCTTTTGGTTTACGTAATTTTCAGTAAACTTTTCACGTATACGGTTTTTTTCTTTTAAGTGGTGACACAGAGCCTAAAAATGATGTACTCATTTCATTATTAAATTCTTCGATGCGTTCTGGAGTACTTGGTAAAAAATCTTCGTCTATATCAACTTCAATATCGCCAACTTCCTTCTTATTGCAAATTCATCGTCAGTGCCAGCCACCAACTTTAAAGGAAACTTATAACAATTGTTATATATACTTGTAAACGGTGTCAAAAGTAAATTAGGATAGCGACATTTCAACAGATGAACAAGATCATCCAAATGCTTGAATCGTGTTTTATTCGATAGATAGTTGGCTTTCTTATGTTTCCCAAAGAAATTGCGACATTTAAATCTATCTTTTGAAAAATACTCATACATAGTGGTTGTTTTAATATAATATTGCATAAAGACTAAAGAGGAAGTTTTTGATTGTTTATTTCAATTTGTAAATGAAACTGAAAATTTAACCGGAAAAAGAATCAAAATATTGAGATGTGATAACGGGAAAGAATACTTAAATAATCGGTTTTATAAATTTGCCAAAGAAAAGGGTATTATTATTAATAATTGTCCGACGTATGTGCACGAATTAAACGGCACAGCTGAAAGATTTAATAGAACGATAATGGATAAAGCGCGATGTTTACTATCAGAGGCAAAAGTACACAAATGCTACTGGACAGAAATAATATGTGCCGCGACGTATTTGAAAAATTGTACGTTAGCAAATACGATTGAAAGAAAAACACCTTATGAAATATTTTTTAGAAAGAGACCAAATGTAGAACATTTACGTTTGTACGGGAGTAAAGTTTTTGTAAGAAAACCGGAACAAAAAAGATTGTCTAAATGGGATCAAAAAGCTGAAATGGGAATATTGTTAGGTTATAGTGATGTAGGCTATAGAGTACTTATAAATAATAAAATAATTGTTGCAAGGCATGTGGATATTATAGAAAGAGATGTTAAATGCATTGGTATTGATTATAAAGATAATATTGATAACGATGATAGTACAAAAAGTGATGCAAGTACAAACGATGATTTATCGGATAATGTCTTTGAAAACGCGAATGAATCCGAAGAGCAACAAGGTAAAGTAAAAGAAAAGAATAATTTATCGTTACATCAACCTTCGGGGAAATGTAAAGATACAGAAAACGCAACATTGAAAGTTCCGCGAAAATCTACGCGTGATAGGAAAAGTCCTGTAAGATACACAGAAAAGGAAAGCTATAATATTTATATAAGATACTGTAGAGTAGATACGCCTTGTACATTTGAGGAGGCGATGAATAGTAAAGAGAGTAAAAATTGGCAAGAAGCCATGAATAAAGAAATCGAATGCATAAATAAAAATAAAACTTGGGAATTAGCCGATAGAGTACAAAATAAAAAAGTTATAGATGTAAAATGGGTTTACACAAGAAAATCAGATAATAGGTACAAAGCTAGGCTAGTTGTGAGAGGTTTTCAACAAACACATGTAATTGATGACATATATTCCCCAGTTGCGAAAAATCAAACATTAAAAATTTTATTTTCATATTGCTGCCAAAATGGGCTCAAAATAGAACAAATGGATGTAGAGACAGCATTCTTAAATGGAAAGGTAACTACGGAGGTATATGTCAATCAACCAAAAGGTTATGAAGATGGAACCGAACGAGTGTATAAATTGTGAAAAGCGTTGTATGGATTGAGAGAGAGAGAGAGAGTCCTAGAGACTGGTATGAATGCTTTGATGAATATGTTATGAAACTTGGCTTTAGAAAGAGCAATGTAGAATTATACCTATATATACATGGAAAAGACAAAGACATTGTTTACCTATTAATATACGTAGACGATTTGTTGATTTGTGGAAAAGATGAAAAGAAAATGCAAAGAATAAAGAAATTATTATCTGATCGTTTCAAAATGAAAGATTTAGGTGAAATAAATGAGTATCTAGGCATAAACGTAAAGCATGATTATATAAATGGTAAGATGGAATTAAGTCAAGAAAAATATATTGAGTCACTAGCAACTAAATTTCACATAAAAGATAGTAAGTTATATAGCACTCCGATGGAGACAAATTTAAAATTGAAAATTCCAAAGAGTTCGAACCAAATATAAAATATAGGAATTTAATTGGCGCATTATTATATGTTAGTTCTGGCACTCGACCAGACATTAGTCATAGCGTAAATTACTTAAGTAGATTCCAAAATTGTTACACCGAGACACATTGGAAATATGCATTACGAATTTTGAAGTATTTGTATTTAACGAAAAAATTAAGTTTACAATATAAGAGAAATAAAAACTGTGAAATAATTGATGGCTATCTAGACGCAGATTGGGCTGGAGACAATTTTGATAGGAAGTCCACATCAGGTTATGTAAGTCGAGTTTTTGGGAATGCAATTGATTGGAAATCGCGAAAACAAAAATGTATAACGAAGGCTTCGACATATGCAGAGTACGTTGCGTTATCTGAAATAGTAAGCGAATTGAAATATCTAAAAGAATTATTAAAAACGTTTGACTTGGATATTGAAAAACCAATAAAGATTTATGAAGATAATTCAGGTGCGATAAATATAGCGAACTTTGGAAACTTTACGAAAAATTCAAAACACATTGAGATTCATTACCATTATGTACACGAGGGCGTTAAAAACAAAGAGATTGAAATTGTAAAAATCGACTCAGAAAATAATATAGCCGATGTATTCACGAAAGCATTATGTAAAGATAAGTTTGTTAAATTCAGAGAATTGTTAAATGTAAAATGAAAATGATGAAATAGTACAATATAAATGTAAGGAGGCGTGTTGAGAATATACATATTATATTGTACAGCGCGAGACACACGTATGTACACATGTGTGTCTCCCCACCCCATAACGTGTAAGAGCCGACAGGCGAGCGCGACGCTCCTGCAAACTTGTCGTCAGACCGAGAATGGCCCGCGCCAAGTGTAGTCATACTGTATCTTAGCTTAAGTCTCTTAAATAAACTCTTTTATTGCATCCAATTTGTGTGTCCTTTATTCAACAGTTTTATTGGGTATTACCGGCGGCACGCCTTCCGGTGAATCGGCTGCGAAGAGAGCGCGTGTACGTGTGCGAATTCCGGGAACCTCGCGCATAGAGAGAGTGTGTGTGAGAGAGAGAGAGGGTTCGTCGTGAACATTTTTGCGGCGCGTGTTCTCGGCGACGAAAGTGCAAATCGAGCGGGCGCGTGTGTCAGGGTATTTCCGGGAACCGCGCGCATAGAGAGAATGTGTGTGAAAGAGAGAGGGTTCGACGTGAACATTTTTGCGGTGCGTATTCTCGGCGGCGAAGGTACGAATCGAGCGTGCGCGAGCGTGAGGATATTTCGGAAAATCGCGCGAATAGAGAGAGAGAGAGAGAGTGAGCGAGAGAGTTTTATTCGGTATTACCGGCGGCACACCTTCCGGTGAATCGGGTGCGAAGAAAGCGCGTGTATGTGTGAGAATTCCGGGAAATGCGCGCATAGAGTGTTCGAAGTCAACATTTTTGCGACGCGTAGACTCAGCGACGAAAGTGCGAATAGAGCGCGTGTACGCGTGAGAATTTTGGAAACCGCGCTCGTAGAGAGAGAGGGAGTGAGAGAGGTTTTGTGAAGGTATCGTCGGTAGCGCGTAATTCACGAAACAAGATGCGCGCATGTGTGCGGGTACGTTTTCGATCGGATTTCTAGGCTAATACACGTACTGAGGGCCGTGCGTAGATAGAGAGAGAGCGTGTGTAGAAGAGGTCTCGGCGAAAATATCCGTTACCACGAATTTTCGGAGAATCCGGCGTAGGTAGAGTACGTGAGAGTGAGAGAGTTTGGGGTCCGAATTGCGAGGTGCGGCGTGCGTTGTAACGAATCGCATACGTGGCGCGCAGCCGGGAGATATCTCGTCAGGTCTTAAGGGCAAGTGGGTAGATAAGGAGAGCGAGAGTCGGAACGGGAGCGAGCAGTTTCGTAGTGCGTTTAAGGGATATCTTGAGAGGGTATAATTATCGTGGCATAGAGAGAAGGAATGAAATAAATGAGGATTATTAATAGTATGTATTGTGGTTAGGCAATAAAGAAAGGATATATATATTAAATTTGTGAGTGTATGCATGAATTATTTGCGTGTTTTCCAATCCACAATTTTCAGGTTCTTCACCGCCCGAACGAGGACGTCACAGTCGAACTCCCTTTTGGTAAGTGGGCGAGAGTAAGAGTGTAACGTGAGAATTATTTGCCGTATACCGGGCACCTATAATATTTCGTAGCGTAAATATTTAGTTAAAAAGTATACCATCGCAAATTGGCATCCCTTGTGGGGAATTCGGCTGTGAAATTGTGGATTGTAGGAAGTCATAAAGAGGAGTGTAAAGAGAATAGTGAGATCGAACTAGGAGGTGCGAGGAGAGACGCGAGCGAGTCTTATTTGCGAGAGGGTGAGATACAGCATGCGAATAATCTTAATTAATGATAAGAAAAATAATTTTCACATTGTATTATAAATATATATTCCTCTGCTGATTTATTATGTACATATAATCTTGATATATATATATATATATATATATATATATATATATATATATATATATATATATATATATATATATATATATTGTCACGGCCTGCCGTACCGACGTCGGGTATAAAGCGTAGTGGAAGTAACTCGTGCGCGCGAACGCGAGATGGTGCGTTGATGCAGAATCTGAGCTGCATCGACGTGATGGCTAGTAGACCTCGGCGAGAGGGAGCGGCCATCTTATAGCTTGCTACAGTAGCCTGCAACCGCTATTCTTTTCGCACCGTTTTATTTCGTCCGTTAATTAAAAAGTACTCATTGGATTTTTATTAAAGAAGTACCGTGTAAGAGCGCAAATCACGAGTATTTTCGTCGCGATATACAAAAAATTGTGTATTGAAGTACTTCTGCCGTTTTCGCGCGTTAAAGAGCAAAGTTCAAGTGCGACAGGCTAGTATAACCTGCCGCACTCAAACTACTTAGTTGTCTGGAGGAAGTAGTAGCACTTCTCGTGTCCCCTCCACCGCAGCATCAAGATTTTTATATTACTCAGGAAGTGAGACACGACACGTCCGAGACCGATGAACTAGCTGAGCCGTTGCTAAATTGTGTAAAAGGTAAGCGTGCACGCATTCTTCCGCGCCGCGAATTAATTACACGTTGCCGGTTGTCCAGGCTGGTCGCACCTGGACACCAGGTTCGTTTAGGCGTTCTCGTGCAGAGAGAGCGAGTGCTGAGAGAGAGAGAGCGCACAGACCTGGTGCCCGTAGTCGTCGCCAAGGTAAAATTTCAAGTTCAACTTGCCGGCGATTCATAACCGGCAAGTGCGCGCGGCATATGCGCAGACAATACGAGAGTGTAGTCTGCTCTCTCTCGCACTCATTTACGTGTGTGTGTGTGTGTCGCGCAGCGAGCGCGGCCGCTCTCTCACTTCTCGCGTAATAACCATTACGCGAGTTAACTTACCGCGCGCGCGCGAAGTATATTACCGCGCGCACAAAGTATTATACCGCGAGCGTGACGTCAGTCACCGAGACAGCTGCCGTCACGTACTTAGTGCGGGCGCACCTATTAGGTAGAGATTCGATAGGGCAAATCAATTACTTTTCATTTCGTGTACTTCATCTAACTTTTAACTTCCTTTTTTTTATTCAATAAACAATAGCCTTTTATTTATTTACATTAGCTATTCGAGTTATCATTTCGCGACCTTAGTCATTCCCCGCTCCCCGCCGCCTTGCGGTCGATACGTAAGGAGATGTATCGTTTCATCTGAGCAGCCGGCACACGGACCAGTGACTAAAGGTGAGTTCGAGTCACTGGTGAGAATTAAAGCGCAAGTCACCAACTTGCGTGTTGTACGGTAAGTCACCAGATTAGGTTAACATTACACGACGTTGTAGCGTGTTGCCTAACCTGGCTACCCAATCTCCAGGAGTTGAACCGAGAGATAAGGAGTTGAACCATTGCGACACAGAGAGGTAACGTGTGACAACCAGAAAATCCACCCCGTGACTATATATGAGGCGTTTCACGTCAGCTCTCCAGGCGCGGCGCGCGAGCGCGAAATCATGCTGTTTTCAGGTTGTGTTTGAAGGGCTAAGATGTATCTAAAAAAAATTATGCCCAAGTGATTTCGATGTATTTTTTCCTCAGCTTTCCGATGGTGCTATTAGTTTCTCAAAATTTTTCAATTCTAAGTATTTCTTGAATAATATCTCGAAAAAATCAAAAAAACCCTATGTAGAAAAAGGCTATATCCATGTAAAATTTCCTCCTCTTTCCATCTAGCAGGTCAAAAAAAAATATTAAAAATATAGTTCTTGAGATGTAACACGATTTATGTTTTTTTGAGGTTAGAATTGAAAAATTTTGAGAAACTAATAGCACCATCGGAAAGCTGAGGAAAAAATACATCGAAATCACTTGGGGATTATTTTTTTTAGATACATCTTAGCCCTTCAAATGCAAGCTGAAAACAGCATGATTTCGCGCTCGCGCGCCGCGCCTGGAGAGCTGACGTGAAACGCCTCATATATATATATATATATATATATATATATATATATATATATATATATATATATATATAAATGTTTTTAAGCGTTATTTCTGGGATTATACAGTGTTATATAGTCCGTTTTCTCAGAGTTGCGCCATACAAGTGACTAAAGAAATAATCCCTCTCTTAGTACCGACACTCTAGCGGGGTCCCAGAAATAACGCAAAAACAGGGGGTGTAAAACTGGGACGTCCCAGAAATAACGGGTATATATAAAAAAAACGTCCCAGAAATAACGTGGAGTCCCAGAAATAACGGGTATATATACAAAAAACGTCCCAGAAATAACGCTTAAAGATATATATATATATATATATATATATATATATATATATATATATATATATATATATATATATATATATATATATATATATATATATATATATATATATGTTTTATGTTAGTTTCCAGGACATTCCAGATGTTTAACGTTGGTTTCGGGGACATTTGTTAGTTTTGGGGATAGTCCCTGAATCTACATATGTTTAACGTCAGTTTTGAGGACATCGGCCCCCATAAGAGACATTATTTCTTTAGTCACGTATAGATATACAGTAACATGGGGTCCTGGGAACTAACGTTACACAAGTATATATATATATATATATATATATATATATATATATATATAAACATACTAGGGGGGGTAGCCCCCTGCTCGCTCCGCTCGCCAACACCCCATTAGTAAGTGGACTTTTTATTTATCAGTTCTTATTCTAAAATTAAAAAAAAAAAAAACTAGAGATTATTATATAGATATTATTAAAAAAAAGTAAGGATCATAAGTTTTTATCTAAAAAATATTTAACGTACGAGCATAGGCATCACAGTTTCTAGGAGTGAGGTTATGTGACGTTTTCAACCCTAAAATCAAAGATTAAGTACAAATAACTTTCTGTACGGTATGTGGAAAAAATGTATATTGCCTTCGGTAGCAATGAGGACCACGAACGCACGCGAGTTGTGCCTTCGCTTCGCTTGATCCTGAAATTATGGATAAGCACAAATAATTTTCTGTACGACATATGAGGAAATTGTATATCTCTAGGTAAAGGTAATATATGGGCTGAACAGTGACAGAGACTCTATATAATATATAAAAGATATAAAAATCTATCTTTTCCACGCCAGCCAAGAGGTAGATAGGTAGGCGCCTTTTTTTATAGAGGTTTCACCTTTTTTACTATCTTTGAATTCATTTTCCATTAAATATGTCATTTTTTGTTTTTATAATAAAAAGTTAGTAAAAAATGCCTATTCCTCTGTTAAAAAACTGTAAAATATTCAAGTATTACTTTTATTCTATTAAATAAACATATGTTATATTTTTAAACATTTTTATAATTATTTAAATAACATAAATTTTAAACTTGAAAGTCATTCAAAGCTTTTGAACGTCATATTGATTGCAAACGTCGCTCAAAGTATGACGCTAAAAATATTAATTATGAAGGTCTCTGAAAGCAGACCGAAACTTAAATCGAAACCGTTGTTAAATTCTAAAAGTAGATCGATTTTGAAGGTTAAACAAAAGATCAGTTTGTAAGTCATTGAAAATATATTAATTTTAAAAGTTGTTGAAAGCTAATCTATTTTGGAGGTCTGAATACTGACATATATATGTCATACCTATTTTGAAGGTCGCTGATAGCAGATCGATTTTGAAGGACGCTGATAGCAGACCGATATTTGAAAGTTAATCAATTTTGGAGGTCTGATAGCAGACCGATTTTGAAGGTCATTGATAGCAGACCGAGTTTGAAGGTCGCTGATAGCAGACCGAATTTAAAGGTCGCTGATAACAGACTGATTTTGAAGATCGTTGATAGGAGACTAATTTTAAAGGTCGCTGATAGCAGACCGATTTTAAAAACATTTTTTAATAATGTTGTTGATAGCAGACCAATTAAGACATTTTTTAATACATTTTTTTTTTAATTTAAAAGTCAATAAAAGTAGACCAATTTTGAAGGTCGCTGAAAGCAGACCAATTATCTACTAAGACTTTCAATTAGATTTTTTATATAATTTAAATTATATTCTTCCAATCACACCTCTAAATATTCATTATACTTATTTGTTTCTTTTATATTTTCTTCTATTTTTGTATTTAATTCAGACAGTCGATTTTCTTCTTCGAATGTATACACGGCTACATATTTTTTTTCTGGATCCCATAATACTGGAAATTCTGTTTTATTTTGGTTTAAATGATTATTGTATTCATCTATTAAATTGTTCATATAATTATTGTCCTCGTGGTCATGTTCTAACAACTGTTTATTTAAATCGTCTAAAATTTGAGCTTGCTCAATGGTGTGAACTTCTATAAATATTTTTTCTTTTGGATCCCAACGTAATGGTATTGGTTTTACATCACCTTGGTCTGCCATGTTTTTTAATTTAATATACTTTGAATTAATATAAATATTATAAAAAATAATTTGTAATTTTATTACGTAATAAATCTAAGAATAATTATAATTTTTCATCAAAAATTTCTTTCCACACAATATTGATAATTTCCTCTGTATTTTTCGAATCATTTTGAATAAATATATTATTAGGATTCCTACATCTAGATAGTGCAACATATAATTGTCCATGTCAAAACAATGGTTTTCTAATATAAATACCTGTAGCATCAAAACTTTGTCCTTGTGATTTATTTATTATCATACAAAAAGCTAAGAGGATAGGAAATTGTTTTCTATTAACTATAAATGGTAATGAAGACGATTCTGCAGTAGTTAATGTTATTCTCAGTATAAAAACTTTATTTCCTGATTTTTCACCTGTTATTATTTCAGCTTCTACATTGTATTTAAATAGTCTAATTATTTTTAATCGCGTTCCATTGCATAAACCATCGTTTATACTCAAGTTTCTTATTAACATTACTATCGCATTAATTTTCAGATTTAATTTATGTGGAAGTAAACCTTCACGAATATTATGCAAATATTCAATAGGAAAATTTATGTAAATATTATCATCTGATAGATCAACACCTTTATATGTAGCAGTAGCTATACTATAATAAGTTATTTCATCACTATCGATCAA
This sequence comes from Torymus aiolomorphi, assembly GCA_036365515.1. NCBI lineage: Eukaryota > Metazoa > Arthropoda > Insecta > Hymenoptera > Torymidae > Torymus > Torymus aiolomorphi. Next base: position 60,040,026 of record CM070875.1, on the reverse strand, counting down.
TTTTAATATTTTATTACTCAGAATAGTTGAATCTTCATTATGAGACGTTAAAATGACACTATTCATAGATAAATTATAATTTATATCTTTATATATTTTCAAACAAACATCGTCAGTTTTCCAACTGTTTGATACTTCGAATGGATTAATTGTTCCCTTTCCAATATCTAATAAAAATGAAGCCAATTCTTCATTGTTAGAACGAATATTTTTTTTTAACTTCATTATATTGAAAAGTGGCCAAATATCTGAATATTTTATTGTTTCTTGTATAATTGTGTTTCTACAACAGTTTTTAATAACTGGAAGAATTTGCCGAAAATCTCCTCCTAATACAATTAATTTCCCCCCAAATGGTAAATTATTATTACAAAGATCTCTTAATGTTTTATCTATAATGTCTAAAGCTTTTTTTGGTATCATTGATGCATCGTCCCAAATTATTGCATCTACTTCCCGTAATTTTTTCTCATCAAAGTCTAATTTTAAAAATGCACTTTCTATACTTTCTAAATCTAAAGGTAATTTAAATGTTTTATGACTTGTCATTCCTTTTGGTAATAGTATTGACGCAATACCAGTCCAAGCCATTGATAACATTATTTTTTCTTGAGACAAAAAGTAAAAAATTAATGTTTTGTATAAAAATGTTTTACCTGAACCACCAGGACCGTCTGTAAATGAATCTTATGTTCATTATTTAATAATTTCTCAAAAATATACTTTTGTTCTAAATTTAGTTGAGTATACATGTTACTAAACATTTCTTCACAGAATAAAATTTCAGTCTTATTAACTTCATTACATTCAACTTTTAAGATTTTATTGGGTCAGGCAATACAAAATCTATACATGATTTTTCGTTTAATGATAATATTTCATTTATTTGTATGAGGGCATTGTTTAATTTATCATCTTTAAAATCTTCTATGAAAAAGTTATTAAATTCCTTCCAAATATTATTACCATTAATATTTTCAGATAGTAAATACCAAGCAAAAAATTGACGTAGTTGATATCCTAACATAACGTCACAAGCTTCTTTAAAAATATCTTTAAGTCATCATCAACTAAACCCATTTTTATTGCAGTTTCTCTGTATGTGTTATATGTAATTTGTTCATACGTTCGTAAATCTTGAAACGAAATTGCACCTTTAACACGATTTAAAATTAATTTTAAATGAAATCATTCAAAATCCTTTGGAGAAACAATATTTAAACGACCTATTATATAATTTTCTTGATTTCGTTTTCGTTTTATCCAACATTTATTTTTAAAGTTGTAATATTTAGGTATATTAACATATTTTATATTCCTTGCATAATTATCTTTTTTATTTAAATCAAACCATGCTGTTAATGTTGTTTTATAATTTTCTAAAGCTTCAGTCTCGTTATTTTCTTCAAAAATAATTCTTTGTTGATTTTCTGTATGAACTGATAGACTTATTACTGTATGTTTTCTACCACACAAAGGAAATTTTTCCAATCGCCAAGCTGCCTCCATTGGACTTAAAAAACTTCCATCAACAAATTGAGTGATTTCGTCATACATATTACCATCATTGGTATCATTAACTTTTTTTAATTTACATAATGCTCTATCTCCACCTTTATGTATGTAATCAAATATATATTTTATACTTTGAATATTGGCGGAATATTCTACATTAAGGTAATGTGTACTTACCGACAAATTTTAGAATGTATATTTCTTTTGCAAATAATAATAGAATTACTAACAAAAAAAATTGAGTATAGTATTTACATATACGGAGCGCCTGAAAGAGCTGTTTTTCCAAAAATTTACTCAGAATTTATTTAATTAAATAAAAGCTGCAATGCCGATAAGTAGGTATCTGTATACTTCGAATTTTGCCAATTTTAAAAAGTGTTTATCTCATGGAAATGCTGATAGAATCGCACAAAAAAAAATCTGAGCATAGTATGTACAGCTGCTCAGTTATCATGCGAGTACTATGTACTCGCAACCGCGGAGGCCGGCGGTATTCTTCACCGTGCCACCGAATAGGGAATTGAAATTAGGCTGCGTGAAATAATATGCGAACAAATAAAAGCTACGAATTATCTTTATTGGAGCCCTGGAGGCTGTTCACTATTTACACGCGCGATGCGTACTCTAGGTACGAGCCGATTCGGGTGGTGCGCCCGCGCACGCGAAGTACGTGTGTGCGCGGTCGCACACACGTACGCGCAAAAGCGGCTCGCGCCGACGTAGGCCGATCGCCGCGCGCGATCGTCTCTCGCGCGTGCATCGGCGGCCTCGCTCGCTCGCGCGGGTCTCGCTCCCCGGACGCTCGTCGTCCGCGGGGGGAGCACGCGATCGCCTGGCCAGGACTTACCTCCGTAGCCTATAGTCAGGGCTGGAGCGGACCCTCTCGGCGGTGTCGGCTGCCGTGCGCAGCGGCGTCTCTGTCTGTCTCTCTCTCTCTCTCTCTCTCGCTCGCTCTCTCGTCTTCTCTCGGCCGCGGGGCACTCTCTTTCGCTCCCGCGAGTCGGGTCGGCCGTAGCTGGCTTCGGCCGCGATGTTCCCTTTCTCTCTCACTTGGGCTCTCGGCCGCGGTTGAGCGTGGCTCTCTCTCCCTCTCTCACAACCACGAGGGAACACGGCTCTCGGCACCGTGCTGCGTCTCTCTCTCCTTCGCTGCACTATTGCACCGCTCGTTGCGGCGTCTCTCTCTCTCTCTCTCTCTCTCTCTCTCTCGTGCACAACACTCTGACTCTCTCTTGAAGTCTTTGCGCACGGGGGACGAGCAGCTGCCTCAGCTACGGCAGAAGCGATACTCCTTCCCCGTCGCGCAAGGTTGTCGCGAGTCTTCATTTCGGGGCTCATTGTGTATCGTAGTTGCGCTCGGTACTTTTCGCACAGCTACACGTGCGAACAACTACACACACACACGCAAGCCCCCGGAGAAATACGAGGACAAGCCCGACTCTGTTTGCGAATCCTCATGCCGCAATTGTCGGCCTTGCCTTCTCCAAGGCCGCGGTATGTTTATGTTTTCGGTCAACTACCTGTGTGTATACCGTGCGTCGGAGATCGGCTTGATCTGAGCTCCGTGTTCGCGCACATACACACACAGACGCGCCTGCCGTCACAAAATTCCTTTTTTCTTTTCATGTTCGACGTTAGCATTAAAGGTTGCAAAACAAAATAAATTATTATAATATCGTATTAAATATACACTGAAAAAAATTTGGCACAGGAGCTGCCTTCCTCATAGTACTGGAGCGCTCCCTCTGTTTGGCACGGGAGAGCTCCCAATTTCGGCATGGCTCATGTGCCGGGTTAACCTAACCTTACCACTAGTGTCGCGCGTACACCAAAGGGGGCATGAGCGGTGCGGCGCTGGGATGGGAGAGTTCCGCTACGGGGCAAGAGCCATGCCAAGTCATGAGATCGCACAGCTCCGCCTTTTAGCATAGAGGTTATACCGTCAAAGGCAGCTCCTGTGCCAAATTTTTTTCAGTGTATGAATGTTTGATCATGTACTAACATTTCTTTCAATGTTTTATCATAATCACTTAAAGGTGAAAGTATTATTGTACCATTATTACAACAATTAGACTTATATTTTTCTTCTTTCCAAAATACTGCTGAACATTTTGTTCTATCAACGACCTTCAAAATCGGTCTGCTATTAGACCTCTAAAATTGATTAACTTTCAAAAATTGGTCTGCTACCAGCGACCTACAAAATCGGCCTGCTATCAGACCTCCAAAATTTATTAACTTTCAAAAATTGGTCTGCTATCAGCGACCTTCAAAATCGGTCTGCTATCAGACCTCCAAAATTGATTATCTTTCAAAAATTGGTCTGCTATCAGCGACCTTCAAAATCGGTCTGCTATCAACGACCTTCAAAATCGGTCTGCTATCAGACCTCTAAAATTGATTAACTTTCAACAACCTTTATAAAATTAACAAACTGATCTTTTGCTTAACCTTCAAAATCGATCTACTTTCAGAGTTCAACAACGGTTTCGATTTAAGTTTTGGTCTGCTTGATTTTCTCAATAATGGAGACGGAGAAAAGCTTCTCTCGTGCGCGTACGTCTCTGGCTCGGAGGTCCGGGGTAGAGAGATTAGTGAGCGGCGCTCTCTCTCTCCCCTGCCCTTCTATGGCGCTCGCGGCGCTCGAATCACCTTCGAACGTCGTTTGAAAATCCCTTCGCACGCTCACACTCACACATTCATACTCGACGCATTTTCCCGCGTCGCATATGCCTATTTTTTTGCGATGATTAGTGCCGTTTATAATTATTTACGGCTCGAGCGAAGCGAGACTCCCTGACGTCAATGTGAAAACAGAATACTTTACGCGTGGTGTGAGAAAAAAAGATCTTTGTCGCATGTATACCGAGATGATAAATACGATTAAAGAAAAAAATGAATATGAGGGGTGAACGAGCTGGGGAACGGGAGGAGGGGACGGAGGGCACCTGAGGGGTTGAGGGGGATGGGGGGGGGGGCTCAGAGGCTATTTTAATATAAAAAAACTCATAGAAATACGCTTATTTTTACGTTATTTTGAGGCGGGCTGGGAGGCGGGGGGATGAGGGGGGGATGAGGGGAACTGATGTTCAAAAACAACACTAACATCTATATAATATAGGTAGATATATATATATATATATATATATATATATATATATATATAGAGAGAGAGAGAGAAAGAGAGAGAGAGAGAGAGTGCGAAGTAGGTTTGAGGGATCGAATAGAGTAGTGAGAGAAAATAGAGAAGCGGAGGCAGTAAGAGGAGGATAGTGCGGGATTAAACATTGCGCAAACAAGATGGGGAACCACACGCAGAGGATGACTCTGCTCATGCAGTCCCGAGCAGGCCGCTACTGGAAACGGAAGGTGTTAGTGCTGCCACGGAGGAAGTCGTCATCGAACTAGAGGAAGCTCGCGCCAGTACTAATGGGGGCATCGACTGTCAACGAGAGAGGTTATGGAGGGTTATTTTGCGAACCGAAGAGCCAGATATGGACGTCCCGTGGTACGAGTGCGACAAAGCAGGATCGAAGACGATGAAACAAACCATCGGCGTGGAATGCGATATTGATGATGCCAGCCGTCGTGAGGTACGACAAAATAATGAAACGACGGCGCGAACAAGGGAATTGGACAGTCGGAATAGAGAACAGAGTAGACGCAATAGAGAGCAGAATAGTCGGAATGGAGAACAGAGTGATCGGAGAAATGCGGTATACCAGGGAGAGGATGAGAGAAGAGAGTCGCGCCTCGATGAAGAGAGAATACAAGAGCAAGAGGACGAGCAAATGCCAGGACCGTCGGACGCAGACAGTGAGAAAGAGGAGCAGAGCGGAGAAGGGGACCCGGAACAAGTGACCACCCAGACGGAGGTACATCAGACCGGTACACCTATCCCGTCTATGGTCGCTACACCATATACCACGTTATCGTTCCGTTCACCAGCCACGGTGGTGGAAGTGCGGGGGGGGGGGGGGTGCCGACGCTGACGATGACAACCGCGTCTCATCAAGCCCCACGCAATGCTCATAGTTTTGACGCCGACTGATTCGCACCTCCTCTGACGTCGACGTGGGAATATTTCAGCGCGCATATGCATCAGGGATGGAGCAAACCAGCAATGCCAGAGAGAGAGAGAGAGAAGAGAGACCAGCAGATTGTGCGCCACTACAGCCGCGAAGGCTCCGGAGAGATGGCGAGCGAGCTAAGCCAACACTCACTCCGAGAACCAGAGAGGGATTATGACGGCCCGTCCTCCCTTTTGCATAAATAAATTTTTTTTTTTTTATTGTTTGACTAAAAACTTTTGTATTTTTATAAACTAACAAGGAAAGTACCCGAACTGTCAAATTCAAAAAAATTCCAAACCCATATTAAAAAGTAGACCTCCATGCGAGATTCACGAAACCATTTTTTTTATCGGCTGAGAAGCGCTTTATAAGGGTTAAAATCACCCCTAAAGTTTACCCCCAAGAAACGTTTTTTTGATATATCTCGGCTTCTACTTAACTTTTTTTAACGAAACAAAATGGACAGAGTTTCTTATTAAAAAGTCAAGAAATCCGTGGTAGTATGAACATTAAGGGTTGCATCCCTCATTTTTTAGAGGGTGAAATTGTGTTTTTTTAAGAATAATTTTTGTTGTGAGAATTCATAAAATAATTAAAAATAGGTCAAAACATTATTTTTACCAACTACAATAAATAACAGTTGGTGTTTTTGAGCATTCTTCGCGAAACAACCCCTTAAGAGGTAGTAAACCACCCCTAACACAAATGAATTAGGTATATTTTTTTGATCATTAAAAATATTACTTATGTCGACTGCAATTTACTATCAACTGATAAGAATTTTTCCATCGGTCTTACAGTCTTACAAATTAATTTAAAATAATTAATATTTATGGCAGTCAGATTGCCCTTGTTTATAATCACCCCCGCAGAATCTGAAATAAAAACTTAATTAAAACCTGCAAAAAACTTTGTTAGCAAAGGACGATCTGACTGCCCCTCACCACCACCACCTTGTCCAACGTTTCGAGCCCGCTCCGGCTCCTCCTCAGGGACTGAATATATATATTTTTTTGGCAATTATTTTTTTCCTTAAAATGGGTTCTTGAAGTCGTTAATCGGAATCCACAGTTAGATCCACAATAAAAATTTGAAAATAGTGAATTCAATATGGCGAAAAATTTTTTAAAAATATTTTAAATTCCACGAAAAATAGTATGTAGACCCCCTAGCGGAAATTATATTATGTAAATAAGTGTTAATAATGTAACAATGTTTTGTTATGTTATTCTATTATTTATTATTTTTTTATCATACATTTGTTTATCGTACGATAAACAAGTGTATGATAATGTAGTTGTTTGTAAAAAAAGTGTAAGAAAACGTAACAAATTGTACTTTTCTACTGGATTTCGGACGCTTTTACATTTTACCACAGTTTATACCATTTTTTAATAATTTCTTACTTTTCCTTACATTTGTCTACGTTTTATTACTTTTTAATTTGTACTCTTAATTCAAATTTTATAGGCATTCTTACACTTTCGTACATCTTTTTACATTTTATTATATATTTGTACTTTTAATTACATCTTTTTACGTTTATATACAAATTTTGATACACATTTTACATCGTATCACATATTTGTACACTTTTTTCAAATAGTTCATAATTATACTTTTATAATAATTTATAATTGTAATTTTATTTAAATAAAGCTATAAATAAAATATTTTCAAAGATGTAAAGAAAAAATACTAAAACGTAATAAAATGTAAATTATTATGTATTAGAAATATAATTAATATATGTTACAAAATGTAAGTTACTGCATAAAAGTTCAAATTTTTACAAATTCTTACAGATTTTTACAATTTATTATCTTTTAATACAAATTCTTATACAATTCTACCAATTTCTAAGCAGCACAACGACCAATTTTAAATCCTACGGGTCAGCCAACAGCAGACGGCAAGCTAGCTAATTATTCTGACGATCATGGATTATATGTTTTACAATAATGATATTCATGAAAAAAATGTTGTAAACATAGCGATTTTTTGCACCATGAACATGTGATAATCGCTCGTTTACCACAAATATCGCATCTAATAAAATTAGAATTGAAGCAAAATTTTTTTGGGTTTTCTATTTTTTCTGGCCTTTCATCAATGTAACCAGCGGCGTACCAAGCATATTTAAATAAATTTTGAAAGCTGGGACTTGATAATTGATTATGTACTAATGAATGCATTTTGATTATATTATTTCTATCGTGTAAGTTGAGATCCTCATTTGTTAGAAATATCATATCCGAAAACGTTCGAACGAAGTTCTTCCACATTCGAAAACCGTAAATATCAAGCGGTTGAAGTTCACTTGTTGTTCTTTGTGGAATTTGTAGAATCGTTAAGGTTTTATGTTCCGGTTTTACTTTATAAATTATATCTAGGCAGTGACCTCTCCATGAATCAAGCAATAGGGTACTTGCTATGGTAGTTGATGGAAAATATACATCTTGCGCCCAAGTTTCAACATGTTCTTTAGTTAATTTACCTGATTTCGATGCAATTAAATAAACATTTTCTGCTGCAAATAAATTTTTTCTGACTACAGTTCCAAACTCTCCTTTTGGTTCTTACATGACTAAAAAGAAGGGGATAGAAGTTTTCCTTCAGCAGATACAGTAGGTTGGATAGTATAAGAATGAGTTATCGAATGCACTGATTGCACTATACTCTCTACACTTTTATCTCCTCTAAGATTGAGGGTTCGACCACTGTGTATTTCGTAATTAAAACCAGTTTGGTCGGAATTATAAACACGTTTTGCATCATATTTTATGATGGCATTTTTTACTCTATTGCGAAATTCCTGTTTTTGTGCTGACCATTCTTCTGAATCATCTATAGATTTTTTAGTAATAATTTTTGTTATTTTTCGAGAAACGATATTAAATCGCCGTTTAAATTCATTTAACCAGTGTCTAGAAGCTTTAAATTCATTGAAGTTTAACTCTAATGCTTTTTCTTTTGCCATACGTCTTACATCAATGTCATGAATGGGTATTCTATTCGATCTGGCTACGTTAAATTTTTGTAAACAATATTCCTCAATTTTTTTCAATTTATCGATCCTACTTCCTCCTATTGCCACTTGATCTCTCCATCTATACAGCTGACGTGCTGTTTTTAATTTTTTGAATCGATTTTGGACTGTTTCAAATTTTAACTTGTTTTTACTACTTAACCAATACTCCACAGCTTGCTTTTTGTAGTCAAAATTAATACTCTCTGATTCGGTCCTACATTGATTTTCAGTTTCGGGTGTTATCATATCTTCTGCATCGATATCTTCACGTAAATCATCTGCAGGTATGTCATCGTAAGGTTCGTAGGTATCATCATAATATAGAAATTCTTCCGTTTCTTCGTAAATACTACGATCATTTATACTTGATATTATAATATTATACACTATATTAGCAACATTTCTTTCAGCGTCATTAACAGGTAATTTCTTTTCTTGATCTTGAAACATACTGTTTAAAATAAATAAAACATTCATCGCATTTACCAAATTCATATTTATGGAAAATATTTTCTTTCTTCTTTTAGATACGTTGAGTCGCAGTGTAAACCTGTAAAAGTTTTAGTTATTATAGCCTTTTTATAGCCATAACAGTATAGGAATGTACAATAGTATGAATGTACAGTAAGTGTAAAAAGTATTCAGACATCCAAAACTTTTGAGGAAAACATTTTACTAAATTCCTTTGTAAGTGCATGGGAATTCGTTATTGTTTGTCAATGTTTTGTCTACAAGATACACTATTTTATTAGCATTAAATAGTTGCTAAACGTTATTATTATAAATAAAGTACTACTTCTATTCACTCGTATGAATATTTTTTACACTTAACTTAACTGATTAAATCGTCAGTATGTCATATTTTATATATTAGAATAACAGTAATGTAACAGTAATTCTAAAAATTAAAATCAAAACTTAATTTTTACTATCATAAAATAATTCAATGCATGTATTAAGAGTAAAGTTTCACTATCAAAATATTTACAATTGGTACAATAAAGATTCTATAATAGATTTTTACTGAATTTGACTTTCTTAACTTCGGCCATTTGTTCAAAATTTATTGTATATTTTGACGAGTTTTATATTTAATAATGCTGCATTTTATTTAACTTTTCAATATTATATCTATTATATCCTTCTATTAGAAATATTTTGAATAATTATGTAGAAGAAAGAAATTTCAATTATATGGTTACTTACGACTATTATTATTGTTGTTATCATTCAATTCAAATAGGATTTCGTACTCGTAAAATGTTTACTTGCCATTAAAAAATATGATGCAAGTACCTCCAGACACTTATATTTTCAATTAATACCCATAAAATAATGTTGACATTGAATATTAATTTAACACGAGCATAGAAAAACGTTCAGTAACGTATATTTGTTTTCGACTGACCGATGTTTCACTTATTTATGAATAAAAGAGGAGGAATCGGGAGATAAGCCATATCAATGCAAGTGTACATAATCTTGTATATTGCGCAATAACCATGAATTGCTATAATTATCATTATATTAAAAATTTTGTTCATATTAATTTATATTAATAAATCATAAATAAACTTTTCTTATTAAAACCTATCATAATTTCAACAAGCATGAAAATCTCTCCTAGCTGAAATTATAAAATATGAAAGAAAATAAGAAAATACTTATAAAATGGAATAAATTGTCGAAAAATGTAAGAAATCATACGATACTGGATTTCGGGCATATTTAACAAGTTGTTAAAGTTTCTTACATTTTCTTTCAATTCCTTACGTTTTCTAAATATTTCCTTGTGTAGCTTATTTTTATGAAATTATAAGGAAGTATTTGTTAGAAAAATCTGTAAGAATTAATTTGTTAGAAAAATCTGTAAGAATTTGTAAAAATTTAAACTTTTATACAGTAACTTACATTTTGTAACATATATTAATTATATTTCTAATACATAATAATTTACATTTTATTACGTTTTGGTATTTTTTCTTTACATCTTTGAAAATATTTTATTTATAGCTTTATTTAAATAAAAGTACAATTATAAATTATTATAAAAGTATAATTATGAACTATTTGAAAAAAGTGTACAAATATGTGATACGATGTAAAATGTGTATCAAAATTTGTATATAAACGTAAAAAGATGTAATTAAAAGTACAAATATATAATAAAATGTAAAAAGGTGTACGAGAGTGTAAGAATGCCTATAAAATTTGAATTAAGAGTACAAATTAAAAAGTAATAAAACGTAGACAAATGTAAGGAAAAGTAAGAAATTATTAAAAAATGGTATAAACTGTGGTAAAATGTAAAAGCGTCCGAAATCCAGTAGAAAAGTACAATTTGTTACGTTTTCTTACACTTTTTTACAAACAACTACATTATCATACACTTGTTTATCGTACGATAAACAAGTGTATGATAAAAAAATAATAAATAATAGAATAACATAACACAACATTGTTACATTATTATACATTTATTTACATAATATAATTTCCGCTAGGGGGTCGACATACTATTTTTCGTGGAATTTAAAATATTTCTAAAAAATTTTTCGCCATATTGAATTCACTATTTTCAAATTTTTATTGTGGATCTAACTGTGGATTCCGATTAACGACTTCAAGAATCCATTTTAAGGAAAAAAATAATTGCCAAAAAAATATAACTAATTCATTTGTGTTAGGGGTGGTTTACCACCTCTTAAGGGGTTGTTTCGCGAAGAATGCCCGAACACACCAACTGTTATTTATTGTAGTTGGTAAAAATAATGTGTTGACCTATTTTTAATTATTTTATGAATTCTCACAACAAAAATTATTCTTAAAAAAACACAATTTCACCCTCTAAAAAATAAGGGATGCAACCCTTAATGTTCATACTACCACGGATTTCTGGACTTTTTAATAAGAAACTCTTTCCATTTTGTTTCGTTAAAAAAAGTTAAGTAGAAGCCGAGATATATCAAAAAAACGTTTCTTGGGGGTAAACTTTAGGGGTGATTTTAACCCTTATAAAGCGCTTCTCAGCCGATAAGAAAAATGGTTTCGTGAATCTCGCATGGAGGTCTACTTTTTAATATGGGTTTGGAATTTTTTTGAATTTGACAGTTCGGGTACTTTCCTTGTTAGTTTGACTTAATTTCATATCACAATTTCGATAATCATACTCTACATTAATACCAAGGTATTCTTTAACTTCTCCTAGATCTTTTATTTTAAATTTTTCTGAAAAGACTCTTTTTAATTTCTTAATTTTCTTTTTACCCTTACTACAAATTAACAAATCATCGACATATATTAATAAGTAAATTTGATCTATACCCTCACCTTGAGTATATAAACAATAATCTACATTACTCTTTTTAAATTTTATCTTTGTTAAATATTCATCCAAACATTTATACCATGCTCTTGGACTTTCTCGTAGTCCCTACAATGCTTTACGTAATTTACACACTTTGTTCCATCGCTATAACCTTTCGGTTGACCGACATATACCTCCGAGCTTACTTCTCCATTTAAAAATGCCGTTACTACATCCATCTGTTCTATAATTAGGCCATTTTGGCAACAAAAAGAAAACAAAATTTTTAAGGTTTGCATTTTAGCAACTGAGCGTATATGTCGTCAATAACATTTATCTGCTGAAACCCTCTTACAACAAATCTCGCTTTATATGTATCGTCAGATTTCTTACTATAAGCCCATTTTACATCTAGTACCTTTTCATTTGGTATCTTTTCAACTAATTCCCATGTTTTATTTTCATTTAAACTTTCTATTTCTTTATCCATAGCTTTTACCCAGCTCTCACTATCATTACTATTCATCGCCTCCTCAAATGTATATGGAGTATCTACCCTGCAGTAATTTACATAAATATTATTCGAAATATTCTCTGGATATCTTATTGAGCTTTTTCTTTCACGTGTAGATCTACGTGGGACTTTCAATAGTTCTAAATTCTTCTTATTTGCTACTTTTAGTTCTCGTTCATTCATTTAATTTTCGCTTCTGAAAACGTCATCGTCTCCGAGATCGCTCTCATTTCCTCTAAGTGACTCGAGAGTCGAAGTAGAAGGAAATGTATTAGACTCATGCCCATCAAGTCCTATACATTTTACGTTTTCCTCTACTATATCTACATGTCTAGCAACTATCATTTTATTATTTAATAGGACTCTACATCCTACCTCACTATATCGTAATAGGATTCCCATATCTGCCTTTTTGTCCCATTTAGAAATTCTTTTTTATTCCGGTTTTCTCACAAAAACTCTACTCCCGTAAAGACGTAAATGTTTGACATCCGGCCGTTTATTAATAGTTATTTTCGATACAAGTGTGCGAAGTGGGTCATTCTCGCACGGGTGTAGTTTGTCGCCCGAGCGAAGCGAGGGTGACAAAAACACCCGTGCAATGATGACCCTTTTCGGTCACGTGTATCGAACTCTATTTTTTTTAACGGAGTGTGTGAAACTAGCCTTGTTGTTTGTTTTGCGTGCGCGAAGCAGCTGTTTCTCGCACGGCGTGCGCGAAAGTAAATTGATCTGCGCATGCGCGACTTTCGCGCACGCCGTGTGTAAAACAGCTACTTCGCGCACGCAAAACAAGCACGAGAAGGCGAGTTTCGCACACTCCGTTAAAAAAAAATATTTCGTACGGAGTTTTTCTCTCTATCGTATTAGTCAACGTTCGATTTTTCAAATACGTCGCTGCACAAATAATTTCGGGCCAAAACCGTTTATGAACGTTTGCCTCTGTTAGTAAACATCACGCCATATCCATTATAGTTCTATTGAACCGTTCCGCGGTTCCGTTTAACTCGTGTACATATACTGGGCAATTATTCAAAATAATACCTTTTTCTCTTACAAATTTATAAAACCGATTATTTAAGTATTATTTCCCAGTATCGCATCTCAAAACTTTTACTTTCTTTTCAGATAAATTTCCACATTCATTTATAAATCTAACTAAGCAATCAAAAACTTCGTCTTTAGTTTTGATACAATAAACCTTCGCGATTTTGCTATAATCATCAATGAAAGAAACAAAATAATTTTCTCCATTAAACCCTGTAGTTTTAAATGCATTTGTATACATCTGTATGAATTATCTCTAAAATATCTTTCTCTTTTATTCTATCGTTACTAAATGGCAAATTATGCATCTTATTTTCAATACACATTTTACACTTCATAAATTCCGATTCAAGTTTATTCGGAATACACGTTAATAACTCTTGTTTACATAGTGTATTTAGATACCCGAAATTTACATGTCCTAACATTCTATGCCATTTCTCTTTCAAACTCATATTATTATTGCTACAGTCGGCTGTGTTTACAAAATTCTCTCTATGTTTCAAGGTACTCTTTATTCTGTAAATTCGATTTTCTTTGTAGGCTACAGCTATTAATTTATTATCTTTATCTATTATCCTTGCTATATTTCCCTTCGAAATAATCGTATTGTTATCTGTTAATTTCCAAAAACTTATTAAGTTTGTATTCATTTTTTCGGCATAAAAAACATTACTCATATTTACTTCATTCTGTTTACCAAACGCGTCGAAATAGCTAACTACATTTCCAATTTTCGTTGCTTTTATATACTATTATCCCCTAAGTATATATTTACCGGTTCTTTCAAATTTATACATTTTCCAAAATAATTCTCATTATTAATTATATGATCGGAGCATCCGCTGTCGAGTAACCATTCTATCTCATTACCTAGCCTACCTTGACTATAGTTACCCTGCGCCGCATACGCCGTAGCTATCCATGCGCTCGCACCTTCGTCGCTCTGCTCACTCGTGCTGGCTCTTGGTGACGGAAGTTTCCGCGCCTACTGCCGATGTTGCCTCTTCCTCCTCGGCCTCGACTGTGACCACGTGTTGAGCCTCGCCATGTTGTGCCGCTTTGTCCTGCTTGTCCTCCATTTTGGTACTCCCGTGCGAAATGCCCTGTTCTGCCACACTTGAAGCAGCTTCCTTTCTGATCTTTTTTTGCAGCGAATACATTTGACCTTTGTTCCCTGTGCTCGCTATTATTTTTCATTTCAGCAATTTGGATTTTATTTTTTACATACGATGCTGTTTGATCCTCTTCTTTTAGCGTGTCTATTAAATCGCCATGTGTTCAACATGTAATTTAGTTTTTCTTTTTCACTTATTTTTGCACCTGCGCTTTTTAATTCATTCACTGATTTTTCAAATTCACTGAAAAATATTGCTGTATCACTATACTTTTCTAGTCTCATATTTTCCAATTTATTTCTACACACAATTTGTAGTGCTGTAGACATCGTGATCCTTTTCTTCCACATACTGTAGTCTTCTCCATCAAACACCGGTATCGTGACCTTTTTTTTCTCCATTTCATCTTCTTCGTTCTCGAACGTTCCTTCGTACTCGGAATTTTCTTCGTGTATGACCTCCAAGGTCGTTTCTTCTTCAATAGATGTCTCGAACGTTCCTTCGTGTTCGGACTTTTCTTCTTGTTCGATTTTCAACTTCAATTCTTCTTCCATATACGTTTGTCACGGTATTCACATACGCGGCACTTTTTAATTATCTCTACTGACTCGAGAGTCGATGTAGAAGATAAGAGAATTGCACTTACCAACCACGCTCCTAGCTACCATGTTGAGGTGTGGTAAATGAAGAAGAGACTCATTTAAGTAGAAATAATAAAGAGTTTATTGAAACTTATAGACTACGGCGCTTCCTTGCGCCACGCGAGAGGTGCTTATCATTCGGCGTACGGCAGTAGAGAGAGAACAGCGCGTCGCTCGTTGCCTCTCGAGGTACATTCTCACTCACGCACACACTAGGGAGGGGAGACTTCCATGTGTGCGTTCACACTCATACTGGCGCGCTCTCGGTATAGTCGCGCGCTCACACATATTAATATACTTTCCATGTTTACAATATAGATGTATACTATTTTCAACACTTTTTTAAAAAACTCTTTGACACGTTTTAAGTTTCATAAAGAACTCCTTAAAATTAAACATTGAATGAGAAAAATGGGAACCCAATTTTGAATAATAGTGTGGGTATCGCATCACCTTAATATCTACAAATATATCCAATATTTTTTATTGAAACTTGGATTGTATTTATTTAACTTTATTCCTGCAATACCAAAATTTGGACGTTGGGAATTTAACTGTCATCAGAACCGTATTCATAGTCCTTCATTGTTAACTACAGATAATTTTAATACTTTTTTGTCATACAAAAACAAATTTTAAACGTCACCGTCGTCCAATCACGGGCTCCCTTAAACGGACTTGACCAATCGCAAAGGTTTTATTTCGGCTTCACATTTCCGTCATTATTCTTGAGAGGATTCTTTCAAGAGAGGATCTCGTATGAGATCTCATATAATATTTTCACGGCGGGTATCATTATTACATACTTTTAATAGTTTATAACCACCAAGTCACAAGAATCAACTAATTTAGTGACTAACATGCAAACTCGTTTGTTTGCTTGTCAACTTCCTCGCTTGCTTGTCAATTTACGTGCCAACTCGCTCACGCGTTAAGCTATCTCTACACGGCGTGCCGCGATCTGCGAGCCGCGGGCCGTACCAAAATTGTTGTCATCCGACATCCATTCCCCTACATAAACCATGGAGAAACGAAAGAAACCTACTTATGACAAATACATGAGATTTCCGATCGCGGCGCTCGAAGCAATCGGACATGCTCGCGCGCGCGTCTGTTTTTCGCCTGGGGATCCGCGAGCGCACTCACATCTCACATTCTTAATTTTCTGAAAATCAATTTTTATTGTTCTAAACATCAACATCATCTCGATTTCTCATCTTGGTTTCATATCAGTGCTAATAGTTTCGGTTTTATCATCGGGCGAGACAAATGTTCCCATTTCCCCATTTTCATCGAGGCTATCTCTCTCCGGACAACTAGAACTATCATCTCTTCCATCATTAAATCATCTTTTGGATGCAATGGTTGCAATTTTAATTTTTTCTTTTACAAAAAAAACCTTTGAATAAGATCTATTGAAAGAGATTAGCTGGGTGGCGTTTGAGCAAGGAGTTACGAAGAGGTTTTTTGCCAATGGCTCTAGCGTGTATCATTTTCTTCTCGGTATCCGAGGATATCAGCGGCCCTTTCCTGTGACCCTTTAAGCCTCATCTATTATCACCTCGGCATTTATCTCCGACCATTAAGTTTTTTTATTCTGAAAGTATATCCGCACAGTTATTCATTATTCTCAGACATATTCCATAATTAACATATAGCCATATATAGAAAAAATTCTAAAATTCATCATCTCCAGTCATATCAGTGTCATCTCATGTAATTCTTATGGGCGTAGTTTGCTCGAAATTCAGTCACTCATTTTTTTAATTTCATCAGCTTACCCTCTAGTTCTCAATTTCACCCAGAGAGGGAGCTTGGAATAGTCTGTCGCTGCTAAGTTTCATAGCAAAGCAAAGTCTACTTACGTAGTATCTTTTATACCACTCTAACATCAAAATCATAATTTCAATATTATTATTCGGCTCTCGCAGTGTAAAATACGGTTCGAAACTGGTGCGTGAGAAGATTTTTAGCTCATATCATGTTTTTCGCAAGAGCTTCGCTCGCACGAGCGAAGCTCTTGCGAAAAACATCACATGAACTAAATATCACCTTCTGCACCCGTGTCAAAATGTACTACTATAGCACGGCGTGACATAAATCCACACTTATGTTATGCCTATCCGTGGCATAAGTAGTCCATTACAGCACCGTGCGGTAGCGCACGAACGCAGCGACGGCAATGATGATAATAATGGTCTACTTATGCTACGGATAGGCATGACAACGGATTTATTTAAACGTGCTATAAAATATCGTACGACATTAGTGCCTATCGTAATCTAATTAGTATCGTAATATACTAATTCCACTTTAACTTCACCAGAAACGTCAAAAAACTTCACGTGTTGTTATTGCTATTAATTACTAAATAAATTTACACGTGGTTGAGAGTGTAAGAATAATAACTTTATTATAGTTAACATATTACAGTAAGTGATGCAAGCCTCATGCTTGCGACGAGCGACACTTGACGCTTGGGCGAGTCGAGCTGGACTTACAGCGGCGTGAGAAGAAGTGAGGTGCGAGTCGGCAGCGCCCGGCTCGCGCACCGATGACGCAATGTATACAAAGGTGGGGAGGCGTACATGTGTTTATCCATGTGTCGCGTATGCCCGAGCTTGTACTTAGATTCTTTATAACGTTTGGGCTCACGCGCTACACTTTCTTACATATTTATTAGCTTATTCTTCTCGGTATAAATGTATATTTACAATAGTTATATGTGGAAATAGGCACATATCTGCATTGTAGAAATAGCGTCAAGGAAAAAAAATAACAAATACATATAAAACCAATTTTCTCCATGGTATACGTAGGGGAATAGATATCAGACAACAACTTTTTTTTGGTGCTGCACGCTGCACGCCGTGTAGGGGCAGCTTTACGGTGGTTCATGGGTGACTCCCTAGTCAGGGACTCGCCACAAATGACCTGTGACGTGCCGTGCAGTGTCGTGTTGTATCGTGCCGTGTCGAGCGCTTTTGAAAAACGAGTGTGCCGTCTATCCAACACTATTGCGTCCGTGCTCCAATCGCTTTTTATTTTTCTTTCCTTTTTTAATATTTTTGGTGTTATCAACAAGGATACGGCAGTCGTGTGTAACATACAGCAGGTTAAGAGTGGCTCGTGTTTATTTTGGTCCATGATGTAAAACAAAGAGAATTGATGTAAACAACAATAATTTTACATAGAAAATGTCATAATGTTAAAATACAACAATTACAATAATTTTACATAGGAAGGATCATATGTCAAACTTAATGCTTTAAAAGCGCTTGGAGCACGGACGCAATAGTGCTGATAGATGGCACACTCGTTATTCAAAAGCGCCCGACACGACAGGACACGGCACGGCACGTTACGGGTTATTTGTGGTGAATCTCTCAAAACAGTGTTAAATGAGGGTGTAGCCACAAATGGTCATTTAGCAGAAAGTATCGTATATGAGTACAATACTCTATAGATGGCAAGCTCTTTTTCAAAAGCGTTTTGAACGCCACGGCACGACACGGCACGCCACTCCGGCTCGAATTTATAGACATCACTTGGCGACAATGTTAATTGTATATCTGTATATATTGAATTCCAAGTGCTGAGTGCCAAGTAACTATAAATTCGGGCCTATACGCCAACGACTATTTGTGCCTCCACCCTGAAGAGGTTATCTAAAATTGAAAAAAAAATAGTTGTAATGTAATTTATTTATTTAAAATGATTATAGACAGTCAATGCATTATAAACAACGTGTATTTAACATGACTAAGCAAACTTTCTTTAACAAAATGTCGAAATTTTAGAAACAGATATCGTCACAAGAATTACCACAAACAATTATTGATAAAATACAGGAATCTTTTTTCTTTCTCAACCGATGTTAGTTTTGAAGGTCTCATTTTGTTTCTTAATTAATTTCATGGGGACTGACCCAGAAAGTTATAGCCAATTTAAAAAATATATTTTTTTAACGACGTGCACGAATTTATGAACAACTATAGCTATAACTTTCTGAATTTTAAATAATTTTGAATTTTTCCTTCGAGAAGTCCCCATGAAATTAATTAAGGAACAAAATGGAACCTTCAAAACTAAAATCAGTTGAGCAAAATATTCGTGTTTTATCAACAATTTGCTTGTGGTGATGATATCTGTTTCTAAAATATCGACATTTTGTTAAAAAAAAATTTACTTAGTCATGTTAAGGCGGTCTTACACCTAAAAATTTTGAAAAAATCAAATTTTTTTTTATTGAATTTTTTTATTATATATGTTATTTCGAACCTAAAAGAATTATAGTTTGGATCAATAATTAAAAAAATTTTAAATAAACCGCTGAAAGAGCTTACCATCATTAAAATGACGAGAAAATTGATTATCTTGTTTTTTGCCTTTTTTTATAGACTTCTGATAGGAAAACGTTATTTACTTAAATGTCTTATAAAATATAAAAAAACATTATTTATATAAGTATATACTTATATAAATCCTTATATAAGGATAACAAAAATAATTAAATTCACATACAGTATTTATTATAAAAATTAAATAAACCATATTGTGGAATTCGAAATCCAGTGGAATCGTCTTGTGACCATTTCCCACTTCTGCTTCTAGTAAAGTGACCATTCCGTGACCGAAATTCGACAGCAATTCACTATATTAATACACCCTTTTGTACCTATACCTATATATATATAACTAATGCCAGTATAAACACAGTGGCACAGTCGCACAGCTAACAGCTCAAAAGCTCAAATGAACAGAGATACATAACTATGTGATTTCAACAGTTTGTTTTGCAGAGTTTTGGCTTCCTCAAATAGAAAGATTTTTTTCATAATGTTTCATTATTTGTATTCATAAGTGAATTTAGGACTGAAAATTTAATTAATTATATGTGAAGATATATATGTAAAAGTATTTATAATTGTGATTATAATACAAGCGCGCAGTGACAGTATTGTTTAAATTTGGAATTATAGCTTCAGTTCAAGATGTATGAGATTACTGTATGAAAGTTAATACAGAAAAACATGTGGATTATTACAGCTTCTTCCTTCGAATACTTAACTAATTAAGTATTCGAAGGAAGAAGCTGTAATAATTCTTTACGGATAAAAATAAATACATCTTTTTTCTAAAAAAGATGAAAGTGAAATAATTGAGTTTAGCTTACTATAGGATATAATTCAATTCAGAAGAGTTGTGAATTACAATAAGTATCAAGATGTATCTATGCAGAAAAGCGACAAGCCTGCTTAGCACACAAGAAATATATGATACAGGCTTGAATTCAAGATATATTTAATATACAATATGCGTAATCAAGTGATCATTGACAAAATGGGCTTATCGGCTTTTATGTATTTATGTATTTTTGGCCATAACAGTGATGGCTTCTTAAGTTGCGATTAGGATTTCATATTTCATAAGACCTGCTGCATATTCTACATTAATCTTAGTATAATAAATAATAATATAACTCAGAACAATGTGTTAAAAAGTGATTCAACAGTGGATGTATCAAAAGTACAAAAGCGAAGGACAGATTGTTAGCAATAACTTTGAATGGAACGCATGCTGTTAGATTAGCAATAACTTTTAAAGGAACGGATGCATGCAAGGTGCCAGAGCTTCTGTTTCAACATATTTATATAGAAGAACATATTTTAGGTGTACAGGAAACTGAGTTTTATGAAGGGAAAAAAATTGGGGACCTAATGGCTGGTTATTTTTGAAGTTTTATGGTATTTTTCTTTGTAGGCTTATTTCTCAAAATGTCATTTTTTAAAGTTTGGCGTTACTTTAAAAAAAAACTATTCCATTGATTTTGATGGGAGAGGGCCTGAATTACTTGAAATTTATTCATCTATGGCAGGAAGAGTTGGAAATATGAAATATATTTTATTAAATAATTTTAAAATGTTAAATTCCACAAAAAAACATAAAATTCATAAAATTCATGAATTTAAAGCAGTTTTTTCCATAAAAAAATATTAATTTTCAGAAATTTTATTTTTCCAACTCTTCCTGCCATAATTGCATGAATTTCAAGTAATTTAGTTCCTCTCCCATGAAAATCAATGAAATAGTTTTTTTTTAAAGTTACGCCAATTGAAAAAAATTGAAAATGCTATATCTCTGAGTAAAATTGGTCTACAGATTAAGTCTTGGGCCATATTATCAGAAATAGTGTATATTTATAGTATATATATATATCCGGGACGTCCCGGAAAAAACAGCGCGTCCCGGAAATAACAGCGATGTACAGTGTAAACGTCCCGGAACGAACCGTTGCAGATAAATATATATATATATATATATATATATATATATATATATTGTATTTTGTTTAAACTACATTTTTCTTTTTTTTATAGCTCATTTTGACCTCAGAAGCCACTAGGTGTAAGACCGCCTTAAATACACTTTGTTTATAATTTATTGACTATGTTATTTTAAATAAATAAGTCACATTACCACTATTATTTATTCAAATTTTAGATAATATCTTGATTTAGTACAGCTTTTAAGTGGCTCGCTTGCGCGCTCGTCACGGAGCTTCCGTAAAATTGGTATGTCTCGACGGTGCACAGTGGGCCCAAACTGCATTTTTTTTTCAAAATAAAATATCTCAGCGTAGAATCAATCATTTTTAATTTTTTTTTTAAATGTAGGTAATGTTACGTCCTGCCAAAAATATTTTTCTTTAAAATAATAAAAATTATTTTATTTCATTATTACATGAATCTCGTAAACCAATATCAGATTTCAGAGAAAAAAAAAGAAAAAAAATTGGAATTCAAAATATTGTATAATTCCATCATTTTTCTTTTCCTTTATTACTCTGGATTTATTAATAAGAGATTAGAGATCTGATTCTCAATAGTTTTAAAATACAGAAGAGCACTGTTACCTAAGTACTTTTGGATACCAATCTTTTCGAATTAGAAAAATTGGCATAGTACCTCTTTTCACAATTATTTTGATTTCAACAATATAGAAAAATATATGGGAGCTTAATACAGTTTCCTTTTTTTTCAGAATATAAAAAAAAAATATAAGATCCAGTTTTGTAAATAAAACTTGGAATCTTGTTGTAACCTTTAGTATTGTATGTTTCCTTTTCAAAGGTATAAAATTTCGACACTTTACTCTTAGTAGTAAGGCAATTATGTTGTAAAATTTTATCTGGCATTTAAAAAGTGAGACACTCTTGTATCATTCATTTCAAACGCAATATTTAAGAAATGCTCACTATTTCCTCGCATCCAACAATCATCGGATTAGATCATTTTAGAATTTGTTCATCCTCAAAAATTTTCTTCGTTTAGGGTCATAAAAACTCAGGTCCAAAATTTTCGGCCGCATGAGAAATCCCAAACGCAAACATCTCGAAGTAAGGGTACAACGCTTCCTTCTTCGTCGCGGGTCGTAAAGTTTTTTTTTCCGTTTCCTTCCTCTTACGATAGCCTCAGTAAACACTAGCCAGACTCAAACATCTGCAAGCGGTAATTTTCCCGAACCCGAGTACGCGTCGGAATTTCTTAGCCACTCCAAAAACAATAAACTGGGGAAACCCTGTAATTACGCACGACAGCGTCTGTTTCCGTCTCTCTCGCTTTCCAGCATTTTCTGCTACCCACGCATATACTGGATTTTAAAGAAGATATTCAAAGAAAATGCAAACCTTTATGAATTTGCTCTTCTTCCATTTTATAAATCACGATTTATAAATCAGAACGCAATGTTAGTAACACCCCTATTAGTATATTTAAATTAGTTTATAAAGTAAATTTTTTATAACGCATTTATTTTAATAAAACCACAAAATTCTCTTTCATTAATTTATAATATTTAAAGTACACGTTTATAGACAGTTAGTAACAAATACAGAGTAAACTAATTTTTCCTCTGTAACTCCAAGGTTAAACATATACCATTTACTTAGTATACCTCTTCCAATTAAATCCCTGAGGATTTATTAACTCAACAATTCAATAGATTTTAGTTATCTAAGACTAAACTAGGTTATTTCATACCTTTCTATTAAGCTCTTACGTTAGATAATTACCTTCAACATTTTCTATCCACATTAATATTTCTTGACTTTATTTTGTATGTTTATGCAAAATATATAAAAACAAAATCTCTACAATTTCCAAATTCAATTAAGAATATTTTAAAGTTCAAATACCTTATGAAATCAAGTACTTTCTGTTCTCTTTCCTGAAAAGTTCATAAACTAATACATTTTAATATCTCACCTATTTCCACAATAGGTTATTCTATTATATATATTATTGTACGTTCTTCTGTATAAGTTTTAGCAGTCACTTTAATTCAATGCCCCAATAATATGAAATGAGTAATAGATTCCAATAAAATATATATATATATATATATATTATATTAGTCACATATTAGATTTATGTTGATTTAGATAGTTTATTTTTAAGTTTACATGTTAAGTCTAAATTTGTAGAAGTATAAGATATCTGATATAAGTTATTTTATATTCAAACTTTTGTATTAATTGCATTAGAGTTTATACAAATTTAGTTACTTTTATACTTATATTTTAGTTCTAACTTATGCACTATCGAAAGCCGTCATATTTAGTTTTAAGTCTAATTTTACTAATTTTAAGACGTTTATATTTTCTATGTTAAACCATTTCGCTGATAATAACTGTCACCCTTTTATATACCAAAACAATATTCCTATTCGCGTATTTAATTGATCCTTAACGGTTGATATACAAAATAGGATATTAGATGTATTTATAATTATCCTTTGTACGATTTCGCTACTTAAAAACCTTCTTGTTTGAAAATAAAACTCTTGTACATAAATAAACTACTTCGAGTAATGTTTAATTTACAGATTAATTATAATTTATTATAATATTCATATTATAAATTCTTTCTTTAATTAACTTTTAATTCATGTCCACCTTTTTTGTTAATAAATCTTCATATTTTAACGTAAATTCTTTTTAATTAGTCATGGGACCGCCCAGTTCTTATATGTATTTAAAGTTTCATATTAAAAATTATTTATTATAAAAAAAACATTATGTCAAAGTGAATTATTTATCTTGATGCTGAATGTAAGACAACAAAAATTCTCTTTTATTGCCTAACAATCAATTCATAGCGTTTATGCATAATGACGCCTTATTATCGAATCCCAGCGCCCGATTTTGAGTGAGGGCTGGTCCCAAAAATCTAAGCGATCAATAACATCCCTCTACGCTTAAGACTAACTTACTTCGTCACCGTGTCCAACAAAAAACCTGAGTTCTATTTCAGACCCCGACTCGGGTGTTCAATCCTAGCCCCGCCGAGTGTGCGAACACTCCCGGGAGCGATCTTTATATTCTCAGTCACTCACCAGCAATCACCTTCCAACGAGGTATTCAACACCCGCTCACTTACACGCGCTCAACCACCCTCAAACCGACGAGGTCTCACTCATTCTCACAGCCCTCAACCGAAGAGGTCCTTATACTTACTCAAGCATTTTTCGTTGCAAAATTTTACAAGGTGCGCGCCATTTAGTTTCCTCCAACCAAGATTTTGTATTTATAACCAAAGTTACCGTGCAATGGTAACCTATATTTTTCCGTTGAAATAAATTGATTGCATAAAACTAAAGATTCTCGTGGTTGTATTTATTTATTGATTTTAAAATCAGTTAAACAACCGACACCTTTCATAAAAATACGCAGCAGAGACAACGGACCATCAAAGCCGCTAAGGACCGAGGAAAAATAAAAGTAAGTAAAATTTTATTTGCAATCTTAACTTTTCTACTAGTTAGCCAGAACATTTCCCAAAATATTAACCCTATTTCATGTATTAATTCGTGTTGCCGTAAAGTTTTCCCCTAAAACAAACTGTTTCTTTCTACCAACTATCCATCTTCTTAAAACCGACCCCCTAGATATCCTGAGACTAAAAACTATATTAGGGAATCTATTCCGCAAGTCGCCAGTAACTTGGCCTTTCTTGTGGGTACATTCCCTGATCAAAACAAATCAAACATTTCACATTCGGGGTGAACAAAACCAAATGAGACAAGTATAACCAGAAACACCACTGGTTATCAAATTTTTACACTTGATTTTTCAACCACGTCGCGCCCTTTTTGCTGTCCATAACGTACCCCATCCTTCTAGTGCTAGTATCTAGCTCAATCCCGAGCTAGTAGGTTTTCATTAGCCTAGGCTCTAAACTGAGCAAAATAGTTTTTTATTAAACTAACATGTTGGGTTTTCTTTGGTAGACCCGACGTAACAGTAATGAGTTATAGTTTTAGGGAAAACTAGAGAAAATTGCGGCATAAAATTTTTTAACCGGCAAATTTGATAAATACGCGGTTTTTCCAGATAAAGGAAAAACTGAGGTATTGATGATATTGACAAAATTTTCGATAAACAGTATAACATTACGTATACACGCACGCACGCACGCACGCACGCACGCGCGCGCACACACACGAGCACACACACACACACACACACACACACACATCGATATGGACATTTCCTAAAAATAGTTTATTTCGATTCCAAATTTGCAAAACAACATTCCTAGCATGTTTTCAAAACACTTTTTTTATTATCACAAAGTTTTCTCTAGGAAAAAGCAATAAGTATTCGTGATATTGAAAAATTTTACTTTTTCGATAATGGGTATATAGTATACTATTTTTCGCCACACCCGGGCCGAAAACACCACATTCCCGTTTTTGAGCCGGGCGGAAATGTGGTACTTTTGGCCAGGGTATGGTGAAAAAGTTATTACACGCACGCGCACACACACGCATAGACACACTCATACAACCCGCACATACCCGACGAAAATATTCTTAGTCAAATTTTAGCCCTCTATAATTGCCATAGAAACTGAGATATTGCTATTCAAAACTTGAAAAATGTTTTTTTGCTGTATTTTACCAATTTTCAAATGCTTGTCAAGAAGCGAATTTTCCATCTTTTTTGAAGCTTTAAAATTGATTTTTTTTTTTGTCATTTAAGAGCTTTTCGAGCGAATGCAGAAACCAAATTTTTCGTCTTGGAAAGACGAAATTATACATCTTGATAACGTAAAATCGATCAAAAATTCATGGAGATACATGACGTTATACTTGGCGATTTTTCGTAAAAATCGCGTTTACGAGAGAGTCATTTGATAAGTACCTAGCCTACAAATGAAAACACCAAAATTTTACAAAAAATAAAATTTATTTTTCAATATAGTCTCCTTTTAGTTGAATACACTTGGTCCAGCGGTGTTCCAATTTTTTTAACCCCGTTGAAAAAAATGTTTTCTCTTGGTTTGCAAAATAGGCCTCCGTGGCGGCGATTATTTCGTTATTGGAGTGGAATCTCTTCCCGGCGAACGAATTTTTTAGGTTCGGAAACAAAAAAAAGTCGCACGGAGCCAAATCTGGAGAATACGGTGGATGGGGCAGCAGTTCGTAGCGTAATTCGACCAATTTAGCCGTGGCGAGTGCAGAAGTGTGAGCCAGTGCATTATCGTGGTGGAAAAGCACTTTCTTTTTAGACAAATGGGGCCGTTTTTCTTCTAACACGGCGTCAAATCGGCTCAATAGTTCGGCGTAGTACTGTCCTGTGACCGTTTTGCCCTTCTCCAGATAGTCAATAAAAATCACACCTTGAGAATCCCAGAAAACAGTGGCCATCACCTTTCCGGCCGACGGGACCGTCTTCGCCTTCTTCGGAGCAGGTCCACTGTTTTGACTGCTCCTTGGTCTCTGGAGTGTAGTAGTGAATCCATGTTTCGTCGACGGTCACGTAACGACGCAGAAACTCTTTTGGATTGCGATTAAACAGCTCCAAACACTGCTCTGAACTGGTCACACGGATGCGCTTGTTGTCTGCAGTCAGTAAACGCGGCACCCACCTTGCTGACAGCTTCCTCATGCCTAAAATCTCATGTAGGATATGCCACACGCGTTCTTCTGAGATGCCTACTATCGCAGCTATCTCGTGCACCTTTAATCGGCGGTCTGACAAAACGATATCGTGTATTTTTGTCACGTTCTCCTCCGTAGTGGCTGTTTTCGGAGCACCTGGGCGTGGATCATCAAAAACCGACGTACGACCACGTTGAAACTCGTTATACCAAAATTTAACGGTTGCCATCGAAGGAGAAGCATCCCCATACACTGCATCCAGGCGTTCTTTAATTTCACTGCGCGATTTCCCTTCCAAAAACAAGAATCGAATCACCGACCGATATTGTTCTTTCTCCATTTTTTCAAAAATCAACGGACATATTTGCTTTCACACGCTCTCAAAAATAAACTACAACTCCGATCCGGCTGAAATTTCGTCTGTAACCGTTTACAGGAAGATACTGCACTGTAGTGTATTTCTGGTGCGATAGTGGCACCATCTGGCGGTGAGGCTAGGTACTTGTCAAATGACCCTCGTATTGCACTTTTGCAAACACTTTGCACTTTTAGAATTAATTACGATGAAGTCCGAAAAAATTTGAAGTTCTCAATTGTGTAAGCAAAAACTAAAAAAATGAGCCTTATCCGGTTAAAATCGGTCGAGTAGATCATGAAAGATCAGTATGACGTGTGTGTGTGTGTGTGTGTGTGTGTGTGTGTGTGTGTATGTGTGTGTGTATGTGTGTGTGTGTGTGTGTGTGTGTGTGTGTGTGTGTGTGTGTGTGTGTGTGTGTGTGTGTGTGTGTGTGTGTGTGTGTGTGTGTGTGTGTGTGTGTGTGTGTGTGTGTGTGTGTGTGTGTGTGTGTGTGTGTGTGTGTGTGTGTGTGTGTGTGTGTGTGTGTGTGTGTGTGTGTGTGTGTGTGTGTGTGTGTGTGTGTGTGTGTGTGTGTGTGTGTGTGTGTGTGTGTGTGGATATGTTCGTGTGTATATGAGTGTACTTGTGTGTGTGTGTGTGCACGTGCATGGAAATAACTTTATACCCTTTATCGAAAAAGTAAGATTTTTCAATATCACGAATACTTATTGCTTTTTCCTAGAGAAAACTTTGTGATAGTAAAAAAAATGTTTTGAAAACATGCTAGGAATGTTGTTTTGCAAATTTGGAATCGAAATAAACTATTTTTAGGAAATGTCCATATCGATGTGTGTGCGTGCGTGCGTGCGTGCGTGCGTGCGTGTATACGTAATGTTATACTGTTTATCGAAAATTTTGTCAATATCATCAATACCTCAGTTTTTCCTTTATTTGGAAAAACCGCGTATTTATCAAATTTGCCGGTTAAAAAATTTTATGCCGCAATTTTCTATAGTTTTCCCTAAAACTATAACTCATTACCTACATTAAAAAAAAAAAATTAAAAATCGGTTGATTCTACGCTGAGATATTTTATTTTGAAAAAAAAAATGCAGTTTGGGCCCACTGTGCGGCGCGTCTTAAGAAGATTGGCTACCCAAATGAAAATGGTTACATCATTCCAAAAACTTAATATTGTTGTTCTTCGATTCATTTCCTATAAGTGTGCGAAATTTCAGACCGTTTGTCAACTGGGTTATGGAATAATTCAACTTCAAAGTTCAACTCTTATACACGGGTTCTTATGGAAGTAAAACCATAACCTTAATAAAAACACAAAACACTTAGGATGCGATTCTTTAAAAAAGGTAACAACGAACCAAAAAACTACTGGTAATATAGAAAATATATAGGAGAATGTATGTACGAAATCTGAAAACGGTGTACAACGCCGATTCTGAGTACTGCGGCAAAACGTAAACAAACGATCGAGTTCATTCGCTGCAAGAGCGGGTACGCGATGAGCGGAGCCGCGCGCGCGATGCGAGGGGACTCCTTCCCCCTGCTCCGCGCGAACAGTCGTAGCCAACCTCCTTAAGGGTGCGATTTCATGGTAGTGTTATGAACTGCGTTCGCACGGACGAGTAGCAGAATATTTAGGTTCGGTCTACACTGATAATTTAGAATTTTAAAGCTTAATTTCAAAACAAATATTAAATAAATCAACCAACTGAATAACAAATGTATTGAAACGTATTGCCATAAACTAAACACCCGATGAGAACTTTAACAATTAAATAATTGATTGTTTAATTAATCAGATAAATTATTTCAACTGCTCCGTAAATAAATAATCAATAATATTTACGATAGCGATAAATACTAATTCGATACATAATTAAAATTAACCATTACTAGATAATCGACAATTAATAATTATTGAAAGCAAATAAACATAATAAATAATTAGAGCTCGCCTAGGGTGAAACGCTTTTCCGGGAACTATTTACTACTGAAAGATTCTAGGAAATGGCAGGTGGCTGCAACGGTCAAGACATTCAAGGACGAAAGGAGCAAGGTAACAAGAGTTAACAATTCCAAGAAAGCCGAATCCCAACGGTCAAAAAACACTCGAGAAGGAAAACAATCCGTCTCAAGGTTAAGAGTTCCAGGAATGCGTAAACAAGAATCAATTAGCGAAGGGATTGAAGAAATCTGATGTCCTCCAAGGCCAGGAATCCAAGGAATGCGAAAACATAAACAAACCTAGCCTATCCCTGAAGGTCAGAAAGGTCAAAATATAAATATCTCGGGAATCCGACACCAAAACTATTCCAAGAAGGGATTAACGAGAAAGAATCCAGCGAGGTAAACAGTTCCAAGAATGCGCAGGCAAGGGAAGACCCAATAAAGTAAACAACTCCGAGAATTTACGAGAGGCAGTCAAGGACATACACAATATCCTCACCACCACTGGGGACTCCGACGCATATATAGACGAAGGAGCGCCGGCCCTGAGAGTTCAGTTGCATTAGTGCACGCGCCCTGACCACGTCTCGGTGTCAGTCAATTGAATTATATCGAGTCACGCTATTTAGCTCGGCTATTGTTAAAATTTCAAAGTCATCTTATTATTCTAAAAAACTTCAAGTTAAGCTAATTTTCTTGAGTTCAAGTTTTATTTCGAATTTCCCGCGACTCCTTGCGCTTCTGCGCTTCGTTAAACAACGATACTCCACGTTCCATTGCAAAAGAGGCTTTCTGCACAAAGATCCCGAATTCCCGACTCGGGATATAACAGTAGCGACATTGTCGCTCTGTCGCTACCGCGTATAATACCGCGGTATTATACATGATACCATTATTGTATAATACTTAGTATAATACCTCCATGTGTTTGCGACACTTTTCCAGGTATAATACCAGCGTTCTTTTTTTTATTCGAAAAGCACTATGGCAGCAGGCAAGTGAAATAAAAAACCGCTGCTAAATGCTTTAGCAGAATGCTTTCTCATAAAGAACAGTTAAATTATTTATCAAATTGCTTTTTTAACTATATTTTTATACGTAAATTTGTATTCTTTTTGGAAACCGTATTTTTCTTCAATACATTATTTTAAAAAGTATTATTATTTCAAATTAAATAGGGTATCAGCAATCAACATATGCTATTTGTTATAATAAAGTTGTTTATTTATCCCCGTAGTTTTTGCAAACTTTATTAATAAAAAAAACATTCTTTTTATTTCATAATTACCAATCAGAAATAAATTTAGGCACTTACACTTAATAAAATTGATATTTTATTTAAGGTGATGTGATACCCACGCTATTACTCAATTCTCGGTTCCCGTTTTTCTCCTTCAATTTTAAACTTTTTGAAAAAAACTCTTTGACACGTTTTAAGTTTAATAAAGAACTACAACGTATCAAAGAGTTTTTTTCTTAAAATTAAAAATTGAATGAGAAAAACGGGAACCAAATTTTGGGTAATAGTGTCAGTATTACATCACCTTAAGTAACAGTAAGATTTTTAGACAAATTATATTTTACATTGCATATTTTTTTTTTTTTTTTTTTTGCTAAAAATGTTTCCTATTAATTAATACGATAACTATAAAAAAACCGTTCATTTTATATCAGAATTAGTTATAGAAAATGAATTAGCTGCTATTGTAAATGTATTTTCACAAATTGAATTTTCTTTTCGTTTTTGAATTTCATAAAATATAATTTTTAAAATTATGTATAGCATTGCTTAGGTACATGTTTATGCAATGTGGACGATAAACATTACTTTTAATTTTTCTACATTTTTTAAAAATTTTTTAACAGCTCAATATTATCCGAACGACTATAAAATTGAATTTGCACAATTTCAAAATAAACTTCATATACCTGCTAAAGATGAACTTAATATCCCTTTCCAGTTTCGAATTATGATGTCGAAAAATTTATTACACACGCACGCACGCACGCACGCACGCACGTACTCACACATTTTCTAAAACAAGCATATTTCGTCTCAGGGAACTCGGATAAATCGGAAATCATCGAAATCTCAAAGTTGAAAAATTTCACCGTTAGAAAGTTTTCTCTTTGAGAAAATAATACGTAAACCTTAATTAGCCCGAGTATGCGAGCTCCACGTAAAATGCAAAGTGTTACACAGATATGAGGCAGCAGGTGAGTTGAATAAAAAATGTCTACACCCTAATTAGCCTGGGAATGCGAGCTCCACGAAAAAGATGCGGAGTTAGGCAGATGGGCAGCGGCATGCGAGTTCCTTATAAAAAAATACATAGATCCCATAAACAGCCCGGGGCTCTATTCCCCAGTGATACATTTCGTCTATCGCCATAGAAGATCTTATGATACATAGTTAATAAATAGCTGTTTTATCGCTGTAGAACAACCCCTCAGAGGATGCGAGCTCCACATACGAGACACGTAGGCACGCAGACGGGCGGAGCAGGCAGGCTACAAAAAAACTACACCCTAGTTTAACTCGAATTACAAGTTTCACAGAGAAGCTTCCCTTATTAAAAATATTCAAACTCCAAATAACCTAGGGATGCAAGCTCCACGATAGAAGGTGCGAAGGTGCAAATAGAAGGACGGCGGACGACGAATTTAATAAAAAATATTCAAACCCTGAAGCCTGGGGATGTAAACTCTCCACGTAGAAATTGTGGAGTTGCGTAGATGGGTGGCTTCAAGTAAATTTCTGATTTAAAATATTCAAACCCCAAGTAACCTGAGAATTCAAACTCCTCGGAATAGGTGCGGAGTTACGTAGACGGGCGGCGACATGCAAGTTCAACAAAAAATATCTAAATACAAAAGACCATGAATATGTGAGCCCCATGTAAAACAAGACGCAGACGAGCAGCGGCAAACGAATTTCATATAAAAACTATCTGAACCAAATAAATAGCATGGAGTTGGATACTTCACGTAGATGATGCCGAGTTACGCAGAGACCAGCGACAAACGAGTTTCTCAGAAAAAACACCTAAATCTCATAAACAGTATGAGGATGCGAGCTTACGCAGCGGATGCAGAGTTACGCAGACAGGCGGTGGCGCCCTAGTTTTTTATTAAAAACATATTTTATCTCTGAAAAGCATGCATGGAGATGCGCGCTTCCCGTATAAGGGGGAAGGGGACGCAGGCAGGCGGCGGCAAAAGAGATAAATAAAAAATACCTAAATCGTAAGTAGCTTGTGGAGGCAAGCACCACATAAAAGGTGAGGAGTTAGCTACATGGGCAGCCGCATGCAAGTTCAAAAAAGTATCTAAATACAAAAGACCATGGAG
This sequence comes from Torymus aiolomorphi, assembly GCA_036365515.1. Classification (NCBI taxonomy): domain Eukaryota; kingdom Metazoa; phylum Arthropoda; class Insecta; order Hymenoptera; family Torymidae; genus Torymus; species Torymus aiolomorphi. The sequence continues at coordinate 60,007,175 of CM070875.1, read as the reverse complement.
ATCCGAGCTCCATGTAAAACAAGCGGAGTTACACAGACGGCAGCGGTAAACGAGTTTCATTTTAAAAAATATCTAAACCCAGTAAATAGCCCAAGGATGCCACTTCCCTGTAGGAGGCACGGAGGCACGCATACCGGAGGCTGCAAGCAAGATAAAAAATATCTAAAGTCTAATTAGCCTGGGGATGCGAGTTCCATGTAGGAAGTGCGGGGGCACGAAGACGGACGCTGGCAGGCAAGTTAAATAAAACAGATCTACAGCCCAATTACCTTGGAAATGCGGACTTCACTGAGAAGCTGTGGAGTTACGCAGATCGGAGGCGGCGGACGAGTTCATCATTAAAAATTTCTAAATCACAAAAAGGCTGGAGATGCAAGTCCCACTTAGAAAGCGCAGAGTTACGCAGATGAGCGACGGTAATCCAGCTTCTTATTAAAATATATTTAAAACCCAAATATCCTGGGGATGCGAGCTGCACGTAGAAGATATGGAGTTACGCAGACTGGCAGGGGCAAGAGAGTTTCTTTTAAAAATATCTGAATCACATAAATAGCCTGAGGATGTGAGATCCAAGTAGAAGGTGCGACATTGCGAGATAAATAAAAAATATCTAATCCCTAAATAGCCAGTAGTTGAAAACTTCGCGTAGTTGATGCCGAGTTACGGAAGACGGGCAGCGGTAAACAAGTTTCTCAAAAAAAATATCTAAACCTCATAAACAGTCTGAGGATGCGAACTCCACGTAGAGGATGCGAAGTTATATAGACAGGTGGTGGCAAGCGCGTTCCTTATTCAAAATATATTTTATCTCTAAAAAGTAGCTTGTGGATGCAAGCACCGCGTAGAAGATCTGGAGTTATGTAGACATGCGACAGCAAGCAAGGTTATTAAGCGTTTTGCGGGTTTAAATTATAGTAAGGTATGTACGGTATGACTATTTACAAGCGCTGTAGCCCAGCTACCGTCCATCTGAGAAACTTCTTATTAATAATATTTAAACCATACAAAGCATGTGGTTGCGCGCTTCACGTAGAAGGTGAAGATTTATGCAAACTTCTCTAATAACCAATTCGGCTTTAGGAAGGGTCGCTCAACGATCGATGCCATCGATAAGGTTATCTTAGTAGCCAAGAACTCCGTTAGTGTTAACCGGTCTACATAACGCATGTGTGCTATCATCGGTTTAGATATACGGAATCTTGCCACTGTATCTTCGAAGAGTCATCTCGAATTACCTAATGGACCCTTCTCTGCTATGACACAGATGATACAGAGTTGTCCGAGGCAGAAGCTCGTTGTGGCCAATCAGGCTCTTGTAGAAGGGGTGGATCGCTTGGCCCTTACTGCATCTCAAAAGACGAGCGAAGAAGAAGAAGTTAACCAGGCTAGCGCAGAGGCAGCAGCCTTACTGTTTCTAAGAGCAAAGGTAGAGTCTCTGATGGAGTTCATTTTAGATAAGAGGAACATTCATAACGAGCTAAAGATCATGGCGAGGACCACTGAAAGAGCCCTAAAAGTAGCTGTCAAGACACGACAGAGCCAAGAGTCAAACAACCAGACTCACTAAGGATGGAGCAAGCCAGACATCTCCGCTCTTTCACAAAGGGAATGCATCACAGGCAAACACCAAACGTGATCAGGTGACGCTGCCCAAGACCCCAACAAAAAAAACCAAGAGAGAGGCAAAAATAGAGCAGCGGTCTATAGTTATCTCCACGACAAGCACAGATAACCAGAAAGACTGATCAGAAGAGCCTGACTGGACCACAGTCGTTAAAAGGGGCAAGCAAAAGAAGGATGACAGCAAGCAGGGGCAGAGAAAATCGCTGGCCAAGATCAAACTGAGACTGTGGCGTTCCGTTCAGAGGAACGCGATGAACATACCGGCAACGTGCGGGCGAGTCCAACCAGCGTTCGGGCGAGTCCAACCGACGAGCGACGCGCGCATCCGCGCAAGCAAGTGCTAGCGCCGCGCGCAGTCTTCTCAAGCAGCGAGCGAGCACGAAGTCTTTCTTCTCGTCCGGCGGCCATCGTGAACAGTTCGGCTGACATGAAACGCCACAGCTCTGGCGCACGGCGCGTTTCATTTTACTTACCCGAGAGCGGGCATCAGTTTTATTCGCAATCATATAACGCATTAGTATTGTAATTTTTATCGCGAAGACTTTAATAAACTTGAGCATATATTTTATACTTGTGAGTGAGTTTTATTGTACGCGGCATGCAACCCATCTTCCCCGAAGCAAATTCGCCGGCGCAGGTAAGGCTTCCGCGAGACTGAACACGCCGGGAGGCGTGGACGCAGAGCTGCCCCGGCCCCGGCACAAACGGCGGCCGGCCAAGCGCTTGCACCAGCTGCCCCGGGAACTTTGGAGCAGCTTATCATCATAATCCTATCCACCGCTCCCGCACATTGGTGACCCCGACGCGCAAGATGGATGCTGCGCAAAGTTGCTGAGTTCACTCGGTATACAAGATGGCTGCCGCCAATGATCAGCCACGCTACGCCATGTAGTGATGCCGCTGACGAGGAAGCGCACCTATCCGGACGTGACTTCGACGCCTCGTGCGCAGCCCAAGAAACAGGCAAAGCGAGCCCTCTCGGGCTCAGCCGCAGAGCTCTGCGAGACACCGGTGAGACAGCGCAACCGGACAACTTCGCAGCTGGAAAAGGAGCAGCCCCGCCAGGTGAGAGTCGACTCTGACGATCGCGGTTCGCTTGTGTTCGAGGACGCGCTCGCGCTGTTGTCACCGACGGCCGCGGTGCAGCAGGGCCTCGCGCCTCAGCAAGTTTTCATCGCGCCCGTGCAGCAGGAGGTGCTCACACCAGTGCAAGGTGCCGCGCTCATCGCCTCGCCTAACCGGTTACCAAATTTTGAGCGGCCGCCTCTCGCCCCGCAGCCTCGACCGCCGAGCCCCGAGCAGCAGCCCCAGTCAGTGTACATCGAGTCGCTCGCGGCGATCGACGCCGCGCAGCAACGGCCGTCTCACGCTTCGCTGGTGCCGATTTTGCCGCCAATTGCGCGGCAAGAGAGGAGTTAGCGACGCGGCACGAGAACCGGAGCACCGAGCCAGCTTCCGCCAGCAGAGACGCCGCCATGTTGGGAATGAACGACGCCGCGCTGGACGACACTTCCGCCGCTGCGAAATGTCGGCTTCCGCCTTTATGGAGATCGCAACCGGCGGGATGGTTCTATCACGCGGAATCCATTTTGGATGTGAGCCGCGTGCACACCGACCGCTCCAAATATAATTTACTGGTAGCGGCGTTGGACCCAGAGACGCTTGCCGATGTGACAGACGTGCTTGCCAATCCCCCGGAGGTAGGGAAATATGAGGCACTCAAGGCACGCATTTTACAATGCTTGGTGGATCCACCGGACAGACAGCTACAGAATATGCTGAGTGTACTGCAATTAGACGGTCGTAAACCTTCACAGCTATATAGACACATGCAGAGTCTAGCAGGCAACCTCGCAACGGACAGTGTAATCCGTGCGCGCTGGTTAGCGTTGTTGCCGAGCCACGTTCAAAATATTTAAAAAATTTTTAAGATTAATGCGCTGGAGGAGCTGCTAGCCGCAGCAGACCAGCTCATGGAGACGCCGATCACGGCGAACGTAAACGCAGTCACCTATGGCATTCAGCAGCATGGAGATATGGCACGCAGCGACCCAGGCCTGGCGGAAATCAAGGGTCTCCTCATCCAATTGATTGCACTCACCCGAGAGAGGAACGAACGTAGCAGTAACGGCAGTGGGAGCGAGAGATCAAATCGCAGCCGATCTTCCAGCAGAAGCCGTTCTTCGCGAGGGCGCTCGCCGTCCCCGAACCATGCAGGAGGAATGTGTTTCTACCACGACCGTTTTGGAGAAAGGGCGCGCGCCTGCCATTTTCCGTGCAGTTACCAGGCCCCGCCAACACTGAACCAGCAGGGAAATGCGTAGGGCTGTGCTCTGTGCAGGCAACGAAGTGCAGCCCCTCCACATCGAAGCCTAATTCTCATCGCTTGATATTGCACGAGCTACGCCTTCACGTGTATGATCGCAAGGCTGGAATTAGATTCCTGGTCGACTCGGGCTCGATGATCTCGCTGTTGCCTCGCTCACTAGTGCCGCAGGAGTCGCAACCAGGAGCGCTCCAACTCACAGCAGCAAATGGCTCGACTATCGCCACGTACGGACAGCATGTATTGACCATCGACCTCGGACTTCGCCGGGCATTTGCCTGGGCATTTACCATTGCGGATGTGAAATCCGCCATTTTAGGAGCGGACTTTCTCGCACATTATGGCCTCGTCGTGGACCTCAAACGCCAACTCATCGCCGATGCAGCAACGCCGCGTGTCGCAGAGGGAACAACTCGTCGAGCAGCAGTTCACGGCATCTACGTCGTCGCACCGACAGTCTATGCCAGCGGAGAAATTCACCTGCGTTTCGACAAGCTCATAAGCGAGTTCAGCAGTTTGTTTCAGCCCAGCTCGGCACCCGAGGCAGGGCCAACGGCGGATGTCCAGCACCACATAGTGACGACGGGCCCGCCAGTCTTTGCGAGGCCGCGCCGTCTTGTCGGCGATAAGTTGAGTAAAGCAAAGCGTGACTTCGACCTGTTGCTTTTTCATGGCACCATTCGCCCCTCATGCAGTCAATGGGCCAGCCCACTTCATCTGGTCCCAAGAGCAGATGGCGGATGGAGATCTACAGGAGACTACAGGAAGTTGAGTTCAATAACGATTCCGGATCGCTACCCGATCCCGAGAATAGAGGACCTACTGCGCAGTCTACACGGTAGCAAGTATTTTACGAAATTGGACCTTAACAGAGCCTATTATCAGGTTCCGGTCGCACCTGAAGACATCGCAAAGACGGCGGTGACGACCCCTTTTGGGTTGTTTGAGTTTGTGGGAATGCCTCTCGGACTGAGGAATGCGACGCAGACCTTCCAGCGGCACATGGACAGCCTTTTTCGGGAATTACCCTACGTCCGAGTGTACATCGATGATCTGCTAATCGCATCGTCTAATCTGGAGGAGCATCTGCAGCATCTACGAGCCGTGTTCGAGGTGCTCTCCAAAGCGAAGCTCTCTCTGAATCTGGATAAATGTAAGTTCGCGCAAGAGGAAATGCAGTTATTGGGTTTTGCAGTTGACAGCAAGGGCTTTCGCCCCCCGCCGGAGAAGGTACAGGCAATCCTGGATTTTCCGAGACCACCGGCCATCATGGGACTGCGCCGTTTCCTCGGACTGATCAACTTCTACCATCTTGCGATTCCCAAGCTGGCAGCGATCGAGGTGCCGCTCACCGACCTCATGCGCGGAGCAAAGAAAAGAGACAGGCGTCTCATTGATTGGACACCGGAGCGCATTAGTGCGTTCGACAACTGCAAGAAGAGCCTTGCGGAGGTCGCCTACATGAGTTATCATGACCCGGAGGCGCCTCTGATACTCTCAGCGGATGCTTCATCAACCGACATTGGCGCAGGTCTCGACCAACTAATTAAAGGTACATGGCAACCACTCGGTTTCTTTTCTAGAAAGCTTTCAGACGCAGAAAGGAAATACAGCCCATACGACAGAGAGCTCCTGGCTGTTTTCGCGGCGCTGAAGTACTTCCAGCACATGCTCGAAGGCCGAGAATTTGTTGTGCGCACAGATTACAAGCCATTGATGAAGGCGCTCGAGCAGCGCCCAGGAAAAACGTCACCACGTCAGCTGCACCAGTTGGATTTCATAAGCCAGTTTTGCCTGACCCTGCAACACGTCAATGACTCGGACAACGTCGTCGCTGACGCGCTGTCGCGTGTAAAGACCATCGACATGCCGTCGCCTCTTAACCCGGAAACAATACACCAGGCACAGCAAGAGGAAGAAATTGACGAGAGTCATGAACTCGCCAACTCTTCACTACTCCTGCAGTCCTTGGAGGTAGCTGGATTCTGGATTTTATGCGACGTGTCATCAGGCCTAGTACGTCCGTACCTTCCGCAGCAGCTGCGCCGCAGAGCGTTCGATGCCGTCCACTCGCCATCGCACCCTAGCGGCCGAGTCACTGTGCGCATGTTGAAGGAGAGATTCATCTGGCCTGGCATGAAAGCAGAAGCGCTTAAATGGGCCCGAGAATGCACACCGTGTCAGCGTGCAAAGATTCACCGACACACACGCCTGCAACCAAATTGTTTAGAGGTGCCGGATCAGCGTTTCAGTCATATCCACCTCGACCTCATCGTGTTGCCTGCAGTTGATCAATACAGGTACTGTCTAACTATCATAGATAGGTTCTCTAGGTGGCCGATGGCGATTCCGCTCCAGGAGATGCGAGCCGAAACCATAGCCTGGGCGCGTACAGCGGTTGGATTGCGCTATTCGGCACGCCTCTGACGATTACGACGGACCAGGGTGCGCAGTTCGAGTCGACCCTCTTCACCGTACTAGCACGCCTTGTTGGCGCAAATAAGGTGCACACGACGCCTTACCACCCGCAGTCCAACGGGATATTGGAGCGATGGCATCGCACATTGAAAGCGGCGTTGATGTGCCACCCGCACGTCCCGTGGACCAAGCTTCTCCCAACGGTGCTCCTTGGATTGAGGACGACCTACAGGGAAGACCTGGGAGCCTCGCCATCGGAGCTGTTGTTTGGAACTACGCTGCGCGTTCCAGGTGCCTTCTTTACGACGCAAGATGTTCCAGCGGATCCATTTTCCTTCGTGGGGAAGCTGCGTGAACATTTTCGCCTCATGACGCCCATCCCGACGGCGCATCACAGCAGGGCCAAGTTCTACGCTCACAGGGACCTTGCCACCTGCAAGCATGTTTTCCGAAGGCTAGACGCGGTTAAGCCGCCTCTCACCCCGCCGTACACGGGCCCACACCGTGTCCTGCAACGCTTGGACGCCAAGAGGTTTATCATCGACGTCGATGGGACGGCGAAAACCATCTCGACGGAAGCCCTGAAGCCAGCATACATCTCAAATGAGGAACGGGTTCCCCTACCCCGGGTGAACCAGGCAAGCGATCAGCCGGTGCCCCGCCAGCAGCATGAGAGTCAAGAAGATGTAGAAGAGGACGAGCCGCAGACACCCTCTCCTCTTTCTCTGTTTCAGCAAATCGAGGTGCCGGCACAGAAGCTATCATGCCCTCCGCACACGTCAGCCACTAGGGGGGGGGGGGGTACCTGTGACGTTCCGTTCAGAGGAACGCGATGAACATGCCGGCAACGTGCGGGCGAGTCCAAGCAACGTTCGGGCGAGTCCAACCGACGAGCGGCGCGCGCATCCGCGCAAGCAAGTGCTAGCGCCGCGCGCAGTCTTCTCAACCAGCGAGCGAGCACGAAGTCTCTCTTCTCGTCCGGTGGCCATCGTGAACAGTTCGGCTGACATGAAACGCCACAGCTCTGGCGCACGGCGCGTTTCATTTTACTTACCCGAGAGCGGGCATCAGTTTTATTCGCAATCATGCAACACATTAGTATTGTAATTTTTATCGCGAAGACTTTAATAAACTTGAGCATATATTTTATACTTGTGAGTGAGTTTTATTGTACGCGGCATGCAACCCATCTTCCCCGAAGCAAATTCGCCGGCGCAGGTAAGGCGCCCGCGAGACTGAACACGCCGGGAGGCGTGGACGCAAAGCTGCCCCGGCCCCGGCACAAACGGCGGCCGGCCGAGCGCTTGCACCAGCTGCCCCGGGAACTTTGGAGCAGCTTATCATCATAATCCTATCCACCGATCCCGCACAAAACCGCCACGTTCTAATGCCATTAAGATCAAGGCATTAAGTAAGGATGGCTACGCCGATATCCTAAAAGAAATTAAAAGTGCAGAAGAACTGTTAGATCTTAAAGAAAAAGTGACATACATCAGGCGAACTAAATCAGGGGAACTATTTCTGGAGCTGGGGAAGCCAGGTGTCAAACCTGCAGAACTCCAAAAAGCAATAGAATCGAGGATATCGCAAGCAGCCGGCGCCCAGGCGCTGACACAGAAGGAGTCTATTAACATCAAGGACATAGACGAGATCATGAAAGAAGAGGAAGTGGCACAGGCCATTAATAAGGTGGTTAGTCCGATCAGCGTACAACCAAAGGATATTAGACTAAGGCAAGCTTACGGGGGCACTCAGGAAGCTAACCTCCTGCTTCCAACTGCAGTGGCAAGAAAGCTGCTGGAAAATGGAAAGCTAAAGGGGTTATCTGGGTAAATTGCCGAATTCGTCTTCGCCAGACGACACCGCGTTACTATAAATGCCACGAGACCAGCCATCGGGTAAGAGACTGTAAGAGCAAGGCTTTACCTGGTTTTACCCTGGTTTTAACTGGGTGGAGGTAGTTGGTATTAGGATGTGCAGCTGTTATATCTCGCCCAACGATAGCATTGATAAATTTGTCAGTTCCGTGGATGCAATAATCGCCAGAGCGAGGTCTTCCTAGGTACCAGTGGTGATCGGGGGAAACTTCAATGCATGAACAGAAGAGTGGAGTAGTGCCACAACCAACAAACACGGTAAGGAACTTCTGGAGGCTTTCGTGATACTGGAGTTGGAGATCGCGAACTGTGGGACACAGTCGACCTTAGCGTCGATATCCCAGCCGGGGCGATTTCTTCGGTTTTTACTAAATAAATAATCAAAAGACAAGAAAAAAATTGTGCTAAATGTCATTTAATTTGCTCATAATTGCTCAATATTTAAATAGTGCAAACATTGAAAACAATAACAGTAAAAATATAGAACGCGTTATTAGCGTTTTGTGCTTTCAAGACAAATTTTGATATGTACAAATGAATGCAGGGCTGAGCAAAATTGAGCAAATTGAAATATTAAAGACGCATATTTTATCATTTGATATGGATTATTTCATTAGTACAAAAATAAAGAAAAGCTGAATAATACCACCGGCTGTGGTGGCTGCGCTGCCGACCTTTGTCAAGGGATGCAAGACCTCCATAACTGACTTGACCTTCGTTGATCCAAGACTAAAGGAGATGCGCGACAGACGAGTCTCCGACCGTTACACAGGCAGCGACGTCCAAGCCCTCGTATACCGACTGCAGCAGTCACGGAAAGGAGTAGGTATGGCGACACAACCAAGAAAAAAGAGTTGGGCTCCGATCACCTTCGACAAAAACACATTCCTGCACTTTTTAGAGAGAGTATAGTGTGAAGGGACAGCAGAAGAGAAAGCCCAAAATCTCACACAAGCCATAACGGGCCTCGGTTCGAAGAGCTTCGTGCGGACTTCGAGATAAAGAGAAAGCAACTCAAGACAACCATTAAGACAGCGAAGAAGAAATGTTGGCAAGACATCTGCGAGGAAGTGGAACAAGACCCCTGGAGCGCCCGTACAAGACGGCCATGAGTAAGATCAAGCCAGAAGGTGAGTGTTCCTACATGTCCTGCCTTCCTCGACCGGGTTGTTCAACACACGTTCCCAACTCATCGCGAACGGCGGCAGAGAATAGGACTGATGAAAGGTGACGATGCGGCCGACCGCTCGAAGTCACCTAAGTTGAGGTACAGACGGACGCCAACAGGATCGGCGTCCGAAAAGCCCCAGGACCGGACAGAATCCCCGGTCTGGCCATAAAGACCACAGTGCTGAATGTTCCGGATATCTAAAGGACCACGTTCAGCGCCTGTCTACGTGAGGGAATTTTTCTGCTGTACGACACTGACGATGGCATGCAATCCTACAATATTACAGGAGGAGTGCGGCAGGGTTCAGTAGTAGGATCCCAAATATGGAACGTTCTGTACAATGGACTACTAAGGCAGCGCTGGCAGAGGAGGGTCAATGGTTGCTTACGCAAACGATATTGGCCTGATTGTCGTTGCCAAAACAGCTGAGGAGATCGAGCATGTAGGAGGTACCGCTATAGAATTGGTCGCGGAGTGGCTAAGCAAAAACGGACTGGGGCTTGCAGCTGAGAAGACTAAGACGCTGATTATTTCCCGTACCAAGGAGAGGAAGTACGCCACCTTTATCATAGAAAGAAGAAAGATCATTACGATGGACACCCTGAAATATCTCGGGGTTACCCTAGATTCATGGCTGTCGTTTAATGTTATGAACTGCGTTTGCATGGACGAATAGCAGAATATTTAGGATCATTCTACAATGATAATTTAGTATTTAAAGGATTAATTTCAAAATTAATATTAAATAAATTAAAATCCGGTAAAATAACAAAAATATTGGAACGTATTTCCGAATAAAATAAAAACCCTATGAAGATTTCAACAATAAAATAATTAATTTGTTTAATTAGTCAAATAAATTATTTCAACCGTTCCGTAAATAAATAATAAATAAATAATAAACGAATTTATAAAATAATAAACGCAACTACTTAAAGCGCGTTGGCGTATATGAATACGCAGAGTGCTCAGCATGCCCTGGAATGGATGAAGACGTGGAGCACGCACTGCTTCTGTGCCCAAGATTCGAGGAAGAGAGGGAGCAGTACAGGGCTGCATGGAATGGACCACTATCTCCTGAAGTCATGAAAGGTGCCTACTCGGTTTGTAGAATGGATGGGATACGGTGACTCTTCTAGCCACAACCATCACAGAGAAGCTGAACTCCACCAGAAGAGAAGAGAGGAACCAGCAATAGAAGGAGCCGCTGAGGCTGTGAGTGCCCTCCACGAAGTAATACCTAACGGCGGTTCCCGCGGGGGGAATTACAGTCGGTAGGAGGCTCTGCTATAGAATATCAGCAAGGTTTTATTAGGTATTACCAGAAATGCTCGAGTCCTACATAATATCTTGTATGCCTAAATGCATTTTCTCCTAACCTCCTCCAAAACACACACACGCACACACACATACACACATACGCGCGCATGCAGGTACGCACGCACACACACACACAGTCATTTTCTAGAAAACGTATATTTTGACTGAAGGAGCTCCGAACTATCGAAAATTATCGAAATCTCAGAGTTGAAAAATTTTAGTATTATTCCAAGTAACGAAATTATTTTTATTTTGCCCAATTGATGAAAAATGAAATTGGTGCAATTTTTTTAGCCAATTTTTATTCTCAGCATAGTTATTTAGAACCTTTCTTTATCTATATTTGAGGAGAGAAAAACTAGTCACTTAAGTATTTTTTAAATTATTTTTAACTTTTTATTCATCTTATTATTATAAAATATAAATGTCCGTTGGACCAGCCACGATCGGTGTGCCCCACTCTCCCCTATTCTTAAAAGTAACTCAATTGCTGCCACCCGCCTGCGAAACTCCGCCCTTTTTACGTGGAGCTTTTATCTACAGGCTACTGAGGGCTCAGATATTTTTTGAACACCCCTGCGGCCGGTGTGCGTCACTTCTCATCTTCTACATTGAGTTATCGCATCCTCAACTTATTTATGGGGATTAGGTGTTTTTTATAAGGAACCGTTTTACCGCTGGTTGCCTGCGTAACTTCGCCCTTTCTTACGTGGAGCTCACATCCATAAGTTATTTGGTGTTTTGATATTTTTCCTAAGGATATCGCTTGCTGCCGCCAGTCTGCGGAGATCCTCACCTTCTACGTGGAGCTGGAATCGTCAGGGTATTTAGTGTTTAGATTATTTAACGGGCCTGCCCCCCGCCTGCCTACGTGCCTATACTTCTACTATGTGGAGGTTACATTGGCAGGCTATTTTAAGTTTCGACATTTTTAATAAGGGACTCACTTTCTTCCAACCGTCTGCGTAACTCATCACCTTCAATGCGGAGTTCGCATCTCCGTATTTTCTCGAGTTTAGATATTTTTAACAAAGAACTCACTTGACACCGCTCTTCAGCGCAATTTTGCTCCTTGTACGCGGAGTTCGCATCCTGAGGCTGTTTATGTGCTTTCAACTTTTTTATAAGGAACCTCCTTGCCGAGGCTTAACTGCGTAACACCGCCCCTTCTATGTGGTACTTGCATATCCGGACCGTTTAGTTTAAATTTTTTTGATTTAACAAAGCTGCCGTCACCTACCTGCGTATCTTCGCACCATCTACATGGGTCGTGCAACCCTATACTTTTTAGGTTTTCAATATTATAAATAAGGAGCTCACTTGCCACCGCCTGTCTGCTTTACTTCTCACATTCTACGTCGTGTCTGCATCCACGAGCTATTTAGGATTTAGATACTTTTTATTTAACTTCCCTGCCGGCGGTCCTCGTCACTCCTCATTTTCCACGTGAAGTTTGCATCCTTAAGCTGTTTATGGCGTTTAGGCATTTATATGGAACCTTCTTACCGCTACTTTTCTGCGTCATTCTGACTTACCTACGTGGAGCTTGCATCCCCCAGGCTATTTAGAGTTTTGATATTTTTAATAAGGAACTGGCTTTCCTCCGTCTGTCTGCGCAACTCTTCACCTTTCTACAAGGTGCTTGCCTCCACAAGCCATTTAGGGTTTAGATATTCTTTATTTAACTCCCCTGCCGCTGATCCTCGTCACTCCTCGCCGTCTAGGAAGAGTTCGCATCCCAAAGCTGTTTATGGAGTTTGGATCTTTTTTATAAGGTATCCCTCCTACGTAGGGAGCGTGCATCTTCATGCTTTTTAGGGTTTAGGTGTTTTTAACAAGGAACTCGATTGTCACCACTCGTCAGCATAATTCCGCGCCTTGTACGCAACCTCAAGGCTGTTTATGGCGTTTAGATATTTTTTATAAGAAACCTGCTTACCGAGAATTGTGCGTGGTAACTTCACCCTTTTTACGAAGAACTATCATAACCTGGTAATTTAGTTTAGATATTTTCAATTTAACTAGCCTGCCGCCGTCCACATACGTGTCTTCGTACCATCTACGTAGAGCATGCAACCCCATGCATTTTGCGGTTTAAATATTATTAATAAGGAGCTCGCTAGCAACTACCTGTTTGCGTAACTCCTTGTTTTCTACATAGTGCTTGCATCCACAAGTTATTCAGGATCTAGATATTTTTTATTTAACCCTTCTGCTGTCGGTCTTCGACACTTTTCACCTTCTAGGGGAAATTCGCTTCCATAATCTGTTTATAGGATTTAGATATTTTTTATAAGAAACCTTCTTACGTTTGCTTTCCTGCATAACTCTTTGCAGTTTGGAGTTTGATATTTTTAATAAGGAACTTGCTTGCTGGTTACTGCCGCAAGTCTGCGTAACTCGTCACTTTTTACGTGGAGCTCGCGTTCACAGTCAATTTAAGGTTTAGATATTTTCTATTTAACTCTTCTGCCAGCGCTCGCCAGCGTGCCTTAGCACCATCTACGTGAAGCTCACATCCCCATGCTTTTTAGACTAAAGATATTTTATATAAAGTACCCGCTCGCTACCGCCCGTCTGCGTAACTATTCACCTTTACATGCAGCTCGCATTCAAAGATATTTTTTATTAAACTCGCCTGCATCCGTTTGCCAGCATGCCTCCACTCTTACTACATGGGGGCCATATTCACAGGCTATTTAAAGTTTAGATATTTTCAATAATGAATCCGCTTGCTTGCCACCCATCTGCGTAACTCCTCACCTTCTACGTGGTACTTGCATCCACAAATTATTTAGGATTTAGATATTTTTATTTAACTTGTCCGCCACCGCCCGCCTGCATCACCTCGCATCATATACGAGGAGTGCTCATCCCCATGCATGATTTTTAGGGTTTAAATAATATATTTTTAATACGAATCTCGCTTGCCACCGCCCGTCTGCGTAACTCCTCAGCCTCTATGAGCGCACATCCTCATGCTTTTTAGGGGTTAGATATTTTTAACAAGAAACTCAGCTGTCACTGCCCGTCAGCGAAACTCCGCGCCTTCTACGTGGAGTTCACATCCTCACGCTGTTCAGGGTATATTTTTTATTTAAGTCACCAGCCACCGTCCGTTTGCGTCACTTCTCACCTTCAGGATTTGATATTTTGGTTTTAGGTTTTTGGTGTTCGAATAATTTAATCCCCAGAATTACACGGCGTGATATTTTGCTGTTTAAAATGTCTCTCTTAGACTTTAGATTTAAATTTGTAATGGTATGTCCCTTCTACTTTAGATTTAAATTTGTTGTGAGTATGTAGTTTTTGACTCAACGATTTCTTTTTGTTATTATTAAAGTTTAGAATGATTTTTTTCATTTTTATTTTGGTTAGGTTTGGAACCGATTATTATTGTTAGAAAAACTATTGTTTCCTTAATAAAGGCCTCTTATTAAATTATTAATGTAAATATTAATTTTTAATGTTAGCAATAATGTTGCTTAATTTAAATTTCTGTTTTTTTACGCCGTTATATTCAATCCTGTTTAAATTTCTGTTGTGTTTTTATTTAATTCTATTGTGTTTTATCAATTAATTCTTATACTTTTATTATTTCATAAATCAAATAATTCATTTTTCAGTTCTTTAATAAATTTCTCTACAAGAAACGTTATCTTCCTATTAAATCAGATGAAAGTCATAATACAAAATACAACTTGTTCTGAAAATGTATGCGTCTGTAAACATAATCCTGTAGAGCGCAAAATTCGAAGAAAAAAGTTCCTTTATCATTTTCTCATATGACTAGTACTTTTTTAGTAACTGATGTGTTTAAATTGTTTGTTTTTAATAGAAAATGTATACCTATGTGTAAGATGGTATCTATAGATATACAATTCCTATTAAAAACAAACAATTTAAATATATCACTTACTAAAAAAGTACTAGTCATATGAAAAAATAGTAAAGGAACTTTTTTCTTACAACTTTGCGCTCTACACGATTATGTTTACAGACGCATACATTTTCAGAACAGGTTGTATATGATTTTATAGCTTAGTTATTCACCTAACATTTTTAATTACAATATCTCGCTTGAAGGATGATAAACGAAGAATAAAATATTTATTTATCTCTAAATCTAGCTAAATATTTAGTTTGTTAATAATTAAATGTTATTACACTCACAATATCATTTGTTTTATTTCATTTTCTTGCAGAACTCATAATTTTATTTAGAAAAGTTTCTTGATTATAAATACAATATAAACTGAAAGTTACTTCTACTTTTATTATAATTGTACAAATTTTTATTAGATTAGTACTTTATTTATTAATTATTATTAATGCAGTATTATGTATAATAATATTTTTTTTATTATTAATTTATTGCTGTCGTGCTTTTTTCAGTAAGATACCTGTTTTGGTATAATACTACTGTTTATGAGAACTTTTGGGTATAATTCCAATTGTGGTATTATACTGCAGGTTGCGACAAATTTAGAGTATTATACTAATTTTAGTATTATATGGTATAAAATCTCTACACCGTGACGTAAAACCAATCCTGGTCGCTACTACAACGACGACAGACGCTGCGCGCGCCTTTCAAATACGCACTAACCACGAAAGGTTCTGAGGTCGTCTGATGGCCTATCGGTCTACCGATACTTTATTATTAGGCATTTGGATCTCCTGAATCCCAATTTTTATATTAGAATGCTGACAGTCAGGCAATTTGTTGTAAACAATTTATTGTTAACAATTAATTATTCTGCGAATTTTGTTTTCTTTGTATTTTTCAGACCATTTCCAACGTAAAAGTTATTATGAGTTTTTTGTACGATTTTTAATGTTATAAATAAAAATTTTTAAAGTCATCAAAAATAAAATTGTCATTTTTACATTTACGATTACATACTGTACTATAACTCTACAATGTGTCTATATTGTGTTTTATTTACATACTCTTCAAAAAATCAATAATTTAAAGGCTCTGAGAACACCTTTTCCGTAAATATATCACATTATTAACGCAAAAAAATTAAATACAGCATTAATATTTTCTATACTAGTGTTGTATATATTTATAGTGCAATATCTAAACAGATGTATTATGAAATATTAATTGTATATTTCATTTTTGTGTGTTAATAATGAGTAGAGAAGTTGTACACTTATGGCCATTGCCTAAAGCTAGCCACTACACGTTTCTCATGTTTATGATGCCATCGGCCAACTGTGGCGATATGTAAGATTTGATTTTATTAAAAATATCTCGGGCCTGATACTTTAAATAAAGAATTTACTTACTAGGAGAGGGTCAGACCTCCGGATCATGGATTCAGCTCAAACTGTGGGATAGGTTTTTGGGTTTAGAAATATAAAAAAAGCTGCAATATGAATGATGTTTTGAAGGGTATGTAAATGAAACACAATATAGACACATTGTACAGTTATAGTACAGTATGCAATCGTAAATGTAATCAAACTTTGATTAAAAAATGTTAACTTATAGTGAGTATTGGTGATACGCTAAAAATGACAAAAATAGTGTTTTTGATGACTTTAAAAATTTTTATTTAAAAAATTAAAAGTCCTACGAAAAACTCATAATAACCTTTTATGTTGGAAATGGTCTGAAAAATACAAAGAACACAAAATTCGCAGAATAATTGATTGTTAACAATAAGTTGTTTATAAAAAATTGCATGACTGTTTTTCAGCATTCTAATATAAAAATTTGGATTCAGGAGATCGAAATACCAATAATAAAGTATGTATCGGTAGACCGATAGGCCATCAAACGACCTCAGAACCTTTCGTCGTTAGTGCTGTTATGAACTGCGTTCGCATGATCGAGTAACGTAATATTTAGGATCGTTTTACAATGATAATTCGAATTTAAGAGATTAATTTCAAAATAAATATCAAAATAAATAACCATTTGAATAACAGATGTATTGAAACGTATTACTGTAAAATAATAATCCCGATAAAGATTTTAACAATAAAATAATGAATTTATTTAATTAATCAGATAAATAATTTTAACCTGTTCCGTAAATAAATAGTAAATAAACAATTAACGAATTTACGATAACCCGAATAGAAATAAACTATCCTGACGATAGTTAATAATTGTGTTCGTAATTAAATAAATAGTAGACGGGCGATCAACAGCAAAATAAACGTGATAACGTTAATTAATAATTGAATTAACAATTAAATAAAGGAAGCTCGCTCAGGGTGAAAAGCTCTTGTAGGTATTATTTATTCTAGGAAATCCTTAAGTGGCAGGCGGCTGCAACGGTCGAGGCACTCAAGGACAAAGAGGACGAAGGTGTCGGAGTCAACAATTCCCAAATAACATTGCGCAACGCAATTAGCCGTAACGGCCGACTAGCGCCCTTGAAGGACGACAAGGTCAGAGAACATCAACGCCAACTCTCAGCGACAAACAATTCCGAGAATCTATTAGCGAGAAGCGTAAACACTTCCGAGAATCCACTAGCGAGGAGCGTAAACACTTCCGAGAATCCATTAGCGAGGAGCGTAAACACTTCCGAGAATCCATTAGCGAGGAGCGTAAATACTTCCGAGAATTATTGCGCAATGGAGCGCAACGGCCCAACGGCCCCGAGCCATCGTCAACAACCAATCACGGACTAGAAGCGTCTCACGCCACTGGAGGGAGGCGGTCCGTCACCCGCTGCTGATTACTCTCGACCCTATTATTTTCTGGTCAAGGGCCCCTCCATCGCCACTCTCCCTACTAGGGAGTGGGGAAGGCTTCTGAGGCAACCTGGCGCCCTACAGTCTCTACACCATACTGCCTCCCACTATCAACCTGAAGCTCCACCCACGATCCAGAATATAAATTGGGCCACAGTGCCGGCATCGAGTAAGTCGCTACCAAGTACATGAGACGCTTCGTAGCTTAGAATCTGGGTCGTTACCAACTAGCTTGGTACTCTGCTGCACTTGTTGCATGTTGCGCCCAAAAGTTCTACCTTATTATCAGATTGAGTAGACCTTAGAGTCACGCGTCATCGATTAATTGTTCAAGCCGATACAAAGAGATTGTGTTAAGGCAAAATTAATAAACATCAAGTTAAAGTTAATTCTCTCGAGTTCGAGTTTTATTTCAAACTTTCCGCGACTCCTTGCGCTTCAGCGCTTAATTGAGCAAACGTTCCCACATCCTGATTGGTCAACTTGGCGACCATTGCAAAAGTGCCTTTCTGCTCGCAAACCCCGACTCGGGTCATAACAGTGCATATTTGAAAGGCGCGCACAGCATCGGTCGCCGTCGCAGCACACTGTAAAAACGCCTTGTAGATTTACAGTGGATTAGTAAAATTTTTCCACTAGACAACGGTAAATTCACTACTTTGAAAGTTGTAAAATTACAAATTTCATGAATATTTTACTACGTTTTTTGTAAAATCTGAACTACATTTCAACCACATTGTAAAAATACTACATTGGAAGTAGGTAAATTACAACCACATTGTAAAAATACTACATTGAAAGTAGGTAATTAAAGTGACCATCGTTGAACGTAGTAAAATTCATTTACTACTTTCAATGTAGTAAAAATACTAACTTCAAAGTAGTGAATTAGCTGGATTTGTATTAATTTTACCACTTTCAACGTAGGTCACTTTGATTACCTACTTCCAACGTAGTATTTAAAGGCTTTTTTTACAGTGCAACAACAGAGCGACAATGTCGCTACCATGAAATCGCACTCTAACTTGTATGAATGTGTGGGAGTGTATTATGAAAAATTAACGAAACCAGTTTAGTATTTTAGAGTACAATCGCATACCTGCATAAAGAAAAAAATTGATTTTTCAAATTATTTAAGAATCTACTGTTTTGTACAATAAAGATAACCTAAACGCACACACAGTGATCTTGCTCTTCTATTATACATATTAATTCGTTTTACATGCATACCATTACCAGAACTGTCACCTACTATTTTTTGTATTATTTGTATAAGGGCGGCATTCCCGTATGGAAATAATAAATGTAAGAAATCAGAGAAAACCGTAGGAAATTGTAGAAAAATATAAGAAAGTGTAGGAAACTATTAGTTTTCGGACAAAATTTGTACGATTTTGTACATTTTTGTATGGTTTTATACGTTTTCATACGATTTATAAATTTTCTCAAATTTGTCTGAAAAAACTTAAATGTATGAAAACGTAAGAAAATGTAAGAGAACGTACGAAAACGTACATTTCCGTAAGTTTTAATGAATCTTACAGTTTCGTACAGTTTTGTATATGGGAGCGTCCAGCAGAAACGGGCCACCGAGCGCGCGCGGTGCTTTTTTTCGCGTAAAAGGCACTCTGTTTAACTCGTTCATAATCGTATGCTGCGTTTTTGAAAAAAAAAACCAAGGACCTATATCGATAGATTTTTTCCTGCTCTTTCCAATGCTGCCATTGTTTTTATTGCGAAACGCTTTCTTCCGGACGAAAACTCGAGTTGAATATTGAAAGCCATTTTTCTCAAAGTATATCATGTTTTTTTTCAAAATAAACTACACCATTGGAAAGTACAACTCTTAAGCTTCAAAACCCTATCTTGGAGAAGTTGAAGAAATAAAGGGTTTAAAAGTAACAAAATGAAAAAGACAGCGCCGAGGGTCCGCGCGAGCCCCTCGCGCCCATGCGTACGGCACGTTTAAGGGGGTTCATCCAACCAGGAACGTATCAAGAATCAATGTCACTCCGCACCGCGCGCACAGGCTTGCTCGCATGGGGCCCCCACTCTTGTAGTCAGAGCGCGTGTTTATACGGGACTGACACATACACATAGCTTCGTGCCGTCTGTGAGCGTGCACACAGAGCGGCGCTCATCTGTGTGTTCCCCCACCACTCCAGCGTCGTCTGCACGCGCTGCCGTACACCTAAAATTCCATACTTTCAACTACAATATCTTAAAAACGGTGAAGCTAGGATCTCTGAACTTGTAATATGATATTCTAATTATTGATCTTAATAACATATTAGTTTTTCAGACAAACACTAAATGTATCTTTGAAGTTATAGACTGAATCGATCTTTCGCGCATGTGCGTCCCATAAGACGCCGTGTTAAAATGCTCAAATTTGACAATTAATATCTCGATAACGGTGAAGCTAGGCTCTTTTTTGTGAGGATATCATATAGATAATGATGTCAGATACATGTGAAAAAAGTTTCAAAGACTTCCTAAATAAACTGAAAATTGGATGAACCCCCTTAAGTGCACGCTCTATTCAATTCGCTAATAATCGTGTACCAAGTCTCTGAAAAAAGAACTAAGGACATATATCGATAGATTTTTTCCTGCTCTTTCCAATGGTGCTATTATTTTTATTCCGAAATGCTTCCTTCTAGTTGAAAATTCCATTTGAATGTTTAAACTCTATTTTTTCAATAAAATATCAGTTTTTTCTTCAAAATGAATTATATTCTTCAAAAGTACAAGTCTTAAACTATAAAATATTATATTTTTAATAATTTTTCTTTCTCAATATTTATTATTTTCTTAATAAAAAAAGCTTAATAAAATGTCTAACATTTTAAATCGTTGCTGTAATCCATTTGATGAAATAAAGCATTCATCGAAACTTAGGTTTGTTTCCGATAAACTTAGAGCTTGTTATCCGCATTTAACTGATAGAGACAAAATATGCGATTCTTGTCGAATAAAATCTAATGCTCAGATTGAAGAAGAGAGTGAGATTTCAATAGAAGATTCTAAAGAAATTATTTTTAATTTGAAAAAATTGTTGAATGACCAAAATTTGACAAAAATGGAAAAGATATTACTTTTGAAATTACTTCCTAAAAACTGGAGCACTCGCAAAGTAGCTAGATTTCCGAACTTGTCTCGTCGACTTTCATCGAAATGTAAATTATTTGATAACCCAGCCCAATTAAATGACAACAGAGGAAATAAAAAAAAATCAAGTGATACTTTAGATCAGGCAAAGCTCTTCTATGAAAGTGATGAGAATAGTAGAATTATGCCGGGCTATAAAGATAACAAATGTATAAAAAATGATGATGGCACAAAAAGTTACATCCAGAAACGGCTTGTTTTATACAATCTTCGAGAACTATATTTAAAATATAAGCAACAGTACTCTGGATCGAAAATAGGATTCAGTAAATTTGCCGAATGTCGTCCTAAATATTGTGTTTTAGCCGCTGTCTTTTTGATCTTACTATTTTTGAACTTTTCATGTTTGAACTTAAAAATATAATATTTTATAGTTTAAGACTTGTACTTTTGAAGCATATAATTCATTTTGAAGAAAAAACTGATATTTTATTGAAAAAATAGAGTTTAAACATTCAAATGGAATTTTCAACTAGAAGGAAGCATTTCGGAATAAAAATAATAGCACCATTGGAAAGAGCAGGAAAAAATCTATCGATATATGTCCTTAGTTCTTTTTTCAGAGACTTGGTACACGATTATTAGCGAATTGAATAGAGCGTGCACTTAAACGTGCCGTACGCACGGGCGCGAGGGGCTCGCGCGGACCCTCGGTGCTCTTTTTCATGTTGTTACTTTTAAACCCTTTATTTCTCCAACTTCTCCAAGATAGGGTTTTGAAGCTTAAGAGTTGTACTTTCCAATGGTGTAGTTTATTTTGAAAAAAAACATGATATACTTTGAGAAAAATGGCTTTCAATATTCAACTCGAGTTTTCATCCGGAAGAACGCGTTTCGCAATAAAAACAATGGCGCAATTGGAAAGAGCAGAAAAAAATCTATCGATATAGGTCCTTGATTTTTTTTTCAAAGACGCAGCATACGATTATGAGCGAGTTAAACGGAGCGCCTTTTACGCGAAAAAAGGCACCGCGCGCGCTCGGTGGCCCGTTTCTGCTGAACGCTCCCATATTTATTTACGGATTCGTACGGGTTTATATACTTTCGTACATTTTATTACGATTCGTAAATTTTTTGCTTTTATACAAATTTTTCCTGTCGAAATAGTAAATGTAGGAAACTGTACAAAACTGTAGGAAATCGTACAAAACCATACGAAAACGTAGAAAACCGTAGAAATTAACCATGCAAACTGTCTGAAAACCAACATTTTTGTACAGTTTCTTACGGTTTGCTACAGTTTCGTATAGTTTATTACAATTTACTACACTTGTTTTTTTCCATATGGGTTGTCCGTTAAAATCTCAATAAATAAAATATATATACAAATTTATAAGTATGAAAATCTTAAATAGTTTATTACCTAAAGCTATAGCCATTTTATTATGATCAGTGTGACGTAACCAACCACCATTACTTGTTCCTTCTTTGAATTTTTGTAAAATGGGTTGCACTGAACATGCAGCAACTAATATTCTGAGACCCCAAACAACTGTTGTACTATGAAGTCCTGGTTGAAGAAATAAAAGTACCCAATCTAATCCTAATACTTTAGATATTTCTTCACACGTACTGAAAACATATATTCATTAGATCTATTGTTCTATTTATATGTTGTATTTTGTAAAGTTTTTCAATTAAATAAATAAAATTCTATTCATTAAGATTTTGGTAGTGGATATAGTAGAATAATAAAGTACCTAGAATTAATCTTAGAACCATTAAATAAAAGTGAATGGAGAAGCTGTAAGCAACGATTTCGCAAGAGAATACTTTCACCTTCCCCTTCTTTTGTTCCTTCTGCTTCTCGTAAAACTAAGTTTTTTTCAATGCCCAATGGTAAAGTCGAAACAATAAATTGACCAAACCTGAAAATTAATGAATAAATATGAAAAAAATGTGTTATGCTATTTAACGTTGACCTTTATGAACCGATATGGAACTATCTTGCAACAGAAGCAACAGTTTATAAAGGTGGAATCTGAGCTAACTGAGCATTGATGTTTTAAGACACTTCTAAATGAGTGTACTGTCCCAATGCCAGTTTGGCAGAGGCTAAGCTAGAAGGCTCTATAGATAGCAAAATCTCTCTGGGTTCCAGAGAAATTCTGATTACTAGTCAAACATTCTACTGACTGACTATCGCCACTGCTGATTGATTACAAATTTAATTAATATTTTATGTTGGAAACTCACCATAACAAATCTGCTTGTCGTGGTTGGCTTAAAAGAATACAGAGTAATGCTAGAAGTACTTGTCTGGTTGCATTTTGTTTGACATCACTTAAAATGTGCAATAACTTATGAACTAATTGTAAATCTCTCATAAGTCGAAGATTAGTCCACTTTTCATTTGACTCTGCTACAAGTTCATATAGGTGTTCTAAAAGCGACCTAAGTAGTTCACCAGGAGCTTCATGCCAAACCTGAAATAATGATTCTATTGTACACAGTCTATAAATAAAATAATTAATAATTAAATTTCAATAGTTGAAATTAACATTTAGACTTACCTGTAAATCGCAAAGTAAATCTTGGAATGCTGTTACATTAGGAATAGCACTGGTTTCTCTTCCACTATCAACAGTACCAACTAAACTAAATGTTAAATGTAAAATATGAGAGTTTAAAAGAGGACATTTTCGTCTGAGCAACATTGCTAGGGTTTGGTATCCCCTACGTCGGTCCATTTCCTGTTGAGCTGCTTGATTAGAACGAACAACACAAACTAATGCTTTAACAGCTGCATAAAGTGATTCAACATCTTGGGCCATAGCTATAAGTCCTGTTATATAAAACATTCATTATGTATAACAAATTATTTTCATCTCTTTTGCAAAAGTTAAAAAATAAAATCAATAAGTTATTATTTACCAAGTAAAACAGAGCAACCACCAACATTATCAATCATAATAGCAACAGGTCTAGGATTGAAAACTCGAACACCTAAATAGCCAACTACAACTCCACCTAAAGCTCTTGCAGGACCACTTAAGTGACCAGCAGAATTATGTAAAATTCTGATGGGAGTAGCATTTTCATGAGATGACATTCCAAGCTGATATAAATAGAAAATTAATTTATAAATGAAGTTATGAGAAAAAATATTAAAAGATTATAATTATAAAAATATATTGATGAAAAAAGATACCTGTTTAGCAATAGATTTATTATCAGCTTTACTATAAACTTTTCTAATTTTTGCAAGTGTTAACTGTGACATTGCTTTAGCATTTAAACCCAATACTACTTTTTCTTCAGAAACAAGTGAAGGTAATGGTTCTATTCCTAAAATAAAATTTTCTAGTTTTTCTATTCGTTTGCATACTTAAGACCAAAGGTTTAAAATCTAAAATATCTATCTATGATACATGAAAAAACAATAAATACGTTTTGTACCTGCAAGCTGTGGAGACTGTAAGCTTCCCATGTAATGTGGTCCTAATTTGAATAAATTGACTATATTCTGCGAATTGAAAACTTCTTCAACTAAATGACACGGACCTTGTTTCCATGTAAGTTTTGAATATCGTCGCCAACAGGGAGGTGTGCCAATGTAACCATACACTGGGGATGCAACAGTCAAGTTTGCTGTACCTCCACCTGGGGTTTGAGTGATATAGTGAAGCTACAAAGATAAATTAATATTTATTAGATAATAAATAATAATTTAACTGATTTTTAAATCTTATTTATATGCATGATCGCTACATGGGAAAGCCTTATATTTTCATCATCGTGAAAAATGTAACACCTCAAAAGTAACGTTTCATAACAAAAATATAGGTTTTGGTTATGATTTTATTTAGAAACGAATCCATTGTAAAATGTAGAAATAGGAGCACATTTAAAAATCCTAAAAAATCATTTTTTTTTTTTTTTGAGTTTTACTTACAAAGATCAGATTTCCCATGAAAATTTTAACAGAAGTAGTATAGATATAAGTAGTGTAGATATAAAGGAAACACATACTTTTTGTATTGTACATTTTTCTGTACAATTGCGTTCTTTAAAAACATATTTCCTAAAATACCCAAATGTTCTAAAAAAAAAAACAATAATAAATATTAAATAAAAATAAAAATAAAAAAACATATTAATTCGCAGAAATATCAATTAAATAAAAACGTTAAATACAAATGTTACAGATCTTACCAATATAACTTTTTGCCATAGCACATTGTTTTATAAAATCAATTTCTCGCGAGTTATATCTAATAAAAACATTTAAAACGACTAATTACACTAAAAATAATCGTTTTTGGCTGATTACTTAACAGAATTTGATTTCACAGAAATGTTAAATATAAAAGTAGTAAATTTCATCAAAACAAAACTTTTTTCTATTGAATATTTTTGCATAGAATAGAATTAATTCCTCACAAAAGGAATCAAATGTAATCAAAAGCAATTAAATGTAATCAAAATAGTTCATTTTGGTTATTATATAAGGAAAATTATCTTTTCATACATGCATTGCATAAACTATGTAATCGAAGAGTTCATGAAAATCGTACTTTTTTTATAAATACAACAATATGTTAGTATTTGAAATGCAACATTTCCGCAATGGCGAAAATATATCTATGGTTTTCTTAACCCTTTACAGCATACATTTTTCATGCAAAAAGTACATTTTTTCAGTATTTGTTTATGAATAATAACAAATTTATAAGAAACATCAGCAATCATAAAATTATTTATGAGTATTATTTTTAATATGTTGACAGTACATTCATGAAAATAACCATAATAATCGAAAAAAAATTACTTCGAAAATGGAAAAAACGATAATAATCTAGGTGGTAAGTATACTTATCACCGTGCCACAAAGGGTTATAGTAAAACTTTTACATTTGAAGCAGAGGATTGGCGCAGCCCTCCTAGTTAAAGGAAAATTTTAAATACAAATTTTTTTATTATATTTATTAGCACCTTTTGACTATGAATATGTTGTCCATCTAAATATAATGAAAAACTAGAATTTTTCAAAACAGCACGATTTAAGACTATTGCAATATGGTGCCATTGCCCTTCGTGTAATAAATCTGGACACCAAACACGGGCCCCACATTCACCAGTTCCTTCTGGTTCCCATTCTCCAACGTCTATATTAAAAAGAAATATTAATTAATTGTTTTAATGTTTCGTAAAATATTCAATAACTAACTTTGTGGAAGAGCTGTTTCTTGAGTTGATACAACAATAGCTTTATCACGTGCACTAAGTATAGCAGTTAAACATATCAGATCTCTCCCTGATGAAGGACTTCGAACTAATGTTAGTAGCCGTACGCAATGTGCATCTGTTCTAGGATCACTAAATTTATCAACACATATCCATGTACTATATGTCAATCCAGTTTGAGGAGGAAACAGTCGATCTCCTGTAGAATATTTATTTTAACGGAGTTTTTACATTTATTAACTATAATCAAATTTGAACAGATTAAAATAAGTACCTGAACCAATACCTCCAAGCACATTGTTATCTGCTGAAACTACTGTTGGTGGTGTAGCACTTTGAGGGGCAACACTAGGTAAATAGAGACATGCAAAACCTTCTGCACTCATATCAAACTCAACGAAAGGTGGTAAAGTACAAAAGCCATGAGATCTGAAATCTTTTGGTGTTGTCATTGACACTAAAGTTTTTATTCGAGTTAAAGGAACAGGTCCGCCACGAGAAATTTTTGACTCAATATCATCCAATGAAACGCAGCATAGTGGGTCACCCAATCTTAAGAATTCTCTGTTATTTAAACAATAAACTTCTTTTATATGCAGTAAATATAATTTTTTAAATAAATATAAAAGAATTATCTTTTCTAATTATTTAACATGAACACGAAATGTTTTAAAATAAGTAAATAATTAAGCACGAGTTCTTTTTACATACTTAAAAAAGTTTTTATACTTTTTTTGAATTCACATGCATTTTATTACAAACTATAATTACCATCTTTTAAAAACTAAATTAGAAACTAAAATATTTGTTGATCTCCAATTGATTAGGACTGAATTCAATTATTGAAAATATAATATACAAGTAGACAGAGCAAATTTTTATTCTAGTGTTCTTTACGTTTTTACAATTTTTCTGCAATATAATGTAGTTTTTTCACGAGTTAAAATTTTGTTAAATGATGTCCTATCTATAGGTACTGTATACAAAATTTTACTTCAACATTTTTTAATTTACTGGTCTCGAAATATTAACAAAACTAGTGAGACACCTACATTATATTTCTAAATTGTACAATGCTTACCTCAAATCTTTTGGTTCTAAAGCTTGAGCAGCAAGACGTTCAATAATGTATTGCAAAGGTTGATGAAGAGGATGCGTTTCATCTTGAAGTGCTATTCTAGCCACATTTAGTAATTCACCGGTCATGTTAGCCTCACACATTACTTGTTGATTTCTTTCTGATCGCACTAAACTTTTTATTACTTCTGCCACATATGTTTGTAGTGACAGAGCAAGTTCAGGATCAATTTCATCAGAGACTGATGGAAGCAAATGAAGCATTCCAACAACCACTCCAGGATGAACTATTATTGGTTCAGGGACTGGAGGATTTAAATTTAATGAATTTACATTTGATCTTTTTCCACTTCCTGGAGAATCCAATGACTTTTGATGGTCGACACTAGATTGTTTGTGGCTTGGTGATCTTATTCCTATCCCAGCTAAATTTGGTTTGTCAAAGGCATCAAGAGCTACATCATACAAGAGACGGAATAGAAGACAAGCATATCCAAGTACTTGATGGATATCACTTGGAAATGCTGGTTCCAGTACACTTCCAGTAAATAAAGCAAGCCAAGTATTGTGGAAATTCATATTAAGAACTGCATTAATTTTTTCAAGTTTAGTTTGAGTTGTAAAGCATCCAAGAAGTCTTAAAGTATCACAAAAACTTGATTGGCATATCTGTAATTAAAGTATTTAAAAATTCATAAAGTATATTGAAAACTTTATACTATAAATATCAGTGCAGCTCAGCAGGATTTGAGACTTATAATTGCCTACCGTGCTCCTTTATAAATATAAATAATTTTGGAATAATAATAATAATAATAATAGTATTCATAAACACTTTTAAAAACATATTTTTCTTTTTATTTGATAAACCTACCACTAATGTTCAAAATTTAAAATTGAAATCTATCTTTTATCATAAAAAAAATACCCATGAACATAGAGATTTACAATCAATCGAGCTGACTTTCTATTATAAACCACAAGTAACATAAATGTAACATTTATCATTTAACATGTACTTTGTTGTTACTTTAATAAGCCTTTAAATATATTTCTCTTATAGTTTATGAATATTAGTTAGTAAGACACCAAATACATACATATTATTAGAGATCAAGCTCTATAGAATGTACCTTTTTATATTATTTTTCTGGTCTAGATAAATAAATTAAAAATTTGTAAAGTATAAATATTTTTGTATATAAAATTATACCTCATGATGAAAAAACTTTGCATTTGCTGGTTCAAACCGCATTGCTGTACTTATTGTATGGAAAACCATATATAATAACATTAATAACTGTGCTTCATCTTGTAATGTCCTTTGTGTGACATCATTACAAGGTTCAAAATTTTGAAATAGTGGAGGACCAAGTTGACCTTCTAAAGACACAAGAACAGACATGACATAGACAAAGCCACCAACTTTTCGAAAAACTGTTCGCGTACGATGTGACTCTCGAAGACATGCAAGTAGCGACTGAAATTATAATTTGTAATATAGTATTTAAAATCCATTTCCTTTAAATTTTTGTAATAAAATGAACAAATATACTTTTAAAATGTGTGTTTTCAGAACAAGTGCGTTTGATGGTGCTGAATGCATAACACCTAACAGTGTAGCCATGTCATCATCTCCACCAGCACTAAGTATCAATTCCCTCACAATGCCTAAAGCTTGAAATCTACAGTCTATATAAGGGACAAGATTGTGAGAACAACGTGCGCCGCCACATTCTCGAAAAAGAGTTGCATTTGGAACATTCCCTGCCAACAAAATTGTTAAAGCTTCCATTATTAGACCGCCTAATTTCTCTTGCTTTAGACACATATGGTACTCTAAAAATATAAATGAAGTTATTACTTTTAAAAAATAGCTATTTATTTAAAAGTTTATTATAAGAAATGTAAAACAAACCTTGAGCCTGATCCATTGCAGCTTGTTTGTCTTTTAATAAAGTTGCATATCTATTTAGACATGTGACAAATACTTCTAATAAGCCAACTTCTCTGTAGACATCTTTAAATATTACATTGTGCCTAAACAAAATTTCAAGTTATGTCAGATAGTAAAACTATGTTACAGTATCGTTGGCTGAGAGGAAAAAGGGGACAACTCAACTGTGCGCTATGAAAGGAGACAACTCAGCCGAGCGCTTAGAAAGGGGTCAATTCAAGGGTTCCTTTTTTTCATTGAGTTTTTAGTTAATAACCATTGTAGAGATTTGAAAAATATTTGATTTATATACTATTTCTTCAAAACACGCAATAAAATTAATATTTCAAATTTTATATAAATTAAAGATTTATTTTTCACAGAATTTACAATTCACATAATAAATTTGAACTGTTATAATCAACTAAGTTAAGGTGTATTGTAATATATTATTGTATTGTATTGTAATATTTTTCTGATTTATTCATTTATTTTGTACTGTGAATGGACTGCTTGCTCTCTAAAAAAAATGTTTCTCATAAGAAACAAATAGATTAGTTTTATTCCTATAATAAAAAAATTAACAATATCACACAAAAAATGTTCTATAGAATTCGTGTGAAATCATTTGTACATATATTCACATAAATATATATATAAAAAAATTAAATCTGAAATACTTATTCGAAATTAAACCACGGTTCCCATCAAAAGACAATAAAAACACGTAGCCCGTCAATTTTCCCCTTTCTTAGCACTCAGCCGAATTGTCCCCTATCTTAGCGCTTTGGCCCAGTCGTCCTCTTTCTTAGCCCACGGCCGAATTATCTTCTTTTCTAGAGCGCGACCGAGCTGTCACTCTTTTTCTCATAGCCGACGGTGTATTGTTACAAAGGAGAAGAAGTAATGCTGATTAAAAAATTAATGTTTTCTAAGCAAAGAAAACTAACTTTAGGAGTGAGAAAACGTGTCTTGCCCTCTGGTCGAATTTTAGGTAAGAAAAGGCGAAAAAGAAAGATGTTACAAAAATATTTTTATAAAACTATATTTTTCGTCATTATACGAATACCCTGGTCCGTTTAAATAAATAAATTTGCCAGTACATTACGCAACAAGGAACTATACTGAGAGATTCTTCAGGGAGACTATAGTCACAGACCATCACTTCGCTCGGGCAATAAACTCACCCATGGGAATAATTGACATTACTGCCGTGTTGCATATAAAAATTTATTCTTGACTTAACTATGGACACTTTGGTGACTTGCAGAAGTGGGACTACAAGAGATAAATTATTCAATATGCCGCAGTGCTGGTGGTGGCCACTTACCCTATAATGCACTTTACATCCCTTGAAACAGGGACGTAAAGTACTCGACATTCTTCAAAACAGGGACTTAATAGTATATTGTGTAACAATGGCGTAAAGTAGGCCTATGTAGTAAGCCGAGTGTAGAGTTTACAGTACGAGTCACAGGCGAGCAAGCACGAACCGAAGACGAGTAATCACACAAAGTTTTTTAGGTTAAAAAAAAAACGCGAATAGCGTGCCTGTTACAAAAAGTACCTTATGTCCCTGTTTTGACAGATTAAAGTATAAGTGGGAATGAAATGCTACTTTTGTTCCGCTTTTCAAGTCAACAAAGTGGCAATTATAGTGGAGTCAGGAATAAATAAATTTTTATGATAAATTAATATTTACCTCAGTATGTTTATAAGGGTTTCCATACACATAATGCTGCAATTAACAGAATTATTTGATTTTAACAAAATAGATAAAGATATGAGTTCCTTGCAAGGCACAAAGTTTAACTGAAATACTATGAATTCCAAAAGTTGGAAAAACTTTTCCTGAATCTCTAAATTTTTTAAATGAATTTTTTCTGCAAATTGTGACAAAGTGTTTTGGCCTTCAAGAATGAAGTAATTGGCATTATCGCTGTGATAAACACTAGAAATAGCATCCAGAATAGTGCAACAAAGAAGAGGAGAGTTTGATTTTACAAAAACCGATTGTAGTACTTGAAATGCTTGTATGTTGCGTACACTCCCACCTAGAAGAAAATAAAATTTAATTTTGTATTATAAAAACAGTTCAGATACAGTAAAAAAAGTTTATATTTAATACCTCTATTACTTGGTTGAGGTAGTTTGAAGTTAAGCATTTGAAACAAGGATCCCGTGCTTGCTGTACTTGGTTTTAATTCGGTATGACCACACATAGTTAATGATGCTAACATCAACACTAAGTTTCTTATAGCATCTTGTGCTTCAGCTCTATCATCTTGTTCTAATCTTGATGGAGCATGCCTATAATTATTGACAATTATTAATTACTTTTTATATCTTTATATTTTTAATTTATCTTTATTAATTTGTACCAATTGAAAACTCACTTTAGAAGAAAATCTGATAAAAATATATAACCCTGACAAGCTCGAAAATCATCTAGCAGGGTTTGTGACACTTCACTAGAATCTTTGAGGAAACAAAATACAGTCACAAACATTTCAACAACTTCTAATGGTGCTAATTCAGGTACACGTTGCATGTTGTCAATGCAAAGTGCTATGCATCCCTTGTCTTAAAATATAATAACATTTCATTAATGCATATATAAATATCTACTTGAATCTCTGAGCAAAGATACTTACTGTGTATATAAGCCACTACACTTTGTGTAAGACCATGTCGGGATAATGTCATTAATACCTCTGCAGCACTTTTGCGCCACATAACATTATATTGTGGACACCAACTTGTGATAGCTGAGAAGAGTAATGTGAGATCATCCTTCCGTGCTAATTCCTCTGCTGGGTATGAATGACTACATAATCGTACCAATAACTATGGAATAGATAAAAATAATTTAATTTATTTTATCTATCAAGAAAACTTTTATTTTATTTCTTACTTGAACAAATATTCTTTGCAACAAAATCCTTCTCTCTCTTGGTGTAAATTCACTGTTTGCATCAGCAACATCAGCTGCTTCTTCATTCATTTCTGGTAAATCAAAAAATAAGTAAAGACATTTAACCAGAGTTGAAGGCACTGATGCTGTAGTCATTTCCTAATTTATTTATTTATTATTAGATTTTTTGAATCTTTAAAACCTTAATTAAAAAATAAATTTTGAAAGGAAAAGAACCTGAATTAAAGATGTATCGCCTGCACCAAGCAAGTTTAAAGCTGATAATAACATCCAACCATTACTTGATTCTTCACTATTTTCTATCTCAAGAAACTTAACAATTGCACAACTAGCTGTCTCTGTGCTCTGATTACTTGCTCTTTGTCGGATTTCCGAAACCATCAGTTTTGATACTTCTCTTGTAAAAGCAATAATGTCCCAAAATTTCTCATTCATGTCTCCTGATGGGCTAGTGCCAAATACCTAGTTAAAGCACAAAATTATTAGCATGACAAAATGATACACAAAATTATTAGCATGATAAAAAAATAAATATACTAGTCTTGTTATTCAATTGAATAAAAATGTAAATTTAAAATGATTTTCCCATTTTTAAAAACAGAAGTAAATTTGTTTTCTCATAAAAATAATAATAAAAGATATTAAATAGAAAAAATTTACTTTGCAAAATAATGGTAGCATATTATAAAGTTTGTCATCTCGTTCAGCATCAGTCAAAGGATGAGGAGGATGTGAATATTCAGAAAATAATTTTTTGAGATGCATGAGGCCTAGGGCAGTGTGCTGTGGATTTGCACCTCCTGCACTATTGTCCAAATTCCCAGTGCCAGAAGAACTCATGCTGCTGACATTACTGCCTCCTCTCAACTTACGCATTATATTCATTCTCGGAGTTATACTGAAATTTAAACACTAATTTAAACATTAATTTTTAATTTAAAAGCAAATGACAAATTTATAATTAAATAATTGTTGCAATTTTTTAAACATATAGATTTATCAGTGCAGATTTTTTACATTCTACTTTAAAAACAGATATTGAAATAATTGAAGAAGCACCCAGTGTAATGATTATGAGCTTACGAACAAAATATCATTTCACGTAATACACAAGCTTGTCAATACTTAATATTCAAATAAATCTTATTTATCAAGTTGATCGATTAATTGAAAAATAAAGAAGTTTTGAAAATTATTCACCTAGTTAACTGAGATCATTGGCGTATTAAATTGCCTGAAGGACATCCGTCGAATGCGGAAGTAGAACGACATCGCTAAAACTCCATTCTCGCGGAGACGAATTAATACATTCAGGTGGTAAAAGGATATGCATGAACGTAGATATTTACGTACGTTACTTAAATTTTTTTAAGTGGCTAGCTGTTGCCGCGCGCAGCGCGAGGGAAAGTTGACCATTGCGAACTAGAACAGTCTGCACGTCTGCACGGCGCTAGGTAGGTGTTTTTGCACGGCCACGCACTTCCCAATGCTTGTCCTCCTCTTTCGACGTCGACGAGTGACGAGACGCGACAAAGTGGAGGTGGGGGCGATGAGTGCGCGGCTGGACTTTCCTCAAAAGGGGTTGATTACCGACCCGCTTGCCGAGTTCGACTCATTATACTCGTGACCGCCCCGCTTAATTTACGTCGGCTAGTCGACTGTCACATCGTTGGTGTAGGTATTGGTGTACGGCAATCACGATCTAGTTGGGAAGCAGTAACCGCTAACGTCGCTAGTTACTCAGCTAAGTATGTATACAACTTCTATGCCGCACTGCTGAGTGCCGCTGGCTTTGACAAGTTCAGTAGTGGTATAAATAGTGCCATAGTGGCTCCAGAGGCCCAATTCTGTTTTGATAAATTTCGTTTATCGTCATAAGAACTTGTGATAAGCAACGAATTTATCACTTTTTTATCATACCAGAATCACACCCCTGTGCACTTAGGCTATATAGATTCAGCTCGCAAAGTCTCGAGTAGAAACCGCGGTATATAATAATATACGTATTTCCCAATTTACCTGTCACGCCTCGCAGCTTGGAAGAGTCTACATTTTCCTGTGACAGCCGCTCTCCCCACGGAGATTCCCCAATACTACAGCGGCAGCAACCATTACCTACCTACTCCTTTTTTCTTTGCTTTAACGCTAAAAAAATTTGGACTACGTCGACTACAACGCCACGACGGAGAGATCTGCTACGGTCGGTGACCACTGAGACCGTACTGACGAAGGGCGACAGGGTTGACTAGACAGGGTGCACCCGCACCGCGCACAAGAGCACAGATGTGCACTGTGCAGTCATGCACACAACCTCGTCACTCGCGCGCGCGCACTCAAAGTCAGTACTATCACTTTCATCGGAAATAATTAAGTAGTAGACTTGTTCGAGACGCGGACAGAGCAGAACACGAGAGCCGCGGTTTTGGACACTATGTTGTTAGCCCGCATGCTCGAGCCACACCACGCACAACGACGCACAACTAAATACGTACCGTAACCCATTGTTGGTCGATAATAGCTACAAACGAGGAGAGCGCACCAATAGTTTCCAAGAAAAAAGGTTTTTTTTTCGGAGCTTTCAATTTAAAAAAAAAATGGTCATTAAATAGTTCGTTTATTAATCAATAAATCAATTTTATCCATTTCCATTTTCCATCGATTTATAAAGCAGAGAACGCGATTAACAACAAAATGAAGGGCTAAAGCATTGTTAACTCCATTTCTCAACTTCCTATTGGCTGACCTGTTTATGGAGGTTTATAGGCAAAGTTTGCCCTGCACTATTCTGACTGTAAGAAATGTATATCTACCCAGGCGGAAATAAAAATTAGAAAATAGGGTAAACGATACAGTTATTGGCCACTTAAGCAAACGAAGGGGAACATTTGCTAATAAGAATTTGAAATATAATAAAATGCTAATAACTTATAGATTATATTTTTAGAACCCTATAAATTTTGTAACCAATAAATTTATTGGAAAAAAATTCAAAGTTTCTTTTAATTTATTAAAGTAATCGATTATCTGAAAAAGTATAGTGATTGACCACTTGGACATGGTCATTGTCCATTAATAGATAGTGATTGACCACTATATAAAAATAACGGTGAATCCATATTACGTGCCCGGAGCTGTGCGCCGTGCGCTTTGCGCTCTACCAAAAAGAAAAAGTATTGTTCGACATCTACGTACTTATTACCACAGGATAAAGCGGAAGAGACGTAGTCTCTTATTGAACAGAGCATAGATGTCAAACTGAAACATAGATAACAGTTACATAGATGTCGAACAACACTTTCTTTTGGGTAGAGCGCAAAGCGCACGGCGCACAACTCCGGGCACGTAATGTGGATTCACCGTAAATAACGAATAAGTATTATCGTTAAATAAGTATGCATAAATTGTAAATAAATATTTATTCCGGTTTCCGTTTTGTGAATAGCTTACTTTGTCTAAATTTCAAAGTAGTTCGTGGAACTCCAAACATTTTAGAAGCCTGCCACCACGACATTCCATTTAGGACTGCATCTGTAGCTTCTTGTATTATTTGTTGTTCATCGTATGTTTTTCGGTATTATACTCCTTTTTTCACTTTCGGCGTCCTAATTCTTTATTTAAAATCTATCCTAGAATTGTAAATAATAATGTTTTTACATATACGATGTTAAAAATTATGTTTTATATTATTGATTCAAATAATAATTGCTTTTAATAATATTTCAAATTATTTAATTAATTAATTTTTATTAATTTTATGCTTTATTTATACTTTTTTATGCTTGAAAAAAAATACAAACCCAGCAAAAACCACCATGACAATTACTGATTGCGTGGTAACATAACCAGACTCGTGAAGTTAGCGAAACTAAATTATAAATTTCAATATTTTTGATTAATCTTTAATCCAATCGATTCCTCCAGTTTTGCCGAATTAACCTCCGTAATTATTTTTATTTGCTTATTAATAGTTTAAAAGTTATTTGCAAACAAAATATTGCATAGCGGGCGCGGCGCTAAATTAAATTATTTTATGCGATATATGTTTAAAAATTAATTATTATAAAAATACCATTAGAAAGCTCCGTTCTTGCGGATTATGGTGATATAATAAACGTTATGATTTTTTATTACGATTAATAAATAAAAAATATTTTCTTTTCATAGATAAATATAGTTTCATTTCCTAGTGACTTTTCCTAGTGACTTTTGTAGGCGTAAAAATAATTTCCTATAAATAGTTCAAATAAATCAAATTGCACAAAATATATACATTAACGCGTCACTTAACGATTTCTCCACATTTGCCGATTAATATTTCTTAAGATTCGTACTATTTTAAAGAATAATTAATTTTTAAAGAAATCAAATAAATACCAGTGAAAAAGTCTTTTACTTCTTTGAGTCATTGTATGCTTGTAGGAAGTGGTGAGGTGAGGTGAATGATATAGACACTACTTCCTACTGAAGTCTTTATTCTCTCTCTCTCTGGCGTGGTCCGACTGGAACAGTGGTTGGAGCGGAACTGAGCGGCGACTTCGGCGGCGCTCGCTCGCAGCATGGCTGCTCTCTCTCTCTCTCTACAGCACTATCAAGTGCCGCCACCTATCGGTGGGGGCCTACAGTACTCCCCCCGAAAGGAAAAAAAATGAGTATCAATTTTTTTAACAGGTGCGAAGTAGCGCTTGATTGATGAGAGAGATTACAAGAGTGCGTGAGGTGAGAGTGCAGTCAGTGCGCAAAGAGCTATAAAATTATTTACATTTAGTGACGAAGTTGAATGTCATTTTTGAGAGATGAGCGTAGCTTAAGATCTAGAATCACAGAATAATGATTGTACAAGTGTTTTCTTGTAATAGGAACAATGACAATTGTTTGTTCGGATTTGACTCCATAAGGCTAAAGTATCATCTTTGGTTGCGCAACGTAGTGAGAATAATAAAATGTTGTGATCTGTGAGATCGGGAGTAACGAGTAAGTTACTCGTGATTGTCTTAAGCTTAACAGAACGTATTTACAATAAGATTTACAGCAGGTCACGTAGTGCGATAAATTAAACTAACGTAGGTTTGGTCTCTGCACCCCCTCACAAGATGAGCAATTATGTCTGCTCGAAAGAGTCTACTCAGTCTTTTTTGTTCCGTTTAAGAATATTGGGAACGAACTTTACGCGCTTAGGTTTGGGTAAAGGAGGAATGGGCTGGGTAGGATGTCCGTTGGCGGGAGGGGTGAGAGGTGAGGGTGGCTCGTCCGCTGCTGGAAGCTGTGGAGGCTTGAGAATGCCTGCAGGTATAGGCGTGGTGCGCACTGTGATTGGAGATGGAGGGGTGATCGGTTCAGGAGTGTTATCCTTAGCGTCGTCCGGGTCCCCCTGGAGGATGAACGCAGGCTTCAAGCGTTCGATGCTTACGGTCCTGATTCTGCCATTCACGTCTATGTCGAAGGTGTGATTGTCGCTGTTGCGCGAAATTACCCTATGCGGGCTGGTGTAAGGCCGTGTCAGAGGTGGTCTGATTGGCTTTTTCTGCCAACCAGACGTGAGTACAGGTGTCTAAATCTTGGTGAAGAAATGGTTTGATAGCTGATTTATGACTAACCGGAATAGGTCGCAGTTGACGCATGAATTCGCGGAATTCGTTATGAAACGTGCGAACGTTCGGTTCTTCAGCTGTGAAAGGTGAGAAATCGCCAGGGATTCTCATTGGCTTGCCGAAAACTAAGTCAGCCGGGCTGGCATCTGTGTCTAAACGGATGCGCGTGCGTAACCCCAACATGACTGTGGGTAGTAGAGAGACCCACTCCTGATTGTTGCCGTGGCATGTGAGGGCTGTTTTGATGTCCCTGTGAAGGCGTTCTACCATGCCGTTAGATGCAGGGTGGTAGGACGTGGTCCTGACTCTGTTGATTCCTAGAATCGATAAAAGTTCGGAGAACAATCTGGATTCGAATTGGGCGCCTTGATCAGTGGTGATCGTCATTGGTGCACCGTAGCGGCAGATTCAGTTGTTGTAGAAAGCACGAGCTACTGTAGGTGCTGTGGTGTCAGAGATTGGGATTGCGTCAGGCCATCTGGAGTAACGATCGATGATAGTGAGGACGTGAGTGAAACCTTGGCTGTTGGCAAAAGGTCCAACGAGGTCCATGTGTAGGTGATCAAATCTAGCATCTGGAGTGACAAAATGCTTGGGCAAAAATTTTTTGTGTCTTGTCACTTTGGATTGTTGACAAGCAGCACATCTTTTGCACCAAGAAGCAATATCACGGCTCATGTTTGGCCAAACATATTGTTGGTGAATGAGGCGAGTTGTGACCTTTGCTCCAGGATGTGAAGGTGAGTGATAGCTGTCGAAAACTATTCTTCGTAGTTTTTGTGGCACGTACGGCCGTATAGAGTCTTCGAAGAAATCGCAGTAGAACGGTGTGTGATCGGAGCCCCACGCGAGCTTGCGAAGCTTGAAGGGGTGATCCGCGGTGTTCAAGATTTCTTTGAGTTGCTCGTCGTTTGCTTGTTCCTGACTGAGTTGCGTTGGGTCGAAGAACGTCGGAAGTCTAAAGGCGTTTATGTTTGCAAGAATCTTCCTGACCTGAAGATCTGCTAGCAGCTTGGAATCGCTCCAGTCGAAAAGTGTAGAGTAAGTGAAAGTGTTGATTCTGGATAGAGCATCCGAAACATCATTCTCCTCACCTGGAATGTAACAAATCTCCGTGTTGAACTGGGCGATGTAGGATAGCCTTCGTGAGCGAATGGCAGGCATCTTGATTCTTCTTCTTGGCAGGCATCTTGTTCATTGCAAATCAAACAAATGAAAGTTGTGAAATCAATTATCGATAGTCAAGTAATGCAAACAACTCTCAGAACCAACTGTATGACTATTCTCAGAAATATATTCAAATTTGTTCATCCTTCTATACAAAGTAAACACAAGAAAGTACTGAAATCAATTTATTGTAGTCAAGTACCCATAAGTTAACTTGACTGAATAATACAACTTTTCGTAACTACTTAAAAATATTCAGTCAGCGGGCATAAAGTACTACTCAACGCCTAACAGGCGTAATAGCTCCCATACTCCTACCAAACTTTATAGAACCTACGCACTTTACGCCCGTGTGGGCGAAAATTATTTTAATTATACAACTATTATGCCTTCTTTTTATTTCTAAAATTCATAAGAATTTTATCAGATATTTACGAAAAGTCAAAGCCTATATAAAAAAATTACATAGCTACCATCACATCTCCATTTTCCATTGATCTTTCTCAATTTTGAAATTTCTATAATATTACGCATCTTGGGAGGACAATAGAAGTCTATAGAGCTGCTCTAGCAGGGGTGGTCCTCCAATCTCCCATACATACTTGGCGGGCCCGACGGTTTCCAGTTTACCGGTGGGCTTTGTAAATGTAGAATACTAAATTTTTACATAAATCCATTAACAATGTTTATACCTATAAGCCCATTATAAATAATTACATTGGCTCTAATTTTTAATTGATACCGTTTTAATATAATATCCCAACATGTGCAGAATCTCATGATTTACTTTCATTACCGAAAATATTTTTCCTTGTGTCCGTCTTTTTTAAGCGGGAATGAGATAAAAAATGCATATAAATTTATTGTCTACTCAAAAGTGCTTTAGGTTTTATTAACCATTTTGTAAGCCACCTATTTTTTATTCCTTTTCGTCGTGTAAATATCATATGAGATCTCATATGAGATATCATATGTGTGATGTCATCTGCAATTTTACATATTATGGGATCTCATATGAGATCTGATGTCCGATATTCCCAAATGAGATTTGATGTCCAATATTCTCATATGATCATATGATATTTTCATGCGGGTTTGCACTAATTTCTATTTAAAAACAGAGTAATAAATTCAATACTGAGCCCTATTTAATATGTAGAAGCAACCCATTTATACATTTTATCTGATCTTTAAACATATGAATATTTATATGAAAATGACCATATGTTTACACCTTAAACTGCAAACCGTCGGGCCCGCCAAGTATGTATGGGAGATTGGAGGACCACCCCTGCTAGAGCAGCTCTATATAGACTTCTATTGTCCTTCCAAGATGCGTAATATTATAGAAATTTCAAAATTGAGAAAGATCAATGAAAAATGGTGATGTGGTGGTAACTATGTAATTTTTTTATATAGGCTTTGACTTTTCGTAAATATCTGATAAAATTCTTATGAATTTTAGAAATAAAAAGAAAGCATAATAGTTGTATAATAATTTTCGCCCACAAGGGCTTAAAGTGCGTAGGTTCTATAAAGTTTGGTAGGAGTATGGGAGCTATTACACCTGTTAGGCGTTAAGTAGTACTTTGTGCCCGCTGACTGAATATTTTTAAGTAGTTACGAAAAGTTGTATTATTCAGTCAAGTTAACTTATGGGTACTTGACTACAATAAATTGATTTCAGTACTTTCTTGTGTTTACTTTGTATAGAAGGATGAACAAATTTGAATATATTTCTGAGAATAGTCATACAGTTGGTTCTGAGAGTTGTTTGCATTACTTGACTATCGATAATTGATTTCACAACTTTCATTTGTTTGATTTGCAATGAACAATTTGAATGTATTTACTTACATATAATTTGTTCAGCATACAATGACTCAAAGAAGTAAAAGACTTTTTCACTGGTATTTATTTGATTTCTTTAAAAAATCATAAATATTATTATTTTATAGATTATACAGAAAAAAGTCTATACTTGCCTTATTTTATACTTTCGTAGAAAGTTTTATATTAACAATATTATTATTGGTACAGTCATGAAAAAAATTATTACCATTTGCAGAGTGCTTATTGAATAGATGAGATTCGAATAAATAAAAGGTCTAGACAAAAATTGTGTTGTTAAAACGTACTTAAATTATTTTTTTTTAAAAACGTGTTGATTGTATTAAAATAATATTTAAGCTCTCATTAAAGTTTTTGGTACAGAGTTTGACGGATATTGAGAGAGAGAGAGAGAGGGGGAGAGAGGAAGAGAGAGAGGGGGGAGAAGCAGAGGGTGAGAGTGAGCGGGGGAAGAGAGGGAGGGAAAGTAGATTATAAAGAAAAAATTTCTATACTTGCCTTATTTTATACTTTCGTAGAAAGTTTTACATTAACAATATTATTATTTGTACAGTCATGAAAAAAATTATTACCATTTGTAGAGAGTGCTTATTGAATAGATGAGACCAGAAGAATTAAAAGGACTAGACAAATTGTGTTGTTAGAACGTACTAAAAATTAGCTTTTAATAAACATGTTGATTATTTAAAAAAATATTTAAGCTCCTATTAAAGTTTTTGTTACTCTGTTTGACGGATGTTGAGAGAGAGGGAGAGAGAAGGGAGGAACAGAGAGGAAGGGAGAGAGAGGGCAAAAGAGACAGGGGGAGAAAGAGAGGGAGGGCGGGAGAGAGAGAGAGGGAGAGATAGAGACTAATACTTGCCTTAGTTTAAACTTTTGTAAAATGTTTTTTTAGATGGATTTCACAACTTTTTAAGAAAAAATAATAATTACAGAGTGTGATAACGTTATGAAAGTTTATTATAGTATATTTTTAATATTATTATTAAATGGTAGTATTGTTATTCACAAAAGTTTTAAATTTGAATGTTTCTTCAAGGAACTCGATAAAATCATTACATTCCTAGCGGAAATCGTTTCTGTAAAAAACTGTAAAAAACTGTAAATAACTGTAAATAACTGTAAATAAATGTTTGAATTGAGACAGTAATAACAGTTATTTACAGTTATTTACAGATATTTACAGATATTTACAGTTATTTACAGTTATTTACAGTTTTTTAAAAATAATTCTGTAGAAATGAAGGTACTGATAAAAGTTATTAACAGTTATTAACAATTTGTTACAGATATTTACAGTTATTTACAGTTATTTACAGATATTTACAGTTATACACAGTAAATTTTTTTCGCTATAATAACTTTATTTTTATCAACAAAACTGTAAATAACTGTCAATATCTGTAAATAACTGTAAATAACTATAAATATGCGTAAAAAATTGTTAATAACTGTTAATAAGTTTTATCAGTACCTTCATTTCTACAGTATTATGTTTAAAAAACTGTAAATAACTGTAAAAAACTGTAAATAACTATAAAAAACTGTAAATAACTGTAAATAACTGTAAATATCTGTAAATATCTGTAAATAACTGTAAATAACTGTTATTACTGTCTCAATTCAAACAGTTATTAACAGTTATTTACAGTTATTAACAGTTTTTTACAGTTTTTTACAGTTATTTACAGTTTATTAACATTTTTTATTTCCGCTAGGGATTGTATAATTTTTGAAATAATATAATCAAATATGTATTTTCTTAGGTATGATGATTAATTAACAGTACAGTTAATTGTAAAGTCATATGATAATAATTACATTGTGTGATAACATTATGAGAGTTTATTATAGTATATTTTTAATATCATTATTAAATGGTAGTATTGTTATTCACAAAAGTTTTAAATTTGAATGTTTTTTTAAGGAATTCTGTAGATCTTTCAAAATAAAGTTTGTTAGTATATTATTCTTGTACAGAACGTCTTGTTGGCTGTTCAAAAAAATATTTAGGCTCTTAAAGTTTTTTGTGGAGTCCATATACAGTTGTTGAGTAGACGAGAGAGAGAGAGTGGGAGGGGGGGCGTTCAATTTTTTTTAAAAAGCGACTTAACAGTTGTTTAGAGAGATAATAATTCAAAATGCAACCAGTTTATGAACTAAGAATCACTGAGAATAAATGCTTTCTTGCCATTCTTGTATAGATAAAACTTTTTGAAATTATTATCTGAATCTTGTCTAGAAAAATATTTACTAAGAACTCTGAAACATTTTGACGTCTCCCATGGTGAGAAATCATATGTTAGATTAATTAAGCACTTTTATTCGTTGAAATTTTCGCAATATAACACATCATTTTTACTTTTTTCAGTATTCCCATGTTCATGGGAATAAATATGTACAACAGCACAGCACTGATATCGACTAAGTTTTTTAAAGATGACAGATGCTTTTTAAACCAAGGCTCAGACCAATATTTCAAATCGGCATCATAAATTATATTGTATATTTATATCCTCACGTGTCACTCAACAATATTTTCTTCTATGCCAAAACTTATTATGAAGTGTATGAACCTCATAACGCGTAATTATTTATTAATACACGCTTGTTCTATTTTCAAAACATTTGAAACTGATTTTTAATAGAAGTTTTAAAATTTGATTATAAACACTTCATGTAACACATCATACCAGTACTTTATTTTATTTATTACACAAAACACTGAAAATTATATTGTATATTTATAACCTCGCATGTCACTCAGCAATATTTTCTTCTATGTAAAAGCTTATTATGAAGATTATGAACCTCATAACACATAATTATTCAATACACACTTGTTCTATTCTCAAAACATTTGAAACTGATTTTTAATAGAAGTTTTAAAATTGATTATAAACACTTCATGTAACACGTCATACCAGTACTATATTTTATTTATTATTACACAAAACACTGAAAATTATATTGTATATTTATAACCTCGCGTATCACTCAGCAATATTTTCTTCTATGCAAAAGTGTATTATGAAGATGATGAACCTCATAACACGTAATTACTTATTAATACACACTTGTGCTATTTTCAAAACATTTCAAACTGATTTTAAGTAGAAGTTTTAAAATTATCATGCAACACATTTTACCGGTATTTTATTTTTTTATATTACAGAAAACACTGATTAGATGTCA
Organism: Torymus aiolomorphi; assembly: GCA_036365515.1. Taxonomy (NCBI): domain Eukaryota; kingdom Metazoa; phylum Arthropoda; class Insecta; order Hymenoptera; family Torymidae; genus Torymus; species Torymus aiolomorphi. The sequence continues at coordinate 59,963,613 of CM070875.1, read as the reverse complement.
TTTTTTAATCACTATGTTATTTGTTATTTATAACATTTGAATTATATGTGCACTTCATGCATTATATCATACTGGTATTTTCTTTTATTTATTACACAAAACACTGATTAGATGTCATTTTTTAATAATCACAACATTTTTATTATCAATATAATTTTTTCAACTAGATAGACGATCTATGAAAATCACAATTTTCTTTTCTTATTTTGAAAAACTTACTTCAAAACATAATACTTCTTTCGTACTTTGAGTCCAATACTGTCTAAATAAACATCTTAGTTGTTGTTTGTTTTATGTGTGATTCATTGAAAGCAATGAAACTCTCATTTTCTTCATTGACATCCACGTACTCTATTCGTCCTGTCAAATATGAAGACAAATTTTTAATATTCTTCTAAAATTATATCTCATATGAAAAATTTTCATGTTTTGGATATAAATAAATACATCTTGAAAAATATTGTTATAGTTTATAACTTTATAATAAAAGTTTGCTACTTATCTGATTATAATATATTGCTATTGCCCATTGATATTCACAGATGCTTGTATAGGTTATATTTTTCCAATCAACTCCAAAATCGAAAATGAAATAATCTGTATATATATGTTCTTTTTCCAATCCACTTGAGATTTTAATGATTCCAAAAAAATCTTCTTGTGTATATCTGTAAAAAATAATAAAAAATTCTCACAAAGTATCAATTCTTTTATGTTTTAAAATAATTTTAGCCTTGAACATTTAGCATTTAATATACTTATCTAAAAAAATTGATTTGCCCCGTTGATGCTCATAGATAAAAATTATTTTAGTCAGTCGACTTTCTGAGATCTTTGATTATTTAAATTATATACACTGGTGTAGTTTCGTTAACTGGTCCTGGTGTGGCCAAAGTTGAAATTGGACACAAAAGGAGTATTCGATAAACCTTATCTGAACCTGGTGGTTCTAACACTTATTGCTATGACGATTGAGGTGACTATCTTCCATGCGTTTGGGAAGGGCTGTTGCACCTAATGCCATGATTTTTTGTTGTTTTTAATACTATTTTCTTCCTCTATGAAGACTGATGGAATTCGTCCAGTAGTAGTATATTCCAAAATTGCATCTAACATCCAAAAGCATGCTATACCACCAACAATAAAATTTATAAAAATTTGGATGGTGATAAAAAATTTCTGGGAATGACTATCATCAATACAGTTTGAATCTCCATATATAGTAATTCTCCCTGCTAAACCCAATTTTGACTCAGTTTCTTTTATTTCATTATTTTCAATATCATTAGTTATAATATAACATGATATGTAAAATTCACTAAAGACTGAGAATTGTATAATCTGAAAATGAAAAAGGTTACACAAAATATCGATTTTTTATTGTATTATATTTTACATGATATATCTTCTCGTATAAAAATAATACTTATCTATATATAAAAGTATATGCCATACCATCAGCTGATTTGAATTATAAAAATATATATAAACCATACCATATTTCGAGGTTATTTTAGAATTACAGTTGTTCGTTTTATTATATTTTCTCTCTCTCTCTTTCTCTCTCTTTCTTTTCGAGTCTATACAAGAGAATAAAAATACCATACGATATTTCGAGGTTATTGTAGTCACAAAATTTTGTTGTTGTTATATATACTCTCTCTCTCTTTCTTTTCGAGTCGAGTGAGTTTATTTACTATACGTTATACGATATGCTATAACTATATATATTATAAATATATATACATATATAAGCGTAAGATAGACGACAACCGGAAGTGTCGTAAGAGCTGCAAACCGGACGTCGGAATAAGGAGAAGAAAAGTTCGGAAAGGAAACAGCACATAAAAAAATTCAGCTCTCTATATCTTTTGAACGAGATAATTTTTTAAAATAAAATGTTTTGATTTGAGTAGAGCAATGAAATTGCTTTCGATTAAGAGGGATATTTTATATACTAAAAGCTAACGCAATATACGTAAATGCGCATTGAATTTTTCATACACCCATTTCAATGTATATGTAGCACGGGTAGAGGTGAAAAGTGACAGGGTCACAAATTTTTGACGGTCCGCGGACGGTCCAATGACTGTCCGCGGACGAGTGCTGTTTTTGACCAAACGGTCACTTTTTGAAAAACATTTGAACGGTTCACTTTTATGTCAGAGTCGATCCGCGCGACGGCCGCGACTGTGCAGTGAAACGCGAGAGTCGAGACCGGCGAGACTTTCTTGTTTTTCGAGACTAATTAAGGTTAGGTGATAATTGTAATTTGTTTAAGAAGAAGAATGAAATTAATAGAATTGCTTCTTGCTAATTTTAAAAGCATACCCCATGGACCTACTAAAAAGTTAGCATTGTATCAATGCAAGTATTGCACGCAAGAGTATGTGTTCCACATAACTAGAATGAACAAGCATCTCGCTCTTAAGGTGATGTGAAATACCGACATAATTTCCAAACATGGATATCTCATGAAAATACCAATAGAATCGTCCAAAAAAAAATCTGAGTATAGTATTAACATATACGGAGCGCTTGACGTTCGTGTTTTTCCAAAAAAATGATGAGAATTTATTTAATTAAATAAAAACCGTACTGTCGGTAAGTAGGAATCTGCAATTAAGCTACTTTTCAAACATGGATATCTCATGAAAATACCAATAGAATCACCCAAAAAAAAATCTGAATATAGTGTTTACGTGTACGGAGCGCTTGACGTTCGTCTTTTTCCAAATAAACTTTTAAATGTTGATTTAAAAAATATTGAAATTCACGGTTTCACATGGCCTTAACTAAAGTGTGATATTTTGTTTGGCCAACATTATCAAGAGATTCGTCCTCATTGGAAACAGAAGCTTCTCGTTTTCTCTTTATTCTAGATGAATCACCCTTGTCTGATTTGTTCAAGTTTTGGTGCTTTCGTTTACTTTTAATTGCAGATTTGATTGTTTTTGGGCATCCTTTACAGTTAAGGCCATGTGAAACCGTGAATTTCAATATTTTTTAAATCAACATTTAAAAGTTTATTTGGAAAAAGACGAACGTCAAGCGCTCCGTACACGTAAACACTATATTCAGATTTTTTTTTGGGTGATTCTATTGGTATTTTCATGAGATATCCATGTTTGAAAAGTAGCTTAATTGCAGATTCCTACTTACCGACAGTACGGTTTTTATTTAATTAAATAAATTCTCATCATTTTTTTGGAAAAACACGAACGTCAAGCGCTCCGTATATGTTAATACTATACTCAGATTTTTTTTTGGACGATTCTATTGGTATTTTCATGAGATATCCATGTTTGGAAATTATGTCGGTATTTCACATCACCTTAAAGATGAACCACATCTATCTCTTGAAAAAATAATTGGCTATGTAGACAAAACTTCGCCCAAAGATCAAGGGTACATTGCAGCATCACTAGCCAAAGCACTATATGTTAGTGGTAAGAACTTAAAGTTTACGAATATTTTTACTTAAATCTATAAATTAAAAAAAAAAATTTGTGACCAATTGAAAAAAGACGGTCATTTTTCAGCTGTATAGCTGACTATTTTTAAATTTTGATCAATAATTTATAATAAATTTTTAAAAGCTTAAAAATATTTTTACCTAAATATGTAAATAAAAGATTATATTTTGTGACCAATTGAAAAAAAGACGGTCATTTTTCAGCTGTATAGTTGACTATTTTTAAATTTTAATAAATAATTTACATAAATTTTCAAAAATTTGATGGTACTAAATATAATTATTTCACAGGATATCCGTTATCGTTACTTGAAAGCCCCTATTGGCAAAAAGTCTTTTACATGCTGAGACCATCTTTTATAATTCCAACACGATATGCACTGTCCAATGATTTATTAAATAAGACTTATATTAATGTGAAGAAAGATGTTGAAGAGAAGGTATTATCAACTAAGACACTGGCTATACAATTAGATGAATGGTCAAACATACGCAATGAAGGTATTGTCAATTTCATAGTCAATACGCCAGAGCCAGTTTTTTATAAATCAATTGAGACAAAAATAGAAAGCCAGAATGCTGAGTTTTACCTTAAACAGACAAGTACAGTAATTGATGAGTTAACTCCTGAACGAGTAATTGGAGTTATAACAGACAATGCCAGTGTTTGCCAAAAGTTTTGGAGACTTCTGGAGGCGAAGTATGCCGAATACTTCATCAGTGCCTATGGATGTGCTGCTCATATCCTAAATTTGATTGTAAAAGATATGTCGACTCAAGATTCTATAGCTAATCTACTAAGAACATGCTCATCGATAGTCAAGGAAATCAAGCAGTCTCATCCATTGTCATCACAACTAAAAGAAATCCAAAATTCTGACAAGACCCCAAAAAAAGTCACTACAACACTCAAATTTCCTGTAGCTACAAGATGGGGCTCACAATTGGTCTGCTTAGAAAGTATTAATGTAAATAAATATAATTTACAAACCTTGGCCATTTCAGCACAAGGTACTACAAAATTGGATAAATTATCAAGGGAGCAGATACTATCTGTCGAATTTTGGATAAGAATTGAGAAAACAATTAGTTTGTTGAAGCCAATTTGTGATTAGATCAGAAAAATAGAAGGGGACGAGTCTGTTATAAGTGACATACCCTACTTGTTCCACGATTTAGAAAAACATTTGATATATGAACTATTCGAGAAAGACTTAGCTATATTAAAATATGATGAAAGTGAAAAAGTCAAGAATCAATTACAAGAGCGTAAAAAGCTCCTTTTAAAACCTATCCACTATGCAGCATCAATACTGGATCCAAAATATAAAGGAAAGAGTTTAGACGCACATGAATTTGAAGCTGGTCAAGTATTCATTGGAAATCTTGCTAAGAAACTTGGTACCGATCAACAATTAGTTTTAATGGATTTGATGGAGTATATAGCCGATGAAGGTATCTGGAAAGCTAATCACATTAAAGAATCAGCCAAGCTAGGAAAACCCATAACATGGTGGAAAGGTATGTGTAGCAAATCTGTACTGCATGAAATAGCTGTGGCAGTTTTACAATCACCATGCACGTCAGCAGCCACAGAAAGATCTTTTAGCAGTATGGGTTGGATACATAATAGTAAAAGAAATTCTTTGAGAAATTCTAATGCATCTAAAATAACGTACATATCGTACAACACTAAATTATTAGATAGGGTTGCAACAGCTGATAAATTTAGAGAGCAGCATGAAGAAGCAGAATTATTAGACCTCTTATCATTAGGTGAACTAGAAGAGAGCTGTGACAAATCTAAAATTGAAGAGGATTTTATGGACGTACCTCAACCTCAAGACAATGACAGATCTAAGGCAGCTCAAGATGCTAATGCAATAGAAAAATCTTTATCTATGTTTGATATTGAGAATTTACCTGTATTTATCGCGACCTTTGCCAGCTCGGCAGAACATAACCTGCGAAAATTATTAAAGGGGGAAGTGCTGACCGAAGGTAAGCCCACGAGAATTCTTTAAAGGCTTCGCGCTCTTAATCAAGGCTCGTGCGACGATAAGATTATTCAAACTGTCTTTCTCGACCAACTTCCACCACATCACCGTTCGATCCTTGTTACCACTGGTGCCTCTGACCTCAACAAGTTAGCTGAAGCAGCTGACAGAATGGCTGAAACTTCTGGCACCGCGGATGCCCCAATTCATGCTGTTTCTTCAAATCAGTCGACCCCGGCTACTCTTGAAGCCCTGCTCAAGCTCTTTGATCGCCTCGAGTGGAAGATTAACGCGCTGTCCAAAAAATCAGCTGGTAGCCAAGATTCTTCCAACGACTCCACAAGTTCTCAATTGAGGGGTAGGTCTAGGCGCGCTCGCTCTTCTAGCCGCGATTCCTCAGGCCTATGCCTCGCGCACAGAAAATATCCAGATAGCCCGCGTTCATGCAGGGAATGGTGTTCCAAATTTTCTGATTGGCAGAAACAAAATCCGCCAAAGAACTAACTCAATCTTCTGTTGAGGAGACGTCTTCAGAAGACTCTCGCGTTTCCAAACGTCTTCATGTGCGTTATCGTATTTCGGGCAAGTCGTTCCTTATCGACACTGGTGCGGACATTTCGCTCGTTCCAGCCAATCCTAAGGCATGCGGCAAGCCCAGCTCCTTCAAGCTTTTCGCAGCGCATAATTCGTTAATTAGTACCTATGGCGAATCGATTCTCACGCTTAATCTGGGCATTCGACGCCCCATTCGTTGGAGCTTTTGCATCGCGGATGTTCCTCATTCCATTATAGGTGCCGATCTCTTATCCCATTATGGCCTTCTGGTTGACCTTAAAAGAAGTCGTCTTGTGGACTCTTCTACCAATATCTACTCCCTTGCAGTGGTAAAAGATGTTTCGGTCGACTCTGTTTTTGCAGTCGTTCCCGGCTCAGAGTGTGCTAAGATTCTCGCTGATTTTCCGGAGATCACGGGCGTTTCCAAACCCACAGTCCCTAGAAATAGCGATGTCTTTCATCATATCTTAACCTCTAGCCCGCCAGTCTCGGAGCGTCCTCGTAGACTTGCTCCAGACAAGTTAAAAGCGGCAAAAGCCGAATTTGATGCTTGGATTGAGGCTGGAATTTGCCGCCCCTCCAACAGCCCTTGGGCAAGCCCCTTCCACATGGAGTTGAAAAAGGATAATTCTTGGAGACCATGTGGTAATTATAGACGCTTGAATGCCGCCACGGTCCCAGATAAATATCCGACTGCTCATATCCATGACTGCACAAATAACCTTCATGGTTATAAAGGTCTTTTCGGCGCTTGATCTCCACCAAGCGTTCAATCAGATCCCCGTTGCCCCCGAGGACATATCGAAAACGGCCATCATAACCCCTTTCGGCCTTTTCGAGTTTATGTATATGACCTTCGGGCTTCGCAACGCGAGTCAAACCTTTCAGCGCTACATTAATAGCGCGCTACGTGATCTCGATTTCGTATACCTCTATATTGATGATATTCTTATTGCTTCATCCTCTCTTGAAGAACACTACTCTCATTTTAGCACGGTCTTTGAACGACTTAAGAAGTTTCATCTTCGTCTCAATGTCGAAAAATGTACCTTTGCTGCTGAAGAGTTAGAATTTTTAGGTTATCTTGTGAATGGTGAAGGCATCCGCCCCATTCCAAGTAGAGTTGAAGCTATTTTGAATTATCCTAAACCTCAAACTATAGCAGAACTTCGCAGGTTTGTCGGTACCGTAAATTTTTACCGCCGTAACATGCCTCGTGCTGCGACTTCTCAAGCCCCTCTCAACGCCCTTTTTAGCGATTCTCGCAAGAACGATAAACGTCTCGATTCCGTGGACGCTTGAAGCGGAGGAAGCTTTCGTTCGTGTTAAGGAGGAGTTGTCAGCAGCAGCTCTGCTTGTTCACCGCCGCGTTGGTATGGAAATACGCATCGTCTCTGATGCCTCCGATTCTGGAATGGTAGCTGCCCTTGAACAGCTGTCCCTCACTGGAATTTGGGAACCTTTAGCTTTCTTTTCGAAAAAGTTCTCCCCCTCACAGCGGAAGTACAGTGCATATGACCGTGAGCTCACGGCCATATACGAAGCTGTTAAATACTTCTCGTTTTTGGTTGAAGGCAGAGACTTCAAGATCTTAACCGATCATAAACCCCTCATTTATGCATTCATGCAAAAATCCGATAAGGCTTCACCGTGTCAAACGCGTCAGTTATCCCTTATCGCCCAATACACTACTCAAATCGAATACATAAAAGGTGCAGAAAATACTGTAAGTGACTCGCTTTCACGTGTAGAATCCATCAGGCTTCCCGTTGAGATTAACCTCAACGATCTTGCTGAGAAGCAGGAAGCCGATAAGCAGCTCAAGGCCCTACGCGAGTCTCCCGACTACCCGCTATCTTTGAAACGCATTCAGTGGGGCCCTGCACATACTACTATATACTGCGAGATCACTGGTGAAGCCATTCGTCCGTATATCCCTTCGTGAAACGGTGTTTAATCTTTTTCATAAGCCCGCTCATCCTGATCCCAAAGTCACCGACCGACTCATCCGGCAGCGCTATGTATGGCCCAATATGCACCGTGATATTCCGCGCATGTGCAAAAATTGTCTAGACTGTCAACAGTCAAAAATCTCTCGCCACGTAAAACTTCTAACTGACAAATTCATCGCACCCGACGGTCGTTTTGACCACGTGCACATTGATCTAGTCGGTCCTCTTCCCAATCACAATGGTTTTGAGTATATTCTCACCATGATCGATCGCTTTTCGCGCTGGGTTGAGGCGGTTCCACTACGCGAAATGTCTGCGCAAACGGTTGCCAGAGCGTTCTATGATACTTGGGTTTCTCGCTATGGTGCTCCCAAGGTCATCACTTCCGATCAGGGTTCGCAATTTGAATCGTGCTTATTCACGGCTCTACTGTCCCTAATAGGTTGCGAGCGTATTCATACTACCGCGTATGACCCTGCGGCGAATAGCTTTATTGAACGTTGGCACCGCACCGTTAAAGCGGCGATTATGTGTCACGTGGACAAGGACTGGACACGTATGCTAAGTACAGTATTATTAGGACTACGTAGTCACCTTCGTCAGGACACGAATGCGTCTCCTGCAGAGTTTGTCTTTGGCACTACTCTGCGTCTCCCAGGTGAGTTTTTCCTCCCTGAAGGCTTCACTCCGGATCCAAATTTTTTCATAGAAGAATTCCGCGAATATATGCGTGAAGTCGGTCCAGTCCCTGTCACACATAACTACAAAAAGCGTGCATTTTGTTTTAAGAATTTATATACCTGTACACATGTATTCATGCGTAACATGGCTAAAAAGTCATTGGAAAGGCCGTATACAGGCCCATATAAAATATTAAAGCGTCCGTCCGATCGCGTATTCGATATAGAAGTCAACGGCACGTTGCGAACCCTGCTAAAACTATCTTATTAAAATAGATTCGATCCGATTGAAAAATCCAACATGAATTAATCGGAAATCTTAATACGAAAATACCAGATTTAAAACTTTTAAAATTGATTCATTTAAATCATTTTTTATCAGAATTAATTGATATTTTTCTCACCTTATTAAATCCGATTTAATTTATATTTAAGTTTTAAATTCAAATTTTAAAATGAATCAAAACGGATTTAATAAGGTGAGAAAAATATCAATTAATTCTGATAAAAAATGATTTAAATGAATCAATTTAAAAGTTTTAAATCTGGTATTTTCGTATTAAGATTTTCGATTAATTCATGTTGGATTTTTTAATCGGATCCAATCTATTTTAATAAGATAGTTTTTGCATGGTACTGTCTCCGTTGAACTTCTTAAACCCGCGCATATGATCTCAGACAATCTACCCGATGTGCCTGCCGGTGGTGACTCAAGTGGCAATCAGCCTACCACCGTTGATCGACCAGCATTTAAAACTTATGCCAGAAAAAAAGGTATCGTTTGCTCCTGCAACCAAAGCGTAATGCGACTGTGATCAACAGTGGTATATTTAGTTTCGATTGTAAGTGCTATCGAGCACAATAGATGTTTAAATTTTAAATTTATGTATTTTTATATTTATGTACTGCGTTGGTACTCGGGGGGAGTGTGTAGGGAATGCGATCTTCCCTCTCACTCTAACTACGAGAGTGGGGGAAGCAGCCATGTCGCGCTCTGCATGAAGCCGCCTGGGAGCGGCAGTCGTTGCTCGAATTCACGAGTGTGCGGACGTGCGTCCGCTGTGTACTCCCACACTGAGAAAACTGTCGTAGGAAAATTTACTGAAAAACTAACAAAAATTACTATATTTGATAGCAACGCGGGGATATAAGTAAATTATAAAAAATTTTGCTATAGTTCAGGAATATTTACAAGGTATCTTAATAATTTTTACTACTACACATAGCAAAAAGTGCCCTCTACATGTAGTACTTATTGCGTGCACGCCGGGAGCACGTGTCTGATTGAGGTTATGTTTCTCCCGCAATTTGAGATTATCTTCCTTTTAAGTTATCAAAAACATCGACAATATCGATTCAGTTGTTTTATTTTTACGTTGTGCAGGTGAGCTATGAGTTATTTCTTTTTATTATCATAGTTATTTATTGCTATCAAATAATCATCAAAGTTCTCTCGTAAGCGAAGGTAGCCAATGTATCAGTTCCAAAATTTTGTACTCAAGAAGCTCACGTGGGTAAGAGGTTAGCGCGTCTGCCTAGCGTGCGGAGGGTCCAGGGTTCGAATACACAACCACCGTAAAAAAAAAATTTTTATTTCCTTATTTATTTCTTGTATAGCTAAATTTAATTAATAATATATTAAAATTGTATAAATATTAGGTATCCTATAGATATAAAATCATGAAAATCAATTTTTTTAAAGTTTAAGCTTGGCTACAAAAATTACTATATTAGTTAGCAAAAGTACCTAAATTTCCATGATATCCCATCGTTGCTATAAAAAATAGTAATTTTTATTAGCTTTTCAGTAAATTTTCCTACGACAGTTTTCTCAGTGCAGTACCTCAATAAAGTCTCCTCGTTATTGTTACTCCCGAGTCTTCATTACTCTCTCCTTCTCCCCTTCCTATTCCTAGAAGGGGCAATGTACATAAGGGACAATGTACATAAGAGCCGTGTCGAGCCGTGTCGTGCTGTGTCGTGCTGTGCCTTGCCTTGCCCTTGCCGTGTCGTGTCTTGCTCTTGCCGTGCCTTGCCGTTTCGTTCCTGCAGAGATATAGAATACATGTTTATAAACCGGCAGAAATGGGAACGAAAAGGCAAGGCACGGCAAGGCATGGCAAGAGGAAGACACGGCACGGCAAAGCACAGCACGACACAGCAAAACACGGCTTTTATGTATATTGTCCCTAAGCGCCGTTCCTATCCACTCCGCTCTGCTCCGTTCCGCTCTGCTCCGTTCCGCTCTGCTCCGTTCCGCTCTACTCCGTTCCAGAATTCTGAAACAAGTAGAGCGAAAATCGCTTACAAACGGAACTGAACTGAAATTGGACAGGGTTTGAGCAGAACAGAGCAGAGCAGAGAAGAGCGGAGCAGAGCAGAACGGCGCTTATGTACATTGCCCCGAACGGGAGAAGACGTGGGGCTCATAACCCCCAGGGTTGGTTTTACGACACGGTGAACAGGATTCATACCGTATAATACCAAAATCAGTATAATACCCCAAATTTGTCATAAACTGCGGTATTATAGTACAAATGGTATTATACCAAAAATGCCTCATACTATAGTATTATACTGATAGTATACTACTGCATATGATATCATCTGTAAGGTATAATACCCAAAAATTCTCAAAATCAGCAGAATTGAATTTTGAATCTATAATTAAAACTCGTTTAATTAAGAATTAAATTTTTAATCTTTCCTTAAACAAGTGGTTAATTGGAGATTGCATTTTTAATTCTTAATTAAAAGAGTTTTAATTAAAAATTCAAAACTTAATTATTAAATAAAAAATGACTAATTAAATATTTTTAGAACCGTGCCTCCCGCATGATATTTTGACAAAAATTAAATAATGCATAAAATATGCACTTCTTAGAAAAATGCATTATTCTTATTTTACACGCGTATGGGATGAAAAAAAACGGGGGGACAATGGCCACGCATATATAAAGGAAGTGATGTAAACTTGCGACACTATTATTTAAATAATTATTAAATCCAAGTAACCGTGGGATAGGAGGTCCATGCATGTATCAAAATTTCAAAGACCTGCAACACGATTATTTAAATAATTCTTAACCCCAAGCAGGCGGGGGATGCGAGGTCCACGCGTAAACGGGAGTGCTTCAGACCTGTATACATGACAAAATAATTATTTAAATAATTCTTAAACCCCAGTAGGCGGGGGATGCGGGTTATACGCGTTTACGGAAGCGCGACAGAAGTGCATATATTACAAAATAATTATTTAAATAATTTTTAACCCAAAGTAGGCGGGGACTACGCGTTCTTCGCGTATACGGGAGCGCGTCATACGTGTATAAATGGCAAAATAATTATTTAAATAATTCTTAACCCCAAGTAGGTGGGGGATGCGAGTTCCACGCGTTTACGGGAGCGCGTCAGAAGTGCATACATTGCAAAATCAGTATTTAAATAATTCTTAACCCCAAGTAGGCTGGGGCTATGCGTTCTACGTGTATACGGGAGCGCGTAAGAAGTGCATACATTGCAAAATAATTATTTAAATAATTCTTAACCCCAAACAGGCGGGGGATGCGAGTTCCACGCGTATACGGAAGCGCGTCAGACGTGCATACATGGCAAAATAATTATGTAAATAATTCTTAACCCCAAGTAGGCGGAGGATGCGGGTTCTACGCGTTTACGGGAGCGCGTAAGAAATGCATACATTGCAAAATAATTATTTAAATAATTCTTAACCCCAAGTAGGCGGGGGATGCGAGTTCCACGCGTAGACGGGAGCACGTCTAACGTGTATACATGGCAAAATAATTATTTTAATAATACTTAACGCGAATTAGGTTGGCGATGCGGGTTGGACGGGTATACGGGAGCGCAACAGACGTGTATACATGACAAAATAAGTATTTAAATAATTCATAACCACAAGTAGGAGGGGGATGCGTGTTTTACGCGTATATAGGAGCGCGTCAGATGTGTATACATGGCAAAATAATTATTTAAATAATTCTTAACACCAAGTAGGGGGGGGGGGTACGATTTCCACGCGTATACAGGCGCGCGTAGGAAGTGTATATATGGCAAAATAATTATTTACATAATACTTAACCCCAAGCAGGTGGGGGATGCAAGTTCCACGCGTATACGTGAGCGCGTCAGACGTGTATACATGACAAAATAATAATTAAAATAACTCTTAACCCCAAGTAGGCGAGGGATGCGAGTTCCACGCGTACACGGGAGCGTGTCACACGTGTATAAATGACAAAACAATTATTTAAAACCTTCTTAACTCCAAGCCGGCGGGGGATGCGAGTTCCACGCGTATACGGGAGCGTATCAGACGTGCATACATGACAAAATAATTATTTAAATAATTCTTAACCCCAAGTAGGCGGGGGATGCGAGTTCTACGCGTTTACGGGAGCGCGTCAGAAGTGCATACATGACAAAATACTTATTTAAATAATTCTTATACCCAAGTAGGCGGGAGATGCGAGTTATACACGTATACGGGAGCCTGTAAGGTGTATATAAATGGCAAAATAATTATTTAAATAATTCTTAATACCAAGTAGGCGGGGGATGCGAATTCCACGCGTATACGGGAGCGCGCTAGACGTATGTATATGGCAAAATAACTATTTAAATAATTCTTAATACCAAGTAGGCGGGGGATGTTAGTTCCACGCGTATATGGGAGCGCGTCAGTCGTGTATATACGGCAAAATAATTATTTAAAAAATTCTTGACTCCAAGCAGGCGAGGGATGGGAGTTCCACGCGTATACGGGCGCGCGTCTGACGTGCATACATGGCCAAATAATTATTTAAATAATTCTTATCCCCAAGTAGGCGGGGGATGCGAGTTCTACGCGTTTACGGAAGCGCGTCAGAAGTGCATACATGGCAAAATAATTATTTAAATAATTCTTAACCCCAATTAGGCGGTGGAGTCGAGTTCCACGCGTTTACGGGAGCGTGTCCGAAGTGCATAAACTGCAATATAACTATTTAAATAATTCTTAACCCCAAGTAGGCGGGCGCTACGCGTTCTACGCGTATACGCGAGCGCGTCATTCGTGTATACATGGCAAAATGATTATTTAAATTATTACTAACCCCAAGTAGGTGGGGGATACGAGTTCCACGCGTATACGGGAGCGCGCCAGAGTTGTATACATGGCAAAATAATATTTTGATAATACTGAACCGCAAGTAGGTGGGGGATACGAGTTCCACGCCTATGCGGGAGCGAGTCAGATGTGTATACATGACAAAATAATTATTTAAATAATTCTTATCCCCAAGTAGGCGCGGGATGCTAGTATTCCACACGTATACGGGAGCCTGTCAGACGTGCATACATGGCAAAATAATTATTTAAATAATTCTTAACCCCTAGTTGGCGGAGGATACGAGTTCTATGCGTTTACGGGAGCGCGTCAGAAGTGCATACATTGGAAAATAATAATTTAAATAATTGTTAACCGCAAGAGTCGGGGTATGCGAGTCCCACGCGTAGACGGGAGCGCGTCTAACGTGTATACATGGCATAATTATTATTTTAATAATACTAAACCCCAAGTAGGTTGGGGATGTGAGTTTGACGCGTATACGGGAGAGCGTCGGACGTGTATATATGAAAGAATAATTATTTAAAACTTCTTAACCCCAAGCAGGCGGGGGATGCGAGTTCCACGCGTATACGGGAGCACTTCAGACGTGCATGCATGGCAAAATAATTATGTAAATAATTCTTAACCCCAAGTAGGCGGAGGATGCGGGTTCTACGCGTTTACGGGAGCGCGTCAGAAGTGCATACATTGCCAAATAATTATTTAAATAATTCTTAACCCCAAGTGGGCGGGGGATGCGAGTTCCACGCGTAGACGGGAGCACGTCTGACGTGTATACATGGCAAAATAATTATTTTAATAATACTTAACGTCAATTAGGTTGGGGATGCGGGTTCGACGCGTATACGGGAGCGCGACAGACGTGTATACATGACAAAATAATTATTTAAACAAAACTTAACCACAAGTAGGCGAGGGATGCGTGTTTTACGCGTATATGGGAGCGCGTCAGATGTGTATACATGGCAAAATAATTATTTAAATAATTCTTAACCCAAAGTAGGGGGGGGGGGGTGCGATTTCCACGCGTATACAGGCGCGCGTAGGAAGGGTATATATGGCAATAATAATTATTTACATAATTCTTAACCTCAAATAGGCGGGGGATGCGAGTTGCACGCGTATACGGGAGAGCGTCAGACGTGTATACATGACATAATAATTATTTTAATAATACTTAACCCCAGGCAGGTGGGGGATGCAAGTTCCACGCGTATACGCGAGTGCGTCAGAGTTGTATACATGGCAAAATAATATTTTGATAATACTGAACCGCAAGTAGGTGGGGGATGCGAGATCCACGCGTATACGGAAGAGCGTCACACGTGTACACATGACAAAATAATTATTTAAAACCTTCTTAACTCCAAGCGGGCGGGGGATGCGAGTTCCACGCGTATACGGGAGCGCATCAGACGTGCACAAATGACAAAATAATTATTTAAATAATTCTTAACCCCAAGTAGGCGGGGGATGCGAGTTCTACGCGTTTACGGGAGCGCGTCAGAAGTGCATACATGACAAAACAATTGTTTAAATAATTCTTATCCCCAAGTAGGCGGGGGATGCAAATTCCACGCGTATACGGGAGCGCATCAGATGTATATACATGGAAATATAATTATTTAAATAACACTTAACCCCAAATAGGTTGGGGATGCGAGTTCGACGCGTATACGGGAGCGCGTCGGACGTGTATACATGGCAAAATAATTATTTAAATAATTCTTAACCCCAAGTAGGCGGGGGATGCGTGTTCTACGCGTATACGAGAGCGCGTCAGATGTATATACATGGCAAAATAAATATTTAAATAATTCTTAATCCCAAGTAGGCGGGGGATGCGAGTTGCACGCGTATACGGGAGCGCGCTAGACATGTATATATGGCAAAATAATTATTTAAAATATTCTTAATACCAAGTAGGCGGCGGATGTTAGTTCTACGCGTATACGGGAGCGTGTTAGACGTGTATATATGGAAAAATAATTATTTAAAACCTGCTTGTCTCCAAGCGGGCGGGGGATGCGAGTTTCACGCATATACGGGAGCACATCAGACGTGCATACATGACAAAATAATTAGTTAAATAATTCTTAACCCCAAGTAGGCGGGGGATGCGAGTTCCGCGCGTTTACGGGAGGGGGTCAGAAGTGCATACATTGCAAAATAATTATTTAAATAATTCTTAACCCCAAACAGGCAGGGGATGCGAGTTCCACGCGTATACGGGAGCGCGTCAGACGTGCATACATGGCAAAATAATTATTTAAATAATTCTTAACCCCCAAGTAGGTGGGGGATGCGGGTTCTACGCGTTTACGGGAGAGCGTCAGAAGTGCATACATTGCTCAATAATTATTTAAATAATTCTTAACACCAAGTAGGCGGGGGATGCGAATTCCACGAGTATACGGGAGCGCGTTGGAGGTGTATACATGCCAAAATAATTATTTTAATAATACTTAACGCCAAGTAGGTTGTGGATGCGAGTTCCACGCCTATACGGGAGCGTGTCAGACGTGTATACATGACAAAATAATCATTACTTAATTCATATCCCCAAGTAGGCGGGGGATGCGAGATCTACGCGTATACGGGAGCACGTCTGACGTGTATACATGGCAAAATAATTATTTTAATAATACTTAACGCCAATTAGGTTGGGGATGCGGGTTCGACGCGACACGGGAGCGCGACAGACGTGTATACATGACAAAATAATTATTTAAATAATTCTTAACCACAAGTAGGCGGGGGATGCGTGTTTTTCGCGTATATGGGAGCGCGTCAGATGTGTATACATGACAAAATAATTATTTAAATAACACTTAACCCCAAATAGGTTGGAGATGTGAGTTTGACGCCTATACGGGAGCGTGTCAGACGTGTATACATGACAAAATATTCATTACTTAATTCATATCCCCAAGTAGGCGGGGGATGCGAGATCTACGCGTATACGGGAGCACGTCTGACGTGTATACATGGCAAAATAATTGTTTTAATAATACTTAACGCCAATTAGGTTGGGGATGCGGGTCCGACGCGTATACGGGAGCGCGTCAGATATCTATACATAGCTAAATAATTATTTAAATAATTCTTAACCCCAAGTATGGGGGGGGGGATGCGAGTTCTGCGGGTTTACGGGAGGGGGTCAGAAGTGCATACATTGCAAAATAATTATTTAAATAATTCTTAACCCCAAATAGGCAGGGGATGCGAGTTCCACGCGTATCCGGCAGCGCGTCTGACGTGCATACATGGCAAAATAATTATGTAAATAATTCTTATCCCGAAACAGGTGGGGGTTGCGAGTTCGACCCGTATATGGGAGCGCGTCAGAAGTGTATACATGCCAAAATAATTATTTTAATAATACTTAACGCCAAGTAGGTTGTGGATGCGAGTTCGACGCGTATACGGAAGCGCGTCGAACGTGTATACATGACAAAATAATTATTTAAATAATTCTTATCCCCAAGTAGATGGGGGATGCCAGTTCCTCGCGTATACGGGGGCGCGTCGGACGTGTATACATGACAAAATACTTATTTAAATAATTCTTAATCCCAAGTAGGCGGGGGATGCGATATCCACGCGTATACGGGAGCGCGCTAGACGTGTATATATGGCAAAATAATTATTTAAATAATTCTTAATACCAAGTAGGCGGGGGATGTTAGTTCCACGCGTATACTGGAGCGCGTCCGACGTGTATATATGACAAAATAATTATTTAAAATATTCCTAACTCCAAGCAGGCGGGGGATGGGAGTTCCACGCGTATACGGGAGCGTTTCAGACGTGCATACATGGTAAAATAATTATTTAAATAATTCTTAACCCCAAGTAGGGGGGGGGGGATGCGAGTTCCATGCGTATACGGGAGCGCGTCAGACGTACATACATGGCAAAATAATTATTTATATAATTCTTAACCCCAATTAGGCGATGGAGTCGAGTTCCACGCGTATACGGGAGCGCGTCAGTGTTGTATACATGGCAAAATAATATTTTGATAATACTGAACCGCAAGTAGGTGGGGGATGCGAGTTACACGCCTATGCGGGAGCGAGTCAGATGTGTATACATGACAAAATAATTATTTAAATAATTCTTATTCCCATGTAGGCGCGGGATGCTAGTGTTCCACGTGTATACGGGAGCGCGTCCGACGTGTATATATGGCAATATAATTATTTAAAAAATTCTTAACTCCAAACAGACGGGGGATGCGAGCTCCACGCGTATATGGGAGTCTGCAGACGTGCATACATGGCATAATAATTATTTAAATAATTCTTAACCCCTAGTTGGCGGGGGTTGCGAGTTCTATGCGTTTACGGGAGCGCGTCAGAAGTGCATACATTGGAAAATAATTATTTAAATAATTGTTAACCGCAAGAGTCGGGGGTTGAGAGTCCCACGCGTCGACGGGAGCGCGTCTAACGTGTATACATGGCATAATAATTATTTTAATAATACTTAACCCCAAGTAGGTTGGGGATGCAAATTACACGCGTATACGGGAGCGCATCAGCTGTGCATACATGACATAATAATTATTTAAATAATTCTTAACGCCAAGTAGGCGGGGGATGCGAGTTCTCCGCGCATACGGGAGCGCGTCAGATGTGTATACGTGACAAAATAATTATTTAAATAATTCTTAACCCCAAGTAGGGGGGGGATGCGATTTCCACGCGTATACAGGAGCGCGTCAGACTTATATATATGGCAAAATAAATATTTAAATAATTCTTAAACCCCAGTAGGCGAGCGATGCTAGTTCCACGCGTATACGGGGGGGCGTCAGAGGTGTATATATGGCAAAATAATTATTTCAAGAATACTCAACCCCAAGTAGGTGGGGGATGCAAATTTCACGCGTATACGGGAGCGCGTCACACCTGTATATATGACATAATAATGATTTAAATAATTCTTAACCCCAAGTAGGCGGGCCATGCTAGTTCTAAGCGTTTACGGGAGCACGTGAGAAGTGCATACATAGCAAAATAATTATTTAAATAATTCTTAACCCGAAACAGGTGGGGCCTGCTAGTTCCACGCGTATACGGGAGGGCGACAGACGCGTATATATGGAACATTAATTATTTAAAAACTTCTTAACTCCAAACAGGCGGGGGATGCGAGTTCCATGCGTATACGGGAGTGCGTCAGACATACATACATGCCAAAATAATTATTTAAATAATTCTTAACCCCAATTAGGCGGTGGAGTCGAGTTCCACGCGTTTACGGGAGCGTGCCCGAAGTGCATATATTGCAATATAACTATTTAAATAATTCTTAGCCCCAAGTAGGCGGGAGCTACGCGTTCTACGCGTATACGAGACCGCGTCATTCGTGTATACATGGCGAAATGATTATTTAAATAATTCCTAACCTCAAGTAGGGATGGCGATATTAAACAAAAATATCGATATTTGCGTATCGATAATATCGGTATAGCTAATATCGATAATTTCGATACATCGGGTTAAAAATATCGATATTCACAAATATCGATAAAAAAAAATAAAAATAATTTTAAAAAATACTTTATTAATTTTCAAAATAATTTTAATAAACATTTCAAACTTTACAAACTATAGATTCCAATATTTTAATGGTAATAAATTTAGAAAAAGTAATTCTTGAAAGTGTTGTGGGGTTAACCAATTCCTATTCTGAACACTAAACGACACTAAAAATTCGAATCGAAAACGAAGACGAACACGAACTGAGCCGCCGTTGCGGTTACGGTGTTGCCAACGTCTAAGCATCTAATATATTCGAAAATCTCTGATAGACGATAGAGGTCGCACAAGCACATTTGCTTTTGCGAGTTACGATTTTCAATTTCAAATAGCGCAAAATATCCTCTCTTAAAAAAATGAAGGCCGGAAGTAGTGGCTCATTTAAAGACTCGATGTGATTGGTTATTTGAAAAAGTTCGAGTATTTGAATTTTTTAGATTGAACATGTGCTAGATTTGAATTTTAACACTCAAATATTTATACAACTAATAAATAATTAAAATAGAATAAAAACATTTGATTTATTGACTGAAAAATGTATCTAATTATCATTGAAACTAATTAAAATTAAATCATAGGGAAAAACAGTGCACATAACCCCAAAAATAAATTAGTACGCGCGGAGAGCGTTTGCATTTTGCTAGTAAATTAAAAATTTTTATTTGGCATAAGTCTATTGAATATCGGAAGCCGATATCTTAAATATGATATCGATATTCCGATATTATCGGTGACAAAAATATCGGTTACAATTATCGATATATCGCAAGGGAAATATCGATATTTATAAATATCGATAAATATCGCCCATCCCTAACCCCAAGTACGTGGGGGATGGGAGTTCCACGCGTATACGGGAGCGCGTCAGAGTTGTATACATGATTAAATAATATTTTGATAATACTGAACCGCAAGTAGGTGGGGGATGCGAGTTCCACGCCTATGCGGGAGCGAGTCAGATGTGTATACATGACAAAATAATTATTTAAAAAATTCTTAACTCCAAGCAGGCGGGAGATGCGAGCTCCACGCATATACAGGAGCCTGTCGGACGTGCATACATGGCAAAATAATTATTTAAATAATTCTTAACCCCTAGTTGGCCATGGATGCGAGTTCTATGCGTTTACGGGAGCGCATCAGAAGTGCATACATTGGAAAATAATAATTTAAATAATAGTTAACCGCAAGAGTCGGGGGATGCGAGTCCCACGCGTAGACGGGAGCGCGTCTAACGTGTATACATGGCATAATAATTATTTTAATAATACTTAACCCGAAGTAGGTTGGGGATGCGAGTTTGACACGTATACGGGAGAGCGTTGGACGTATATATGAAAAAATAATTATTTAAAACTGCTTAACCCCATGCAGGCGGGGGTTGCGAGTTCCACGCGTATACGGGAGCACTTCAGACGTGCATACATGGCAAAATAATTATGTAAATAATTCTTAACCCCAAGTAGGCGGAGGATGCGGGTTCTACGCGTTTATTGGAGCGCGTCAGAAGTGCATACATTGCAAAATAATTATTTAAATAATTCTTAACCCGAAACAGGTGGGGCCTGCTAGTTCCACGCGTATACGGGAGGGCGACAGACGTGTATATATCGAAAAATAATTATTTCAAGAATACTTAACCCCAAGTTGGTGGAGGATGAAAATTCCACGCGTATACGGGACCGCGTCAGACGTGTATACATGACATAATAATGATTTAAAAATTCTTAACCCCATGTAGGCGGGGGATGCGAGTTCTACGCTTATACGGAAGCTCGTCAGACGCGTATATATGGAAAATTAATTATTTAAAAACTTCTTAACTCCAAACAGGCGGGGGATGCGAGTTCCACGCGTAGACGGGGACACGTCTGACGTGTATACATGGCAAAATAATTATTTTAATAATACTTAACGCCAATTAGGTTGGGGATGCGGGTTCGTCGCGTATACGGGAGCGCGACAGACGTGTATACATGACAAAATAATTATTTAAATAATTCTTAACCACAAGTAGGCGGGGGATGCGTATTTTACGCGTATATGGGAGCGCATCAGATATGTATACATGGCAAAATAATTATTTAAATAATTCTTAACCCCAAGAAGGGGGGGGGATCCGATTTCCACGCGCATACAGGCGCGCGTAGGAAGGGTATATATGGCAATAATAATTATTTACATAATTCTTAACCTCAACTAGGCGGGGGATGCGAGTTCCACGCGTATACGGGAGAGCGTCAGTCGTGTATACATGACAAAATAATTATTTTAATAATACTTAACCCCAAGCACGTGGGGGATGCAAGTTCCACGTGTATACGCGAGAGCTTCAGAGTTGTATACATGGCACAATAATATTTTGATCATCCTGAACCGCAAGTAGGTGGGGGATGCGGGTTGGACGCGTATACGGGAGCGCGACAGACGTGTATACATGACAAAATAATTATTTAAATAATTCTTAATACCAAGTAGGCGGGGGATGTTAGTTCCACGCGTATATGGAAGCGCGTCAGTCGTGTATATACGGCAAAATAATTATTTAAAAAATTCTTGACTGCAAGCAGGCGGGGGATGGGAGTTCCACGAGTATACGGGAGCGTGTCTGACGCGCATACATGGCAAAATAATTATTTAAATATTTCTTAACCCCAAGAAGGCGGGGGAGGCGAGTTCCACGCGTAGACGGGAGCGCGTCTGTCGTGTATACATGGCAAAATAATTATTTTAATATTACCTAACCCCAAGTTGGTTGGCGATGCGAGTTCGACGCGTCTACGGGAGCCCGTCGGACGTATATAATTGATAAAATAATTATTTAAATAATTCTTAGCCCCAAGTAGGCGGGGGATGCGAGTTCGATGCGTTTACGGGAGCGCGTCAGAAGTGCATACATTGGAAAATAATTATTTAAATAATTGTTAACCGCAAGAGTCGGGAGATGCTAGTCCCACGCGTAGAAGGGTGCGCGTCTAACGTGTATACATGGCATAATAATTATTTTAATAATACTTATCCCAAGTAGGGTGGGGATGCGAGTTTGACGCGTATACGGGAGCGCGTCGGACGTGTATACATGACTAAATAATTATTTAAATAATTCTTAACCCCAAGTAGGCGGGGATGCGAGATCTACGCCTATACGGGAGTGCGTCAGTCTTGTATATATGAAAAAAAAATTATTTATAACTTCTTAACCCCAAGCAGGCGGGGGATGCGAGTTCCACGCGTATACGGTAGCGCGTCAGACGTGCATTCATGGCAAAATAATTATTTAAATAATTCTTAACCGCAAGTAGGAGGGGAATGCGAGTTCCACTCGTATACGGAAGCGCACCAGCCGTGCATACATGACAAAATACTTATTTAAATAATTCTTAACGCCAAGTAGGCGGGGGATGCGAGTTCTCCGCGTATACGGGAGCGCGTCAGATGTGTATACATGACAAAATAATTATTTAAATAATTCTTAACCCCAAGTAGGGGGGGGGGATGCGATTTCCACGCGTACACAGGAGCGCGTCAGACTTATATATATGGCAAAATAAATATTTAAATAATTCTTAAACCCCAGTAGGCGGGCGATGCTAGTTCCACGCGGATACGGGAGGGCGTCAGACGTGTATATATGGAAAAATAATTATTTCAAGAATACTTAACCCCAAGTAGGCTGTGATGCAAATTCCACGCGTATACGGGAGCACGTCAGACGTGTATACATGACATATTAATGATTTAAATAATTCTTAATCCTAAGTAGGCGGGGGATGCTAGTCCCACGCGTATACGGGAAGGCGTCAGACGTGTATATATGGCAAAATAATTATTTCAAGAATACTCAACCCCAAGTAGCTGGGGGATGCAAATTCCACGCGTATACGGTAGCGCGTCAGACGTGCATACATGACATAATAATGATTTAGATAATTCTTAAACCCCAGTAGGCGGGCGATGCTAGTTCTACGCGTCTACGGCAGCACGTGAGAAGTGCATACATTGCAAAATAATTATTTAAATAATTCTTAATCCGAAACAGGTGGGGCATGCTAGTTCCACGCGTATACGGGAGGGCGTCAGACGTGTATATATGGAAAAATAATTATTTCAAGAATACTTAAACCCAAGTAGGTGGGGGATGCAAATTCCACGCGTATACGGGAGCGTGTCAGTCGTGTATACATGACATAATAATGATTTAAATAATTCTTAACCCCATGTAGGCGGGGGATGCCAGTTCTACGCGTATACGGGAGTTCGTCAGACGTGTATATATAGAAAAATAATTATTTAAAATCTTCTTAACTCCAAGCAGGCGGGGGATGCGAGTTTCACGCGTATACGAGAGCGCGTCAGACATGCATACATGGAAAAATAATTATATAAATAATTCTTAACCCCAAGTAGGCGGGGGATGCGAGTTCCACGCCTTTACGGGAGCGTGTGCGAAGTGCATACATTGCAAAATAATTATTTTAATAATTCTTAACCCCAAGTAGGCGGGCGCTACGCGTACTACGCGTATACGGGAGCGCGTCATACGTGTATACATGGCATAATAATGATTTAAATAATTCTTAACCCCAAGTAGTCGGGGGATGCGAGTTCTACGCGTATACGGAAGCGCGTTAGACGTGTATATATGGAAAATTAATTATTTAAACACTTTTCAACCCCAAGCAGGCGGGGGATCCGAGTTCCACGCGTATACGGGAGAGCGACAGCCATGCATACATGGCAAAATAATTATTTATATAATTCTTAACCCCAATTAGGCGGTGGAGTCGAGATCCACGCGTTTACGGGAGCGTGTCCGAAGTGCATACATTGCAATATAACTATTTAAATAATTCTTAACCCCAAGTAGGCGGGCGCTACGCGTTCTACGCGTATACGGGTGCGCGTCATTCGTGTATACATGGCAAAATGATTATTTAAATAATTCCTAACCCCAACTAGGTGGGGGATGCGAGTTCCTCGCGTATACGGGAGCGCGTCAGACGTGCATACATGGCAAAATAATTATTTAAATAATTCTTAACCCCCAAGTAGGCGGGGGATGCTGGTTCTACGCGTTTACGGGAGCGCGTCAGAAGTGCATACATTGCTCAATAATTATTTAAATAATTCTTAACCCCAAGTAGGCGGGGGATGCGAGTTCCACACGTAGACGGGAGAGCGTCAGACGTGTATACGTGGCAAAATAATTATTTTAATAATACTTAACCCCAAGCAGGTGGGGTATGCGAGTTCCACGCGTATACGGGAGCGCGGCAGAGTTGTATACATGACAAAATAATATTTTCATAATACTGAACACCAAGTAGGTGGGGGAATGCGAGTTCCACGCGTATGAGGGAGCGCGTCAGATGTGTATACATGACAAAATTAGTATTTAAATAATTCTTAACCACAAGTAGGAGGGGGATGCGTGTTTTACGCGTATACGGGAGAGCGTCAGTCGTGTATACATGACAAAATAATTATTTTAATAATACTTAACCCCAAGCAGGTGGGGGATGCAAGTTCCATGCGTATACGTGAGCGCGTTAGACTTGTATACATGACATAATAATAATTAAAATAATTCTTACCCCCAAATAGGCGTGGGATGCGAGTTCCACGCGTATACGGGATCGCGTCACACGTGTATACATGACAAAATAATTATTTAAAACCTTCTTAACTCCAAGCCGGCGGGGGATGCGTGTTCCACGCGTATATGGGAGCGCATCAGCCGTGCATACATGACAAAATAATTATTTAAATAATTCTTAACCCCAAGTAGGCGGGGGATGCGAGTTCTCTGCGTTTACGGGAGCGCGTCAGAAGTGCATACATGACAAAATAATTATTTAAATAATTCTTATCCCCAAGTAGGCGGGAGATGCGAGTTATACGCGTATACGGGAGCGCGTCAGGTGTATATACATGGCAAAATAATTATTTAAATAATTCTTAATCCCAAGTAGGCGGGGGATGCGAATTCCACGCGTATACGGGAGCGCGTAGGTCGTGTATATACGGCAAAATAATTATTTAAAAAATTCTTGACTCCAAGCAGGCGGGGGATGGGAGTTCCTCGCGTATACGGGAGCGCGTCTGTCGTACATACATGGCAAAATAATTATTTAAATAATTCTTTACCCCAAGTAGGCGGGGGATGCGAGTTCTACGCGTTTACGGAAGCGCGTCAGAAGTGCATACATTGCAAAATAATTATTTAAATAATTCTTAACCCCAAGTAGGCGGGAGATGCGAGTTCTACGCGTAGACGGGAGCGCGTCACGTGTATATACATGGCAAAATAATTATTTAAATAATTCTTAACACCAAGTAGGCGGGCGCTACGCGTCCTACGCGTATACGGAAGTGCTTCTTACGTGTATACATGGCAAAATAATGATTTAAATAATTCTTAACCCCAAAAAGGCGGGGGATGCGAGTTCTACGCATATACGGAAGCTCGTCAGACGTGTATATATGGAAAATTAATTATTTAAATAATTCTAAACCCCAATTAGGCGGTGGATGCGACTTCCACGCGTTTACGGGAGCGTGTCCGAAGTGCATACATTACGAAATAACTATTTAAATAATTCTTAACCTCAAGTAGACGGGCGCTACGCGTTCTACGCGTATACGGGAGCGCGTCATACGTGTATAAATGGCAAAATGATTATTTAAATAAATTCTAACCCCAAATTGATGGGGGATGTGAGTTTCACGCCTATACGGGAGCGCGTCTGAGTTATATACATGGCAAAATAATATTTTCATAATAGCGAACCCCAAGTAGGTGGGGTATACGGGAGCCCGTCGGACGTATATATATGACAAAATAATTATTTAAATAATTCTTAACCTCAAGAA
This sequence comes from Torymus aiolomorphi, assembly GCA_036365515.1. Taxonomy (NCBI): domain Eukaryota; kingdom Metazoa; phylum Arthropoda; class Insecta; order Hymenoptera; family Torymidae; genus Torymus; species Torymus aiolomorphi. The sequence continues at coordinate 59,937,401 of CM070875.1, read as the reverse complement.
GGCGGGGGATGCGAGTTCTCCGCGTATGCCGGAGCGCGTCAGATACGTATACATAACAAAATAATTATTTAAATAATTCTTAACCCCAAGTACGTGGGGGGGGGGGGGGTGCGATTTCCACGCGTATAGAGGAGCGCCTCAGACTTATATATATGGCAAAATAAATATTTAAATAATTCTTAAACCCCAGAAGGCGAGCGATGCTAGTTCTACGCGTTTACGGGAGCACGTGAGAATTGCATACATTGCAAAATAATTATTTAAATAATTCTTAACCCAAAACAGGTGGGGGATGCGAGTTCCACCCGTAGACGGGACGCGTTCGACGTGTATAGATGACAAAATAATTATTTAAATAATTGTTATCCCCAAGTAGATGGGGGTTGCGAGTTCCTCGCATATACGGGGGGGCGTCAGAGGTGTATACATGGCAAAATAATCATTACTTAATTCTTATGCCCAAGTAGGCGGGGGATGCGAGTTCTACGCGAACACGGGAGGCGTCTGATGTATATACATGGTAAAATAATTATTTAAATAATTCTTAATCACAAGTAGGCGGGGGATGCGACTTCCACGCGTATGCGGGAGCGCGCTAGACGTGTATATATGTCAAAATAATTATTTAAAAAATTCTTAAACCCATGTAGGGGGGGGGGCGATTTCCTCGCGTATACAGGCGCGCGTAGGAAGTGTATATATGGCGTAATAATTATTTACATAATCCTTAACTTCAAGCCGCAGGGGGATGCGAGCTCCACGCGTATACGGCAGAGTGTCAGACGTGTATACATGACAAAATAATATTTTGATAATACTGAACCGCAAGTAGGTGGGGGATGCGAGTTCCACGCCTATGCGGGAGCGAGTCAGATGTGTATACATTACTAAATAATTATTTAAATAATTCTTATCCCCAAGTAGGCGCGGGATGCTCGTGTTCCACGCGTATACGGGAGCGCGTCCCTCGTGTATATATGGCAAAATAATTATTTAAAAAATTTTTAACTCCAAGCAGGCGGGGGATGCGAGCTCCACGCGTATACGGGATTCTGTCAGACGTGCTAACATGATAAAATAGTTATTTAAATAATTCTTAACTCCTAGTTGGCGGGGGATGCGAGTTCTATGCGTTCACGGGAGCGCGTCAGAAGTGCATACATTGGAAAATAATTATTTAAATAATTGTTAACCGCAAGAGTCGGGGGATCCGAGTCCCACGCGTAAACTGGAGCGCGTCTAACGTGTATAAATGGCATAATAATTATTTTAATAATACTTAACCCCAAATAGGTTGGGGATGCGAGTTTGTCGCGTATACGGGAGCGCGTCGGGTGTATATACATGACAAAATAATTATTTAAATAATTCTTATCCCCAAGTAGGCGGGAGATGCGAGTTCTACGCGTATACGGGAGTGCGTCAGACATGCATACATGGTAAAATAATTATATAAATAATTCTTAACCCCAATTAGGCGGTGGATACGAGTTCCACGCATTTACGGGAGCGCGTCAGACGTGTATACATGGCAAAATATTTATTTTAATAATACTTAACGCCAAGTAGGTTCGGGATGCGGGTTCGACGCGTATGCGGGAGCGCGACATACGTGTATACATGACAAAATAATTATTTAAATAATTCTTAACCAGAAGTAGGCGGAGGATGCGGGTTTTACGCGTATATGGGAGCGCGTCAGATGTGTATACATGGCAAAATAATTATTTAAATAATTCTTAACCCCAAGTAGGGGGGGGGGGATACTATTTCCACGCGTATGCAGGCGCGCGTAGGAAGATTATATATGGCAATAATCATTATTTACTTAATTCTTAACCACAAGTAGGCGGGGGATGCGTGTTCTACACGTATACGGGAGTGCGTCAGACATGCATACATGGCAAAATAATTATTTTCAATAATACTTAACCCCAAGCAGGCGGGGGATGCAAGTTCCACGCGTATACGCGAGCGCGGCAGAGTTGTTATACATGACAAAATAATATTTTCATAATACTCAACCCCAAGTAGGTGGGGCATGCGAGTTCCACGCGTATGAGGGGGCGCGTCAGATGTGTATACATGACAAAATAAGTATTTAAAACCTTCTTAACTCCAAGCTGGCGGGGGATGCGAGTTCCACGCGCATATGGGAGCGCATCAGACGTGCGTACATGACAAAATAATTATTTAAATAATTCTTAACCCCAAGTAGGCGGAGGATGCGAGTTCTACACGTTTACGGGAGCGCGTCAGAAGTGCATACATGGAATTATAATTATTTAAAAAACAATTAACCCCAAGTAGGTTGGGGATGCGAGTTCGACGCATATACGGGATCGCGTCATTCGTGTATACATGGCACAATGATTATTTAAATAATTCCTAACCCCAAGTAGGCGGGGATACGAGTTCTACGCATATACGGCAGCGCGTCAGTCTTGTATATATGAAAAAATAATTATTTAAAACTTCTTAACCCCAAACAGGCGGGGGATGCGAGTTCCACGCGTATACGGTAGCGCGTCAGACGTGCATTCATGGCAAAATAATTATTTAAGTAATTCTTAACCGCAAGTAGACGGGGAATGCGAGTTTCACGCTTAGACGGGAGCACGTCTGACGTGTATACATGGCAAAATAATATTTTCATAATACTGAATCCCAAGTAGGTTGGGGATGCGAGTTTGACGCGTATACGGGAGCGCGTCGGGCGTGTATACATGACATAATAATTAGTTAAATAATTCTTATCCCCAAGTAGGCGGCGGATGCGAGTTCTACGCGTATACGGGAGCGCGTCAGACATGCATACATGGCAAAATAATTATTTAAATAATTCTTAACCCTAAATAGGCGGGGGATGCGAGTTCCACGCGTATACGGGAGCGCGTCAGTCGTGCATACATGTCAAAATAATTATTTAAATAATTCTTAAACCCCAGTAGGCGGGGGATGCGGGTTCTACGCGTTTACGGGAGCGCGTCAGAAGTGTATACATTGCAAAATAATTATTTAAATAATTCTTAACCCCAAGTAGGCGGGGGATGCGAGTTCCACGCGTATACGGGAGCGCGTCAGTCGTGCATACATGGCAAAATAATTATTTAAATAATTCTTAACCTCAAGTAGGCGGGGGATGCGATTTCTACGCGTTTACAGAAGCGCGTCGGTAGTGCATACATTGCAAAATAATTATTTAAAAATTCTTAACTCAAAGCAGGCGGGGGATGCGAGTTTGACGCGTATACGGGAGCCCGTCGGACGTATATACATGTCAAAATAATTATTTAAATAATTCTTAAACCCCAGTAGGCGGGGGATGCGGGTTCTACGCGTTTACGGGAGCGCGTCAGAAGTGCATACATTGCAAAATAATTATTTAAATAATTCTTAACCCCAAGTAGGCGGGGGATGCGAGTTCCACGCCTAGACGGGTGCGTCTGACGTGTATACATGGCAAAATAATTATTTTAATAATACTTAACGCCAAGTAGGTTGTGGATGCGAGTTCGACGCGTATACGGGAGCGCGTCAGACGTTATGTATGGCATAATAATTATTTTAATAATACTTAACCCCAAGTAGGTTAGTGATGCGAGTTTGACGCGTATACGGGAGCGCGTCAGACGTGTATATATGGCATAATAATTGTTTAAAAAATTCTTAACTCCAAGCAGGCGGGGTATGCGAGCTCCACGCGTATACGGATGCGCGTCAGCAGTGCATACATTGGAAAATAATTATTTAAATAATTTTTAACCGCAAGTAGGCGGGGGATGCGTGTCCCACGCGTAGACGGGAGCGCGTCTAACGTGTATACATGGCATAATAATTATTTTAATAATACTTAATCCCAAGTAGGTTGGAGATACGAGTTTGACGCATATACGGGAGCGCGTCGGACGTGTATACATGGCAAAATAATATTTTCATAAAACTGGACCCCAAGTAGGTGGGGGATGCGAGTTATATGCGTTTACGGGAGCGCGTCAGAAGTGCATACATTGGAAAATAATTATTTAAATAATTCTTAACCGCAAGTAGGCGGGGGATGCGAGTCCCACGCGTAGACGGGTGCTCGTCTAACGTGTATACATGGCATAATAATTATTTTAATAATACTTAACCCCAAGTAGGTTGGGGATTCGAGTTTGACGCGTATACGGGAGCGCATCCTACCTGTGTACATGAAGAAATAATTATTTAAATAATTCTTAACCTCAAGTAGGCGGGGGATGCGAGTTCTTCGCGTATACGGGAGCGCGTCAGCCTTGTAACTATGAAAAAATAATTATTTAAAACTTCTCAACTCCAAGCAAGCGGGGGTTGCGAGTTCCACGCGTTTACGGGTGCGCGTCAGAAGTGCATATATTGCAAAATAATTATTTAAATAATTCTTAACCCCAAATCGGCGGGTGCTACGCGTTCTACGCTTATACGGGGGTGCGTCATATGTGTATACATCGCTAAATAATTATTTAAATAATTCTTAGCTCCAAGTAGGTGGGGGATGCGAGTTTCACGCATATAGGGGAGCGTGTCAGAGATGTATACATGGCAAAATAATTATTTTAGAATACTGAACCCCAAGTAGGTGGGGGATGCGAGTTCCACGCGTATGCGGGAGCGCGTCATACGTGTATACATGACTTAATAATTATTTAAAGTAGATGAGCTATAGCGGTCCGAGCTCACGTAGCGGTTCGAGCTCAGTGAGGAAAATAAAAAAATAATTTTATTCATACGTTTAAAGATTTGGTCGCCCTGAAAAGGGCAGATTAATGAAGAAAACTCAAAAAGTTGACGCGCCACCTTAGTCGCCTGAGGCCTGTAAAATCCTATACATACAATTTCCGGTGAATCAGGTGATTTAATAGAAATAACCTCAGGCGAGTGCTGCTGCTATTGTCCTTGTTGCTGCTGTTGTTCTTGGTGTTGCGGCGATTCTTGTTGCTGCTATTGCTTCGGTTCTTGTTGGCGGTGCTGCTGTTGTTGACGCAGCTGTTGGCGCTGGGACTGCGCTCCTCGAGGCTCCTCAATATACTGCGCAGCCTCCCCGTCATACACCAACACATAGTCCGGAGAATCCGGACTACATTCTGATATACGACGTTGGGCTTCTAGCGGTGATCGAGGGGGCTCTCGCTCAGCCATTTCCTCTAGTGCAGCCGCAGCAACTGTGCAAAGCACGTCAAGGCTTGATGAACTCATTTTGACGAGTGTACCGAACTCGCGAAAGCCCTCCAGTTTTATACACGAAGCGCGGACCTGCACGCCGCTGCGCGAGAGCCGCCACCGCCGCCGCTCGAAAAAACGCTGTGATTGGTGCGGAGCAGCTCTTCGCCGCCACCGCCGCTCGAGCAAACGGTGTGATTGGTGCGGAGCAGTTCTTCGCCGCCGCCGCTCGGCATAGGCGTGGAGAAGATGCGGCCGCGCGCCGATTGATGCGGAATAGCTCTACGCCGCGGCAGCCGCCGCCACCGCTCATTGACTCGCGGCGGAGCAGCTGCGACGATCCCTATAAATGAGACGCGTGCGGCTGCAACAACACTTCTCTCGCGCGAGTGCCCGAGTGCGGGTCGATGCGCGGTCCCTCGCACTCGCTAGTTTTCAAATTGCAGTTCGGTGTTTTAACCGGCTGCATATTTGGACGTGCGAATCCCGACTCGTTTAGACCTCTCGCCGCGTGCATTTTTTCTCACTTGTATTTTCAATCGCAGTTTGGTGTATAACCGGCTGTATGTTTGAGAATACAAGACTCTTTTCGCGTACATCTTTTACTCGCCGCGTGGATGTTTTCTCACTTGTATTTTCATTCGCAGTTAGGTGTCTGACCGGCTGCATATTTTTGAGAATACAAGACTCTTTTCGCGTATGTCTTTTACTCGCCGCGTGCATGTTTTCTCACTTGTATTTTCAATCGCAGTTAGGTGTCTGACCGACTGCATGTTTTTGAGAATACAAGACTCTTTTCGCGTACGTCTTTTACTCGCCGCGTGCATGTTTTCTCACTTGTATTTTCAGTCGCAGTTAGGTGTCTGACCGGCTGCATGTTTTTGAGAATACAAGACTCTTTTCGCGTACGTCTTTTACTCATTTATGTTTTCAAATAACAGGTAGGTGTCCTAACCGGCTGCATATATCTTTTATGCTTTCTCATTTATCTCATAAAGTTTTGCTAATGTATGTTTATACCATTCTCAGGACCAACTCAATCGGTTCTTCTCAGGACCAACAAATTTCAACAACAAACTTATTTATTATTTTAAGCATAAAGAGCCTTACAGAACGATTTTCGACAAATTTATTATATGAAATCGTTTATATATATCTATATATATTTATATATATGGTAACTTCACGTCAACTGTGACAGGTCAAAATTTTAAAATGGCTTAAAATGGGGTTTTCTAGTTCTAAATTAGCCCCAAAATACAACCCTAGTGTTTAAGAGCGAAATACTCAATGGTTAAAAAGTTTGAATCAATTGAAAATTTGAAAATTTTGTTTTTTTTTTCAAAAAACAGCAATTTTCATGAATTTTTTACTAAAAATCTTGAACCTTTTTGTATAGCACATTAAATGGGAAAAAGTTTACAAATTGTAAGTAGAATTGCTCAGAATTTTTCCAGATTGATGTCAATTATATTGTTAATTTATACGTAAGAAAATACCATACAAAATATGCTTAAGGCGGTTGTGACATGATTAATATCCCTCGACAGAAGCTAAAAATTTGATACAAAATGTTACTTTTAAAACGAGACCTTGATGAAAGTGGAATGCAAACTCAGAAATAAGTAATAGATATATATATACTTATATATATACAGTTTCAATTGTCTATTACTTATTTCTGAGTTTGCATTCCACTTTCATCAAGGTCTCGTTTTAAAAGTAACATTTTGTATCAAATTTTTAGCTTCTGTCGAGGGATATTAATCATGTCACAACCGCCTTAAGCATATTTTGTATTGTGTATATATATATATATATATATATATATATATATATATATATATATATATATATATATATATATATATATATATATATATATATATATATATATATATATATATATATATATATATATATATATATATATATATATATATATATATATATATATATATATATATATATATATATATATATATATATATATATATATATATATATATATATATATATATATATATATATATATATATATATATATATATATAAACTTGTAAAACGTTAGTTCCCAGGACCCCATGGTACTGTATACCTATACGGGACTAAAGAAATAATGTCTCTTATGGGGGCCGATGTCCTCAAAACTGACGTTAAACATATGTAGATTTAGGGACTGTCCCCAAAACTAACAAATGTCCCCGAAACTAACGTTAAACATCTGGAATGTCCTGGAAACTAACATAAAACATAAATATATATATATATATATATATATACACACACACACACACACACACACACACACACACACACACACACACACACACACACACACACACACACACACACACACACACACACACACATGTATACAGTTTCAATTGTCTGTTACTTATTTCTGAGTTTGTATTCCACTTTCATCAAGGTCTCATTTTAAAAGTAACATTTTGTATCAAATTTTTAGCCTCTGTCGAGGGATTTAATCATGTCAGAACAGCCTTAAGCATATTTTGTATGGTATTTTCTTACGTATAAATTAACAATATAATTGACATCAATCTGGAAAAATTCTGAGCAATTCTACTTACAATTTATAAACTTTTTCCTATTTAATGTGCTATACAAAAAGTTTCAAGATTTTTAGTAAAAAAATCATGAAAATTGCTGTTTTTTGAAAAAAATCAAAATTTTCAAATTTTCAATTGATTCTAACTTTTTAACCATTGAGTATTTCGCTCTTAAACACTAGGGTTGTATTTTGGGGCTAATTTAGAACTAGAAAACCCCATTTTAAGCCATTTTATATATATATATATATATATATATATATATAGAAAGAAATAGTGATGAAAGTCTCTATTATGAAATGCTATTTTCTTACAGATACCCCTCTCGCTCCCCTATTATGAAACATTCTTTATTAGTGGTAATTTCAGTATAAATTTCGTTGGAAACTACGAAGAAAATCTGAACGTATATGAATTTTTCATAAGTACTTACAACATGCGTGGCACGTCGATTCCTTAACAAAGTTCAACTATTTTAATTCAAAACGTTATGAATAAACCTATTTTATATTTATTTCTATGCAAATATATCGACGTTTAATCTATATTAGTAGTTCTGATGTACAGTATTGGTAGGTTTAGGCACGATTTACAGGTTTATTTACAAATGATTAATATTTTTAGTTAAAAGCGGAAATAATTAAAAAATTTATATATTTAAACTATATTGTAAATGAGATTCAAAATAAAAACTCTTTTATACTGTTTGATAATAGGGGCATGCAGTTCGTTTGCATACATATAGTGAAATAGTTAATAAAAAGTAGTAATGAAATCGGTGAATTAGTATATAATCGAAATTTATGCCTATGTTCAAAATTGATTTAAACATTTGAAAATATTGCACACAGAACCGTTTCAGTTCAAATAGCAATCGATTTATAAGAGCTTGGAAACGACAAGACTAAACAATTTGTTCATGTTCTATACATAAAAAATCGATTTATTTATTAGCGCATATGCAAAAACAAGTAACATATAAATATTTTTTTCTCATTAAATTTAAAGGTCCCAAATCACCTCTATCTTAATTTGTTATTAAACCATTACATAATAGGGGCAGCTTTTCAATCGTGTCATAATAGGGCTCTTAGAGCGATACATAAAACACGTCATGTTTTTCTTTATACTCGTTCAGTGGTTGTGTTTGGTCATATTTTGTCGATACAACGTATCCATTCAAAACAAAACATGAGCCCATCGAGCCGCTGTTTACTTTTTTTCTTTCTCTCGCTCTAGACCGCTGTGTGTACATTCCCCCTACTACTCGAGGCGCTACAAGCATGCGTCACTGCGCACGCGCGCGTCCGAGCCTATAAATAGGCTAGCGCCCGTGTCTCACTATCATTCTGCCTTTCTCAAACGTCATGGACGTTTCGAAGCGAAAAAGACATCGCTCTGAGAAGAGTCGCCTTCGGCGCAATCGGCGTCGGAAATATTGGCCACAAATCCCGGGCATCACTCGGGGTGAGATGCGGCACATGATGTCGGAAGCGGGCCGACTTTCTCCTCCTCCTCCTCCTCCTCCTCAGACCTTACGCTTTTCATCACCTCCCCCTAGATTTCCAACAATACCTCCTCTTCTTTTACCTCTTCCACCCTCACCTCCTCTTCCTGCTTCACCTCCACCTCAACCTTCTCCACTTCCTTTCCCTTTATCTCCACCACCTCAGCCATCATCACGACTAAGCGCAGAGCTACGGGCCTTTCTCACCCCTATAAGGCCGGAGGAGCGGGTATGTATGGCCCGGATGGCGCTGAGACAGGTGGTGGAGATGAAGGTGAAGGAACGGCTTCGCGAGTGGCGAGCGGAGAGGTCTCGCGAAAGGTAGCAAGCTACCGTCAAATCAGCCCTTTTTAGGGCTAACATAAACAATCAAATTCTCTCTCTCTCTCTCTCTCTCTATTTCTTTCATACGTCGCGTTTTTCGCGCGCGCCCCTCTCGTTGCTGGCGAATACCCCTTCCCCTCCCGCCGCGGATGCCTGCGCCCCTCTCTAGTCACTCGTGTACATGCGCCTCTCACTGCTGGCACGCGTGCCCCTTCTCTCGCTGCGGGTACGCGTATCTCTCTCTCCTCGCTGGCGCGTACCTCTCTCACCGCGCGTGTTTACATGATGCTCATGCTACTGGTGCGCACGTCTCTCTCATTGTTGACGGCGCTTGATTGTTTTCAAATACGAATTCGAGTTCTTACACCTACTTGACAAACGAATTCGCTTTGTTGACCAGCAATCGCAACTGTCCAAAAATTATTTTATACATTGCAAAATACTGAGCGATATTTCTGGGATTTTACTTTAGAACCAAAGGGATATTAGTTTAAATTAATACGAAAAAATAGCGAGTTTATAATCGATGAAATCTTTTTTTTTTTACTAATTTCGCGTTTTGTCACATTAAATAGAGTATATAGTACTTGTATTTTATTAACTATAAACGAGTGCATGCTTTAATCATATTCTAAAAAATTATGCTCTCACTAGTTAACTAAAATGCACAATCATCAAAGTAATCGAAAGAAATCTGTTTCAGGTAGCATTAAATAAAATTATTTCAAACGCTATTAAAGAAACAATTTTTTAAAATTTATATTCCTTTCATTAACTATATCAAGTTCATGTATTAGGTTTATGTTGATGAAACTAATATCAATCAAAGAAAATAATTATTCGAATGTTTGAAATATTTGTGGCCCTGAAAAGGGCCGATTATTTTTTTAATAGACGCCTCCATTTATATGTCAGGCGATAACTGTAGCACAATAGCCTCAGCGTCCATTGCCTCGATTTCGCTGACATTGACGTCCACTGGTACTACACCATCAGCCAACCGAAGATCTATCGCCGGTACTTCATAATAAAACTGCTCTACAGGATCATAGATCAGTATAAAGTCAGGTGAGGTTGGCTGTGGAGGTGGCGATACCTTGAGCGATGAAAGAGGTGTTGATGGTGGTGATGTGGATGGGTGGGCGAACGTTGATGTCGCGCTATCGGGTGATTCCAAGCCCATGAGCCAAGCATCGAACTTGAGTGGTGAGCTCGATGGTGTTTGTGATGCTGGCTCCAACATCCCGCCGCCCAACCATTCCGATGGTGGAGCCGGTACGAGCTCCGACACCGGTGGTGTTGGTCCTGAGGAATAGGAAGGAGACCAACCACTAAGGCCACTCTCATCCGCAACACCCCAATCCTCCAACGCCGCCAAATGACGTTGGATCAGCTCCTCGTTGCTTATGAAAGACTTTGCCATACTGGAGTAATTGTCTTTGCAGACTGTGCCGAACTCGTGAACGCTTTGCATTTTTATACAATCTGTTCGCGTGCCGGGCGTCGCCGCTCGCGCTCTAATTGCACGAAAATTCGCGGAGGGGGGCAGAGCGATTGAAGTTATATAAATATAACGAGCGTGCGCTAGCCTTCATCATTTCACGAGAGTACCTCCCCGTTATTACTACCACGTCATCGCTGTCAGTAAAGAAAATCTCTTTCTCTTTCGGAGCAGTTAAAATATGCATATACATGTAATATGCTTAAATAAATACAAATGTATTATGCTTTGGAGTGCATATGTATTATGCTTCCGCACACGTCTAAACAACATTTCACTTACTAACATATAAAGTTTTCTATCTTGATTTGTTAATCATTGAAGTTTATAGTAATTAATAATATTCAGTCAGCTCAGTAACCATTACTGTTTTCTCAATATACTAATAAATTGTATAACTTGTGTTAAATTCATAGGCAGATAAATTATTTGATGAGAGAAGCTATTTGCGTGTAATATATGTTTATGTTATTTTTAATTTATTGTTTAATTGCCTCAAAATATTTTATTCTCATATGTCTATATGTAAGCATGAATAAAAGAATTTCTGAGCAATGTTACATACATTTAACTGTTTGTATATTTTTACTTTCTCAGCAAATCTTTCCCGTTGGTTGATTATGAGCGCTTTCTATACTATCTATGTTAAGGTTTTCACGCGTTATACGATTCCATATTTGTACTCAATCAAACATATTTTGCGTAAAACCAATCTGCGCTGCGTCTTTCAACGATGATTTGTTAAGCCTTTGAGGTTCAACGATTGCTGCTGCAACCGCTGCAACCACTGCGATCGCTGCGACCGCTGCAACTGCTGCAACTGCTGTGATGGTTCTCGAACGAGAGCGGAGAAGCGAATGAGGTTTAGAGCTTCGTTCACCTTTTTATATTCAGTTAAGTCATCCCCGCCATGCTGCTCACAACCAATCACGATTGATTTCTCCCTCCATAATTTTAATATAAAAGGAGATGCATTTGAGAGAAAAAGTCAGTTTGCTGCTCCGAGCAGTCGAAGCAACATCGTAAAGTTTGCATGAGTGGTTTTTCTCACCATATTACCAGCCGTCACGTTACTACTCACAAATAAAGAAGTTGTACTTGAAAGAAAAAAGAATTAGTTTACTGCTCACAGCAGTCGAATATTCTAGTTCAAAAATATATCGTGTGACTAACTACGCCACCTCTCGCCAACATCGATATCTTCTCTTTAAAAGGAGGTACTGAGACTTGTAAAACTCATTTCGTGTCTTGGAGTGATCCGAAGCAGTTGAAAATGGCTGAGCACTTAAGGCCATGTGAGCACGAAAAATTGACTCTACCTTACCGACGTACTGATTTTTCATCATTTCAATTTTTTCAGTCATTAAAGACTAAATATTTCGACAAAACAACTCTGGTACATTGTAAGTTAGCGAATAAGGAATAATTTAAATAAATTAACAACCAGATCTGTTAATTATTGTCAAAGATTTTCAGTTCCCCAAATTGGGGAATTGAAAATCTTCAAGGATAATGAACAGTTTTGCCCCAAAATTGAATGGAATGTTTGTTTTGCACTAATTTACGGTGTACCAGAGCTCTTTTTTCGAAAACTTGCAAAAAGTATAATTTTATATTGTATGCTAATATAGCCAGCTACATATGTATACATAACCTATATACAGAGAGTAAGTGTGTAACATATGTTCATTTCTCGGTGCAATAGATGTCGCTGCCATGAACAGATGTAGCTGTCGCGGTTATAAAGTGTGGTTGTTTACGGTTCATCCACTCCTTACAGATTACTTATTTGCACACGTTTTACATGAAATTTGTGACACGTACTTATTCAGAGTACTACTACTCTGTAATGTAAGTTTTTACGGGATCGCCGAAATCAATGTACTTATAAATGGAAGGTGGTACTCTATTCGCAATAATACGATATTCCCTTCTTGAGATGAAAAGTGATGAGCGGCGATTTTGAAGCATTTAAAGGCTTGACTTTGATTGGTCGATAAGAAGAAGGCGCGAGAAATTTACTGTTTGGAATTTAAAGTTTGAATGTTTTTTAAATGTAATTTTTACATTTAGAGTAGTATAAAAATGATTAAGTTCTGACTTTGAAAAAATACTTAAATAAGTTAAAAGTAAAACATAATGAAGATAGCGTGCATAACCTCAAAAACAGAAAAGTACGTGCGAAGCGCGTTTGAATATCGCTTATACGATATGAATTACATACGGAATTCTCAACATTTAGAATTACGAAGATTTGTGTGCAATTCGGTCAGTAGCTTTTAATTATTTCTCCAAATTTCAATTGAAATGATCAATGAATTTGCAAAAAACACTAGAAAAGCTTTGTGGGTCACATAACCTACTAATCATCGACATAATACTTGTCCGCAATTTGCATACAATTTTCTCCTGAAATTTCAAAAAAATAGGCTAATTATTGACAGTGAAAACGTTTACTACGTGTGATTTCTTCGCAATACAAACTTCTCTCCTGCATAATTTCTTGAAAACCCGTGCTTGATATATTTTTTTTAAAGAGCATGCGAAGGGTTTTTCCTAATTTCAGTATTTACTAATGATCGATTTCCAGAAGAAATTTTAAGTAATCGAAGAATTTCATTATTCGCTATAATAATTCTCAATTCATACAAGTTTAAATAATTTGTTCGACTTCATTAAGGGGTATTCTAGGCGCGTGACATATTTTGTAAAGAGACTTTGAAGGGGTTTTTTGTAAAGAGTTTTTACCCGTGGACGATTCGACGGTGAAATATAAACTAGTAAGCAAATTTGCATTTAACAAAACGATATTTACCAACTCATAGCAGTTGAAACCATTGTAACTCGCATTATTTGCCGAAAACAGAAGCGCAGGACATTTTCCCTAAAGAGCATTTTCTGTAAATAAACAATCATATTGACAATAGATGAATATATTCATTTAAAACAATCACAGCTGCCGTATATTCCAAGTATGGCAAAAGTTGTTTTCTCGCGGAATTGAAAATCTGCCTCGCGTTCCGTATCTGCCGGTAGTACAGCACTTCTGATGTAGCCTACGGGTGGGGAGCACGCTCAAGCGCTGAGGCCCGTAGGCCTCAACCCGAAATTAGACGTCGATTGGTGGTTAATTTCACACGAAAATGATTCTATCCTTGAATCCTGTATTTATTAGACTAATTTAATACACAACCTTAATATCAACTCTTGATGAGGGAAAAGATTTTTATTTCCAAAAAACAAATAAATAATTTAGGATTGCATATAGCGTATCCTGTGATAGGTCGGAGATTTCTTTTCGAATAAATAAGTAAATCGGGATTGATTATTCAAATTTTCTAATTGTAGTAATGCCATATTATTCTAAGTTTACTTAATTTGCCAGAATTCGTGAATTATTGATTCGTGGCATTTCAGTTATTCCGACAGCAAACTGCCAAGGCAAGTCGCTCAGAGCGGCATTGATTTATTTCGACAATAAACAATCCTGTGGACAAATAAATGAAGATATTCATAATCACAGCTGCCGTCTGTTCCAAGTGGAAAAGGTGTTTAGTCACAGAACTGAAAATCTGCCTCGCTTTCCGGATGTGCCGCTAGTCCCGCGCTTCTGATGTAGCCTACGGCTGGGGAGCCCGCTCGAGCGCTGAGCGTGCTCCCCACCCGCAGGCCTCAACCCGGAATTACACTTCGATTGGAGGTTCATTTCATACGAAAATGATTCTATCCTTGAATCCTGTATTTATTAGGTTAATTTGATAAATAACCTTAATATCAACTCTTGATGATGGAAAAGATTTTTATTTCCAATAAATAAATAAATAATTTGGGATTGCATATAGCGTATGCTGTGATAGAACGGAGATTTCTTTTCGAATAAATAAGTAAATCGGGATTGATTATTCAAATTTTCTAATTGTAGTGATGCCATATTATTCTAAGTTTACTTAATTTGCCAGAATACGGGAATTATTCATTCGTGGCATTTCAATTATTCCGCCGGCAAACTGAGAAGGCAAGTCGCTGAGAGCGGCATTGATTTACTTCGACAACAAACAATCCTATTGACAAATAAATGAAGATATTCATAATCACAGCTGCCGTCTGTTCCAAGTGGAAAAGGTTCAGTCACAGGACTGAAAATCTGCCTCGCTTTCCGTATCTGCCGGTAGTACAGCGCTTCTGATGTACCCTACGGCTGGGAAGCCCGCTCGAGCGCTGAGCGTGCTCCCCAACCGCAGGCCTCAACCCGGAATTACACGTCGATTGGAGGTTCATTTCATACGAAAATGATTCTATCCTTGAATCCTGTATTTATTAGGTTAATTTGATAAATAACCTTAATATCAACTCTTGATGATGGAAAAGATTTTTATTTCCAATAAATAAATAAATAATTTGGGATTGCATATAGCGTATGCTGTGATAGAACGGAGATTTCTTTTCGAATAAATAAGTAAATCGGGATTGATTATTCAAATTTTCTAATTGTAGTGATGCCATATTATTCTAAGTTTACTTAATTTGCCAGAATACGGGAATTATTCATTCGTGGCATTTCAATTATTCCACCGGCAAACTGAGAAGGCAAGTCGCTGAGAGCGGCATTGATTTACTTCGACAACAAACAATCCTATTGACAAATAAATGAAGATATTCATAATCACAGCTGCCGTCTGTTCCAAGTGGAAAAGGTTCAGTCACAGGACTGAAAATCTGCCTCGCTTTCCGTATCTGCCGGTAGTACAGCGCTTCTGATGTAGCCTACGGCTGGGGAGCACGCTCGAGCGCTGAGCGTGCTCTCCACCCATAGGCCTCAACCCGGAATTAGACGTCGATTGGAGGTTCATTTCACACGATAATGATTCTATCCTTGAATCCTGTATTTATTAGGTTAATTTGATAAACAACCTTAATATCAACTCTTGATGATGGTAAAGATTTTTATTTCCAATAAATAAATAAATAATTTGGGATTGCATATAGCGTATTCTGTGATAGGACGGAGATTTCTTTTCGAATAAATAAGTAAATCGCGATTGATTATTCAAATTTTCTAATTGTAGTAATGCCATATTATTATAAGTTTACTGAATTTGCCAGAATACTGGAATTATTCATTCGTGGCATTTCAATTATTCCGCCGGCAAACTGAGAAGGCAAGTCGCTGAGAGCGGCTTGATTTATTTCGACAACAAACAATCCTATTGACAAATAAATGAAGATATTCATAATCACAGCTGCCGTCTGTTCCAAGTAGAAAAGGTTTAGTCGCAGGACTGAAAATCTGCCTCGCTTTCCGTATCTGCCGGTAGTACAGCGCTTCTGATGTAGCCTACGGCTGGGGAGCACGCTCGAGCGCTGAGCGTGCTCCCCACCGTAGGCCTCAACCCGGAATTAGACGTCGATTGGAGGTTCATTTCACATGATAATGATTCTATCCTTGAATCCTGTATTTATTAGGTTAATTTGATAAACAACCTTAATATCAACTCTTGATGATGGTAAAGATTTTTATTTCCAATAAATAAATAAATAATTTGGGATTGCATATAGCGTATTCTGTGATAGGAAGGAGATTTCTTTTCGAATAAATAAGTAAATCGGGATTGATTATTCAAATTTTCTAATTGTAGTAATTCCATATTATTATAATACTTAATTTGCCAGAATTCGGGAATTATTCATTCGTGGCATTTCAATTATTCACCCCGTAAACTACGAAGGCAAGTGCTGAGAGCGGCATTGATTTATTTCGACAACAAACAATCCTATTGACAAATAAATGAAGATATTCATAATCACAGCTGCCGTCTGTTCCAAGTAGAAAAGGTTTAGTCGCAGGACTGAAAATCTGCCTCGCATTCCGTATCTGCCGGTAGTACAGCGCTTCTGATGTAGCCTACGGCTGGGGAGCACGCTCGAGCGCTGAGCGTGCTCCCCACCCGTAGGCCTCAACCCGGAATTAGACGTCGATTGGAGGTTCATTTCACATGATAATGATTCTATCCTTGAATCCTGTATTTATTAGGTTAATTTGATAAACAACCTTAATATCAACTCTTGATGATGGTAAAGATTTTTATTTCCAATAAATAAATAAATAATTTGGGATTGCATATAGCGTATTCTGTGATAGGAAGGAGATTTCTTTTCGAATAAATAAGTAAATCGGGATTGATTATTCAAATTTTCTAATTGTAGTAATTCCATATTATTATAATACTTAATTTGCCAGAATTCGGGAATTATTCATTCGTGGCATTTCAATTATTCACCCCGCAAACTACGAAGGCAAGTCGCTGAGAGCGGCATGGATTTATTTCGACAACAAACAATCCTATTGACAAATAAATGAAGATATTCATAATCACAGCTGCCGTCTGTTCCAAGTGGAAAAGGTGTTTAGTCGCAGAACTGAAAATCTGCCTCGCTTTCCGTATCCGCCGCTAGTCCCGCGCTTCTGATGTAGCCTACGGCTGTGGAGCACGCTCGAGCGCTGAGCGTGCTCCCCACCCGTAGGCCTCAACCCGGAATTAGATATCGATTGGAGGTTCATTTCATACGATAATGATTCTATCCTTCAATCCTGTATTTATTAGGTTAATTTGATAGACAACCTTAATATCAACTCTTGATGATGGAAAAGATTTTTATTTCCAATAAATCAATAAATAATTTGGGATTGCATATAGCGTATTCTGTGATAGGACGGAGATTTCTTTTCGAATAAATAAGTAAATCGGAATTGATTATTCAAATTTTCTAATTGTAGTAATGCCATATTATTATAATACTTAATTTGCCAGAATTCGGGAATTATTCATTCGTGGCATTTCAATTATTCACCCCGTAAACTACGAAGGCAAGTCGCTGAGAGCGGCATTGATTTATTTCGACAACAAACAATCCTATTGACAAATAAATGAAGATATTCATAATCACAGCTGCCGTCTGTTCCAAGTGGAAAAGGTGTTTAGTCGCAGAACTGAAAATCTGCCTCGCTGTCCGTATCCGCCGCTAGTCCCGCGCTTCTGATGTAGCCTACGGCTGTGGAGCACGCTCGAGCGCTGAGCGTGCTCCCTACCCGTAGGCCTCAACCCGCAATTAGACGTCGATTGGTGTTTCATTGCATACGAAATTGATTCTATCCTTGAATTCTGTATTTATTAGGTTAATTTGATAAACAACCTTAATATCAACTCTTGATGATGGTAAAGATTTTTATTTCCAATAAATAAATAAATAATTTGGGATTGCATATAGCGTATTCTGTGATAGGACGGAGATTTCTTTTCGAATAAATAAGTAAATCGCGATTGATTATTCAAATTTTCTAATTGTAGTAATGCCATATTATTATAAGTTTACTGAATTTGCCAGAATACTGGAATTATTCATTCGTGGCATTTCAATTATTCCGCCGGCAAACTGAGAAGGCAAGTCGCTGAGAGCGGCATTGATTTATTTCGACAACAAACAATCCTATTGACAAATAAATGAAGATATTCATAATCACAGCTGCCGTCTGTTCCAAGTGGAAAAGGTTCAGTCACAGGACTGAAAATCTGCCTCGCTTTCCGTATCTGCCGGTAGTACAGCGCTTCTGATGTAGCCTACGGCTGGGGAGCACGCTCGAGCGCTGAGCGTGCTCTCCACCCATAGGCCTCAACCCGGAATTAGACGTCGATTGGAGGTTCATTTCACACGATAATGATTCTATCCTTGAATCCTGTATTTATTAGGTTAATTTGATAAACAACCTTAATATCAACTCTTGATGATGGTAAAGATTTTTATTTCCAATAAATAAATAAATAATTTGGGATTGCATATAGCGTATTCTGTGATAGGACGGAGATTTCTTTTCGAATAAATAAGTAAATCGCGATTGATTATTCAAATTTTCTAATTGTAGTAATGCCATATTATTATAAGTTTACTGAATTTGCCAGAATACTGGAATTATTCATTCGTGGCATTTCAATTATTCCGCCGGCAAACTGAGAAGGCAAGTCGCTGAGAGCGGCATTGATTTATTTCGACAACAAACAATCCTATTGACAAATAAATGAAGATATTCATAATCACAGCTGCCGTCTGTTCCAAGTAGAAAAGGTTTAGTCGCAGGACTGAAAATCTGCCTCGCATTCCGTATCTGCCGGTAGTACAGCGCTTCTGATGTAGCCTACGGCTGGGGAGCACGCTCGAGCGCTGAGCGTGCTCCCTACCCGTAGGCCTCAACCCGCAATTAGACGTCGATTGGTGTTTCATTGCATACGAAATTGATTCTATCCTTGAATTCTGTATTTATTAGGTTAATTTGATAAACAACCTTAATATCAACTCTTGATGATGGTAAAGATTTTTATTTCCAATAAATAAATAAATAATTTGGGATTGCATATAGCGTATTCTGTGATAGGACGGAGATTTCTTTTCGAATAAATAAGTAAATCGCGATTGATTATTCAAATTTTCTAATTGTAGTAATGCCATATTATTATAAGTTTACTGAATTTGCCAGAATACTGGAATTATTCATTCGTGGCATTTCAATTATTCCGCCGGCAAACTGAGAAGGCAAGTCGCTGAGAGCGGCATTGATTTATTTCGACAACAAACAATCCTATTGACAAATAAATGAAGATATTCATAATCACAGCTGCCGTCTGTTCCAAGTGGAAAAGGTTCAGTCACAGGACTGAAAATCTGCCTCGCTTTCCGTATCTGCCGGTAGTACAGCGCTTCTGATGTAGCCTACGGCTGGGGAGCACGCTCGAGCGCTGAGCGTGCTCTCCACCCATAGGCCTCAACCCGGAATTAGACGTCGATTGGAGGTTCATTTCACACGATAATGATTCTATCCTTGAATCCTGTATTTATTAGGTTAATTTGATAAACAACCTTAATATCAACTCTTGATGATGGTAAAGATTTTTATTTCCAATAAATAAATAAATAATTTGGGATTGCATATAGCGTATTCTGTGATAGGACGGAGATTTCTTTTCGAATAAATAAGTAAATCGCGATTGATTATTCAAATTTTCTAATTGTAGTAATGCCATATTATTATAAGTTTACTGAATTTGCCAGAATACTGGAATTATTCATTCGTGGCATTTCAATTATTCCGCCGGCAAACTGAGAAGGCAAGTCGCTGAGAGCGGCATTGATTTATTTCGACAACAAACAATCCTATTGACAAATAAATGAAGATATTCATAATCACAGCTGCCGTCTGTTCCAAGTAGAAAAGGTTTAGTCGCAGGACTGAAAATCTGCCTCGCATTCCGTATCTGCCGGTAGTACAGCGCTTCTGATGTAGCCTACGGCTGGGGAGCACGCTCGAGCGCTGAGCGTGCTCCCCACCCGTAGGCCTCAACCCGGAATTAGACGTCGATTGGAGGTTCATTTCACATGATAATGATTCTATCCTTGAATCCTGTATTTATTAGGTTAATTTGATAAACAACCTTAATATCAACTCTTGATGATGGTAAAGATTTTTATTTCCAATAAATAAATAAATAATTTGGGATTGCATATAGCGTATTCTGTGATAGGAAGGAGATTTCTTTTCGAATAAATAAGTAAATCGGGATTGATTATTCAAATTTTCTAATTGTAGTAATTCCATATTATTATAATACTTAATTTGCCAGAATTCGGGAATTATTCATTCGTGGCATTTCAATTATTCACCCCGCAAACTACGAAGGCAAGTCGCTGAGAGCGGCATGGATTTATTTCGACAACAAACAATCCTATTGACAAATAAATGAAGATATTCATAATCACAGCTGCCGTCTGTTCCAAGTGGAAAAGGTGTTTAGTCGCAGAACTGAAAATCTGCCTCGCTTTCCGTATCCGCCGCTAGTCCCGCGCTTCTGATGTAGCCTACGGCTGTGGAGCACGCTCGAGCGCTGAGCGTGCTCCCCACCCGTAGGCCTCAACCCGGAATTAGATATCGATTGGAGGTTCATTTCATACGATAATGATTCTATCCTTCAATCCTGTATTTATTAGGTTAATTTGATAGACAACCTTAATATCAACTCTTGATGATGGAAAAGATTTTTATTTCCAATAAATCAATAAATAATTTGGGATTGCATATAGCGTATTCTGTGATAGGACGGAGATTTCTTTTCGAATAAATAAGTAAATCGGGATTAATTATTCAAATTTTCTAATTGTAGTAATGCCATATTATTATAATACTTAATTTGCCAGAATTCGGGAATTATTCATTCGTGGCATTTCAATTATTCACCCCGTAAACTACGAAGGCAAGTCGCTGAGAGCGGCATTGATTTATTTCGACAACAAACAATCCTATTGACAAATAAATGAAGATATTCATAATCACAGCTGCCGTCTGTTCCAAGTGGAAAAGGTGTTTAGTCGCAGAACTGAAAATCTGCCTCGCTGTCCGTATCCGCCGCTAGTCCCGCGCTTCTGATGTAGCCTACGGCTGTGGAGCACGCTCGAGCGCTGAGCGTGCTCCCCACCCGTAGGCCTCAACCCGCAATTAGACGTCGATTGGTGTTTCATTGCATACGAAATTGATTCTATCCTTGAATTCTGTATTTATTAGGTTAATTTGATAAACAACCTTAATATCAACTCTTGATGATGGTAAAGATTTTTATTTCCAATAAATAAATAAATAATTTGGGATTGCATATAGCGTATTCTGTGATAGGACGGAGATTTCTTTTCGAATAAATAAGTAAATCGCGATTGATTATTCAAATTTTCTAATTGTAGTAATGCCATATTATTATAAGTTTACTGAATTTGCCAGAATACTGGAATTATTCATTCGTGGCATTTCAATTATTCCGCCGGCAAACTGAGAAGGCAAGTCGCTGAGAGCGGCATTGATTTATTTCGACAACAAACAATCCTATTGACAAATAAATGAAGATATTCATAATCACAGCTGCCGTCTGTTCCAAGTGGAAAAGGTTCAGTCACAGGACTGAAAATCTGCCTCGCTTTCCGTATCTGCCGGTAGTACAGCGCTTCTGATGTAGCCTACGGCTGGGGAGCACGCTCGAGCGCTGAGCGTGCTCTCCACCCATAGGCCTCAACCCGGAATTAGACGTCGATTGGAGGTTCATTTCACACGATAATGATTCTATCCTTGAATCCTGTATTTATTAGGTTAATTTGATAAACAACCTTAATATCAACTCTTGATGATGGTAAAGATTTTTATTTCCAATAAATAAATAAATAATTTGGGATTGCATATAGCGTATTCTGTGATAGGACGGAGATTTCTTTTCGAATAAATAAGTAAATCGCGATTGATTATTCAAATTTTCTAATTGTAGTAATGCCATATTATTATAAGTTTACTGAATTTGCCAGAATACTGGAATTATTCATTCGTGGCATTTCAATTATTCCGCTGGCAAACTGAGAAGGCAAGTCGCTGAGAGCGGCATTGATTTATTTCGACAACAAACAATCCTATTGACAAATAAATGAAGATATTCATAATCACAGCTGCCGTCTGTTCCAAGTAGAAAAGGTTTAGTCGCAGGACTGAAAATCTGCCTCGCATTCCGTATCTGCCGGTAGTACAGCGCTTCTGATGTAGCCTACGGCTGGGGAGCACGCTCGAGCGCTGAGCGTGCTCCCCACCCGTAGGCCTCAACCCGGAATTAGACGTCGATTGGAGGTTCATTTCACATGATAATGATTCTATCCTTGAATCCTGTATTTATTAGGTTAATTTGATAAACAACCTTAATATCAACTCTTGATGATGGTAAAGATTTTTATTTCCAATAAATCAATAAATAATTTGGGATTGCATATAGCGTATTCTGTGATAGGACGGAGATTTCTTTTCGAATAAATAAGTAAATCGGGATTAATTATTCAAATTTTCTAATTGTAGTAATGCCATATTATTATAATACTTAATTTGCCAGAATTCGGGAATTATTCATTCGTGGCATTTCAATTATTCACCCCGTAAACTACGAAGGCAAGTCGCTGAGAGCGGCATTGATTTATTTCGACAACAAACAATCCTATTGACAAATAAATGAAGATATTCATAATCACAGCTGCCGTCTGTTCCAAGTGGAAAAGGTGTTTAGTCGCAGAACTGAAAATCTGCCTCGCTGTCCGTATCCGCCGCTAGTCCCGCGCTTCTGATGTAGCCTACGGCTGTGGAGCACGCTCGAGCGCTGAGCGTGCTCCCCACCCGTAGGCCTCAACCCGCAATTAGACGTCGATTGGTGTTTCATTGCATACGAAATTGATTCTATCCTTGAATTCTGTATTTATTAGGTTAATTTGATAAACAACCTTAATATCAACTCTTGATGATGGTAAAGATTTTTATTTCCAATAAATAAATAAATAATTTGGGATTGCATATAGCGTATTCTGTGATAGGACGGAGATTTCTTTTCGAATAAATAAGTAAATCGCGATTGATTATTCAAATTTTCTAATTGTAGTAATGCCATATTATTATAAGTTTACTGAATTTGCCAGAATACTGGAATTATTCATTCGTGGCATTTCAATTATTCCGCCGGCAAACTGAGAAGGCAAGTCGCTGAGAGCGGCATTGATTTATTTCGACAACAAACAATCCTATTGACAAATAAATGAAGATATTCATAATCACAGCTGCCGTCTGTTCCAAGTGGAAAAGGTTCAGTCACAGGACTGAAAATCTGCCTCGCTTTCCGTATCTGCCGGTAGTACAGCGCTTCTGATGTAGCCTACGGCTGGGGAGCACGCTCGAGCGCTGAGCGTGCTCTCCACCCATAGGCCTCAACCCGGAATCAGACGTCGATTGGAGGTTCATTTCACACGATAATGATTCTATCCTTGAATCCTGTATTTATTAGGTTAATTTGATAAACAACCTTAATATCAACTCTTGATGATGGTAAAGATTTTTATTTCCAATAAATAAATAAATAATTTGGGATTGCATATAGCGTATTCTGTGATAGGACGGAGATTTCTTTTCGAATAAATAAGTAAATCGCGATTGATTATTCAAATTTTCTAATTGTAGTAATGCCATATTATTATAAGTTTACTGAATTTGCCAGAATACTGGAATTATTCATTCGTGGCATTTCAATTATTCCGCCGGCAAACTGAGAAGGCAAGTCGCTGAGAGCGGCATTGATTTATTTCGACAACAAACAATCCTATTGACAAATAAATGAAGATATTCATAATCACAGCTGCCGTCTGTTCCAAGTAGAAAAGGTTTAGTCGCAGGACTGAAAATCTGCCTCGCTTTCCGTATCTGCCGGTAGTACAGCGCTTCTGATGTAGCCTACGGCTGGGGAGCACGCTCGAGCGCTGAGCGTGCTCCCCACCGTAGGCCTCAACCCGGAATTAGACGTCGATTGGAGGTTCATTTCACATGATAATGATTCTATCCTTGAATCCTGTATTTATTAGGTTAATTTGATAAACAACCTTAATATCAACTCTTGATGATGGTAAAGATTTTTATTTCCAATAAATAAATAAATAATTTGGGATTGCATATAGCGTATTCTGTGATAGGAAGGAGATTTCTTTTCGAATAAATAAGTAAATCGGGATTGATTATTCAAATTTTCTAATTGTAGTAATTCCATATTATTATAATACTTAATTTGCCAGAATTCGGGAATTATTCATTCGTGGCATTTCAATTATTCACCCCGTAAACTACGAAGGCAAGTGCTGAGAGCGGCATTGATTTATTTCGACAACAAACAATCCTATTGACAAATAAATGAAGATATTCATAATCACAGCTGCCGTCTGTTCCAAGTAGAAAAGGTTTAGTCGCAGGACTGAAAATCTGCCTCGCTTTCCGTATCTGCCGGTAGTACAGCGCTTCTGATGTAGCCTACGGCTGGGGAGCACGCTCGAGCGCTGAGCGTGCTCCCCACCCGTAGGCCTCAACCCGGAATTAGACGTCGATTGGAGGTTCATTTCACATGATAATGATTCTATCCTTGAATCCTGTATTTATTAGGTTAATTTGATAAACAACCTTAATATCAACTCTTGATGATGGTAAAGATTTTTATTTCCAATAAATAAATAAATAATTTGGGATTGCATATAGCGTATTCTGTGATAGGAAGGAGATTTCTTTTCGAATAAATAAGTAAATCGGGATTGATTATTCAAATTTTCTAATTGTAGTAATTCCATATTATTATAATACTTAATTTGCCAGAATTCGGGAATTATTCATTCGTGGCATTTCAATTATTCACCCCGCAAACTACGAAGGCAAGTCGCTGAGAGCGGCATGGATTTATTTCGACAACAAACAATCCTATTGACAAATAAATGAAGATATTCATAATCACAGCTGCCGTCTGTTCCAAGTGGAAAAGGTGTTTAGTCGCAGAACTGAAAATCTGCCTCGCTTTCCGTATCCGCCACTAGTCCCGCGCTTCTGATGTAGCCTACGGCTGTGGAGCACGCTCGAGCGCTGAGCGTGCTCCCCACCCGTAGGCCTCAACCCGGAATTAGATATCGATTGGAGGTTCATTTCATACGATAATGATTCTATCCTTCAATCCTGTATTTATTAGGTTAATTTGATAGACAACCTTAATATCAACTCTTGATGATGGAAAAGATTTTTATTTCCAATAAATCAATAAATAATTTGGGATTGCATATAGCGTATTCTGTGATAGGACGGAGATTTCTTTTCGAATAAATAAGTAAATCGGGATTGATTATTCAAATTTTCTAATTGTAGTAATGCCATATTATTATAATACTTAATTTGCCAGAATTCGGGAATTATTCATTCGTGGCATTTCAATTATTCACCCCGTAAACTACGAAGGCAAGTCGCTGAGAGCGGCATTGATTTATTTCGACAACAAACAATCCTATTGACAAATAAATGAAGATATTCATAATCACAGCTGCCGTCTGTTCCAAGTGGAAAAGGTGTTTAGTCGCAGAACTGAAAATCTGCCTCGCTGTCCGTATCCGCCGCTAGTCCCGCGCTTCTGATGTAGCCTACGGCTGTGGAGCACGCTCGAGCGCTGAGCGTGCTCCCCACCCGTAGGCCTCAACCCGCAATTAGACGTCGATTGGTGTTTCATTGCATACGAAATTGATTCTATCCTTGAATTCTGTATTTATTAGATTATTTTGATAAACAACCTTAATATCAACTCTTGATGATGGAAAAGATTTTTATTTCCAATAAATAAATAAATAATTTGGGATTGCATATAACGTATTCTGTGATAGGACGGAGATTTCTTTTCGAATAAATACTGAAATAAATAAGCTACTGTTAATAGAAATTGTGTAAATATTTATGTGAATGTGGAAATAAAGATTTTTGCTCTATATACCAGCAGTGGACAAAATGACAAGTGTGTAACTATGAAAAACTCTCTCCAAAGTGCTTATAGTAGTGCGCATGTAAGCATTTTACCAAGTAAACACTTAGATATACAGATTCAATGAAATTCTTAATGTAAGAAATTTTTGAAGAAATCATATTGTTTATATTTTGTATTGCAATGAACATCATAACAATAGAAGGGTATAAGAAGATGGAGTCTATTTTTACTACTTAAGCAATGCTGAAGTGACCCGATACTGATACGCTTATAGTGCATTATGCAGATAACGAATCTTTATAACTGCCTTCCAATAAGTCTGACCTAGTAGAGAAGAAGTTTGATGAATTTGAATATGCAGCTTTTCCGTCGAGTAACAAAAACCATTATCAATGAAGATCCTCAATTCAAAGCAGCCAAGCATGGACAATAAATTAAAATTTTTTGATCGCTTTAAAGTTTTAGTGAATACAAACACGCAAAAAGGTGCAGATCCACATGTATTCAACGATACAGACCAGCCATTTGTTGTATCAACAGGTGGCAAAAATATTAAGTTAATAGCTTCTAAAAATTCAAAAACGCCCAGTACAGCTAGAAGTGAATCAAAAGGAAAATGTTTAAAAACAAAAATCAAAACAGAACCTGTGCTCGGCATTGAGTTCAAAACTGAACCCCGTTTAGACATAACTGAGAATGGTCTGAAAATGATCATGATTATGAAATATCCGACAGTGATATCAATAAATTGCTCAGCGTTACACAGCCTGCTTCTTCGAGAATTCTGAAATATGAAGGACATGATCATACTGATGATTGGACTACATGAGTAAAAATGACACAAGATCTTGTGGAAGCTATTAATGATGGATCATACTACTTACTATGAAGAAGACCTTTGGGGAGATGTCAGAAAAGTAGGTCATTTAAAAATGAATCTTTTTTCATATTTAATGTGAAAAATAATATATTTTATATTAATAACATATAAGACGAACTATGTGATAAAAAATTTCTATTTCTGTCTTCTTTTCCCGACAGAAGAGACAAGACCATTAATATTGCAGCCAGGAGGCTTTCAAGAAAATAGTACCAAAAGTTCCTCACAAAGCCAATCCAGAAGTACCATCACCTCCCCTGGTGTCTATGGAGAATACGCATGTCCTGAAGTCTGCTGATGCCATACAAGCCTCAAGAGATTTTTAGTCATGCTTTAGTGTATGTGTGGGTACACATATATGTACCTATATTTTGGTGCTGTCCCCGGTGATGACAAAGAAAAAGACTTCCCGCTCAGGAACAGCTCATGCATATTATCTGCCAGTGAGAACGAAAAAAGAGGTTGCAAAGGACGACTACTGATGGGAACAAGAAGAGGTTATGTTGATATCTCCAGTGCTTCAGCCTCTAGGTGAGATCAGTGATTTCTTTTACTAAGCAATTAATCACATTACTTGTTTTCTTGCACATCACAAGTGTATGAGGATGGCTTCCAGACTGTGTGAATTTTTCAGTTAACTGTGAAGGAGACAGCGAGATTTAGAATATGTACATGCTGTTTTCTTTAGTTGACCCACTCTCTAATAGGAATACTTCTGCACGGTAAATCATCTACAAGCTGAAACTAGGTGAGTCGGCTTCCAATCATTTTCTTCATACGTCTAGATGGTACATAAATTTGTATTTCAGGTGTTTTCCAAATGCTTTAAGAGTTCAAAGGAACTTACAAAAAATGTTTCCATCCAATCTTCAATGGCAGCTGCGTACAAGATAGCTGATGAAGGACAAGCATGGCTTCAAGGCTGTGACGATGACCCTTGTGATTTCTCCAGGAAAAAGTATTGTTCCAAAAGTTGTTATGGTACTGCTGCTGGTCTTCACTGCTGTCATTGCACAGTGCAACTTTTACAAAGTCTACAAGGGCATCAAAAGGTAACCTTGACTGAAAGGCTTCCTGATTCGCACTGCTCGAGAGCTTCATCTGGCTGCATCAGCCAGAAAATGTAAATGGTAATTTGAAGAATTATTGGCATGGATAATCTTCACCTAATACTCATTAGATTTATTTTTTAATCATTTTCTTCAAATTCAAAATGTAAATTAAATTTGCCTCTGATTTGTTGCATGATTATTATTAATTTGTAGATCATTTCAAGTCACTACACAAAATTTGAAAGCATTACCTTTGCTAATTTAGGAGAAAAAGGCTAAAACAGTTTTGCATTTTCATATTTTGGACAACGCGTTGGATGAAATATGAGATTGCACTAAATGTTTTCGCCTTTTTCTCCTAAATTCAGGAAGGTAAAGCTTTGAAATTTCTTATTGTGGTTTGAAATTACCTGTAAATTCTTCAAAAACCAGAGACAAATTTAATTTCACTTTTTGATTGTCAAGAGTTGACAGGGAGTTAATTAAAAAAACTCTAATGTTACATTACAGAAAATGTAATTGCTTGGTAATTAGTTCGTAAGTAACTCGCAGTTCTTTTGACTTTTAATGAACCCTTTAAACTACGCAATTTAAGATGCGCAGATTTTTTTAAAACTAGTTTTTGACTTTTCTTAAAAAATTCTAAATTACTTTATTACTTAATAATTAATAATAATTTTAATAATAATTTTAAAAAAGTATTAAAATCTTTACTCAATTTTTACCGACCGAGTCGATTCAACGGTTTGAAGATAATAAAAAAGAAAATACACCGAATTATTCAAAATCAAGAGAACATTGCTCTAAGTTTCACAATATTCTACCTTCCTGCCAAATTTCAAGTCAAAACATCAATTCGTTTTTGCATAAACTTTGAACAAAATTTCGAGGTAGACGGAGCGTGATGTCAAAACTTTGTTCAAAGTTTGCGCAAAAACGAATTAATATTTTGACTTGAAACTTTTCAGAAGGGTATAACATTATGAAACTTAGAGGAATGTTCGCTTGGTTTTACATAATTTGCAAAAAAAAAAAAATAGATTATTACCTATTATCATATGGGTAATGTCAAAGAAGATAGACCTTAATAGAAGCGCAAAGTCCCATGGCAAACTGAGGCACCCCAAGCCTTAGTTAGTACCCCAACGGGCAGGCAGCGCGTCGATCTTTTTTCTCACTAGTCACTAGAACGTAGAACTGCACCGGACCGTCGGTAAATAGTAGCAAAGGTGTTGGTAATTTACCAGCGGTGAGAGCACATTGTATGTTATAGTTAAAATGTCATCGAAAGTCCGTAATACCATATACCCTCAATTCATTAAAACAATCTTAAACCAAATTCTAATCACAACCAAAACCCTAAACCCAAATGGGGGAATAACTTAAATATAATCTATGTGCATACTATCTCAACCGAAGCGTTAGCGTAGTGGTTACAACGTTTGATTTTGATGCTGCGGTCCTTGGTTCGATTCTCTTTTGCCCCATTCAATTTTTTTTTAAACACATGTATTTAAACGTTGATTCAAAAAATTATTATTTCTGATACATGCAATAACTATATTATATTTTTTACTTTTTAACATTTAAAAATAATTTTCGCAAAAATCCATTGAAATTATTTTACTTATATTAAAAACGAATTTTTAACACATTCATTTATTTTAATTGGTAATATATATTATTTACAATTTAGATATTAATTGGAGTTTACAGAAAAGTATTATTACTTTTTTAATTTCCTTGATAAATAAATTATAATTTCTGATGTAATCAAATAATATTATTATCTTTTTAATATTTAAAAATTTTAAAATCAATACAATGTTTTCATTACTTATTGGTACAAAAATCGAAGTTTTTAAGTAAAAATTCTAAGATAATTAAAACAAAATTATATATATGTACATACAAAATTTAGTTCTGCCTTCAGCTAATACCAGTTACATTATAGTTTAATAATATAATAGTGTGTAAATTATACGTAAAATTTTCCATATAACTGATATCACTCGATGGAAGCCAAGCGGGAAGGTAGCAGATTGTGATCCATCAGGAAGGGATTTGAGGATCGGAAGGAAATGATAGGTAGTGGATAAAATGGGAAATTTTTTCATGCAGACTAAAACTGTTTTAAAAAAATAAAAGATAACTTTGCACAGATTAAATATTAATAAATAATTTATAGCAAATTACTTTAATGTTAATAATATAATAAAAACACAGGACTTTTTTATAATAAATGAGTCGTCTTTTATCTTTTAATTAAACTGGTTAACTGGTATCATATAATTATATACAAAAAAATCGTGCCAATTCTGATATATCTATTTACATAACGAGTCAAAATGAAAAATAGAGTATCTTTAATAAAATTCAAATTTAATTTTCATTTGCTCGTACCAGTTTTGTCACGAAAATTGGAAAAAGTCTACCAGTTAACTGCTTAATTCATAATAAATTAAAATTACTGTGAAAGCTATTTACAAGTAACATGCAACATGCTTAACATTTCAGTTTTAATAATTTTTTATTAGGCTTAGGCGCAGTTTCTACTCTAACTCGCTTATTTACACTACCTTTATCCCTATATAATCTTTTGTTATCCATTTAACATTATTAAAAATATGGGTTCGTACAAACAATTTTATAAACTAATTCGCGCAAAATTATTAACTACATCTTCGAAAGAAAACAAAAATAAATAAATAGAAAATAAACACTCCCGATCTAATTATTAACATTTAAATACCCGTTAAATATAGTTAAATAAACTCCCTACAATGATTTAATATTAAAATTAGTATTCATGCACTTCCTTTTCTAAGCAAGAAGAATAAAATGCACCTGTTAACCGCAATATCACAGGCAAACTAATGTTTTTACCGCGCAATCGCGCTTTCTGGTCTTGTGTATATACAATGTTGACAAATGAACAGAGAGTGACGGTTGAAAAATATACTATAGAAAAACATTTACGCGCGAACATTGGTTCGCGCTTTCCCGCCCGAAGAGAAGGTGTGCTCTTTCGGAGGTCTCGTTTTCGAGCGTTCTGCGCATGCTTCCAATGCACCGCCATGTTGGCCGCCATATTTCAATGTTTACGTTTTGACGCAGCAGTTTAATGTTGATATTTGCAAATCTTACTCTTACAAAATGCCAAATTGCGCTGTGAAAATTTGTAAGAATTGGAATAAAAACACGAGTGGTAAAAACATTTCGTTCCATAAGTTTCCAAATGATGAAAATTTACAAAAGTTGTGGATTGATGCTTGTGGTGCTGAAAACATTAATATCAAGAATGGTACCCGGTCAAAAATATCCAGTTGGGAAATCCAACTGGATTTTCCAAGAGGGAAATCCAGCTGGGGAAGAGTGGATTCCAGCTGGATTTTGGTGGATTTCCCGTCGGATTCCCAGTTGATGATACCAAATATTCCCACCCATTTTTAACTGGATATTTAAGTGGATTCCCACCTAGATATAACAGGATTCCTAGGCATTATTAACTGGATTTCCATTGAATAGAAAAGCGAAAGTTAGATGGATTCCCATCTATATTAAACTGGATTTTTACATGGATTTCCGCCGTCACGCTGGGATTCCCATTTATTATTAAGTAGAATTTTGAGTGGATTCCCATTTAATAGAAATGCGAAAGTTAGGTGGATTCCCACCAAAATTTAACTGGATTTTTACATGGATTTCCGCCTTCGCCCAGGAATTCCCATTTATTATAAGTGGATTTCCATTTAATCCAGTTAAAAATGGGTGGGAATATTTGATATCATCAACTGGGAATCCGACTGGAAATCCACCAAAATCCAGCTGGAATCCACTCTTCCCCAGCTGGATTTCCCTCTTGGAAAATCCAGTTGGATTTCCCAACTGGATATTTTTGACCGGGTAAGTTCTAATATTATTTTAATTTTCAACATGATTTGTGTAAGACTTTTATTGATTGTTGAAACAGCTCGTATCTGCTCTGTTCACTTCGATGATGAATGTTTTCTACCAGTTCCTGAATATCTCGTGAACACAGGCATAACAATTAGAAAGAGGTTATCCGCAAATGCAGTTCCAACCAAATTTCTTACTGCTGCTGGATTAAATACTAAAACGTACATAACTTTTCAATTTTTTTCAATTTCAATTTAGACACGAGTGAAAAAGTATTTGATCATTTTATTTTATAAAGCCATTATTTAGATACGGATGAAGGTTGTGCAGTTGGACAAGCTAAAAGCCTACAACAGTCGGAATTTTGTGTAATTGATTATTACCCAAAACATTATGAAATTGAAAATAATCTTAATGATGAAAACTTTGTAATTAATAACAATGATTATAATGCAAGGTACTTATAATATATATTCTGTCTAAAAAATTTAATTTAACATATTATATAAAAATCTAATGCAATATTCTCATCATTTTACAGTACCGTTAAGCCAATTCCAAATGTGTTGACTGAGTGTAATATAAACACATGTTCTTTAGAAAACCAATGTGTAAATACCAAAAGAAAAAGGAGCTCGTCAGCAGTTACAAGCACATTATTGAATACTGATGCAGAGAATAAAAGTATCAGGTATATATATACGTTAATAAATAACAAAATAATATTAAAATAAATATCAGTGAATCATTATTTTAATACTATATAAACAATATGGTTTTGTAGTCCCAAGTGTGTAAAGGAAGTACAAAGCTGTCCTTGTAAAAATACAGAGAATTTTGAACTTCATGAGAAGTATGTAAATGATATGTAATAAAAAATTATTTCTAAAAATATGATTTTATAATACCTTCAATATTTTTAGATATATAGCTTGTTCTCAAGAAAATAAAAAATTAAAATTAGAAATAAAAAATCTAAATAAAAAGGCTAGATTGAGAGAAAAATGTTTCCAAACGGAAGTTCAAGAAAAAGTTTACGAAATTTTAAGCCCAATTTTTACTTCAGGCCAGATTAAAAAATTATTGCATCCCAATAAAACAAAAGTCAAGTGGACAGGCGAGGATTTAGCATCTGCAATCGCATTACGTTCAGTAAGTCCTAGAGGTTATAGATATTTGAGAAAAAAATCTTTTCCACTTCCTGGATTGTCAACGTTGAGAAAATGGGCAGCTCAAATACAACTAAACGAAGGTGTGTTAGATGAAATATTACAATTAATGAAGAAGAATACAGTAAACTTTTCAGAAATTAATAGACTTTGTGTATTGAGTTTTGACGAAATTTATATCTCGCAAAATATTGAAAATGAGAAAAAAAACGAAAAGCGAGTGGGGCCGCATAAAACATGTCAGCTCGGTATGGTTCGAGGACTGTTTAGCCGTTGGAAACAACCGATTTTCTATAAATATGATGAACCACTTACAGAGAATATTTTGTATGATGTAATTGGAAAATTGTACGACGTGGGATATACCGTTATTGCAGTCACAACTGACCTTGGGTCAAAAAACGTTAGTTTGAGAAGTAGTTTAAATATAGGTATAGAAAAGGGACAGAACTGTTGGTTTTCACATCCACGCAACAATAAGCTTAAAATTTTTATATTCAGTGATCCACCACACTTGTTAAAATTAATTAGAAATCATTTCATTGATTCGGGTTTCATCTATAACAATATTTTATTGACTAAAGAATGTTTAGAAGAAATAATATCTTACAACACTAGAGATTTAAAAATAACATTCAAACTTGAACGAAAACATTTGGACGCCAAAGGAGCGGAAAGACAACGTGTTTGTTTAGCGGCACAAGTTTTTTCTAATACAACTGGAAAAGCAATTGAATGGTTTGGATTAAATGGGTTTTTAAAGTGTGATTTTTGGCAAGAATGCTCAGAACTTTTCAAACTGGTGAATGATTGGTTTGATCTATTTAATAGCAAACAAAAATTTAATAAAAATAACATTAAAAATGCATATGGCTTAGATTTAGAATTGCAAAACGAGACCTTACACAAGATGAATCATTTCATGAAAAATATGCGTGTAAGATCTCACAAAAGTCTGTTGCCTTTTCAAAAAGGTATCCTGACAAATAATCAATCATTGCAAGAATTATTTATCTATTTAAGAGAAAATTACAACTCCAATGATTTTACCATAGAGTATATTCTTACTAATAGAATCAATCAAGATGTAGTAGAAAATTTTTTTTCTTATATCAGAGCTATGTGTGCTGCCCACGACAAACCTTCAGCGTTGCAATTCAAATATAGGTTAAAATGGTTTATTTTGGGCAAGCACAGTGCCAATATGTTTATTGATACAGGTAATACGGAAGATGATAACGATGAAACACTTTTTGATGCGAGCGAAGTTAATAACATTTCCTATGAATCGCAGATGAAAGAAATATTAGACTCATCGCGTGATCAAGAAGGACAAGATTTTATAAGTGACACTGAAGTTGCTTATTCGTATGATCAGAATGATGAAGAGGAATTAGGTATCAATACCAATTAAATGATATTCAAATAAATTTTAATAGTTTTCTCTTACAATTTTAAGTCCTATTTTTGATCAATTTTTAAGAAACAAAACGAGAATCATTTTTAATTAGTGTATATATATATATATATTAATTAATTTGGAATTTAACTTGATTTTAACTGATTTATATATGTACGAATTGTTTAGATATGTTGGCAATGAGTGAGCATGAAATAGTTGAAGAGGTAATCAACGAAGAGGCACTTTTATATATTGCTGGTTATGTTGCACATCGCTTCCGAATCCAATATCCATTCCTTGGTAACCCAACGAATACCATTCCACAAACCGATCCTCCATACTGGATAACCCATGTATCCAGAGGCAATTTAATGTTTCCTTCTGAAGACTTATCAAAAGCTGCCAGCATTATGGAAAAAGTGTTTAATAATTTCCATACAAATTATTTATCTAATGAAAATTTAATTTTTACTAAAGTCACATTAATTGTAATGAATGAATTAAATGACATTGGTATATCGATTGCATTAGAAGTCATTTCATGTCTTGTAAGAACTCGGACTTATATACGTTTGAGAGAGCTAAATAAAAAGCGTAAAAAATCGTATGACAAAATAAGAGTAGCTAACAGAGTAGCGAAAACACAAAAGTTTTATACTTAAGCTTACAATTTATATTTATATTTATTTATTATGACAATATTATATAATATTTATTAATAAAAAAAATTTTGTTCATTCATAATATAGTTTTTATTTGTCTAACCTTTCAATTTTAATTTCAATATTATTAATAGAGAATATTTATATTGTTGTTATATTTTATCCTTTTTCTTCTCTAACTATATATACATAAAATTATAGAGCATATACGAGTACATTGGTTCAATAAATATTGCATTTTTTACATGTTACAAAAATTAAAAATTGCTTTAGTCCTTTTCCACGTTTAAAAATCGCTCCATTTCTATTTAAATACGATTGGTTGTTTAATAAATATGGCCGCTGAATGGATGCGCTTTCTATTGGCTGTTTGGATGGATGCGCAAGAACACACCTTCTCTTCTTGCATCATGTTTGCGCCTATCTTCTTTGGTAATGTGTAATCGCCGCAGAGCGATGG
Organism: Torymus aiolomorphi; assembly: GCA_036365515.1. NCBI lineage: Eukaryota > Metazoa > Arthropoda > Insecta > Hymenoptera > Torymidae > Torymus > Torymus aiolomorphi. The sequence continues at coordinate 59,901,413 of CM070875.1, read as the reverse complement.
CAATGGCGGCGACACTGTTGGCCTTGCCCGTGTGCGTGTACGCCCAAGCGCATGCGCTGCAGGCTGCAGCACGGGCTGCCTACAACCACCGATTTTTTTTTTGGCGCATGCGTAAAAATCACCAGAGGGGGTTAGGGATGTATGAAGAGCCAACTGTAAAAAATTAACCCTAAATATTGTTTTCGCTGAACACACCTAAAAAGATCAAAACATGACTACATGAGTTTCTGCTTTCTAACATTAACAAAGAGTCAAGTGTTGGAAGAAGATTAGTGATTTAGAGATTTTATTATAAGAAGATTTTTCAATTAATGTAAAATGGATGATCATAATCTGGTTGTTGAAGTACTGGAAATAAGCATTAATTACCTTCGATTAATACAATTACTAAGAAATCGAAAAAAAAAATTCAGAAGATGGTGGTGCAAACCATTAATTAGAAATAATTACTTAACAGGATATGGTGCTTATGAGAGAGTTTTTACGTATTTTAAGATGAATGACGAAGAAGAGTTCATGAATTTTACTAGAATGAATGTACAAGCATTTATGTATTTATGTAATTTAGTTAAAGATAGAATAACAAAATATAGTCGGAGAGTACCAATACCTCTCCAGAGTTAAGACTGTGAATAACGCTAAAGTAAGTAAATATAATAAATGCAAGTTTAGATTGAATGTTAATTTACATATATTTTTACAGCTATTTAGCACATGGCGATTGTGTACAAAAAAATGCATTGTTTTATGCAATTGATGTTTCAACTATTCACCAAATCATTCCAGACTAGGTTTCAGTTTAGAAAGCAGAAACTCGTATTCTTTGATTTTTAGGTGTGTTCAACGCAAACTCAATATTTAGGGTTAATTTTTTTACGATTGGCTCTTCTTACATCACTAACCCTCTCTGGTGATTTTTGCGCATGCGCAAAAAAAAAATCGGTGGTTGTAGTGTTATGAACTGCGTTCACGCGAACGAGTATCGTTGCATTTAGGGTCACCCTACAATAACTCCGGAACGTTCCGACAAATAAATAATAGGATAATTTAATAAATACTAAAGACTCATCTATATATTGATTAATTGATTAACCAAGTTATAAACAAGTATAAAGTTATAAATAAATATAATTAACGATAACTCGAATAGAAATTGACCATAAACAAGCGATAAATAGTAATTGCTCCCGTATAATGCAACTATCAATAGTAAGGTCAACGCCTTAATGAACAAATTGAGATTAGCAATAACAATTAAACAAACGGTAGTAATCTGCGATTAAATTAATAACTATTTCGATAATAGATAATAATTACATCATCAACACTCGAGACGAACCGTAATATTAATAATAATAATAGCAGCTAGGGAAAAGCTCGCTCAGGTAGGGTAAAGCTCTGTTTATAGGAGGACAATCAGCAGGACGACAATCAACGGTCAATCAATTCCCAGAATCCATTAGCCAACGGTCCAGCAGATCACAAACAATCCTGAGAAGTGCTTATCCGACGAGAAGGAATGCAGCGACGGTTAAAAAGGCAGCATGAACATAAATAAACCTCTCGAGGTTAACAATTCCGAGAAGGGCCATTAGCAAAGGGCCTCTGGAATGTAAGACGGTTGAAGCACAGCGAGGAACGAGCTATGAGTCACCAACTGTAAACAACCCTAGCAATACGTTGGGCGACGTTGCGTCAGCTCGTGGGTCCATGACGCAACCAAAGAGGCTACGTGGCAATCGGTCCTTCAGAGCAGCAGCCAATCAGAGATCAGTACCCCCTCCGCCATTCTTTGCTCGGCACTCTCGACCCTACTTTCGGATCTGACGCCCCTCCACCGCCACTCTCTCCACTCTCTCCACCTCAGAGTGGGGGAAGCCTCTGAGGCAACTTGGCGCCCTACAGCCTTTACATCGTACTGTCCCCACTACCAACCGGGAGCTACTACATCACAACGTAACGGCCTACAGAGGGGAACCAATCAAGAGGCAGGCACAAGCGCCGCAAGTCAAGAAGGGATTTTCGGCCAGGATCTGAGCATCCACAGGTGTTCCCCCACCACAAAGCTCGCCATGATTAAGAGAGGAGAGGGAAGCTCTCGGCCCTTCTAGGCACCTACAGGCCTCGGAATAGACCTCAAGAAGATTCAACGTTTCGCCACCAGAGAGCCGGGCTCCTCCCATTAACGGACAAAGGTCCGCGTCCAGGATATAAAAGGAGCTGCGCCACCGACGTCCAGTCAGTCTTTGAAGACCTGGGTCATACTAACTAGCTTAGTATTCTGCTGCACTTGTGCATGTTGCGCCCAGAAGCTCTATAATCGGTCATACCAACTAGCTTGGTATTCTGCTGCACTAGGGCTTGCCCTGTGTATGTTGCGCCGTTGAGCTGTAGTCTGAAGTGGCAAAGTACTCTGGCTTTGTCACTGTATTGCGTCATTACGCGTAATCTGGCTTCGCCAGACTAAGTTTATATCGAGTCGCGCTTATAAAGGCAGTTCGCTTATTGTTAAAGTATCAAAAGTATTAATTAACTTAATAAAGTCAAGGTTTAAGTTATTCATCGAGTTTGAAGTTTTATTTCAAGTTCCCGCAACTCTGTGCGCTTTAGCGCTTAATTGAGCAACGTTCCCAAATTCTAATTGGTCAACCCGGCGACCATTGCAGAAACGCCCTTCTGCTTGAAGACCCCGACTCGGGTCGTAACAGTAGACAGGGCAGCACAGCTGCGCGCGCGTCGTCGAGTTGTTACGAACCCAGTGGCCATAAACTAAAGTCTTTAATATAGAACGGCAAGCGAATGTAATATTTGACAAATGAAATTCTAGAATGGCCCTAGGGTTTTATATAGGTAGTGGGATCGTCGTCCAATTAAGTACAAAAGTACAAATAGCACGAGAAATAAATTTATTACACTTTCTCAAATTATAAATTAAGTGACATAAATTGTTATTTTATACTTGAATTTTGATTTAAAGGCTACGCTATCGTCTTATGCACAAATATAAATTTAAATAAAATTAATCAAAGATATAATTGATGTTACATTCGTGGATGGTATTAGTTATTACATAAAATTATTAATTATTAACTGGTTAACTTAAAATCTTATCTATCTTTTACTAGATGCTATGTAAAAAGTACGAAAATTAATATAAAAGTTAATTGAATGAATTGAATTTGTTATTGCGATTCAAGATCCTTAATTGAAATTAATAAAGAGAATTTATTACGTATTTATATTAAGTAATCTTACTAATCTTATATCTTAAATTCTCAAAGACTTATCTACCTTATTATGCTATCAAAATACAGAGTTAATTGATTTATACTTTAAATTATTTATCCTTGAATTTAGATATTATGATTTGAAATATTTAAAATAAAGTCTAATTTATATTAATTGATCTTAATAATTTTAATAATCTTAACTTCTTAAAATCGTATCTAATTCGTTATTCTTTAGAACACAGAGTTAATTATAAAGAGTGAATTAATTTGTAAATTATCTATCTTTAAATTCGCTATTATGACTCGAATCTCTTAATCGACTTAATGACGAGACGATTTGCAAATATATATATATTTATATGTTATCTGATTTATCCGTTGGATTCGGTGTTGATTGGGGCTCTTCCTTCGATATGGACGGCCGTGGACCCAACTTCAATCACCCGTTGTCCTGGTATTCACCCTGAAGTCCCAAGGAAAACCACAGCCTCAAAAACCTTGGGCAGGACAGCTCTCCCTCCTCTGATTGGTGAGGTTGTTGATCCTTTCGTTGTTGTTAACTTGTTGTTGTTGAATGCAGTTGACTTGTCGAAAGATCGTCGAAGTAATTGAAACTGGTTGATGACTCGTTGAAACTTCTCGAAACTCGTCCAAACTCGTTGAAACTGGTTAAAGCTCGTTCAAACTTGTTGAAACTCGTTGAAGATTGTTGAAACTTGTTAATACTTGTTAACAGTTAACACTTGATGAAAACTGTTGAAACTTGATATAAAATCGTTGAAAATGCGCTAATCTTGATATAACTATATATATTCAGCGTAATTCTTGAAGATACGTGGGTGCTGATAGGTACAAGATCGGATTATTTCTCTAAGCGAGACTGCCCGTCGGTGTACTGGGCTCCCTTTTATATGGTGAGCGCGGACCTGAAAGCCGTTGAGGATGATCCCTCTCCCTCTGGTGGTAAAAACTTGAAATACATCTATAGCCTGTGGAAGTGCTGTAGGACGTCAAAATCTGAAAGGAGGCTCCGCCCCCTTCTTCTGTGGTAGGAGATACTGCTTCTCTTATTGGTTCCCCTTTTGGCCGGTTACCTATTACGTAATTTCATGGAATTGTTTACTACCTAGGGGTTCTTGGAATAAAATGTCCGTTAGAATACTCTGCAACAGATTGTCATGTATGTTAGATTACGTTTAATGACGTATTATTAATAATAATATTAATCAACATATTATGCAACTTGTATCACCGGTAATTTATTGTTACTTTATTTATTTATCCGGTCTCTTCCTTATTAATCATAATGATCTCAATTTATTAATGAAAAGTGCTTAAAACAATAAATTGTTAACTAACTGATAAACTATCGCTAATAACTTTATTAATTACTCAATTTAATTGTTTTAATTAATCTTTATTAACCTCTCAAGTTAGGTTTATATGTTATCATTATTAACTATACGTTGCATAACATTGTTGCATATTGTCTTAATTGTCTATCTAATTGCAATTATTTTTAGTATTATTTATCAGTACCATTAACATTATTAATCAATAAACCAATAGTTATGATATTATTAAATTGTATGTTCAAATTACGTTTTATTACACAACTCCTAATTTTCTAGTAAATACCGTTGATAATTGCATAATAATGGCTTTATTTATTTATTGCAATTGATATTAATCATTCTCGGATTGGTCGTAGTTCGTTAACTTTATAACGTTGCATGATATTATTAACCTTCAATTTGCGTTGAGCAACGTTTGGTTACTATTGTCCCGGAAAACTACTTAATTATAAACAATTGTTGTTATTACACGTCAGTACCTCCAAGAATAGCCAATTATCTGGATAACTCGAGATTGTTCTTAAATTTGTTGTTAATTATCTATAATTGCGTTTTATTGTTTATCCCTAGCTCTTGTGATAAATTATTGTTATTAATATTATTAATATCCTTAGTCGGTTATGTTGATTGTTGCTAATCAACTCCTTAACTATTTTTAGTTATTATATTTGTTTATTTACACAACGTTGCACAACGTTATTATCCTCCGATTATACGTCGCACAACGCTTGCTATACAATACCGCGCATTCTTAAATAATTATAAGCTTTATATTTTAACAGTTAATTATCAGCGACGGTGATGCTCATGATTTGTTAATTATTATTATATGGTTGTTTCTTAACCTGAAATTATGACAGCGTTGCTTCTGTTATTTAAATGATTATCAGAACATCAATTATTCCCAAGATTTTAATAGCATTTGTAGTATTATTAATAATAATCTCCGTATTTGTTATAATTTTTAGCCTATTATTATTATTTCCAATCATTTCCACGAATCATAAGGTTTATTCTCATGTTAGCAATACGCATGAATGAGTAGTGTAAAAGGGTTCGATCGATTGCTCCCATTGCAAAAGGGGCTTAAAGGTCGGTTTGCATCCATTTTGTATTCCAAGGAACGCTAGTTCCTTACAGTCCCCCCCTTATAAAAAACGCGATCCCATGGTTCGGGTTTTTAATAGCTATTCGGATTTTCCTTTTCTGCTCCCCCTTTTCCCCCTTTTCCCTTTTTCTCTTGCAACGGCTATAGTTAGCTTATCAACTGAGCGATGGCGCCACTCATCGTTCGGGGTCGCTTGACTGCACGTCTGCTACTTGTTATGACAGCCGGAATGGGGCAGTTGTATCACAAATGCCTTGATCATTCATAAAAATGTTTATTCAGCAGGTTTTGTTGCTTTTTAATTTTTATGATTTTGATGACCAGATGCAGCGGCTCAACAACAGCCCCCCCCCCCCCTTTCACAAAACCGCTGAGAACTGCCCAAAACCGTCTGCAAATGTCACAAAATGCAGGACCATATACACTTATTTTATTTTCAATCACAACAGCCTGCAACAATCTCAACCAGCTCGCAGCAGCTTCAAATTAAAAACTTTGCCCCACTCCCCAGCCATGACAGCAAATTAGCTCAAGTAATACTTTTAGTTTTTTAATTTTTATATTACTAATAGCAAATGCTTAATAGCTACTAAGGTTCCCTTAGTAACTCGTATCAACCCCCAAAAGAAAATCTGTCACACAAATACTACAAACAGCCATGGACAGTCAGCAACGTTCAAAATCTTGTACCCTGCAACAACCCTCAATAATCCATAACTGCTACCAACAATCCTTAAGCTCTTGAATCATAATAAACATAGATTTCTTTTTCTCCCTTTCGTGCATCACCACGGCTCTTGTAAAAAGGGAGCTATTATTAGGCCTAAATCATTCAATGTGATAAGGATGAACGCAAGGAAATACAATGAAATCTCATATAAACCATATTTATTTATGAGAAACATAAAGTTTTTATGAATACAAGGTAGTTACAAAATAATGATGAACAAGTATATGAATTTTCATAAAAATAGAAACAATTACAAAAGATAGTTTCAAAACTACCAAGCTTAAAGGAATAGTTATAAAAAAATATATGTACTCGCATAAAATAGAAATAATAAGAACCCTGTGTATACACATAGAAAGAGTTTCTAAACTATCAAGTTCCAAAGGAATAATTGAAACATTGTAGAAAGGTATACGAACTTGTATAAAAATAGAAATGGTTATTAATGTTTATAATATCAAGGTAATCTTAGCGTGGATTAAAAGGGAAAGGGTACTGTGTTATACATTGTATAACTTGACCCTGATTTACTTCATCCTGGTGGCTCAGATATGTCACGTTGCATATATCACAACCCTGGATAGATTTTCTTCGGTCTCCATAGTCACCACAGAGGTGGCAACGAACCCTGGGAGTATCCCTTCTGGCCACACAATGAGTAGCAACGTAGGTATATGCTTCATCGCCACCATGATGAGCCTGGCACTCCAGGCACCTCCAACGAATGCCATCAGGAGCTAAATAGTATTCGCTTTTTATACAGCACTTGTCAGAGCGGTGCTTATATAATCTGCCTTGGAGAGCCTTCTTCATAACCTTTAAAGAGGCGACATCTCGGATCTCAGGGGGTTGACGTATTGGCCCGATCCCAACAACTGGACGAGGGGGATAATTTTCATTGATAGGGAGGTTCACTGCATGAATCTGGAGCTCTTGAAGAACTCTCCCTCATCAGGAGCCCTTGGTGGAGCTACATCCTCGAAGTCTCCCTCGACTCGCTCGGCCTGGGGTTGGATCAGGAGCACCGGGTATTGGTTTTCAACATCAATTACCTCTGGTTCATCCATAGCCCCTGTTATGATAGACAGTTAGTGACAGTTTCCTCCTTTTTGTAAATGTCGAGCGATGTTTGGCTAAATAAGCAACAATACTAATATCCACGCACAGTCAAGGAGACATTAACCGTTCTAATCGGGTTATGGTGAACTATTACGCAATAGCGGAACTTTTATACATCGTCGATAGAGGAGCGCATATCGTGATCAGTACCGCAAAAAAAAACCCACGCACACAGGCAAGCCGCGTTTACATTTTGCGCTTCCAAATGCACACATTGCATACCCTTATGTACAGAAACCCCCCCGACAGCGCGACACGATCTTGGAAATTTGACACTCACGTGTAATATACCCGTAAGGATTGTCAGAATCGTCACTAGTCGTTACGTAATTCCCTTGACAGCCTTCTCCCGATATCCTAGGATCATCAATGGAAATTACGCCTAAACAAGAAAACAAAGGAGATTTCTACAATAATATCTTCAAGTTTTTATTTCCTGTCTCTGGTTGGAGCATTCATAGAACAAACGGTCGTAATTGAGTCCAGAAACCCGCGTCGCTATTGAACATGAATATTGTGGACAAAGTTGTTTATGGTGTGCCTATTTAAAATCTTAAATTATTTTATTTAGAGTTATTGAATTTTATTAAAGGGTGTACTTATTAGAGTGTAGAATTATTAATTTGAGGGTATGCCCGAAAGGTGCGAGAGGATAATGGCTGCAAGTTATAATAAGGTGTAATTTAGTAGTAGGGTCTATACTTTTTTTTAATATTTCATTATTTCCAATTATAATTTTATGGAACTTAAATCATTTCTGACTTATTAAATCATTCATTTACTTAAGGGTGTATTTTTATAAAATTAATAATTCTTTCAATCAATAGTTTATTGTATTTACAGATCTTTAGAAAGCTAATTTATTTTGCTTAAACGGAAAAGCAAAAATATGAATTATTTAAAATCCTTGCTGCCATACTGAACTTATTTAACTATTTATTTTACAAAATTAAATATTTCGTAAGATTGATTATTTTCAATTAAGGGTATATCTTATAAAATTTATTGTTTTAACAAAATTAATTAAATTTTTTTTTTATTAAGGGTGTATCCTTTATGGAATTTTAAATCATCTATAGCATGAAAAAATTATATTTTTCTATGTGTGTATTTTGATTAAATTAATTATTTATTTTAATTAAGGGTGTATTTATTATTCTAACAAAATTAAATATTTCGTAAAATTAATTATTTTCAATTAAGGGTATATCTTATAAAATTTATTGTTTTAACGAAATTAATTATTTCATGATATTAAATATTTTTAATTAAGGGTGTATGGAGCCCCTGCCTTCGCTCCGTACAGTGAGATACGACCGAAAAAAAAAATTTCGCTGGGACATTCTACAGAAATCAATTGCTTTTAAAGTTCTTATTGCCGTGAATGCCTCCAACTCTTTTATCTCTCCTTGGTACCCCTTTTATTTATTATTTTTTTTTTTTTATTTAAAAATGTTTGCACAATATTTTACATGTTTTATCTCAGAAACGCACGCTTCAATTTATTTACATGCACATTTTTAGTTCGCCCGTTACCTAAATCTATTTTAGCATTTACGTCGTTATATAATTCAATTATCTTGTACCGCCCTGCGTATTGTTCATCCATTTTATCGTGTCGGGGTTCTTTTAACAAATACACCTCATCTCCCTCTTGAAATGTCTGAGAATTTAATTTTTGGTCATATAATCGTTTAGACTTTTCCTTAGCTAACATCAACCGATCCTTAGCTTCTGTCTGCGTTTTGGTTAATTTTGAGATTAATTCATCTAAGTACGACGCGTATGTTTTTTCCGGGTTTTTATTTTCGAATTCCGACGGAAGTCTAGCCTTCCTACCGAAAACTAATTCATGGGGGTAAATTCATGAGCTGCGTGTGTCGAAGTATTATATGAAAATATGGCGCATTTCACCCATTCATCCCAATCAAACTTATCTTGATACATTTTTAAATATTCTACTAGCGACGCGTGGCCCCTTTCAATGATCCCATAGTTTCGGGCCTAAAAGCGGTTGATTTGTATTGTTTTATTTTGAAGATTTTTGCGAAATTTTTAAACAACTTACTTTGAAAGTTACTTCCTTGATCCGTCTTTATAATTTGGGGGCAACCGAATCTACAAATAAATTCGCGAGCGAAAGCTACTGCAACCGTTTCGGAGGTTATATCTGATAGGGGAATTGCGTCCGAGTATTTTGTTAAATTACATTGCATTGTAAGTAAATATTTGTTACCGTTATTTGTCACCGGCAAAGGACCTACAATGTCCATTTCTAATACCTCAAAAGCCTCCGAAGGAGTTGTTGTAATTTTCATAGGCTGCTTTGTTTTTATTCTTACTAGCTTTTTCCTCTGACAATTTTCGCAGGTTTTTACGTAATTAATAATATCCTCTTTCATTCCCGGCCAGAAATATTGATCGCGAATTCGCTTATAAGTTTTGTAAATACCCTTATGCCCTCCTACGGCGGAGTCATGGGCTTCAGATAAAATTTTTGAACGGTCCTCAATTGGGGGTTCAATGACTTCTCCGGTACAAATTGTGATTTGTTGGTCTCCCTCATCCCAATGAGCTCGTATGTTATGTTCGATGGGTAACCAATGTAACCTTTCTAAACCGTCCCCGTTTTTAGCAATACTAACCGATTTTATATTTTCCCCCATCATACTATTTCGTAATGACTCTAATCCGTTTATTACATTTTCTATTTTTAGTAATTCGTCATATCGTTCTTTTGCTATTATCGAATATACCAATTTCCCATTAGATAAACCGGTTTGCACTACATATCCCATTTCTAAATTTTCGTTTTTTATAAGTTCTAAATTTATGTAACCTTCGTCCACCAATTGTCGGCATACTTCTGAACAAATTTTGCAATCAATTGATATAAAATGCGCTATATTATCTTTTCTCATAGTTAATTGATCTCTCGAAAATAAAACGTGATCTATTGTAAATAAATAACATCTTTCTTCAATTGTTAAATTTGATTCTACCGGTTTATTATTACAAATTATCATATTTATTATTTTAATTTCATCGAGTTCTTGGTCGCTTTCGTCAGACGCACTATCGGTTTCATCATCATTATCAATTTTATCGTTTATTTGGTCATCTTTAAAATCATTATTGCTTGTTAACTCATCGTTACATATATCGTCATCAATTATCATTTCTGTCAGACTGGCATTATCATTTTTTACTTCAAAATTGTTTGAATTGTCAGACTCATTATTCATTATTTTGTTTGTTAAACTGTTTGTTGCTTTATCAGATTCGTTATCAATTATCATATTCGTTAAACCGTTATTAGCTTTATCAAAATCATTATCAATTATCATATTTGTTAGATTATCCTTGACTTTATCAGAATCATTTTCATTTTTGTTCGTTATGGTTGTGCAATTGTTATTTGTTTCTTTGAAATTATAATCTTTTGCAATCGTCTTGATTTCCGATTCCTTTATTTCATTTGTCTCTTTGTCAATTCTCTGTCTCTTATTTTGTTTTGCTTTTGTTATTTGTTCGTTAGGCCCCTTGCCAGCACTTACTCCTGCTGGGGTTTCTTGATACCATTCAAGGTGTTGGCCGCCAGCTTTTTTGCTCGTTGCGCCCGTCGGGGTTTCTTGATACCATTCAAGGTGTTGGCCGCCGACAGGCGTTTTCATTCGATCTCCCGGGGTATGGCAGCCCCGGTGGGAAGCACAATGCTGTCCCGTGAGACGGGTTAGTGCGCCCTGTAGGCGGCTTAATTCGCGATGATTTCGTTCGCTCGTCGGGGTTTCTTGATACCATTCAAGGTGTTGGCCACCGCACGAGGGTTTTTGCGTTGACTCTGCCAAGGTTACCCCCTGGTGGGAAGCACAATGCTGTCCCGCGAGCTCAACTCTGCTGGCAAGAGTACTTCGCCTCTTCAGATACCTCTGACACAACTCCCGGGGTATGGCGGCCCCGGTGGGAAGCTCAATGCTGTCCCGTGAGGGAACCGTCAGAGGCTCTGGCTCTTTTTCACTTTCGGCAGTCATCGCTGATGTGTCTGCAGGGGTAACCCCCTGGTGAGAAGCACAATGCTGTCCCACGACATCATGCGTGCTGGGTCTGTTATTTTCATCTCTTTCGCATTCTCTTTCCTGTTCAATCATGCCATGCAAGCCATTATTCATGCGTGTTAGTTCATGAGATCCTGATGGTCCGACATCCGCAGGCCGATCCACACCGTCCTCCGGTACCTGAGGACCGCGGGCCGGTTCTATCGAATCCCGATCCAAACAGTTTCCCCTTTTATCGGTAATCAAGAATACCTTTTCTATAAATGCTTCTGATATTACATGTTCTGAGTCTGTCAATTCATTTAAATTCAATTCATCGACAATTAGAGCTGAAACAGGATTTCGCGATAATGCATCTGCGTTTGCGTTTACTCTTCCGGGTCTATATTCCACGTTAAAATCATACTCCCTTAATTTAAGTTCCCATCGTCCAATTCGTGCAATAGGGTCTTTTAGATTACGAAGCCAAACTAGAGCGCGGTGATCAGTTACTAGCGTAAACTTTCTTCCGAATAAATAAGGCCGGAAGTGATGAATCGCGAATACCATAGCCAACAATTCCTTTTCAGTAGTTGTGTATTTCATTTCCGAATCGTTTAAAGTTCGTGAAGCATAAGCAATTGGTGGGTCTTTTCCTATCTTTCCTTGGCTAAGGATAGCCCCTACGGCATAATCTGAGGCATCAGTTGTTAATATAAATGGCTCATTGAAATCAGGGTATCGCAACAAAGGCTCAGTACATAAAATTTGTTTTAACTTTTCAAACGCCCTCTCCTGATTTTCACCCCAAATGAAAGGTATTCCCCTTTTTAATAAGTTTGTTAAAGGTTTTGTAATTTTTGAAGAATCAGGAATAAAGCGTCTATAGTATCCTGCTAATCCCAAGAATTGTTTTACGTTTTTCGCGTTTCTAGGTCTAGGAAATTCCATAACGGCCTTGATTTTCTTGGGATCAGGTTTGACCCCCTTCTCTGAAATCACGTGCCCTAAATAAGTTACTTCCTTTCTCAAAAAAAGACATTTCTCGGGCTGCAAGGTTAATCCCGCTGTTTTTAATCGACCAAACAATTTCCTCATTTTCATTATATGTTCTTCAATTGATATTGCATAAACTACTATATCATCCATGTATACAAACAGTTCTATTCCTTGCAACCCGGTTAAAATTTTGTTCATTAGGGACTGAAAGGTGCTCGGAGCTCCTTTTAATCCCATGGGCATTCGTTTATATTGGTAATGTCCGTATGTTGAGGAAAAAGCTGTTTTGGGGGCGTCTTTAGGGTCTATTGGAATCTGATGAAACCCTGATGCTAAATCTAAAATCGAAAAGTATTTTGAGCTTCCTAATTGATCTAATATGTCCGTTATATTAGGAAGGGGGTAAGCGGAAGCGATCGTTTTCTCGTTTAAAGCCCGGAAGTCTATAACGAGGCGCCAGCGTCTATTCCCTTGGGCATCTGGTTTCTTAGGGACTATCAGGACAGGAGAATTGTAAGGAGATTCAGATTCCTCGATGATATCGTTGTCCATCATTTCTTGAATTTGTTTTTGTGACTCTTCTCTTAGATTCGGAGGTTGTCGGTATTGTCTTACATTAATTGGGATTTCATCAGTTGTGGGTATTTTATGAGTAATAGCTGCGGTTTTACTCAATTTATCCCCAAGAAGATGAAACTGGTTCGGAAACTGTTCAATAAGGTCTATTACACTGTTTCTTTCTTCCGCGTTAAGTTCTTTCATATCCAAACATTGTATTATTTTGGTTACTCGATCTCTGATTTCATTTTTTCTTTCTTCCTCACTGTTCGCCCGTATGGTTCGAACGGGAGTAAAAGTACGGTCGTAATTCTCTAGCATGAGAGGTGGCATAGTGATGTTTAAATCCTGAGCAGTTGTGTTTATGATAAACATAGGCGCTCTTCCATCTTGATTGGTAACCAAACATCCCCCAGCGTAAAGCCCTGGTCCAGCTTCAATTCTGGGGACATATCCTGATTTTTTATTGTTCCCTACTCTCGCTTTTATCAATAATCGGGTTCTGGCAGGTATAAAGTAAGTTTCGTGAGGGATAAATGGTATACTCTTTGGTGGATCTCGGGTCAAGGTAAGTTGTTTATCAGGAAAGGATAAGATAGCATTTTGAGTTCTTAAAAATTCACAACCCAAAATTCCATCATACTCTATAGGAAAATCGTCAGGCACTATTTCCATTTTACAATTTAAATCGCTTAAATTTATGTTGATATTGCCCAAGGTGCGTATTACTCCTTCACTGATACCTGTTAATTGATAAATTTTATTTGTCCTTACTTCTTCTAGGTTTTTTATAAGTCCATGTTTTATTAAATTTAATTCGGATCCAGTGTCTATCAAAAATTGAGGATGCTCTTTTATTAAATCATCAGTATGCATTGATACGGTTGGAGATTTTAATTTTCCTTCCTGTCCGAGGGTGATGAAGATTCTGTTTTGGACACTTGGTTGTTCTGTCCGTCCGCTGTCGTGTCCATACGGCGAACGCGGTTGAAGTTTAAAGAAGGTTTGTTCTCGTTGTTGTTTGTTGAATGGTTGTTTCGTTTTATAAGCCTGCTCCTGCAGTCGTTCCATATGTGTCCGGGTTTTTTGCAGAAATTTCAACTCCGAGACTGATTCTTCTTCCAACATGTTTCCTGTGTGTGTCCAGGCGTATTACAGAAAGAACAATGTTTATTTTGATTCTTCCTCTTACGACATTCCTCCCAAGTGTGCCCTGATATCTTGCAAAAATTGCAGTTAGGGTTTTGCTTCCCCCTTTTTCGACACTCATCCCACGTATGTCCAGGTATGCCACAGGAAGTACATTGTTCAACCTTTTTATTTTTTTGTTCTCTCTTCTCTTGGCATTCTCGAGCGAAATGCCCAGGTTCTCCACATTGATAGCAGCTTGATGCCTGTTTCTTGATCTGCGGTTGATCTTCGCCGGAGCTTCCATCTACTATCCGACACCGTACCTGGTTTCCTTGTTCCTTATGTATCTCTCTCCACAAGTTAACTTCTCGTTCTGCTTCTATAGCCTTACTAATGGCTGCTTCAAGGGTTGTCGGGGCAGGAAAAATTCCAATCATTTGATGGTTAATATCTTTTTGCAGGCCTAATCGAAAATTTGTGATGGCAGTAGCGATGGTACCCTGGGTCATTCCTGGAATAATGTCTGCTTCGAAATCTTCGTTTATCCGTTCTACAGCCTGCTGGAAAAGTTTCGTTGCTCGAAGGCCGTATTCAGAGACCCTCTCGGCAGGTTTTTTAATCTAGATAATTCGGTTTGTATCTGGGATAGATTCTGAGCGGGGGTAAATGTCCTTTTTAATTCTCCTAGTAATTGTTCCAAGTTAGGAAAGGTTTTAAATTGTAAATAGGATTGGGCGTCTCCAGTTACCCTTGATTTGACTAATTTTACGAAGAATTCCCTATCATTCGGATTTACGAAGCGTTCAGCGTCTCTGCATTCCCTAATGAACTGATTCACCGAAATATTTTTACCATTGAATTCGGGAATTATTTTTACCACTTCTGAAGTTTTTTTATAGGTATTTAAATTATTATTGCTGTTATTGGAATTTAATTCGTAAATATTGAGTTGGTCCTGAGAATGCAGTGACCCTGAACCTCTATTAAAGACAGAGGGCCTATGTTGGATGGATACCGGCGCGTGGTTAACGGGGCCCTTTTGAGTGGTTAGGTCCATTATGGATCCCGCGACCCCTGAATGAATCGGATTTTGTTGTTCGATGCTTGGTTCTATTCTGTTCACGGCTGAAAGATTGCTATTATTAACATTGGTAGGTTGTGTACCTGACTCAATATCACCAACGACCGAAGGGTTATTATTATCAACGATAGTACTTGGTCCCGGGCCGCTAGCCACAATTGAATCAATACTATTACTACTCTCAGACATTTTTACAACTAAGTCGTAACCTAATTCTTAAATCTATAAATGCAATCGATCAAACCTTAAGGCTATTGTATGAAAATATACCGGCTTATTGTCGCTGACTTCCTGCTACTATATATATTTCAATTAATATTTATTATTTCCGATGCTATTTTGGACAATCCCACCGCTGTCACCAAAATGTTACGAACCCAGTGGCCATAAACTAAAGTCTTTAATATAGAACGGCAAGCGAATGTAATATTTGACAAATGAAATTCTAGAATGGCCCTAGGGTTTTATATAGGTAGTGGGATCGTCGTCCAATTAAGTACAAAAGTACAAATAGCACGAGAAATAAATTTATTACACTTTCTCAAATTATAAATTAAGTGACATAAATTGTTATTTTATACTTGAATTTTGATTTAAAGGCTACGCTATCGTCTTATGCACAAATATAAATTTAAATAAAATTAATCAAAGATATAATTGATGTTACATTCGTGGATGGTATTAGTTATTACATAAAATTATTAATTATTAACTGGTTAACTTAAAATCTTATCTATCTTTTACTAGATGCTATGTAAAAAGTACGAAAATTAATATAAAAGTTAATTGAATGAATTGAATTTGTTATTGCGATTCAAGATCCTTAATTGAAATTAATAAAGAGAATTTATTACGTATTTATATTAAGTAATCTTACTAATCTTATATCTTAAATTCTCAAAGACTTATCTACCTTATTATGCTATCAAAATACAGAGTTAATTGATTTATACTTTAAATTATTTATCCTTGAATTTAGATATTATGATTTGAAATATTTAAAATAAAGTCTAATTTATATTAATTGATCTTAATAATTTTAATAATCTTAACTTCTTAAAATCGTATCTAATTCGTTATTCTTTAGAACACAGAGTTAATTATAAAGAGTGAATTAATTTGTAAATTATCTATCTTTAAATTCGCTATTATGACTCGAATCTCTTAATCGACTTAATGACGAGACGATTTGCAAATATATATATATTTATATGTTATCTGATTTATCCGTTGGATTCGGTGTTGATTGGGGCTCTTCCTTCGATATGGACGGCCGTGGACCCAACTTCAATCACCCGTTGTCCTGGTATTCACCCTGAAGTCCCAAGGAAAACCACAGCCTCAAAAACCTTGGGCAGGACAGCTCTCCCTCCTCTGATTGGTGAGGTTGTTGATCCTTTCGTTGTTGTTAACTTGTTGTTGTTGAATGCAGTTGACTTGTCGAAAGATCGTCGAAGTAATTGAAACTTGTTGATGACTCGTTGAAACTTCTCGAAACTCGTCCAAACTCGTTGAAAATGGTTAAAGCTCGTTCAAACTTGTTGAAACTCGTTGAAGATTGTTGAAACTTGTTAATACTTGTTAACAGTTAACACTTGATGAAAACTGTTGAAACTTGATATAAAATCGTTGAAAATGCGCTAATCTTGATATAACTATATATATTCAGCGTAATTCTTGAAGATACGTGGGTGCTGATAGGTACAAGATCGGATTATTTCTCTAAGCGAGACTGCCCGTCGGTGTACTGGGCTCCCTTTTATATGGTGAGCGCGGACCTGAAAGCCGTTGAGGATGATCCCTCTCCCTCTGGTGGTAAAAACTTGAAATACATCTATAGCCTGTGGAAGTGCTGTAGGACGTCAAAATCTGAAAGGAGGCTCCGCCCCCTTCTTCTGTGGTAGGAGATACTGCTTCTCTTATTGGTTCCCCTTTTGGCCGGTTACCTATTACGTAATTTCATGGAATTGTTTACTACCTAGGGGTTCTTGGAATAAAATGTCCGTTAGAATACTCTGCAACAGATTGTCATGTATGTTAGATTACGTTTAATGACGTATTATTAATAATAATATTAATCAACATATTATGCAACTTGTATCACCGGTAATTTATTGTTACTTTATTTATTTATCCGGTCTCTTCCTTATTAATCATAATGATCTCAATTTATTAATGAAAAGTGCTTAAAACAATAAATTGTTAACTAACTGATAAACTATCGCTAATAACTTTATTAATTACTCAATTTAATTGTTTTAATTAATCTTTATTAACCTCTCAAGTTAGGTTTATATGTTATCATTATTAACTATACGTTGCATAACATTGTTGCATATTGTCTTAATTGTCTATCTAATTGCAATTATTTTTAGTATTATTTATCAGTACCATTAACATTATTAATCAATAAACCAATAGTTATGATATTATTAAATTGTATGTTCAAATTACGTTTTATTACACAACTCCTAATTTTCTAGTAAATACCGTTGATAATTGCATAATAATGGCTTTATTTATTTATTGCAATTGATATTAATCATTCTCGGATTGGTCGTAGTTCGTTAACTTTATAACGTTGCATGATATTATTAACCTTCAATTTGCGTTGAGCAACGTTTGGTTACTATTGTCCCGGAAAACTACTTAATTATAAACAATTGTTGTTATTACACGTCAGTACCTCCAAGAATAGCCAATTATCTGGATAACTCGAGATTGTTCTTAAATTTGTTGTTAATTATCTATAATTGCGTTTTATTGTTTATCCCTAGCTCTTGTGATAAATTATTGTTATTAATATTATTAATATCCTTAGTCGGTTATGTTGATTGTTGCTAATCAACTCCTTAACTATTTTTAGTTATTATATTTGTTTATTTACACAACGTTGCACAACGTTATTATCCTCCGATTATACGTCGCACAACGCTTGCTATACAATACCGCGCATTCTTAAATAATTATAAGCTTTATATTTTAACAGTTAATTATCAGCGACGGTGATGCTCATGATTTGTTAATTATTATTATATGGTTGTTTCTTAACCTGAAATTATGACAGCGTTGCTTCTGTTATTTAAATGATTATCAGAACATCAATTATTCCCAAGATTTTAATAGCATTTGTAGTATTATTAATAATAATCTCCGTATTTGTTATAATTTTTAGCCTATTATTATTATTTCCAATCATTTCCACGAATCATAAGGTTTATTCTCATGTTAGCAATACGCATGAATGAGTAGTGTAAAAGGGTTCGATCGATTGCTCCCATTGCAAAAGGGGCTTAAAGGTCGGTTTGCATCCATTTTGTATTCCAAGGAACGCTAGTTCCTTACAGAGTCACGTACATCGCGTCGCGGACTGCCGTATATCCTAACCCCAAACGTAAATAACCGAGTGCGTCAACACCCGGTCGTCCTGCCGACGATCGTTCACGATAAAGACCCTCCTGGAACAGCAGCGCCGGCTGCACGAGGAGCGCGAACGTCTCACCGATGCGATGGTCAAGGAGAAGTTGCATAAAAAACCGAGCCATCGGGAAACTATAAACTCGGAGCATCGGCTGAAAATGCTGCTTAATCAGTTTATGGATAGCAGTAGTCTAGAAACCAGGACCTTTCCCTGTTGGAAACAGGCAGTGCTTTAATCAATGTTGGAGCTCACTTAGATTTGTGTGCTTTCTCATTTTAGGATAGATTGAGTCTGCTCTCATGTTTGAAATGCGGTGATACTTTGGAAGAAAAAGATCAAAGATTATTGAGCATAAAGACAAAGGCACTTGGTCCTATTTTATTGGCAAAGAAGAATAAAAGGAAACCAGGCAGGGATAAGAATGTAGAACAGCAAAAGGAAGAAGCAAGATTGCTCAAATAGTATCTAATCAGATTGTAGCCACAAAAGAAAATGTACAGAGGAAGCAAGCTAGAACTGAAGGCGAACGTGGAGATTCTGATTCTGCGGCAAGTGCAAGTGAATCTAAGGAAAATGATTACAATGAGATGCCCTGTAATCTTAAGAATTTGCCCCTTGGTTGGGATTCTTTAAAAATTACAAAACAAGAAGGACATGATCGCATTGGTAATTGGACTACAGAAGTATAAATGACAAAGGATCTTGATGATGAATTATATTACTATAAAGAAGACCTTCGAGAAGATTACAGAAAAGTAAGTCATTCAAAAATTAATTAAATTATTTATTTCAACCAGAGTACAGTACATAGTTAAGTTCAAGACGTACCTCATATGTCTGAACCAACTTATACTCTATAAAGGTAGATGTAACTGTAGATTTGATGATTATAAATTAAACTGAATCTTGAAATAAATATATTTCTATTTATAGAGAGTGTGCTTGACAATACTGTCTCATTGTCAAACTAATTTGAAACTTCAACAAAACACTCATTGTACACTACTTGTATTAAACACTTTCACAAACTTATTAAATGAATGTACTTTATCAAATATGATATACTAAATCTTTACTTTTAAATCTACTTTAGAGTGCAAAAAGTAAAAAACCAATTGAGAAACGCCGTATAAAGAAATTAGAAATCATAGTATTTACTATTGTGATGACAGCTGTGTTTCCATTGATGCTAGCAGTTAGTTATATGTGTAGAGGTATTATAGTTTATGGTTATGGTACCATGTAATAATTTATTCTAAGCAGAATGTTTTAAAACATATTATTATTAATCTAATTCTTTAGTTATTTCTTATTTAATATAATTACTTTTCATATTGAATCTAAAAAATTTCTATTATTTTTTTCCTTTCCCGGCAAAAGAGACTGTGTTCATAGAAAATTTTTGATTTTCCTTTTTCTTTTCTACACGAGTCAGAGTATTCAAATCTAAAATAACAAACATTATTTACTAAACCAAATTTTTTTTTCCCAGTACGGTTCTTCAGTATCGATTGGAAGTTATGAAACTATCAATATGAACATTAACATCACCATCATAAGGCAGGAGACTTATGAGAAAATAGCACCAAATTGGGAACTGCAATTTTGACAAACTCAACAACGGTCATGGGTAACCTTGAGTGAAGGGCTTCCTGATACGCACATCTTGACAGCTTCATCTTCTTCCAGATTGTCCATGGAACCTGATCTAGTCTGTATTTATTTTAATACACTGTGACCACTTTGTGGTCTTTTCTTTGAATAGTTATTATTTCAGTAATTTACTGCTTTCGACCATTGCTATAGCTTCATTTTTTTGTTTCAGGGTTTTTATTTTTCTTCCAGGAAAGCAACAACTATAAGAGGCCACCTGTCAGATTTAACAGGTGTACATAATCTTAATGATGATTAAGTATTATTGATAGGTATATAAGTGTGTTTTCGAATTTATCTAAAAGCGTATAAGAATGATAGAAATCTGCTTCTATAATGCATTTCATGCATTTCATGTATTTTTAAGCCGATATATTTTTAAGCAAATATCTTTTTGTATGTAGGTATAATATAATAAAAAAAAAATGAAATTATGCAATTTTCCAGATTTAGCTAAGACACTGCTTGTGTATTTTTTAGAACTGTCAAAAATGAAAAATTAGATATTTTCATTTTTTTATTAAATTACATGTACTTTCAGAAAGATAAAGTCAATTCCAAAGTACATGAGATGTCTGAGATGCATTACTGAAGTGGATATCTATCATTCTTGTATTCTTTCGATTAAGTACGAACACATCACCTGAAAGTAAATATCGATAACATTGAATGGCCAATCCAACTACTAAATCTGACAGGTGGCTTTCATATTGTAGGAGCCGGATGAATTTTCTTGTCAAGTTTTGAATTTTGACCCTTTTCATGTAGTGTAGTGTGAGTCTGTCCGAAAGACCTATAGATCTATAGGTCTGCTGTAACAGCTATGTTGACAAGATGCAAGGCATAGAATATTTAATTTAAGGGGACATGGTTGAGCCATAAATCTGAGGGCATGTAAAAATTATGAAAAATTTATATTAATCTGTAAAAGTCAGTTTGATTGATTGACTTTTAAGGGGGTGCCATGCTCAATTTTTACATCGATAAAAATAGGATCTGGCTTTACCCCAAAAATTTTAGATTTAAATTCTTAATTTTTATCCACATATTTGTAACGAGCAATTTTATTTCTGAAATACCACTTTAATACTTTTATAATGATTATAAGATTCTGTTTTTATTAATTTGTGAATTTGAACAAAGATGTTATATTTAATTAAATGTTATCAGTTTTTAATTTGTAATAACAAATAATTTCTTCTTTTTTAGTTAAAATCTAGAATATTGTCTAACAACATCAGTAAACTTCTGCAATAAACATGGCAAAATACTCAAGAGATTTGAAAAGACTAAACACACATAGGAAATTATAGATTTTTGTTTCCAGTGAGCAAACCAAGTTACTGCCTGCTAATACAATAGGATGCCTACGCACAGTTTCCAACTGACATAATGAATGCTGCGATAATAGTTTGCAAGTTAATCTTTTTTTAAATTTCCGAAAATCGCGTTTTTTTCGACTTCTAGAGTGGCGTTACCCCTTAAGGTGGTTCTGCTCGACTCCCTAGTCAAAATAAGTGCTAAATGATGAAGTTACCTAAAATAAAAAAAAAACCATAGTTGTAATGTGATTTATTTATTATAAAGTGTATTTAACATGACTAAGATAACTTTTTTCACAAAATGTTGATATTGTAGAAATTAGATGTTGTCACTACAAAAAACGATTGATAAATCACCGGAATTTTTTTTGTTTCTTTGCTAATTTTGGATTTAGGATGGAAAACCTTCATGAGTCTCTATACATTACTCCAAAAATAATAAAAAATGTTTGTAGTGACGATATCTAGTTTCTACTATATCGCCATTTTACAAAAAGTTACTTTAGTCATGTTAAATACACTTTATTTATAATACATTGACTATCTCTATCATTTTAAATAAATAAATCACATTACAACTATGTTTTTTTTTTAACTTTAGCTAACTTCTATATTTAGCACTGCTTTGACTAGAGAGTCCGAGGAGAACCACCTTAATAAAAAAAAAAAACAATTTTTTTGTGGCCCAGTTAATTTAAAGAAGAAGCAAAACAAATTTAAAATTTTTGTGCAAATAATTGTATGAGTAAATTCATAACTAATAAAAAGCAAAACTTTCAGATTTTACGTCTGGCTACCTGTGGTCAGACAGCAGATTTTCCATGGATCCGCAGTTCCTCAATCTACTTCAATCGCTTTATGCATCAACCGCATGATAAGGAGTATCCGGATCTCTGCCAGCTGCCGATTTCTCACCGGCAATATTTATACCTACGTTGGCAGCATACTGATCGCCCGGAACTCCTTCAAATTCTATTCGATTTATAATCCGAAGTATATGAATCTTTATCAGAATCAAAGGCTTGGTCCGGACATATCGCCGCACATATCCGCGATAGCCGACGCGGCTCTTATTCTTTTTAGAAATGCCTTTACATTAGTATATTTTTTAATTCTAGGCGGTGAGTGACTAGATTGTCATCATAAAGATGACAAGTTCGCTGATTATACAGTTTGTACAGCGGCTCAAATCAAAACATGAAGATATCAAGGATAAGGCAGCTCTGGAGCTCTGTCTTTATGTCAAGACAGAGCTACGCGAAATCACGCAAGAAGAAATCACAGCCTTCATGGATGAATTCAATCACCACATATTTGAAATGGTATCCGGCTCAGATATAAATGAGAAGAAGGGAGGAATACTAGCAATTATCTGCCTCATTGGAGCAGACGTAGGAAACATCAATACTCGCACTATAAGATTTTCCAATTACCTCCGATGATGTTGGAGTTATGGAAGTAGCTGCCCAGACAGTTGGGAAGTTAGCTCTGGTATCTGCTACCTTTACTGCAGAATATGTGGAATTTGAAGTCAAGAGAGTTTTTGAGTGGTTCAGCGGTGACAGACATGAAAACAAAAACGACACGCAGCTGTCCTTGTTCTCAAGGAACTTGCAGTTTCCATGCCTACATACTTCTTCCAACAGATGACACAGTTCTTCGAGCTCATATTCAATGCTGTACGAGATTCTAAGCCCGTGATCAGAGAAGGAGTAGTCGAGGCTCTCAGGGCAGCTCTAGTGGTGACGGCCCAGGGCGAGACTGCCAAACAGATGCACAAATCCCAGTGGTACAAACAATGATACGACGAGATAGTGGTTGGCTTAGTCGTGAGAAGGATTTTAACCGAGACAAACGTATTCACGTATCGCTTCTAGTCTCTGAATGAGCTGCTACGTTGCAGTAATCTCCAATGGGAACGACTTTACGAGGATCTAATGGATCGACTAAACTGCTCCTCGCAAACGAACGAAAACGATATTCTATCGTTGATGCCCAGATTGAGGAGGAGCCTCGTATCGAAATGGTCGCATCACAGAACGCATCGAGTGTCCAGCATAACCTCTATCCGATTCATGAGGCAGCCGTCTGTCGCAGTCTCATGCTCGAGAAGCTCGACGACATCAACAGCGTCGTGATCAACCAGCGACATAGTCGCAATGGGCACATCCAGAATGCCCTCATGACGTTACTGCTCCGACTGGGCGCCTTCAAAAAAGACAAATTTGTTGCCGACAATCTACGCAAGGTTCTAAACTATATGTTGAGCTTGCGGGGCAGAGAAAAGGACAGAGCGGCGACATTCACAACTATCGGATTGATCGCCGTTGCCATAGACGAAGCAATCAAACCCTATCTGCCAAAGATCATGGAGGTGATAAAAAGCTCGCTGCCGTCCAAAGAAACCCCGAACAAGAAGAGGAGCTCGACACTCGAGCCCGCCGTCTTTGTCTGCATCACTCTGCTCGGCCATGCGGTAAAGCAAACAATAACAGCCGACGTCCACGACCTACTAGAACCCATGCTGGCAACCGGACTCTCGCCCATACTAACGACGTCCCTACGAGAGCTGGCCCACAGCGTACCGTCTCTGAAGCTGGACATATAGGGTCTCCTATGCATGCTCTCACAGGTGCTGATGTACAAACCGTTACGTCACCGAGGCGCTCCGTGGACAGCTGCAAGTCCAGTCTCTGCTCCGCAGACGGAAATTGACATTGCCTCAACAGTCCTGAGTCTGCGGACCCTCGGCACCTTCAATTTCGACGGCAATTCTCTGCTCCAGTTTGTACGACGCTGTGCTGATTAGTTCCTTACCTGGGAAGAGCCAGAAGTACGGCTCGAGGCTGTCAAGATCTGTTCGCGGTTGCTGCGACTTGCTCTCGGCCAGTCTGGACCCACTGTTACCAGCACAATGTCTAGTGTGCTAGGCAAGCTTCTCGTCGTCGGTATTACAGATACCGATCCAGACGTGCGATACTGGGTGCTGGCCTCGCTTTCACATCATAATTTACAAATCATTATTTTATATGATATATAATTTACAAATCACGATTTATTATATATATAATACGCTTGAGCGTTTAAAATATATCATTTATTATTCTAAATTACAATGTGATCAATATAATTGTAATTTGATTTTAACTAGCAAGTTCAGGCGTGCTGTGCACGCTCTCCTTTACCTTCATTATACCTACACAATTAATATTGGAATATTATGAATTTAAAATTTATTTGACTTTTTTACATCACGCGCAAATTTATCCAATATTTTTTATCGAAACTTGGATTATATTTATTTTAGTTTCCTAGGAATTTTAGCGCGCTACCCGCGCAGAGGCCCTAATTTGGGTCGACCAATCATATTTTTTGATCAGCAATATGGCAGCCCTCTAAAAGCAATTTAACATACCTGCAACATTAGAATAATGTTATTGATGATATTTTGCTTAATGTGGAAAAAGAAGAAACGATGTTCAACGAGCCTCGTGCTCGCTCTCTCGACGCCGACCCGTGATAGCAAATTCACACGAGGCCAGCGCCGAGCGCGCCCACGTCCCACAAAAAATGAAATATTTCTGAAAGGTTTCTGAAAGGTTTCATGAAAGGACCGAAATGTTTCATGAAAGGAAACATTTCAAAAATATTTCCAAAGAAGGTTTCT
Source organism: Torymus aiolomorphi (assembly GCA_036365515.1). Lineage (NCBI taxonomy): Eukaryota > Metazoa > Arthropoda > Insecta > Hymenoptera > Torymidae > Torymus > Torymus aiolomorphi. The sequence continues at coordinate 59,876,005 of CM070875.1, read as the reverse complement.
GTAATAAGTTATATCCGTGCATAAAATCTATTGAAAGGTTTTTAAGAAAGGTTCCTGAAAGTTTTTTTAAAATGATTTCATGAAATGTTTCTAAAATATTTCTAAAACTTTTCTAAGGTCCTTCGAACTATAACTAAAAATGTTTCTGAAATATTTCAAAAACATTTCTTGAAATATTTCTACAAATATTTCTGAAATATTCCTAAGAAAGGTTTTAGAAATAAATTATGTCCGCGCATAAAACCATCTAAAACTTTGCCAGAAAGGTTCCTGAAAGTTTGTTTAAAATGATTTCATGAAATGTTTCTAAAATATTTCTAAAACTTTTCGAAGGTTCTTCGAACTATAACTGAAAATGTTTCTGAAATATTTCAAAAACATTTTTTGAAATATTTCTATAAATATTTCTGAAATATTCCTAAGAATGATTTTAGAAATAATTCGTGTCTGTTATAGGCGCATAAAAGAAGTTTTCAAGAAAGGTTTCTGGAAGATTTTTTGGAAATGATTTCAAGAAATTTTTCTGAAATATTTCAAAAACATTCTTAAAATATTTCTATAAATATTTCTGAAATATTCCTAAAAATGATTTTAGAAATAATTCGTGTCTGTTATAGGCGCCTACAAAAATTTTTCAAGAAATGTTTCTGGAAGATTTTTTGGAAATGAATTCAAGAAATTTTTCTGAAATATTTCTAAAAGTTTTCTCAAGTGCTTAGAACTATCACTCAAAATGTTTCTGAAATATTTCAAAAACATTTCTTGAAATATTTCTATAAATTTTTCTGAAATATTCCTAAAAATGATTTTAGAAATAATTTGTGTCGGTTATAGGTGCCTTCAAAAAATTTTCAGTAAAGTTTCTTAAAGATTATTGATATTCGCAAAATATTTCAAGAAATATTTCTGTAATATTTTTGACTTTTTTAAAGTCGCTTAAATTAATAGTCGAAACGTTTCAATAATACCTTCAAAATTTTCTTGAAATATTTTTACAAATATTTCTGAAAAATTTGGAAAATGTTTTAGAAACAATTCATATCAGCGATAGAAATATTACAAAAAGTTTTAACAAAGATTCCACAATGATTTTTTAGAAATGATTTTAAGAAAGTTTCTACAATATTTCAAAAACGTTCTGAAAGTCCGTTAGATGTCATGTTTTCAAAAATGTTAATGTCTCCAAAATATCTTCGATATTTTTTATGAAATATTTCCAGAAACATTTCTGAAATGTTTGTAAGAAACGTTTCTTAAAAAAGAACCCATGTTAAAAAGTGAAAAATTAATATATTTATTTCTTGTGTTCTAGGTAAAGTATTTCTTACCTTTGAAAGTATTTCTTAGTTTCACGTATTTTTCTCAGTATGTTGCCAAGCGCCTATGATTTTTTTTAGTAGTTAATGATGAAGGAAAATTGATGATAAAAAAATACATTATTAAAGAAAAACTATTTATTTCTTCTCAATTATCATTCTATAAAACATTAAATCTAGAATTATTATATAAAATACAATCTTATAGATTAAGTCAAGATGTCGAGAGCTCACTTATAACAATATAAATAAAATTATTTAATAAATTTTTTTTATTTTCAAATCTATTCTATACTTCTTCAGCTTCATCATCAATTAAATCTTGGATCCGTAAGGGTTCAAAAGTCTTTCTGGATCGTTTTCTGCAACATACATATTATGTTATATTTTGAAAATATAAAAGTCGTACACTATGCAACAAAGAATTAATCAATGTTGCACACATAGTGCTTTATTTCCGACTCGACATAGCAGCCATTTTATTGATTTGAAAATTATGACAAGGGAAAAATAGCGGTGGGTCGAGTAGTTCGAAAATGTCTTCCTATTTTTTTTTTTTTTTCAAATAAACTTGAATATAATAGTGTAAATGATAAAATTGTGTATTGAAATTACCTGCATTTTCTAACCAGTACATTAATTTAATAAATTAAGAAGGTTCAACATTATTTCAAATTATTGATAAACTCACGAGATTCATGCGATCAAAATCTAACTTTTTTTAAGTTTTCACTCGGAAACACCATTTTTTTGTCAATATCTTGAAAATAAAACAAACAATTTTTATTACCTTCATATATGTCCAAACATTGCAAATTTATACGCTTAAGGTGATGCGATACTGACACTATTACCCAAAATTTGGTTCCCGTTTTTCTCATTCAATTTTTAATTTTAAGAAAAAAACTCTTTGATACGTTGTAGTTCTTTATTAAACTTAAAACGTGTCAAAGAGTTTTTTTCAAAAAGTTTAAAATTGAAGGAGAAAAACGGGAACCGAGAATTAAGTAATAGCGTTGGTATCACATCACCTTAAACACTTTATTATCATCTATATGCATTTTGTAACGCAAAAAAAAGAAATAATAAGTTTTCGAACTATTCGGTCACACCCCGAGAAAAAATATTAAATAAGAGAAAGACAGAGAAATCCAAAAATAACTATTTCATGGTATCAATAAAGTGAACATTTTTTCTATTGTTAAGTTGAGAATAAACCATTTTAGTCAATATGACATTTATACTTACTCAGTCGTTCTAGAAATACGAGTGTTGGCAGCATCAAGCCATGAAGACACTCCTCTTTTGATTTGATCGTCTGTGACGCCATTATGAGATTTTTTAACAGCCTCTGAAACATTATTATTTAAGGTTCATAAAGAAATTATTAATTAGACATACAAGCAATTGAAGGGTACGTTTCGATTACAGATTTCTACATCGAATTTTACATTATTAAAATTTACTTTTAAGTTATTTCAAATTCATCTGCTGTTTGTAATTACTTTACAAAAGTCGGGTGATTAAAAACTTTTCAAAGCGTTAAGTAAAAAGTAAAATGTTGATAACTAGGGTAAGGCCGTATATTACGAGGTGCCCTTAAAGCTATTAACAAATAATATATCAAATCGAGTAATTTATGTGATGAATAGTCATTTACTGTTTCTTGCAATAGCCATATATTATTGGTAGGGTTACAATTTTTTTCTTACACCGGACATAGCAAAAAGGGCATACAATTACGGAAAGGCACACTAATTCTATGTAATGCACACATGTATGTAACATGTATATAATGTAATGTAACATGTAATTCGACTAAATGCCAGTAATTATACCTCTATATGGAGTCTCTCAATCAGGGAAAAGGATTTTTGTGAAAACATTTATTTTTATAAACAATATATTTACCATTAAGACATTTGCATAACAACAAGTCCTTAAATTTCTTGTTTGGTTCACCCGTAACTTTATTACGTTTCTGCCCCATATAGCTATACTGTATTAGAACCTCATCCTTCACAATGCGTGAAAGTATATTTATGATGAGATCGTGGTAATCTTTACCACCGATACCTCTCATATATTCAATCTGAAAAATCGTATGATGTTTATACTAAAAGAAATTATGAATACTATTTTTTAAAAGCTCAATAAAAACGCAAAATCAAAGGAAGTAAGTAATTTTTGTAATTTATTATAAGGTTATTATTAGATAAATTACTTATAAGGCAAATTATTTTTTTATTTTTATTGCGAAGCTTGATTTGCGAAGCTTATTAAAAAATGCAAAACCAAATAAAAGTAAACATTCTAAGTAAATCAGATAAAAAATCATGCTGCACTCAATGTTATTAATTAATCTAAACTTATGAGATGATTACCAAATAGTACATATTATGCAATTAGTTTGTAAAGTGAACTTATTGGCGAAGTCGGCCACGCTCTTGTTGCTCGTCAAAAAAAAAAAATACGCACAAGTTACGTACGAGATTTTTTGCATGTTCTTGCACGTGCGAGCGCATACACATAGTACATTACACTACACATAGTAAGAAGAAAATATATTTTTTCACACCTTGTGTGAAAAATGAATACATGCAATTTGTACGAAAGGTTGGTGATCTCGCCCGTGCGTACCTCACTACTTCCCACACTAGTTGCATAATGTACTATTACGTACCGAAAAATCAACGTTTATGTACAACCGTGAAAAAATTTATTTTAATAATTTTGATCATAAAATTACATATTTCAAACACTAATCTAAAGAGGTCTAACCTTCCTCTTTTAATTATATCTACCACTCAACTACTAAATCTCTCGTAAGATATATCAAAAAATATTATAAACCAATTATAAAATTATTTATTATAAAATTATACATATTCAATTATGAACGTTTTAAAATATTTCTAACTATTAATAATATTTGAAATTTTACATTAATATTAATGAAATGAAAAAGCTTTGAAAACAAAACGTTTTGAAAACTTTTCAGGAATTAATACTGGAAATGTTGCTACAAATTTTCCTGTTACAACTCCTGAAATGTTACTGCAAGGTTTTTAAAACATTACTTGAAAGGTTTCGAATCCGCAGTTTTGATCGATTCAAGAAACCTTTCCAAAATATTTCAAAAATATTTCATGTAATATTTCGTGTTTCTACACTACGAGATTACATGAAATGTTTCTTGAATTATTTTTGGAACCTTTCAGAAAGGTTTACTGAAATATTTTATTGTCTGCATTATTAAGTTTTCATGAAATATTTTAAAAATTTTCTGAAATGTTTTTGTGAAATGTTTGTTGAAATATTTCTGTATAGTTTATGTAATATTGTAGCAAGCTTCCTGCAATATTTTTAAGAAATATTTTTTGAATTTTTTATGAAAACCTTTCCTTTTTTGTGATATATATTTTTTATTAAACCCAAAGCACGTAATTAAAAAATATCAGAAAACATTACACAAAGCCTATAACTCATAATCATATTATATATTAGCGTTTCGTGCGTGTTCGTGCATGCATGGATGTGAACGAAATAAATGGAGGTGTGAGAGAAGTGCTATCTGATGACTATTGTGAAGATTATACAAAATTATGTTTAAACACTTTTGTGTTCATTCTCTTTTTTATTTTTTGTCAGGCCATGCAAATAAAATTAGATATGACAGGGTGATAAGTAATCATGAGAAAAATGAAAAATAACCTTTTTAACACTAAAAAATGTACATATCAATATCATGTGATCTGACTAAATTAATTTCAAAATTAAAATATTTATGTTAAAATGTTTTGTAGGTGTAATCAAAACATTTTAACAATTGAAATAAAACCTTCAGTCTGTGAATTCAAATGTGACTTGCTTGATAAATTTTAAGGAAAAATAATTTATAATTTTTATAAGTAACGTTCATTTTTCAGACGCTTAGATATACATATTTTCATCTACATCATATAAAGTATGAATGTATTTTTTAATGATAATATATAGATGTTATAACCATAGTTGCAAATTAAAAATGATCTATCACAAAAAAATATGTTTAAACCAATGAAAAGCATATTAAATATTTTAACCTTCACCAGGATCTTTTATTACCTATATTTTCATATTGTTCGATACGTTCAAGTGAAGACATCTGTATGGAACATTCAATCGTTCATGTATTAGAAACTTTTTATTATAATTGTTAGGTTAAGTCTAAGAGTCAAGAAGATACTGTATAACACTGTTAAAAACATTACTGTTAAAAAAAAAACTAATTATCTCATTTCAAGTCGAATTACACAATTTTGACAATTTTCCAAAATTAAAGACAAGTTTTCTCGCGGTTCGAGATCGTTTTTGAGATTTCAGTCGGAAATAGATTGTTCCAAATGCTTAAATTATGATAGAGTCTAGCATTGTTTTACACGTTACAAGGGCCACCGCTTGACCATTTTCTTTATTCCTTTCGTGGTTCAAGATCGATTTCGAGATTCCGGGCAGAAATAGATCATTTAACTCGCTTAATAATTTAATGAGTGAGTTAAATAATCTATTTCTGCCTGGAATCTCGAAATCGATCTTGAACCATGAAAGGGAAGAGAGATTTTACAAAGAGATGCTAGATGATTTTTTATTTTGTAAAACTCTTCAAATTAAAACAACAATAATGATTTATTTTTGAAGTATAGTTTTAATAGGACATTATGACATCGGTGTGGAAGATGATTATTACGCGAGTTTCCTACAGTATTTTAACAACGAGAGCTTAAAAATCATATCAAAATTGCGATTTTTAGATTAGAGTGGTATAAAAAAATATTTTATTTATGAAAATATCAATTATAAGAAATTGTTTTTGTTGTATTTTTTATAACAAGACCGTTAAATATAGTTTTACGTTCCGAGTAGTGATCAAACAACAGTGAAGTGTCTACGCTCACTCTATGAACATAACTTTTTATGTAATGGGGATAATTTTTTATTTTGTGCTCGCGAAACAAGACGTAAAATAAACAGTACACTCACTCTACATAAAAAATAATTTCATATTCGAAAGAAATAATAATAATAATAATAATAATAATAATAATAATAATAATACGTACCATTGTTAGAGTAAACGTTTTACCTAATAGTTTCCTTTCTAGAGCATCCATGGTTTTTTCTACCCCATCAACTGGAACCATTTGGTTGATAGCGGTTTTCATTTCGGGTGTCACATGAATTACTGCATCAGCCGCTACTTTCATCGATTTCATTTGAGAAATTTCTTTTCTTAAATTTGTTAGATTCAATTCAAAGCCATTAACCTTTTTCATCATTGTTTTTTGCGTTTCTATAAAGGATTGAAAAAGTTATTCGGTTCGTCCAAAATAGAGGTTACATTAAGGGAGTGTGAAACTCAATTTTTACCGACGGAGCAATAACTATATTGTTTTTAGTAGAAAAAAAAATATAACGATGTATGAAGAATAATGAGTGCATTGCTCTTCGTATTTACATTCAGAAGGTTATGAAAACTAAAAAGAAGAGAAGTAGAGATTTTTAGCACAAATGAAGAGGCTGCATTTCATCCTAATTTATTGGCAAAGAATAATGAGAATTTATTTAATTAAATAAAAACCTTAATATCGGTAAGTAGGAATCTGCAATTGACCTACTTTTCAAACAAGCATAGTTAAGGAAAATGCTAATAGAATCACTTAAAAAAATTTCTGCATATAGTTTACGTATACGGAGCACTTGAAACCGCCTTTTTGCAAATAAACATTTAAATAATGATTTGAAAAATATTAAAATTAGTTTCACATCCCCTCAAGGTTCATGCATGTGTATGTGTGTGTGAGGTGGAATATGCACGCGTGGGCACGAATCTGTTACCTAAAATTAAATCGATTTTTTTAGATATTGATGTTGAGCTGTTGCAATCTAAGCGTTTGTTGGAAATCACCCCTGTTTCGTTCTCAGAAGATGATTTATCTTGAAATGATTGATCTGTACAAAATAAATTAATATACACTGAGAAAACTGTCGTAGGAAAATTTACTGAAAAACTAACAAAAATTACTATATTTGATAGCAACGCGGGGATATAAGCAAATTATAAAAAATTTTGCTATAGTTCAGGAATATTTACAAGGTATCTTAATAATTTTTACTACTACACATAGCAAAAAGTGCCCTCTACATGTAGTACTTATTGCGTGCACGCCGGGAGCACGTGTCTGATTGAGGTTATGTTTCTCCCGCAATTTGAGATTATCTTCCTTTTAAGTTATCAAAAACATCGACAATATCGATTCAGTTGTTTTATTTTTACGTTGTGCAGGTGAGCTATGAGTTATTTCTTTATATTATCATAGTTATTTATTGCTATCAAATAATCATCAAAGTTCTCTCGTAAGCGAAGGTAGCCAATGTATCAGTTCCAAAATTTTGTACTCAAGAAGCTCACGTGGGTAAGAGGTTAGCGCGTCTGCCTAGCGTGCGGAGGGTCCAGGGTTCGAATACACAACCACCGTAAAAAAAAAATTTTTATTTCCTTATTTATTTCTTGTATAGCTAAATTTAATTAATAATATATTAAATATTGTATAAATATTAGGTATCCTATAGATATAAAATCATGAAAATCAATTTTTTTTAAGTTTAAGCTTGGCTACAAAAATTACTATACTAGTTAGCAAAAGTACCTAAATTTCCATGATATCCCATCGTTGCTATAAAAAATAGTAATTTTTATTAGCTTTTCAGTAAATTTTCCTACGACAGTTTTCTCAGTGTATGTACAGTAGTATCGATATATTTAAGTTCAGAGCATAAATAATATAAATATAAATAAATAACTATAACTGAACTATATTGTTAATGAAATAGACTTAAAATAATTAAAATAATTCTTAATAAAAGTTCTTTCGTACTGTTTGTGAAACAGGTATAAATTTAATAAAATTAAATGAATTTACCGTGTTTGAATTTTTTAAATGGAATTTTTATATTTAGAGTAGTATAAAAATAGTTTAGTACTGGCTTTGAAAAAATACTTAAATAAGTTAAAATTAAAACGTTATGAAGATAGCAAGTAATAAAATAAAAACTAGATTATAAACTACAACCTACTACGTTCCAAAATTGTTTAAATACTCAAAAATTACTACAAAAGCAAACAAAAAAGGAAGTTTTAGTTCAAATGGCAGTCGATTTATAAGAGCTTGGAAAAACGGCGAGACTACACAATTTTTTGCTATTTTATATAAAAAAATCATATATTTATATTAATCTATATGTAAAAAAATAACGTATTAATGTAAATATATTTTCTTTTTAATTTTAACGATTTCAAATTGCTTCTGTCTTAATTTTTTCGTAGTAGGGCTTCTCTTGCTATAGAAAATAAATTTACCGTTTACTTCTTCATCGTCGTCGCTGCTATGTTTATCGTCGTTTTTACTTGTTTCTTCAAGCGCGGCTTCATCACCGCTTATTTTTAAAGGATCATCTTCTTTATCGTCACCAACGCTCACATCGTCATCAGTTAAATCTGTATTCTTGCCATTTCTTTCATTTTCATTATTCTTTTCAGAACGTTCATAATCATTACTACATGTAATTTTGGTTATAGATAACGTTTTCGGCAATAATTGCGACTCTCCTTGATCATTGTTTGTATCATGCAATGCATCATCTGACGCACGAGAAGTCACTTTGGCCGAAACCTTTTTCTTCTTTTGCGGGTACATCATCGACTACATAATCTTTATGCCGTTTTATATTTCTACTAGCTCTGCTCTGTTTTAATTTTTCAGTATCGCTTGGATCGCTTACTTGCTCAATATGTGGAATGTCTCTTTCCTTAACAGCGTTGTTGTAATTATCTTAAAATAAAATGAACATTCTATTACGGCTCGAATGCTTGGTCGACTAATATTGCGTAACTTACAGAGACTTGTAAATGGTTACTAAATTTCATTTTAAATTAAATATTCATAAATATTATTACCTACTACAATTCATACATATTAAAATGGCTTCGGAGATTTTTTATAAATAAATCCAAATTTTTGAGATAAATAAACATTATATATATATATATATATATATATATGTCACTTTTGATCAAATTAATCATTTTTTAATTGACATTCTAATGCTATCAACATAAACATTAGCCAACGACCAAATTAAAGAGATATTAATGATAAACTTTGTAATTGTGCCTTTGCTCATGCTTACTAAAATGCGTGGATAAATGTATAAGTAATAAAAATGTCTAATTTTTCGTTTTTTAACAAAACAAGAATTTATCAAGCCTTCTTAAAATAGGTCGAAGGCAATTACTAAAATTAAAATATCTGCAGAAACCACCTTAAAGTATACAAAGTTGATAGTTTCTAAAGAGTACAAAACAGGCATATTTCTTAATTTAATTTTAAAAGAACAATGGCAAAAAAAAAACTAAAATGCGTATGAATTTTGCTTGTGTAACTTCAAAGTTAATGGGATCACGAGATCAAAGCCAGTCAATCAAATTACAAATAACGTAATTCACTTCCCATCTCATCATTTTTTAAAGATAGGATCGGTATAAATATTATTTAAATAATCACATTGATAATTGTAAATTACCATTATATTTGATAACTTTTAAGATGGGCTTTTCTATCCAATTTTTTTCTGGATTAATCATATTTATTATCGCCTCTTTTTTTTCGCCCAATCCATTTGGAGGAAAGAGGATACTTTTTTCATCGCTAGAAAGCCACTTGGAAGGGGAATACACATTTTTTCTTGTTGCTGTCAATAATAATTACAAAATTCTTCATTTTTCCTTAATCAATCCCTGAAAAATCAAAATTTTTTTTATACAATTAACCACTCTTTCTAATAGCGATACTTATATAATTGATATAAACAAATGATATAAATATGTAAATAATGTTTTGTAAAAGTAATAACAAATATTCAATTAAAAATAGTTCTACTTTTTTATATACATATAGTCAGTTGAAGCGCGTTGCACGCGTTCTTCCTTTGCTTTGATATTGTATAATTAATATTGAAATATGAATTTAAAATTTATTTAACTTTTTAACATATAAAATTTATCCAATATTTTTTATTGAAACTTGCGTTGTACTTATTTTATTTTGCTTCCTCCTGGTAGAAAATAAACCAACCAAAATGGCTTAACTGCAACGGTTGGTCAATTTTGTTGGCTAATGAATAACAAAAATATTGACCAACGGTTAGCCAACGATTGGTGAACTATCGATAATTAAATATTGAATAGCTTATGAAACAACAACAATAATTAATATGATATATTAATAAGATATATTAATACACAAATAAACAAAAATGATTTTATTTGTAAAAAGTAATCAAAATTACGGCAGTGGATTAGTAAAAATATTGTTAATTTTAGTAGAGTTGGGAATAAAATTATTTGAAGGTTAAGTAGGCGTAGCATAATACGCGGGCTGTGCTCCGAATTGCTGCCAGTAATAAGGATAAGCGCATATATAACTTATATTTTGCCTGACTGCGCAGACTCATGAGTCGCGCTCAGCTGTGGGATCGCGTTGTTTCAGTTCACTGTAACGTGTATACGCTGTACCTAAATAATATACTTACATCAGTAAACGGAGCATACAAGTTAGGTTATTGTAGGGATGGCGATATTAAACAAAAATATCGATATTTGCGTATCGATAATATCGGTATAGCTAATATCGATAATTTCGATACATCGGGTTAAAAATATCGATATTCACAAATATCGATAAAAAAATATAAAAATAATTTTAAAAAATACTTTATTAATTTTCAAAATAATTTTAATAAACATTTGAAACTTTACAAACTATAGATTCCAATATTTTAATGGTAATAAATTTAGAAAAAGTAATTCTTGAAAGTGTTGTGGGGTTAACCGATTCCTATTCTGAACACTAAACGACACTAAAAATTCGAATCGAAAACGAAGACGAACACGAACTGAGCCGCCGTTGCGGTTACGGTGTTGCCAACGTCTAAGCATCTAATATATTCGAAAATGTCTGATAGACGATAGAGGTCGCACAAGCACATTTGCTTTTGCGAGTTACGATTTTCAATTTCAAATAGCGCAAAATATCCTCTCTTAAAAAAATGATGGCCGGAAGTAGTGGCTCATTTAAAGACTCGATGTGATTGGTTATTTGAAAAAAGTGCGAGTATTTGAATTTTTTAGATTGAACATGTGCTAGATTTGAATTTTAACACTCAAATATTTATACAACTAATAAATAATTAAAATAGAATAAAAACATTTGATTTATTGATTGAAAAATGTATCTAATTATCATTGAAACTAATTAAAATTAAATCATAGGGAAAAACAGTGCACATAACCCCAAAAATAAATTAGTACGCGCGAAGCGCGTTTGCATTTTGCTAGTCCCTTATATAAATTGAGCATTCGAGATAATCTATTTTGCCCTCGAACGATCTCGAAATCTCGAATAATCGAATCCGTCTCGAATCTCGAAAGGAGAGAAACAAGAGACGAAACAGTGGCGCGCGTAGCGCGCTGATTAACGCTAGTAAATTAAAAATTTTTATTTGGCATAAGTCTATTGAATATCGGAAGCCGATATCTTAAGTATGATATCGATATTCCGATATTATCGGTGACAAAAATATCGGTTACAATTATCGATATATCGCAAGGGAAATATCGATATTTATAAATATCGATAAATATCGCCCATCCCTAGGTTATTGTGTTTCATTGCGTTTACAGTGCTTTTTCTGTTTTTTAACATGAATCAAAGCAAAAAACGCTCGAAAGATTATTGATGTAGAAAAAAGTAATTACAGATATTTAAGTCTGTAATACAGACAAATCAGGCAGCCTGTACATGACCTCACTTTAACCAAAGTATATGTCATGCATGTATAAACTATAACCTCAAATTGAACTACAAGTTTACTGATTTAAATCTATTTGTGTCAAGTAAGGTACTGTCTGTGTATGATTTTTTAATTTTTTATGAATAATACAACTTTCAATGTTTGCATTTGATTACTAAATTACTTAAATTGCCTTTTTTCGTAATTTTTAATATTAACCATTCGTTGGCCAATCGCAAGGATAATTCCGTGACGAAATAAGCGGTATTTATTACCAACCATTGGTTAAACGGTTGGCCAAACCTTTGCGATTTGGCGAACGGATGGCAAACGGTTGGTGACCATTTCTACCACGGTCCTAGAGGAAGATTTGTGATAGTAAATTTTTAGTTGTTGTAAAAACATGTTATAATTGTGTTCCGAGGTGTTAGTAATCAAAATACATGGTTTTTGAAAAATGTGTGTGTGTGTGTGTGTGTGTGTGTGTGTGTGGGGGGGGTCCAAAGTTTCGACGACTCACTTGAAAATTGAAGTCAACTATAGACGTGCTCGGTTTCGATATAAGCTATACTGCAGATTGTGCAAAATTTCGAAATTCTAAATTACGAAAATCATATTTTCGAATGTAACAATTCACCTACTGTCCAAAACATCGAATTTGATTAATAGAATTTTAATAGGGATACAATAAACATATTTCGAAATAAATCATTAGAAACAAGTTATATTTGCTTTGAAATCGTATTGATGAAATTCGATGTTTTGGACAGTAGGTGAATTGTTAGATTCGAAAATATGATTTTCGTAATTTAGAATTTAGAAATTTTCCACACTCTGCAGTAGCTATATCGAAACCGAGCACGTCTATAGTTGACTTCAATTTTCAAGTGAGTCGTCGAAACGTTGGACACCCCCTGTGTGTGTGTGTGTGTGTGTGTGTGTGTGTGTGTGTGTGTGTGTGTGTGTGTGTGTGTGTGTGTGTGTGTGTGTGTGTGTGTGTGTGTGTGTGTGTGTGTGTGTGTGTGTGTGTGTGTGTGTGTGTGTGTGTGTGTGTGTGTGTGTGTGTGTGTGTGTGTGTGTGTGCGCGCGTGTGTGTGTCAGCGCTGCGACGCAAATCCTGCCAACATGGCGGATCTGGCACCCCCCCCTCTTTTAATCGATTTAACAGTGCGTTTACGAACGCGCGATGGCACGCGGCCGGTCGCCGGCGGCATCGGCGCGAGCTGTCACAGTGTCGCACGTGCGTTTATTTACATAGTAGGAGATAGGTTGTAAATAACCATTAAGGTTTAAATAAAACAATCAGATATGTATAATAATATTTTATGTTTATGGAATTTTAATATTGATAAATGATACTTTGTGATGTAACTTTGGTTTTTACAGGTACGTGTTTGAAGATTCTATAGAATGAGGTTAACAAGAGGATTCCTAGCTGAATTTGTTCTACAGAATACAAAAATAATGCAGGTTTTAATTATGGCTGTACAAAGATAAATAAGAAGTGTCAGATATGTATAATTTTTTCACTATTTAAATGTATTTAATATCAATTTTCAATATTTAGAAACGATACTTTTTTAATGTATTTTTTGTTTTCACAGGTAAGATAAAAATTATTATTATAGTACTAGATTTGCTAACTTAGAAACTAGAGCTAAGAGATTTGACTAATGGGATCAGTTATCTAGAGAATGAAGTGTTTAGCCATGAATTGCAACCTTTATATTCTTGGATTCTAATCGATGTTTAATTAGATTTTATAACAAGTAACTCATGTGATGATATAGGTATACTGTTTTGCAAGTTAAAAAACATTTTTTTTAATTTATATTAATGTTTTAGTCATCTTTTAAAGAATTTCGTGTGTTATACCATCGCTTTTGGCATCAGGATTTCTCTATCTTCGAGGTTTCCTCTTTGCTTAATTGATGAAGATGGAAGAGCTGCACTGAAGGCACTTTCATCAATAAGACAGAATCTACGCATTTTGTGTTAAAATATATAAGATTATTAGTGTGAGTAAGTTCATCAATTCTGTTTTGTGAATTATTAATTGATATGAGCTGATGCTTAGCAAAACATATTTCTTATTCAATTGCTAATTTATTTTGTATGATGATATTGTGTTATGATGAAAACTTAACAAAATTAATATTTCTGTTTAACAGCTTTTGAAGACCTTATAAAGTCCTACCAAAAAGCTTTACTTGTAATCTCAAAGGGAGAAAGTGGTCAAACTCCTCGTTTTTCTGTACACTGACTTCACTAATGAAGTCTGGGAGGACAGAGAAGGCCGTAAAAATATGTCAAAGAATAGCTACAAATCATTGACATCCTTACGTCAGAAATTAAGAAAATACAACTAGGAATGTAACAATATTTTTGTTATTCAATCATTTGACATAATTTTTTATATTTTACAGTATTTATTTTTATACTTTAACAGTATAAGTCATTGGTTATATTTTTGTTATAGCGCAGACAGTCAGAGAAAGACAAAATACATGTAATATTGTTTAAATTTTAGTATTTTTAGAAAATCAGAATGACTGTACGTATAAAAATCTGGCATCTAAAAATTTCATGTCACCTTAAAAATAAAATAAAATGTTGTTAAATTACAGTCAAGAGAATTGATGATTGAAATATACCACAAAATCTAAGCAATCCATTCTTGTCGACAAACCTCTTATTGCGTGTCAATGTATCTGCTGCTCCATTCTAGATGAGGTTCTCTACTTCCAGGTAAACCTATTTAATGTGTAATGCCTCACATTTTAGTCAAAATATGTATTCTTTGTCTTTTTGTTTTCTTTTCAAAACATGGAACTATTATTTTTAATGTGACATGAAATTTTTATATGCCAGATTTTCATACGTACAGTCATTCTGATTTTATAAAAATACCAAAATTAAACAATATTACATGTATTTTGTCTTTCTCTGACTGTGTGCGCTGTAACAAAAATATAACCAATGACTTATACTTTAACAATATAAGAATAAATAAGATTTTTATACTTTAACGGTATAAGTCATTGGTTATATTTTTGTTACAGCGCACACAGTCAGAGAAAGACAAAATACATGTAATATTGTTTAATTTTGGTATTTTTATAAAATCAGAATGACTGTACATATGAAAATCTGGCATATAAAAAATTTCATGTCACAATAATAGTTCCATGTTTTGAAAAGAACACAAAAAGGCAAAGAATACATATTTTGACTAAAATGTGAGGCATTACACATTAAATAAGTTTACCTGGAAGTAGAGAACCTCATCTAGAATTGAGCAGCAGTTGCATTGACACGAAATAAGAGGTTTGTCGTCAAGAATGGATTGCTTAGATTTTGTGGTATTACAATCACTAATTCTCTTAACTGTAATTTAACAACATTTTATTTTATTTTTAAGGTGACATGAAATTTTAATAAGCCATATTTTTATACGTACAGTCATGCTGATTTTCTAAAAATACTAAAATTTAAACAATATTACATGTATTTTGTCTTTCTCTGACTGTCTACGCTATAACAAAAATTTAACCAATGACTTGTACTGTTAAGATATGAAGATAAATACTGTAAAATATAAAAAATTAAGTCAAATGATTAAATAAAAAAACTATTGTTACTTGAATATACTCTTTGTCTTGCGATGGTCGACTTTTACTATTTTTGGCTTTTAATCTATAAATTAAGTTTAAAGCTTCTTTCTTCCTTTTATAAGTCCAATCGTTTCTGGCATAAAAATTTCATTTCACATTAAAAATAAAATAAAATGTTGTTAAATTAAAGTCAAGAGAATTGGTGATTGGAATACCACAAAATCTAAGCAATCCACTTTTGTCGACAAATCTCTTATTTCGTGTCAATGCATCTGCTGCTCCATTCTAGATGAGGTTGTCTACTTCCAGGTTAACTTATTTAATATGTAATGCCTCACATTTTAGTCAAAATGTGTATTCTTTGTGTTTTATGTTCTTTTCAAAATATGGAACTATTATTTTTAATGTGAAATGAAATTTTTATATGCCAGATTTTTATACGTACAGTCATTCTGATTGTTTGAAAATAGCAAAATTTAAATAATATTACATGTATTTTGTCTTTCTTTGACTGTGTGCACTATAACAAAAATATAACCAATGACTTATACCGTTAAAGTATAAAGATAAATACTGTAAAATATAAAAAATTAAGTCGAATGAGTAAATAAAAAAAATATTGTTATTTGAATTTACTGTTTGTCTTGCGTTGGTGGATTTTTACTATTTTCTGCTTTTAATCTATTAATTAAGTCCAAAGCTTCTTTCTTCCTTTCATAAGGGCAATCGTTTCTGGCATATAAAAATTCTGGAAATGAAATTTTTATATTTTATAGTATTTATCTTTATATTTTAACAGTATAAGTCATTGGTTATATTTTTGTTATAGCGTACACAGTCAGAGAAAGACAAAATACATGTAATATTGTTTAATTTCGGTATTTTTATAAAATCAGAATGACTGTAACTTTTTTTAGAGAGTGCATTAGGGTCTGTAACTCTACAGAGGTTCAGTTTTGATTATTAACACCAACCTCTGGGAGTTTTATGCAAATTTGAGTGTTGGAGGTCTGAGCCTCTCCTAGTAAGACTTTGAAGAAGATATCACAATGTTCCGTTTAAACAGACATCAAGATGTTCTATGCGTTTCATTTCCGTCTTATTTCTTCAATTTATTTTTTCTTTTCTTTTGATTTTTTATCTACATTGCTTACTTGCAAAAACTATATCATTGCTCGTGTTTTTAGCTATTTTTTATATTTTTAGAAATTTTACACATGAGACCTCACGTGGAATCTCATGTTTCAAATTTCTCACGTGAAATCTCACGTGAGATCTCACGTGCCAGATCTCATGTGTAAAATTTCTAAAAATGTAAAAAATAGCTAAATGCTTCAAAACATAGATTTTTGAACTTATCTGAGGGGTCGCGTAACCTAATAGGCGAGTCGTAATTCCCAGAAAATGATTTTTTATCATTAAAGGGATTTTAGCAGCTCGCGGGACAGAATTTCACATGAAATTTTGGCGTGAGATCTCACGTGAGATTTTTCAGTAGGGTATGAAACCGAATAGGCCAGAAAAAAATAAAATATCCATTTTGCTTTTTTAAAGTAAAACTAAACTTTTTATTTATATATTTAAATTATCAAATTAAGAAATAACATTAATTTTAAAAGCAACTGCTGCTAGCTCTACTGTTGCTCTGCTGCTGCTGCTGCTGCTGCTTGCTGCTGCTCTGCTGCTGCTGCTGCTGCTGCTGCTGCTTGCTGCTGCTCTGCTGCTGCTGCTGATGCTGCTTGCTGCTGCTGTTGTTGTTGCTGCTGCTGCTGCACCTGCTGCAGCCATTGCTGCTGTGGCTGCAGCCATTGCTGCTGCTGTTGCAGCGACTGTTGCTGCACCTGCTGCAGCTGCGGCTGCTGTTGTTGTTGCTGCTGCTGCTGCAGCCATTGCTGCTGAAGCCATTGCTGCTGTTTCTGCAGCCATTGCTGCTATTGCTGCTGCAGCCATTGCTGCTGCTTCTGCAGCAATTGCTGCTGTTGCTTCTCAAGCAACTTCTGCTGCTGTAGCATCCACTGTTGTTGTTGTTTCTGCTGCTGCTGCAGCCATTGTTGTTGCTGTGGTTGCTGCAACCATAGTTCCTGCTGTTGCTGCAGCCATTGCTGCTGTTGCTGCGACTGTTGTTGCTGTTGCTGCAACTTCTGCTGCTGTTGATGCAGCTGTTGTTGCTGTTGATGCGGCTGCTGTTGTTGCAGCCATTGCTGCTGTTGCTGCGACTGCTGCTGCGACTGCTGCTGATGCGACTGTTGTTGCTGCAGCCATTGCTGTAGCTGCTGTTGGTGCAACTGCTGCTGCTGTTGATGCGGCTGCTGTTGCTGCAGCCATTGCTGCTGTTGCTGCGACTGCTGCTGCGACTGCTGCTGCTGCTGCTGCCACTGTCGCTGCGGCTTTTGCTGCGGTTTGGAGTTTGTGGCACTATTCTTTTCTTCGGTCACTGCCGCTCTTGCCAATGTTGTTAAACAATTTGTGAAGGCGTTGGAGACTTGCCTCATACAAGAGAAATATGGTGCATTCCTCCAACGCCCTCCTCTATTGTGTCGTGGTTTTCTGTAATCTAAATAAAACAACGATAAATGTTAAAATTTATATTTATTTCCATTTATATATGTTTTAGTACAGTAACTTATGTATAATTTTCGTAAAACTTGCAAATTATAAGTCTTACATACCGCAAATTATGGAAATGTAAAAAGAGGTTTGTAAGTGCATGTAGGCAAATCCACAGATTTTTTAACTTTTAGGTTATTGCAAGTTTGAAGGCATCACAAATATTAAAAATCAAATGGTTGACCTATATTTAGGTAAAACTAAACTTGTTTTAACTAACCAAGGTACACCAGATATGGTAATTGTTCATAAAAAATACTGGGAATTGAAAACAGGTGTGGATAATCGTACTCTGATTAGTGATATATGTCGTAACTTTTTGTGTCCTAAGTAGAATCTACATTTCAACGTAAGAGGTAGCGAGCTGAATATTTTTTTACAAATATTTTACACTAATTGTAAACAAAGAAACGAGGTGATATAGGTGTGCCTGACTTAGCACAAATGTGATAATTAAAGTAAATTAGGTATATGGATTTTTGAAAAAAATCTCATTTTTGTCATTTTTTTACTCTATGATTTTCAACAATGAACTTAAATCTTAAAAACCAATGGAATATATTTCTAGACTGCATAAGAAACAAATTAAACTTTGTATCAAGTATATGCCACATCATGAAATATTTTTATGGGAGTTTAAATATGAATATTTTCAGCATGATTTGTAAAGGAAAACAATATTTTACTCGATTTTAAGGTAGCACGTTCATTTACAGAGTACTATTGCAAATCCTACCGATGGTAGTGTGATCACTTCTTTTACATGTATGACAATATTTGAACACACCGTTGAACAATTATTAGACTCTGTAAGTTTTATATATCCAAGGGACTTTCGATGTAGTCCGGGCGCTCAGGAAGGCTTTGTATACGTTTTTAGATCCCCCTCGGTATCTTGACGGTTTTTTATGTTTTTGGGTAGGGAGAATCGAAAAATTCTGGTTACCAAGCCGAAAAGTTGACCCATTAATTGTGTTACGGATGGATATACGTACGAATATGCAGAATAAGAAGATGCAAGGAGTACAATTACAATGTGAAGACGATTATCAGAAAGCCGAGCGGTGGCGGTCGTGGCTAATTGATAGTGTTTCTGACTCACGAGTCGGCGGCTCTGGTTCAAGCCCAGAGTCCGTCTCTTTTTATTATTAAATGTTGCAATAGCTCACTCGTAACAATTGTTATTTAACAATTTTAATAAACAAATTTTAAAAATACGATATTTTAATTTTAAACAATTCTATGCTGTTCTCCGTCATTTTCTGAGAAAAATGTTCTCTTACGATTTTCTGTCAGATGCATAGTTTCCGAGAAAAAAATTCCCAAATATTTGAAAATCGCATTTTCTTTTTTAAATCATATTTTATGTTTAATATTGTAAAAAATATGTCCTGGTATTCATTCAATAAATATTATAATAAAAAAATAGCTATTTATTATCGTTTACTACACTGTTAAAAGGATTTGCATTAAATTTAATGAACATGTAAATGAAGCAAATTTCAAGTATGTAAATTAAAACCAAATTAATGAAATTACCTGAAAATAAATGTACAAATAACTGAAAATTAATACAAATCTGCATTACAATTAATGCAAATCAGCATTACAATTAATGCAAACCTGCATTACAATGTATGAAAAATTGATGGAAATCTGCATTGTAATTAATGAAAATCCGCATTACAATGAATGCAAGTTTGCATTAAAATTTATGCAAATTTACATTATAATTAATGCAAATCTGCATTACATTTAATGCAAATCTGCATTACAATTTATGCAAATCTGTAATGTACTGTAAATGTACTGGAAAATTTCATCGCTGCACCTTAAAAAAAATCCCGTAAACTGGAATTTCAATTGAATGCATATTTGAAATTTCTAGCAAAAGACGTTATACTAATAAAATTTTACTTGAAAACATTATTTACTTTGTTGAAAAATATTTTTTTTCTTTTTATTCAACAAATTATTTTTTTATTTTGCGAAAATAAAAAATTTTTAGAAAATGTAACAGTGCTACACAGTTTGTAGTGGAAATTATTTATTTTGATTCAAATTTTATTATATATTTTGCTTACCTCACTTTTTTTAATTCCACCAACAATGTTAATTTATGCATATAACTTTTTAATATTATAAATTTTCGCATTTTCATTAAAGAACTTGTAACTTTTAATTAATCGCATTTTTATTATCGCAGAAAAAAACTTACATAAAATTTTCGACCTAACCGGGAATCGAACCCGCAAACCTTGGGTTACTACGCACGCACGCTATCCGTTACGCTATCGCTCGCTTGAAGAAGTTTGACATTTTCATCTACATAAGGTGCATTATCCATATTAATACAATTGATATTACATTTTGACTAACTAAAATATTAATGGCTTTTAAGAATTATTTATTTAAACAATATTTTAAGTAAACGAGTTCGATTTTATGTAAACTTAATTAAATTGATGTGAAATACCGACATAATTTTTGAACGTGTACATCTTATGCAAATACTAATAGAATTACTCAAAAAAATTTAAGAGTATAGTATTTACATATATGGAGCGTCTGACAATCCTGTTTTTCAAAAAAAAAAAAAAATACTTAGAAATTATTTAATTAAATAAAAACCGCAATGCCGGTAAGTAGGAATCTGCATTTGTATAATTTTGATCTAGTTTTTAAACGAGCATATCTGATGGAAATGCTAATAAAATCACTCAAAAAAATTTCTGAGCATAGTATTTACATATACGGAGCGCTTGACAAAATTGTTTTTCTAGATAAACGTCTGAATATTAATTTCATTATTTAATAAATTAACTTTTCAAACATTGATTTGGCAAAACACAATTTTCACGCCCTCCGAACATACAAATACTATACTCAAAAAATTTTTTCGAGCGATTCTATTAGTACTGTCATGAGATATACTCTTTGAAAAAATTGGATCAAAATGACAAAAATGCGGATTCCTACTTATTGACATTACAATTTTTATTTAATTAAAAAATTCCAAAACATTTATTTGGAAAAACACAATTTTCACGCCTTTCGTATATGTAAATACTATACTCAGAATTTTTCTGAAGCGATTCTATTAGTACTGTCATGAGATTTTCTTAAAATAAATTTAAACTAGATGCGATAAAAAATTTCTTTTTGATACTAAAATTTAAGGCATACTTAATTGTAATTCAATGTAAATATTCATTAAAGTTAACACATTTCCTGTAAAAAGTATATAAATTTTATGTAGATGCATTAAATTTGTCTTGCTTTAACAGTAATCTCTTTATGCCCTTGCATAGTAGTATTTATGAAAATGTTTATAAAATTAAAAGAACAATAACTTAAATGTAATTCTCAGTACTGGAATAGACTTTCATGTTATATGTCATGAAATTTCATGTAAAATTAGTTAAATTTTTAATATCATCACATTAATTTTAATGCACGTGAACTGTATTATTTATGCGGATGCCCTGGTAGAAAATAACCCAACCAAAATGGCTTAACTGCAACTGTTGGCTAATCTTTTTGGCCAACGAATAACAAAAATATTAACGAACGGTTGGCCAGTGGATGGTGAACTATCGATAATTAAAAGCATCGAATGCGTGGACTAGGTCTTTGGGGTGGCCGATGATGGACTCTTATAGGTGGTGCGCTCCGTAGTTTTATGCGTTAAGATCTCAGGGTGAATCTAATACGTGGCCCAGGTGTTCGGGGTAGCCGATGACGATGTATAGGTGGTGCACTCCGTAGTTTTTTGCATCTAGGTGTCGGAATGCATTCTATGTGTGGTCTAAGTAGTCTGTGTAGCCGATGACTGAGTCTAGGTGGTGCGCACCGTAGGTTTGTAGCTCTAGGTGTTGGAACTTATCGAATGCGTCGTCTAGGTGTTCTGGGTGACCGATTACGGAGTCTTGGTAGTGCGCACCGTAGGTTTTTGGCTGTAGGTGTTGGATCTCATCGAATGCGTCTTTTAGGTGTTCGGGGTAGCCGATGACGATGTCTAGGTAGTGCGCTCCGTAGTTTTTTTGCATTTAGGTGTTGGAACACATCGAATGCGTGGTCTAGGTCTTTGGGGTAGCCAATTACGGAGTCTAGGTGGTGCGCACCGTAGGTTCTTGGCTGTAGGTGTTGGATCTTATCGAATACGTGGCCCAGGTGTTCGGGGTAGCTGAAAACGATGTCCAGGTGGTGCGCTCCGTAGTTTTTTGCATCTAGGTGCTGGAACACATCGAATGCGCGGTCTAGGTCTTTGGGATAGCCGATTACGGAGTCTAGGTGGTGCGCACCGTAGGTTCTTGGCTACAGGTGTTGGATCTTATCGAATACGTGGCCCAGGTGCTCGGGTAGCCGAAAACGATGTCTAGGTGGTGCGCTCCGTAGTTTTTTGCATCTAGGTGTTGGAACACATCGAATGCGTGGTCTAGGTCTTTGGAAGAGCTGATCATGCGTTTAGGTGGTGCGCTCTATAGTTTTTTGGCTCCAGGTGTTGGAACACATCGCAAACGTGGTGGACGAGGAAAACTACGGAGAGCATTACCTAGACACCGTCATCGGCTACCCCGACCACCTAGACCACGCATGGAATGCATTCCGACACGTAGACGCAAAAAACTACGGAGAACACCACCTAGACATCGTCATCGGCTACCCCGAACACCAGGGCCACGTATTCGATGAGATCCAACACCTACAGCCAAGAACCTACGGTGCGCACTACCTAGACTCCGTAATCGACTACTCCAAAGACCTAGACCACGCATTCGATGTGTTCCAACATCTAGATGCAAAAAACTACGGAGCGCACCACCTAGACATCGTCATCGGCTACCCCGAACACCTAGACGACACATGGAATGAATTTCGACACCTAGATGCAAAAAACTACGGAGCGCACCATCTAGACTTCGTAATCGGTCACCCTGAACACCTAGACGACGCATTCGATGAGATCCAACATCTACAGTCAAAAACCTACGGTGCACACCACCTAGACTGCGTAATCGGCTATCCCGATCACCTAGATCACGTATGGGATGCATTCCGACACCTAGATGCAGAAAACTACGGAGCGCACCACGTAGACTTCGTAATCGGTCACCCTGACCACCTAGACGACGTATTCGATGAGTTCTAACACCTACAGCCACAAACCTACGGCGCGTACCACCTAGACGCTATCATCGGCCACCATTTTGCGAAGCTAATGAGCCATTTATTTGTATCAAGAAATTAATTTTCTTATTATAACATTTATTGGCCAACCGCAAGGCTTATTCCGTGATGAAATAAGCGGTAATCATTACCGACCATTGGTTAAATGGTTGGCCAAACCTTTGCGATTTGGTGAACGGATGGTGAACGGTTGGTTAGCATTTCTATCAGGGTGGTAAAGAAATTCCATGGATCGCTAGTCAAATGTAGTGCTCAGAACTGGAATATCCTTTTTCATTTTGTCATAAAATTTCATGTAAAGTTTATTAAATTTTTAATATCATCACATTAATTTTAATGCACGTGAACTATATTATTTATGCGAATGTGAATGAAATTCAATGGATCGTTACTCAAATTTAATGCTCAGTACTGGAAAAGCCTTTTTCATTTTATGTCATGAAATTTCATGTGAAGTTTATTTAATTTGTTTCATATTCACATTAATTTTAATGCACGTGAACCGCATGATTTGTGTTTATGTACATGAAGTTTAAAGCATGGTACTTTAAATTTAATGAACATTAGTTGATTTAATTATTCGTATAATGTAATGAAATATTATGAAATGTAATTAAATTTCGTTATCTTCAACATTAATTTTAATGCACGTGAACTGTAATTTTTATCATCATGTTCATTAAACTTTGTGCATAAGACATTAATTTTAATTTACACTCGTAATTTTCATGCAATACAGATATTTCATGTACTCGTACAATAATTTCTATGTACAGGTACAATAATTTTAATGTACTTTCATTAATATTGTATGGATTTACATTAATTTTATGGTAGATGTGCATAAAATGATATTTAAGTTACAAATTCATGAAAATTAATGCACGAGTGTACATTAAAGGTGCATTAAATTTAATGATATTTTTAACAGTGTATTGATTGAATCTAATTTAAATAATATTAATTAAATGATTTATAATATTTTTTTTCTATTCAAGAATTAAGATTTACTTCTAAATATACAGTGTTTTATGATCAATTATATCAGAAAATTGTTTAAACCTCATTTGAAAATAATGTAAACGATAATTACTAATTAAAATAAGACTTTGATATACCAAAATTTTAAAAAATGTAGAAAAAGAGTATCGGTATTTTTTCACACTATATTATGTGCTAATATACCTGAAAAAGCATTTTCAATGTTGTGCCTTCAAAATATTTTTTCTTTTTCTATTTAATCAAAAGTTAAGAAATCTGTGGATACACTGAGAGAAAAAATCTGTTATAACTACCGAAATCTCCGGTCAAAACAACCGAAACCGTTCGGTAGGAGGACTTAGATTCCCAGGCAGAAATAAAACTTTGCAAATAATTATTAATAACAATATATAATTTTTTATGATTTAAAAAAAAGTTTATAACTGTTAATAACTGTTTATAAAGATAGGATTTGAGACTATAGTAACAGTTTATAAAAGTTATTGACAGTTTTTTCTGATATGAATAGCTAAAAACAGTTTATAACAGTTATAAACTTTTATTTACTTTTTTGGGCCGCGGCGCATAACCATAAAATCAATCTGTAAAAAGTTATTATCAGTTATAAACTTTTTTATTTGATAATAAGAGTTATTAATAGTTTTAAATAGTTTTGAATGAATGTAAACTTTAAAATGATTCTCAAATCCTTATTATATGAAATCATTATTAATTATAACTTTAAAATCATTATTTTCAATTATTAAAAATTGATAATAATTATTAATAGTTATTTACTTTTTTTTACTGATCAAATATTCTAATTTTTCGACGATCCAAAAAACTTATATGAAAGTAAATAAGTATTTATAACTATTTATAATAGTTTTAGACTTTTATAAAAGTCACAAATCCTGACTTTATAATCTGCCAATATCAGTTATAAACTTTTTTTAACTTTTATTATAGAAGATCATTTCCGCCTGGGTTAGAATTGTCGAAAATGCTTCGGCAAAAACTGCCGTAGCGACGAGCTCACGCACAAGCGCCAACGGTCACGTGACCCGAGTTTCTGTTGTTGTTGCCCGTCAGTTAGGCAGAAACTGCCGAAGAGTTCAGCGGTTTTCGCTTAAGCGCACTTCGGCTACATAAGCGAAACGTTT
The DNA here is from genome assembly GCA_036365515.1 of Torymus aiolomorphi. Classification (NCBI taxonomy): domain Eukaryota; kingdom Metazoa; phylum Arthropoda; class Insecta; order Hymenoptera; family Torymidae; genus Torymus; species Torymus aiolomorphi. Next base: position 59,850,244 of record CM070875.1, on the reverse strand, counting down.
TTTTTTCTCTCAGTGTATGCCTATATCGACGGCTGAGCGGAAGAAGAACGTTCTCGGCGCGAGCATGAAGAACGACGTATCTTTGCGCGAGGACAAAGAACGACGTATCTCGCCTCGAGGGTGAAGAATGACATATCTCGGCACGAGAATGAAGAACGACGTATCTCGGCACGGGGACGAAGAACAACGTATCTCGGTGCGAGGATGAAGAAGGACGTATTTCGCCGTATACTGGCCAACGGCCGCGTGTAAAATTGCCGATATAAGTATACAAATGTAAAAAAAAATTCTAAACTTACTATTGGTCGTACCACCATTATTTGTCCCAGTGACTGGTGGAAATGGTGCAGGCTGCCCTGCGACTGCGACAGGTAGAGTGAACAAATTTTCCATGAAAGGAAATAATGGAGCCTGGGGTGGCATTATCACCCCAGCCGCTATTTGCTGTTCTGCAGTACCATTATCGTTGTCGACCTCGACCGGTAGCGGCGGTAAGGGATTCCTCACCTCAGCAGGAGCCGGCTGTTGATTATCTCCGATTCTCATGTTGTTGATTTCTCCATTTACTGTAAAAAAAAAATAAATTTAAATAAATATTTATAACAAAACTGTATATAAGCAATTCCTGGGAAATTTCCCTCTTACGTCGCCAAAAAAAAATGAAAAATTTTTTTGAATGCACACTTACCACACAAGGTTTTTCTCGTTTCTTGAATCTTACAGAACGTGAAAAAACGTGTGTTCTAAGCCGATTGAGTGGTATCATTTTTTTACAGCACTTTTAATTTTTCTTATGGAAATTTAACATGGGAAAAATATGTGAAAAGTTGTCATTGATGATGAACCAATAACAAGCTATTGAAGAGGCCAAACCAAATTCTACAAAAAATCGATTAAAGTTGAAGAATAGAGCTTTAATTTGAGAGGGCAATCGTTAAAATCGGTCGATTCGGTGCAAAGCTACATGAATTTGAAAATGAATGAAAAGTGCGAAAAATGACGAAAATTTTAAGAATTACGATGATTTGGCAAAAATCGCTCATTTTTGGTCATTTTTCGCCATTTTCAAATTCGCGTAGCTTTGCACCGAATCGGCCGATTTTAACGATTGCCCTCTCAAATTAAAGCTCTATTCTTCAACTTTAATCGCTTTTTTGTGGAATTTGGTTTGGCCTCTTCAATAGCTTGTTATTGGTTCATCATCAATGACAACTTTTCACATATTTTTCCCATGTTAAATTTCCATAAGAAAAATTAAAAGTGCTGTAAAAAAATGATACCACTCAATCGGCTTGGAACATACGTTTTTTCACGTTCTGTAAGGTTCAAGAAACGATAAAAACCTTGTGTGGTAAGTGTGCATTCAAAAAATTTTTTCATTTTTTCCCAGGAAATTTCCCACGAATTGCTCATATGTTCATTACAATATTACAATGTTTATACTTACAACGAAATATCGGATCATTTAACAGATCAGCCATCTCTCCATCGTGAAAATTTCCGAAGTTAACCATTCTGGCCGATGGTTACTCTCACTCTGTTAAGAGCAGAATGACGATTTTTCGCTAATCCACCGGCGATTGTCAACTTTTGACGCTGCATGCGCCGCGGCACGCTGACGGTGAGCTTCGTTGATCGTCCCGTTTGCTTTGAGCCTCGACTGTTTTATACTCATTCTAGCTTTCTGCTCTTCAAGTGAAATTCAGAGATATTTTGCAAACTAGTGTTTTTGATATTATACAATAAATTTAGAGCTGACGTTGAAAAATATTAAAAAGGTATATGTTTTTAATGTTTACTAATATTATAATATCTCGCAATTGAAAAATCCGCTTTTTTATTACGAAATATTTATTCAACTGTTATATAATTGGGTTAGAAAAGTCAGAATTTTTAATATTAATACTTGTTTATAAAATCCGGTTAGAGAAGCGCCAATATGAGCCTAAAGTTAGATAGTATAAGAATTTGAGGTATAAGAATACTAGTAAATCTAAAATAACTACTATATATTGGTAAATCGGTCTTCATATCGTCAAAAAGACCTTTAAAAAGCATATTTAATAATTGTATCATAATAAAATAATGAAATAATGACGCTATAGGAAGAAACTATTTCTAATGTCCAAAACTTTTGCACGAATACTTATCCCCCTTACTTACAATACAGTACATAATCTTTGTTAATTGAAAATATGTAATTAATTTTTAATTGTCAACTTGCATAAACTGTTGTTAGTAATGTCTATTTAAACATGCAATTTAACAATGTTACTTAAAATATACCAAAACATATATTACTTGAATATATACTTGGTAACCTATCTTTTCGTGTATATGTGGCCACTATTTGGGCTATAATTATCTTGAATCTTATGTAAAAGTACCAGTAGATGGCCGCCGAAGCACAGATGTCATCACAAATTGTAATTTATCTTTATAAAATATAAATCAGACAACGCAAAACGTTGTTAGTTACTAAAAGCTATATGTCTAGATTAGATTTGAACAAGAAAATAATGTATTGTATTAATGTAACTTCAAAAACATACTATTAAGTGCATGCGGCCACTTTTTGGTACTGGATTTTTGATGCCCAAGTATTGGTACTTTTTCCTTAGGTCTTCCTTCGAGAAAAGCACTTTCCTATTAGGAAAAATTGTCCTCTCTTTTTTAAAAATTGTCTTTTCTCTTTTTTAAATTATAGTTACAGAAGCTCCATCTTTCGGTCTATAAAGTGTTTCAATTATTTATAAATTGCGTTGGATTGTGGGGGCGGTCGCTAAATTTCTTACTCTTTTTCGGACGTACGATATTTTAGAAAAATTATTTTTCTACCGAACTAGGGCTATACGGCTGCGTAAAAATTTATTGCGAGCCGTTTTTAATTACTTGTAAATCGAGTTTTATCGCGGGACGACTATGGAACATCAATTAATATTTATTTCTAATATTTTGTAGACTTAAGGCGACAAATCAGTGTTAAATCTGAAAAATAAAGGTTCATATTAAACACTGCGAAAACATTATTTATAAAATATTGAAATATCTTAAAATATTCTTACTTTAAGATGGTATCATTATCATAACAAAGATTTAAAGCCAAATCTGATGTCAATAACTTTTTTTTTACTGAAATAGGGTAAGTGTGCCAGTTACTGTGCCCTTAGATCATTTTCATTTATAGTGGATTATAATCATATTTAATCATAAATATCTAAATTTTTATATACAGTTCAATTCATGCTTTTTATTGTTAAACCCACAGTATGACTTAATTATTTTTATAATGTATTTTAAATAATTTATTAAATTTCTCATCGCAATTTCTATGATTTTCTTATCAAAACACTTAAGAATATGCCTATACAAAAGTGATTGGAAAACTATAAAAATAACATTTTTCATAATAAAATATACACTTAATGTTTATAAAACCCATCTAATTAACAAAAGAATAATAAAAAAGTAGTTTTGATTAAAATATTGTTTAATTTAATATAATCCAGTAACTAAAACGAATTTTCGGCATGTTTCTATTACTGTGCAAATAACTGAACAAGTTTTCATGAATGCATTTAGTTATTATGCCCGCTCGCGGTAAGGTAAGCGATTTTGAGACTTTATTAAAAGTAATAGTCACTTGAATTATAAGATTGATATTTATATGAAATAAAGAAGTATTTTTTTTAATTAAAATCGTGTAATTAATCTCCTCCCGATTACTCTGTATCATTCAGTCTAATTACAACAACGCGCACTAAGTGCCACAGGATTAAATATAGCTAGTGTCCAGAATCTAAGGCCCAGTAATTAAAACACTGTACATTAAGTGGCACACAGTAATTAAAACACTGTACACTAACTGACACACAGTAATTAAAAAAAATGTACACTAACTGACACACAGTAACTAAATTAATGATACAGTAACTGATGCAAAAGCTTATGCTATTATTTTATTAATTATTTAATATTCCTTACATTATATTGTATTAAAAAAAAAATAGTAATTGATTAAATACTACGGACATCGCCTTAATGGGCACAGTAACTGGCACACTTACCCTAGGTATTAAACTTCGCACGAAATAAAAAATTCTTCTAATTGTTTTTACAGAATGTTTTCACTATGGGAAAAGTAAAATTATACAGCAAATAGTTTTTTAAAATAAAATGTATATTCAAAAGTAAAATACCATTCTTTCTGCAAACTTGAACATAAAATACTTTATTTAAAACTCTATATAATATTATATATAATAATAATATTATAATATATAGGTGTATGTTTAGTTACAGAATTAACTCGGTTAGTTTTTTCCCGATATTCTAAAAACTTCTAGGAAGTCGATCTCTGCCTTATTCCAAATTGTTTTTCATAATCACTAGCCAAATCCATGCGCGTTGCACGCGCTCTATGTACTTTTTTTCTTACACATGCAAAGAATAATTTATTTCTTATAAGCCAGAAATATTTTTCTTTTAATTTTGATGCATCTTTAATAATTGATATAATACTGTAGTACATTCACTTTTATACAAAATTTTGATGCTAGAAACTATAAGCTTATTCGAATATTTTTTTGTTCGTGAAGTATTAAATGAAGAATACAATCTGAACATAACATTGACATAATTTATTCTAATATTAACATAAAATTCTTCTAAGATTAAAACATTGCTTATTGTTTTGAATTTTACCGTGCAATTCAGTAGCGAATCGTATTGTGTTTTCAAATACTTTTCTACTTCTGGCTATCACTTTAAGGGGGTACTACAGTTAAAATTTTTTTTTTATTTACCGAAAAAATATAAATTTCGTTTTTGTGATGATGATGATGATGATTTTATATATATAATTATTATTATGATGCATAAGAATCAAAACGAAAATTACAGAAAAGCAACAAAAATTTATCAAAGGGGCATATAGTTTCTTTTTGTTTTATTCCACCCCATCCAAGAGGTAGATAAAAAGATGCGTTTTTTTTTTTTAAATACCGCTTCAGTAATAATTTTACGAATTGAGAATTAAATATTATTTTCAATTAATGTTGAAAGGCCTAATTCTCTAAAATATAGATATTGATATGTATAATACATTCAGGAAAAATTAAAACAAGATTATTTGTATATTGGAAAGGGTTTTGCGAAATAATTGAAATATCCAGCTGCATGGCGTACTTGTAAATAGTAATACTATTAGGGAGAAATTTTCTGTAATGCCATACAGCTGGATATTTCATTTATTTCGCAAAATCCATTCCAATATACAAATAATCTTGCTTTAATTTTTCCTGAATGTATTATACATATCAATATCTATATTTTAGAGAATTAGGCCTTTCAACATTAATTGAAAATAATATTTAATTCTCAATTCGTAAAATTATTACTGAAGCGGTATTTAAAAAAAAAAATGCATCTTTTTATCTACCTCTTGGATGGGGTGGAATAAAATAAAAAGAAACTATATCCCTTTGATAAATTTTTGTTGCTTTTCTGTAATTTTCGTTTTGATTCTTATGCATCATAATAATAACAATTAATGAACGAAGCAAGAGATTAATTTAGTACAAAAGAAGATATTTGTGGCGTGTGTAGCGAGATGTTAAATACGATATTAATTAAAAGGGGGATCATGGGGGGGGGGGGGGGCTGATGGGAGAGGGGCAATAGACTATTTTAATATTAAAAGACTCATATAAATACGTAGATTTTTACGTCATTTTGAGGGTGGTGAGGGGGGCTGGTGGGGGGCTGATAAACATGACATTACGCTAACAACTATATAATATAGGAAGATACACACACACACACACACACACACACACACACACACACACACACACACACACACACACACATACACACACACACTAGGTGGGGTACTCCCCCCCTGCTCGCTCCACTCGCCAACTCCCGATTCATAAGTTGGTGAACTATTTATTTATTATTAGTTTTTATTCTAAGATTAAAAGAAATAGTTTAGAGTAGAGTATTATATAACCAATTTTCAACAAAATCTAAGCTTTTTTCAAATTTTTAACCACCATATTGGATCCGCCATTAAGAATTTTGAAAGTCTGATAGCAAAATCTTGATCAGCGACGTCGAAACCCCCTGTATACCAATTTTCAGCTAACTCTAAGCACTTTTACAACTTTCAATGGCCATATTGGATGCGCCATTTTGAATTTCGAAAGTCTAATATAAAAACTTGATCAGCAACCCTGAAAACCCCTGTATATCAATTTTAAACAAAAGCTAAGCTTTTTTCGAATTTATAACCGCCGTATTGGATCCGCCATTTTGATTTTCGAAAGTATAATAGCAAAATCTTGATCAGCGACCTCGAAACCCCCTGCATACCAATTTTCAGCCAACTCTAAGCACTTTTACAACTTTCAATCGCCATATTGGATGCGTCATTTTGAATTTCGAAAGTTCAGAAACCCCTGTATTCCAATTTTAAGAAATGCCTAAGCTTTTTTCGAATTTGTCAGGGTGTAAACACAATACTTTACGCGTAGCGAGATAATAATAGGATTAATCAAAAGGTTGATCATGAGGGGTGGCATGAGGGGCGGCAAAAAGAGGGGCACGAGGGGACGGCTGAGGGGGGTGGCGAGAAGGCTATTTTAATATAAAAAAAACTCATAGAAATACGCTGATTTTTACGTTATTTTGAGGGGGGTGGGGTGGCTGAGGGGGGTGAGGCTGTGGTGAGGGGGTGCTGATGTTCATAAATAATGCTAACATCTATATAATATAGGAAAATATTTGTTTTTCGAGCCAAAAAGTAGTGCTCCGCTGAGATAATATATAGTTTCGCGTGCGCCAATAGATGGCGAGTTCCTTTCGTCACGTTGCCTACAGCTAAGCAGACGGGCTGCCAGCTACAAATCAGAGTGCATCCTAGATTTCTGCCAGCCGCCTCTTACCCTAGCACGAAAACATCTTTCTGCAAACTAAAAAGATACACCATAGTTATACATTGTGCTGGTTTGCAGGCTCGCTGTCCGTACCATCTCCCGTCAGCTTTCAACTCCGTGTTAGCCGATACGCTTTCACGCAATGGAGAGTTGCGAAAAAAATATATAATTATTTAAGTTACGATATTAAGGCGATGTGAACCTCAAAATCAACCCAATTTCATTATTTAATTAATAAACATTAGAACGTTTATTTGGAAAAACAATTCTGTCAGGCGCTCCGTGTATGTAAATACTATGCTCAGATTTTTTTTGTGCGATTCTATCAGCATTTCCATGAGATACGCTCGTTTTAAAACTGGCAAAATTCGAAGTATTACAGATCCCTACTTATCGGCATTGCGGCTTTTATTTAATTAAATAAATTCTGAGTAGATTTTTGGAAAAACAGCTCTGTCAGGCGCTCCGTATATATAAATACTATACTCAATTTTTTTTTTAGTAATTCTATTATTATTTGCAAAAGATATATATGTTCTAAAATTTGTCGGTAAGTACACATTATCTTAAGAAATAATAAGCATAAATATCCAAAGAGCACACAAATCTGGAAAATCACGAAAGATAAGAGTGTTTTAACATTTAATATTTTATATGATAAAAACGCGTTATAGTGGATACAGTGTCATTCTCCATTTAAAAATAGTACATTACGCAACTAGTGCGTAAAGCGAGTCATTTTTGCACGGGTATTGTTTGTCACCCGAGCGAAGCGAGGGCGACAAGATACCTGTGCAAAGATTACTGGCTTTCGCACGTGTTGCGTTTACTATTTTTTATAACTGAGTGCGTGAAACTCTACGTTAAATGCCTGTTCAGCGTGCGTAAAATACCCGGATTTCTTTCACGAGTGCGTAAAGTAAGTACTTTACGCACTGAGTGTGTGAAGAACTCACTTTACGCACTACTTCACGCATCGAGTGCGTAAAGTAAACATTTTACCCACTAGTGAAAAAAGGGGGTACTTTACGCACGCTAAACAGGCATCTAAGTCGAGTTTTACGTACTCAGTTATAAAATAGTACATTACGTAACTAGAGTGGAAAGTAAGCGTTTTTTGCACGTGTATAGTTTGTCGCCCGAGTGAAGCGAGGATTAACTCTGCGTTATACGTCTGTTTAGCGTACGTAAAGTACCTACTTTTTCACTAGTGCGTAAAACGTTTACTCTACGCACTCGTGACCAAATCCGGGTACTTTACTCACGCTGAACAGGCATCTAACGTAGAGTTTCATGCGCTCAGTTATAAAAAATAAATTTAAATAATTAGAAATTTAGTATAGGAATTTGTAATTGGCTTCTGCATCCTATTAAAATATATCATTATTAGACGGGTTTTAAATTCTCTAAGTATACGGGATGTTTCCCCGGTCAAAAATATCCAGTTGGGAAATCCAACTGGATTTTCCAAGAGGGAAATCCAGCTGGGGAAGAGTGGATTCCAGCTGGATTTTGGTGGATTTCCAGTCGGATTCCCAGTTGATGATATCAAATATTCCCACCCATTTTTAACTGGATTAAATGGAAATCCACTTATAATAAATGGGAATTCCTGGGCGAAGGCGGAAATCCATGTAAAAATCCAGTTAAATGTTTGTGGGAATCCACCTAACTTTCGCATTTCTATTAAATGGGAATCCACTCAAAATTCTACTTAATAATAAATGGGAATCCCAGCGTGACGGCGAAAATCCATGTAAAAATCCAGTTTAATATAGATGGGAATCCATCTAACTTTCGCTTTTCTATTCAATGGAAATCCAGTTAATAATGCATAGGAATCCTGTTATATCTAGGTGGGAATCCACTTAAATATCCAGTTAAAAATGGGTGGGAATATTTGGTATCATCAACTGGGAATCCGACGGGAAATCCACCAAAATCCAGCTGGAATCCACTCTTCCCCAGCTGGATTTCCCTCTTGGAAAATCCAGTTGGATTTCCCAACTGGATATTTTTGACCGGGTCAGGTGAAGTGAGCATGTCAAAATTTTAAAATCGCTGAAAACATGTTTACTTTTAGTTTTTTATGAAAAAAACATGTTTCTCAAATTTTAGGTCGATATTTGCATAAATAAAGAAGTTATAGAACATTGAAAATTCAAAGTTTTTGGAATTTTTGGTTATAATCCAAGTTTATTCATTTTTTTACTCAAAATCTTGAAACTTTTTATATAGAACATTGATTGGGAAAAAGTTTGCATTTTATTTGTAGAATACACCAGTATTTTTTTATGACCCTTTTTGAAAGTTTCTCATTGGTTGGTTTTTGGTATACCTTCATCGAGCAAAAGTATGGACTATGCCAGTACCAAATTTCTCCACCAAAGTTTTTTTCAATTCTTTGGACAAAAATACTTTAATTTAAAAAAAAAAAGTTTATGGCTGGAGCTAAGGAAAAAATTCTACAGCACATTGAAAATTAATAAAAACCATAAAAATATTAAATCATGCAACCGTAAGCCATTCTGTGCTTGAGTATCATTTGAAGACTTCATGTCACTTATCTTACTACAAAATTTTGTATTAGCAGTAAATGTACATTAAAAAACTATTTTGATTTGTCGAATACTTCATACAATATATTTAGCAATGTACTCAAACCTCACTTACTTTGAATTTTCTGAATAGATATTATAACTGATTGACATCAGAGTTACCGGTACCTGGATCAAGAATTCATTCTTAACTTGAATCACTACTTTCTTAATATTATATAAGTATTTCTATAATATACTACAGTAATACTATATAAGTACTTTTTATAATGATTCAAATTATTTAATACTGAAAGTCAGACATGTTACGGATAAAACTTATAGTAAGTTAATCTTTATCGGATATTCACTAAAAATCATGTTTTATACTACTTTAGATGAATTTAAAATTTAAAATTACTATCTTACTGATAATGAATTAACTCATATTGGAATTATGAAACCGGTGATTAGAATGCGATAGTACAGGTATTTAATTCAGTTATAAGATATCAAAATGGATAATTTTTCATATGGTTCTTTTGTATGAAATATATGAATTGTTTTAGTCCAATTATTTTTTTTGTTAATTTCAAAAGTTCATATCAATCACATAAATTACAGAGCTATTTTAATGTAAGCTTTCAATGTTCTGTTTTGTTACATTGTTTTGACCCGCTGCAATTAACAATTATTTTTCAATAGTCTTAGTACAATTATTTTTATGGAATTTGTGCAAAGGCTTATCCGCAACATGTCTGACTTTCAGTATTAAATAATTTGAATCATTATAAAAAGTACTTATATAGTATTACTGTAGTATATTATAGAAATACTTATATAATATTAAGAAAGTAGTGATTCAAGTTTAGAATGAATTCTTGATCCAGATACCGGTAACTCTGGTGTCACTCAGTTATAATATCTATTCAGAAAATTCAAAGTAAGTGAGGTTTGAGCACATTGCTAAATATATTGTATGAAGTATTCGACAAATCAAAATAGTTTTTTAATGTACATTTACTGCTAATACAAAATTTTGTAGTAAGATAAGTGACATGAAGTCTTCAAATGATACTCAAGCACAGAGTGGCTTACGGTTGCATGATTTAACATTTTTATGGTTTTTATTAATTTTCAATGTGCTGTAGAATTTTTTCCTTAGCTCCAGCCATAAACTTTTTTTTTAAAATTAAAGTATTTTGTTCAAAGAATTGAAAAAAACTTTGGTGGAGAAATTTGGTACTGGCGTAGTCCTTACTTTTGCTCGATGAAGGTATACCAAAAACCAACCAATCACAGACTTTCAAAAAGGGTCATAAGAAAAATACTGGTGTATTCTACAAATAAAATGCAAACTTTTTCCCAATCAATGTTCTATATGAAAAGTTTCAAGATTTTGAGTAAAAAAATGAATAAACTTGGATTTTAACCAAAAATTGCAAAAACTTTGAATTTTCAATGTTGTACAACTTCTTTATTTATGCAAATATCGACCTAAAATTTGAGGAACATGTTTTTTTCATAAAAAACTAAAAGTAAACATGTTTTCAGCGATTTTAAAATTTTGACATGCTCACTTCACCTGAAACATCCCATACGCATAAACATATATTTATTATCAAAATATATTATAGATAGTATGACCGATCCCGTAGTCAAGTTTGTTTTTGGAAGAATTAACCACCCAAACGCTTTGTACCTTTTTGCATTCCGTAGTCTAGTATCTCGTTTAAGAAGTTTTTACTAAGTTTTTACAAAGCTTTCATCTATAGCATAGTCATACAGATATTTATGCGAAAACTCTGGTAGAAATGTTTACCATTAATTAGCTATTTTTGAGTTAACTGTTATGGCTAAAAACGTACATTGTACGTATTTTAAGTAACAGATTTACTTTTATACGAATATACGAAAACTTTTGGATTAATTATATTACTATTGTAACTGGTTGGTTTTGGCTAAAAATGCTTCCATTTAATGAACACGTTAGCTATAAAATTTGCTTAATTTTCTACCCTGCAAACTACATATTTCAATTAACAAAGTTAAAAGACAAAAAAACGACACTTTTTTTTATTTCTGGAAAGAAAATTAACAAAATTTTGTTACGAGAATGAAGAAAAGTGTTGTCGTTATTTTGACTTAAAACTTTATAGAACAATTTATTACTGGATTACTCAAAGCAACTAAATTTGTTGAAGACGTAAATCACCATCCTTTTATTATATTAAGAAGTTTTACATGTTCCGCCCACAAAGTTGTGTTCGTTGAGTAAAGTAGAATGTAACACCCACATAAGTGATACATTTGCAATATTTACTAGCTATAAATAATAATACTACAATAATACAATACTATGTCAGAGATAAATATTTTTTATTTTTTTATCGATGAAACCGACTGTGATTTAATTATAGATGTTAGAAAGGTACTTTGTTCGAAATGAGATGCCTACATTACTTGAACTTTATTAAATACCTTTTAAATACTTGTTATTTAAAATATTTATTTATTTATATTTTAATGAAATTTAATTCATTTTAAATGATTCGAATAACCTAGGCGGTGGTTCATTTTATAGTATATTACGCACCTAGGGAGGAAAAAACTTGGACAGGCTAGAGCTTGTGTAAATTGCCACCCGAGCCAAAGGCGAGGGTGGCAAACACGAAATGTGGGCTGTCCAATTTTACTCCCGTGATGCGTATACTATTTTTCGCCATAACCAGGCCGAAAACACCACATTCCCGTTTTTGAGCCGGGCGGGAATGTGGCACTTTCGGCCAGGGTATGGTGAAATAGTGAATTGTGTGCCAAGGGCGTAAAGTGGGTCTTTTTAGCCGGAGTGTGGGGTTGCAGTACGAGTCGAAGGTGAGCTAGCACGAGCCGAAGGCGAGTGCGTTTGCGAACCGAAGAAGAGTACTGCAACCACACGAGGTCAAAAAACGCACTTAGACCTTGGTGCACACCATATTTTTTGTACTGCGCAAGTATAGATTTTTGCGTTTTTTCAAAATATCAATGATTTTATTAAACAATCTTGAAAACTCCATTCAAAAACGACAGCGGGCGCTTTTCGATTTTTTACCACCCGCTACTACGAGAAGCGGGCGCTTGTCGATTTTTACCGCCCGCTACGGCAAGCAGCGGGCGCTTTTCAGTTTTTACCGCCCGCTGGATCGACAAGCGGTCGCTTTCGGCTCTATTAATAGGTTCAAAAAACGCGAAAATCGTGCTTGCGGTACAAAAAATCATATACAAGTTTAGGGCACATTCAAGCTTTAATACTTTTAATACCTTTTTAACAATTTTATACAACTTATTAACAGAAAAGAGGGGATATCATCATCCTAAGAAAATTACGAAAGGTAAGTTTATTTTATTTTTTTTTTTTTACTTTTGTGCTGCTTTGCGCCTATCATTGTGTTGCTTTGCGCCTATCATTGTGCTGCTTTGCGCCTATTTGGTTGTAGTTTATACACCTTGATACAATTTATTAAATGTATGAATAATGAGTCGAAAATATCGACATCAGTGGGAAAAGGACCCACTGCTTTCGTTATGGCTGTGCGAAAGTCCTTTGACTCCTGATAAAGCCTACTGTAAATTTTCTGAAAAAGATTTATATCCTAAAAAGGATATATTATCGCGACATGCGAGGGAAAATTCAATACATAAAGTAAGAGTTGCATCATATTTAAGAACCGATAATACAGAAATAAAGATTGAAAATAGTCTTCAATTATCGACCATAAAGGAATCAAGTGCAAGTGTACCTAGACCTGAAGTTATTGAAAATAGTCCTGAATTATTGACACTAAAGGTATCAAGCGTAAGTGTACCTAGTCCTGAAGTTACGGAAAAAGAATGCCAAGAAAATGAATGTAAAGGTGTGCCATCTAGTAAAGTTGTGGAAAACGAGTGCAATAATGCACTGCCTATTCAAGTTACGGAAAAAAAACTTCCAGAATATGAATTTGAAGATCTTGTTAACGAAACAGAACAATCAAATATCAATGCAACGGCGTTAAAGTATGTGCGTAAATATAAATCAGAGTGGCAGTATCTTCATAATTGGCTACAACCTGTACCAGATGATTGCCTTAAAATAAAATGTACGACGTGTAACATTTTTTTGACCGCTAGAAAAAGTACTTTAGACGAGCATGCTCAAACTTTTAAACACAGGCTTAATGCAGGTACTCTTGATATTTTTGACGAATTTGATTTCCAGAAAGCAATTTCAGAAATTAAATTATCTATTATGGTGGTTGACACCCAAATACCATTTCTTTTTATTGATCGAATTCTACCATTTTTGAAAAACTCGTTTTTCGACTCACAGCTTCTCAAGAAAGTTGATTTGCATAGGGGTAAAGTATCTCATATATTAGCTAACGTCATAGCACCTGCACATAAAAAAAGATTGGCTGAAATTTTAAAAATAACAAAATTTTGTGTATTAATCGATGAAAGCACAGACGTTAGCAATCAGCAATTTTGATGATCACATTGGTCGCATACACGATAGTTTATGGGAAATAGTACCGGCCTTTGACAGCGATGAAAATCACAAGGTTGACGCGCAGACAATAGTAGATAAAGTTATATCTACTTTTAATGCTGATAATATACCATTAAATAATATTTTTGCCTTTTGTTCTGATACCTGTAATCTTATGATGGGAAATCGTAGTTCAGTATCTACCAAATTGATGGAAACAATTCCTGGTATAAGAATAGTTAAATGTAGTGCTCACATTCAGCACTTATGCGCACAGGATGCTTTAAAGATCATGCCTTCTATTTACTATCAAATAGTCCATCAAGTACACAATTATTTTACGCATAGTTCAAAACGCCTTTATAGATTTGACATTCTTCAAATAAAATCTAAAGTAACTGCTTTGAAGATTTTAAAACCAGCAAACACAAGATGGCTATCATATTTCCAATGCATGGATCGAATTCTTAGCAGATGGACAGTTTTAATACAATATTTTGAAAGCGAATGTCTAAAAGGCGATCAATTGGCAGCAGCAAAACCTTTGCTAGACTATTTAATTAATTCAATCAATAAATTGTATCATTTATTTTTACATTCAGTGTATTTGCAATTGCAGATGATAAACATAAAGTTGCAATCACAAAAGCCGAACGTTAACGTTAATAACAGTATCGAAAGAAACCTGTACTTCGATCTTTTATCACAGTATCTGAAAGACGATTATATATCGTCTATAAATTTAAATGAAGTAGATCCAAAAAATAGCGAAAATTTTAAATCTTTGAATGAAATGACATTGGAAAAAAACGTTGTTGAACAATTTAATAAAGTTTTAGATGAAAATGACAAGATAATGTTTTTAAAAGTGTGTCAGCAGTTCCTATCAGAGCTCTGTTCTAAATTAAAACAAAGATATGATAATTTTTCTGTTGATTTGATAAAATACTTGAGTTGCTTTCATTCACAAAATGCGTTAAATCAGCACTACCATGAAGGTGCATATCAAAATTTAGACGTGCTTTTCTATGAACTTCCATTATTGACTAATAATCACGATGGCGCCTTGATGATACAAATCAACAAGGAATGGTCTGATTTACCAGTATACAATATACCAAAATATTTAAAAGAAGAAGAAAATGTAGACATCTTTTGGGCTAACGTTAAAAATATTGTTAACGAAGAAGGAATACACATTTTTAGAAACATAGCAGAATTTGCTTTGAATTTTCTTGCGTTGCCGAATTCGAATGCTCCTTCCGAACGTATATGGAGTGAATTGAACCGTCAAAAAGATAATTCTAGGGCCAGTTTGAAGTATGGAACAATACGAGGAATTTTATTATCGAAGCAATATATTAAAGATGTAGGAGGATTAATATTATTTGAGCCAACATATGAAATGTTCGTTCGTATGGTATATATAATCTAAAGGACAAAATACAAGATTTTAAAAAAATTAAAGATATTTTCCAGTACAAAGGAACTATCATTACGGAAGAATATTTGTCCGAGTGCCAGAAAGACGAAAACTTCCGTTTAGAAATTAAAAAGAAAATGAAGCTCAGCAATGAAAAAGATACTGAAATAATAAATATTAATTTATTTAATTTTAATCCAAGCAACGTGATTGAAAATATTGATAATGATATATGTGAATCTGAATTTAATGAAAGTTTGGTTATTGAAAGTGAAAGTAATAATTCCTTAGAGGTATACTCTAGCCAAAATATGAATGGGCCGAAAATTCTGACAAATGGATTAATTTCTGATTATAACTACTACAGGAAAAGATTGTTTTATGTAAATGAGGAAGGAGTTCGTAAAGAACAAGAATATACAATCGGTTTATACACTAGGAAATCAATTATTTCACTTCGACAAACAGTTCAATTATTTTCTTCTCAATATCACACCTTAAGTCCTAGAAAGGATATAGATGGATTTGTGATCGATGTTAGTGGAATAATTTTTGAAAAAAATTGGCTTAATGCAATATTCATTCCTACAACAATAACTTTTGTTTTCTTCAATGAAACAAAATGGGATCCGTATTATGACTGGCCCATGTTCCACATTATATTCCAATCAACAACTAGATACATATTTATGCCATATTTAAGTATGAATCATTGGCGCTTATTTTTAATAGATATGCATTGCAAATGCGTAACTTTAATAGATCCTTTTGACAGAAAACCAAGTGAATTGGAAGCTGAAGGAAAAAGGGTGTACAATTGTTTTTTAAGGTATTTAGAATACTGTAAAAACAAAGGTATAGAAAATTCTTTAACACAAAGCTGTACATCGTGAGATATGGTATGGTTTGTAGCTCCTACAGATATGCCTCGCTAAAAAGATGGTTATAATTGTGGAATTTTTGTAATATATTACATGTACACTATTGGACAAAATGAACAATTTGATAAGAATTTTGATCCAGACGCATATAGAAATTATTTAGCAGAAAAGTTAATCAACGAATCAGAAAATATGCATGATATATGTCAATTTTGTTTCACTAGTAAAAGGAAAGCTGGTGTAAAAACTTGCAGAGGATGTAGAAGATTTACGCATGTTACCTGCTTACGAAATAAAACTCTTAGTCAAAGACCAAAATGCGAATTATGTATGGAAAATTAAATCTACAATATATCTACTAAAAAACATCCTATCTTTATATTTATACACATACACATTTGTGTAAATAATTATTTCGTCTAATGAACGAGTATAATATTATTTATGACATCAATATTATTTCGAAAATAAAACAGTAAAAAATTATTGAAACATGTTGTAAATGATATTAAAGAAGTGTCGTGATGTTGCTTAAAATAATTTAAACAACATACCAGAGTATTTATAAGAAGAAGAAAATGAAGACATCTTTTGGGCTCACGTTATAGATATTGTTAGCAAAGAAGAAATATACATTTTGAGATACATAGCGGAATTTGCTTTGAGGTTTCTTGCGTTGCCGCATTCGAATACTTCTTCCGAATGTATATGTAGTTAATTGAACCGTCAAAAAGATAATTCTAAAATCAGTTGAAAGTATGGAATAATAGGACGAATTTTATTATTCTGTAAGGCAACATATGATATTTTCGTTCGTATTGTGTGAAATCTAAAGGACAAGGTACAAGATTATAGTTAAATTAAGATATTTCCCAGCACAAAGGAATCATCATTACGGAAGAATATTTGTCCGAGTGCCAGAAAGACGAAAAGTTCCATTTAGAAATTAAAAAGAAAATGATGCTCAGGAACTAAAAAGATACTGAAACAGAAAATATTTATTTGTTTAATTTGAATTCAAGCTACATTAAAGTGAAAGTAATAATTTCTTAGGGGTATATTCTAGCCAAAATATGAATGGACTGAACATTCTGACAAATGGATTAATTTCATATTACAAATGCTACATGAAAAGTTTGGTTTATGTAAACGAGGGATAAGTTCATAAATAACAACAATATACGATTGGTTCATACACTTGGTAAGATAAGTATTGTCCAGGTAGTCTATTTTTCTTCAAATTTTAATTTTGATCATTCTTAATTGCAGAACAGAACATTTTTCAAATTTTGTATTGGAATTATGTATAAATTAATTTAAGGTATATAAAGAATAAACGTTATTTTTATTATAGAAATCCTATAAGAAATGATAAATTTATCAATAAGTTTAAAATATCGTATAAATGCTAAAAACTTAAATCTGATTTAAAAATATTAACATCTTCTTAATTTTTAGTTCAGTATATTTCATCTTTTACTATCACGGAGTGTAATTTTTTAAGATTTCAGCATTAAAGATTAAGCACAATGGCCACGATTAAAATTTACTGCAGGCGTCAATTGAGATTATCGCAGCGAAATATACAAATCATCATCAAGAGAAAAAATTTTAAATATTTTGGATTAACGAGGTGCTCTTAAAACAAGAATGGTATTCGATCATATTATTATTTTACTGGTGTTATAAATAATTCATAAACTTTAGTAAAAGGAATGAAAAAAAATCATAAAACTAATTATATATAAATATAAGTAAATGATAAAAGCTCATAAATATTTTTAGGTTTCGAGTATTTAAAAAACTTGAACAAGGAAAGTAGATGATCGCAATTAATTCAAGATGCTTCAATTTGATAGCGTGACTAAGCTAAACTTGCAACCAAGGCGAGATGCATATTTTAACATTTACTGCATTGAGATTCTGACTGCAAGGTATACGAATCATCACCTAAAGAGGAAGTGTAACGTATTATAGCATAAACAAGGTGCCCTTTCTAAAACAACAATTTTTAATTTACGACGTCAACAACAATGGTAAATAACCACATTCACTTATATTACATAATGAATCTAAAATAATTAAATATTAATTTTACAAAAATATTCGATCGTATTTATCGTTATTTCACTTGTTTTGTAATTCATTCATAAACTTTATTAAAAAGAATAAAATAAATATTAATATTACAAGTAATATTATAAATAAATATTATAAGTAAATTATAAAAACTTTAAAATATTTTTGTTTTTAGTATTTTAGAAAATTGAAGATGATAATCGATGATAGTCTTAATTATAATATAAGCTTCCAAATATCCTTGAATGTTTGAGACTTCCTCGCTAGAAAAAGACAATATCACCTCACATTGTCACGATTGTTTTTTTCGTTATACAAATGTTAAAAAAAAATGTTAAATGTTATTAATGCAACAATATTGGTTAACAATATAATAGATATGGACATACTTTATTTTGAACGCCAATGATCTGCTCAAAAACATGCTTCCTGAGAGCATAATTCCATGTGCCTACGACACAGTAATCATATCCACAAATGAATCATGGTAAATGGCACAAGACAATATGAATTACTATCTAAGTAAAATGGCAAACTGCCTTGCCATAAATAAACTTCTCTAAATATAAGCAAAACAGTATTAGACAGAGCAGTATTAAATATCCGAAATTATTGTGATATTGTGATATTATACGTGGACGACCTGTGGGAGTGTGATTTACTACAGTTAACCTCGATAAAAGACTACAACGACGGCTTTTGCTATATTCTCGTTGTTGTGGATGTCCTCAGCAAGTATGCCTGGGTCGAACCATTGCGCGATAAAACAGTTGCCGGCGCGTTCGAAAAAATTCTAGACAGAGCAAGAGTACCGGTGTGTTTACTATCCGACCGTGGCAAAGAATTTGTCAGGTCAGCTTTTTAAAGCCTTCTAAAAAAATATGACATACAATTTAGAGTAGCGCGAAATCCCGATATCAAAGCGGCTGTAATCGAGAGACTCAATAGAACAATACGAGAGCGTATGTGGTGTTGTTTCTCGCACAAAAATACAAAAAGGTATGTCGACGTAGTACAAAAAATTATATACGCTTAAAACCACACATTGCACAGTGGAACAAAAATGAAACCATCAGAGGTAAATCTGCACAACGCAGCAAAAGCCCGTGAAAATTTGCAAAAGCGTGCTCTTCGTCAAAGTGCAGTTCAGAGAAACGGCCGCAAGAGTGCTCACCAAGCGATACCTAAATTCAAGGTGGGCGACTTCGTTCGAATCAGTCGGACTAAAAATACCTTCGAGCGCGGTTATGAAAAAAATTTCAGCGAGGAAGTGTTCAAGATAAAAAGGGTGTCGCGACGACAGAATATCTACACGTACCTTCTCGAAGACTTAAACGGTGAAATTATCGACGGATTTTTTTACAGGGAAGAACTTGTATTGGTTGGCCGAGAATGCATCACAAACCATCAAACATTTAAAGTGGAGCGCATAGTTCGTACGCGCGGACGAGGAGCAAATAAGCAACTACTAGTCAAGTGGTTAGGATACCCTGACAAATTCAACTCTTGGATAAAGGCGAGTGATCTCGATAGTATCTGGAAAAAAAAGAAATGGAGAGTCAAGATGAATTTTACATGGTGTTACCGAATAATAGCAGTATGATGTATTTCAGCGATAATACTACAACTTGCTTCACCACGCATTTACAGCGCGAGATTAGGCTGCACGGTGAATGGCTCGTAGGTCTAGCTGAAATTTACGTGCCTTGTACTATAAACCAGGTACAAAATACTGAAGCTTCTTATTCGTTTTGTTCCTACGACAGGGGTAAGGTAGTAAGAAAAGACGTTTACCACTTTCCCGACGGTATTTATAAAACTATAGAACAGGTAGCTGACGAGATAAATTGATCGAACGACGTATACCAGCATCAAGTGCTGGAACCGATGAAAAGCCGCTTTTAGGATATTACGTCATAAAGCGAACATGCCATTGTGAAGAGTTTCACGTGACGGAATTCAATGATAAAATTTGTCCTATTTTTGGTATTGAGAATTTCGTGACCAAAGGAATGTTCACGACTGTCAACGAGGGCACCAGAGACATCGAGGATGTTACACCTGCTTCATTGTCTCGCGCTGTCCCTGATCAAATGTACATTTACACGGACATTTGCGAATCATACACAGTCGGGGACACTCAAGCATCTTTTCTACGTATAGTTTCAGTCACAGATCCAAATTACAAATTTAGTTGTAACTACGTGCAGCGTTCTGCTCCGATACATTACATTCCGTTACTTTATCACAATTTTCACAATATAGTCATAGATATAAGGGATCAGCATATCCAACCTATACTATTCGAGTATGGTACGTTGATGGTTACGCTACGTTTCAAACGCAACCGCTAATAAATTATAGCCAATATGAGTTACTACATTCAATGCTACGACGACAACGAGCAAGTCGGAGGTGGGGTTAGGAGAGTTTTCGCTGACTCTACTTATCCAAGAGGGCGAGGAGTGGGAGCATGGTTAGTTGGCCTGTTTCGAAAAATGCTGCCTTACATCTCCAGTGGAGCGAAAGCTGTAGGAAAAGAAACCATACAAGCAGGGTTAAATATTTTCAATGACGTGGCAAATAACGGTGTCAATTTCAAAGAAGCAGTGAAGGTCATAGGCAAAGAATCTAGAAAAAACTTGAAGAGAAAAGCAGCCGAAAAAATATCTGAGATGATGAAAGGCTCGGGTTATAAGATGCCTGCTCACAGACGAAAACGTCAGTTGAGGAAGACAAGCGGTTCAGTTCGCATCACCGGGAAAGAAAAAGAAGAAGAAGAAGAAGAAGAAGGGACGAACAACTGCAAGAAAAGGCGGGAGAGACAACAAGAAGAGGAAGAAGCCCGCGTTTAGAAATATTAACGACATCTTCGGCCCGAAATAGAAAAAAAAAATGGCGTTCTTACATTCTCACTCGACAGAATGTGTGTCCAGTGAGTTAGATATTTTTTCTCTACCAGCGACTCAAACTTCCATAGAGGTAGCAGTTTCTTACACTACAAGCCCGTATCATCGCTCAGCGACGAAGGAGATGCTCCCATAGAGTTTGTCGTGCCAAGTGGTAGTGAACATTACATAGACCTTGCGCACACGATACTTTACATTCAAGCAAAGGTTGAACCAATAGAAGGCGAATCGGGAAATGTCAAAGTTGCGCCAGTTAACAATTTTCTTCATTCACCATTTAATCAAGTGGACGCTTTTTTTAATCAAAAACTCGTTTCGCCTCCCAACAACGCCTACCTCTATAGAGCTTATATTGAATCGATGTTGAGTTATTCTCCGACTTCTAAAGAATCGCATTTAACTACAGCATTTTGGTACGCTAATACGTTTGACAACTTTGAAGCTGCTCCGAATATTCCTATAGAAAATGCTACCGCGAACAAAGGAGCCCTATATAGTCAACATTAAATATTTGGAGGGAAAACCGTCGATATCATTGGTCATTTGCATTGCGACGTATTTAATCAAGATAAAATGCTCATCAACGGAGTTGAGATGAGAGTACGCCTCGTACGAAGCAAAGATGCATTTTGCTTGATGGATGTGTCGGATAATGGTAAATTCTGTGTCAAAATCAAAGAAGCCAGTCTCATCATACGCAGAGTAGAGATAAGTCCTGGTGTTTTACTTGACCACGCCCATGCCTTAGCTAAAGCTACAGCCAAGTATCCTATTACACGTGTCGAAGTTAAGTCTTTCACGCTTCACACTGGAATTCTCGGGGACACTCAACAACGTCATCCTCGGGCAGCTGCCTAAAAGAATAATTATAGGTTTCGTCGATAACAAAGCGTTTAATGGAAATCGTAAATTCAACCAGTTCAATTTTCAACACTTTTCGATAAATTATCTTTCTTTGTACGGCGACGGAGTGCAAA
Organism: Torymus aiolomorphi; assembly: GCA_036365515.1. Taxonomy (NCBI): domain Eukaryota; kingdom Metazoa; phylum Arthropoda; class Insecta; order Hymenoptera; family Torymidae; genus Torymus; species Torymus aiolomorphi. Next base: position 59,827,993 of record CM070875.1, on the reverse strand, counting down.
TTCGAAGCAAACCGTTACAACCTCACTTTACCGGCAACAGCGGTCTCTACATAGATGCTTACCAGACGCTGTTCTCGGGTACAGGTATACATTTTCTCAACGAAGGCAACGGGATCAATCGTCACAATTACGCGCGAGAAAATTTTCTGACGGCTTTTGACTTAACACCAGATTTATCAGCTCATTGTGCTACACACTGAAACCTCGTGCGGTCGGGTAGCGTGCGCGTGGAAGTGCGATTCGAGGGCGCTCTCACTAGTACCATAAATTGCATCATTTATGCAGAATACGATAACGTACTGGAAATCGATTCGAGCAGACAAATCCTATCGAATTTTAGCGCGTAAATATAAGAAGAAGAAGAAGGAGAAACAAGAGTAGTGGGGATAAGCGTATATCAGAAATGAAACGCCTACGCGTGAGGATCAGTTGTCCTTTGGTCTTTTACATAGCGATACACTCTCGCCCTCACTCCTTAAATCATGGATTTCATTGTCGACATACAAGGTTTTCGCGACGTTAACAGAAATTTTTTGCCAAAGGAAGTGGCTGTGATCGCATTGCAAGAGCTCATAGTTGATCATTGGATAGCAGGCCCACCTTGTAATTTTTTGCATTTGCCACCAGACATAAAAACGACAAACAGCTATTGCACAGTTCACTTACACGGAATAGAGTAGTTCGAGGGTGACGTATCATTACGAAGATTGCGCCATCATCTCTACAAACTTGTCAAGAAGGCGAGAAATGTCTACGTGCGAGGGGATAAAAAACGAAGGTATCTCGAGAAGAGTGGAGGTTGCCATCATTAAGTAAATTAGAAGGACTATTTCCGAATTCATTAGTGTGTGCAAGTTATATCGAAAAACATATAGAAATTAAGAAAGATATTTGTGCACTTTTCAAAGCAAACCTACTAAGAAAATGGATGTACAGTATACTTCCAGAAGAGTGGGGCGAAGTAAATGAAACCATACAAAGCGAAAGATTTTACGCTGCTGTTTGCAAGTATCGTAACGAATGCAGAAAGTCTTTTCGCAGTGGTGAACCAGGTAGAGTAGATGTAACCGACGGAGATGACGAAGACAGCAGCACACACGCGGTAAAAGCAAACGACGACGACGACGACGACGACGACGACTTCAACATCGTATTCACTGAGAACGTTCCCAGTGAAAAGTCTGTAAATACAAATATATTCACGGAGAATAAATTACAAGATGGACACAAGGACAATAATGCATGCGATACGTGCGCTAAGAGCGAATACAATAGGTGTGTATGCTGCTGATCACATTCCAAAAATTTTAAGTCCACCTGTGGCTATTGTGACCAATCTAGATACAGCAAATAAATCAGGATCGCATTGGGTTGCTATTTACATAGACAAAAATGGGTACGGAGTATATTTCGAGAGTTATGGGATCGCCCCCACCTCACCGTTCCATCTTGATCGCCTACGAAGAAACTACGTGCGTTTCCAGTTGAACAAGAAACTATTATAAAGTTTTGATTTAAAAGTGTGCGGTGAATATTGCATTATGTTTTTGCATCATATGTGTAGTGGTAGTTCTTTACTCGCGTTTTTTCGCATCTTTTCATACAATACATACAAAAACGATAATATAGCTACTAAATTTTATAAAGTTATTTCACAAAAGCGAGCCAGAAAGGTGAATCCTTACCAAAATCGTTTTCTTCCAAAAGACACTTCATTGGGAACTGGGCAGAGTAATCAAACATGTAACGCAAAATTATAAATTTTTTTTTTGTAATCATAGATATAAGAGTAAAATATGTATACTTTTGTAAGATCTTCGTAAAATAAAAATTGTATGCATGCTTTCAAGAAATTATCACGTTAATATTATAACAGTATCTCTATTTTGCTTATTTTCATATCATACGTTCACATCGGCTGCGATTGTAGCTGAAATTTCTATCGCGTAATACAAATCCAAAAGTAAGGTTAGATTACATATAAGAATTTATTTCATCGTCATCTTTATCTCGTATTCGTTACTGTTTAAGATCACGTCATTTCAACGTACTTTTTTATTGCGAATACAAAACGGAAAATGAGGTTATGTACATTCAAGGATTTCTTTCATCATAATCTTTCTCCGAAACCATTATTTTTATCTCGTATTCGCGTTACTCTCTAAGCTCACGTCATTCCAACGTACTTTTTTCTCGCGAATACGAAACGGGTAGTAAGGTTATGTTACATTCATCGCTTTCATCTTGTTGAATTCTATATATTACAACGGCATCACTCCGTTCACTGATTGGATGAGGGAAATGGTACGTAACGGATTTATCGGCCAATGGGAAAACAGAGCATGGTGGGGACATACGTGTGAAAGCTGGAGCCCGACATGCTTGCCTTCAGTCACGAGTATCCATTCCATTTGAGAGTACGCTCCCGCGTGGATATTCCAGTGTCCGTTCAATCTCTGTATACTCTTGCTTTAAAATGGACAAAAACGAAGCATCAGCGGTGCTTCCTGCACCATCAGCAGCATCAGTAGCAGCTTCAGTAGCAGTAACTCCACCACCACTACCTCCGCCATCAGCTGCACCACCTCTACCTCGACCAGCAGCAGCAGCAGTAGCAGTAACATCGCGAGTTAATAAAAACATGGATCTGCCAAATCTCTTCCTCTCTACAACCTACGCTATCAATAAATCAAATTCCAAGAGTCGTTGCAGATCGTTTCCTTCGATCAAACTGGTTCTTTGATGCATAATTTTGGTATTACTATGCGTAATGGTTGTATGATAGTTACTGGATATCAACGTTAAATTATCAGACAAAGGAATATGCTAGAAGTAAAGGCGTATTTATTTGAATGAAAGTGGCTTCAATTTCTCTCGTGGCGATTTTCTGACACAAATAACTCTGTTTATATATTTCTTGAGATTTTTGAGCTGATAATTTGATTAAAGGTCCAATTAGCCTCCATGGCGTAGTGACGATTTCCGTTTGGTTATTATTATTGATTATAGAAAGTCTTTGGAATAGAGAAAATTCGATGGGGTTTAGGATAGGAATTTTGAGTGTGTAAATAACGAGGTCATGGATACATACGATTGAACCTTGAACGAAGCGAAAATCTAGCAGATGATAGTCATGCATTATTAATTCTCTTTTCGAGTAAGTTCCTAATAGATGAGTAAGTATATCGGAAATTTGTTTATAATTCAGTACTTCTACATCAAACATTTGATCTGAAAAATATAAATGAACGCTTTATTTTTTCGAGCAAATCTAAAAAAAATTTTGTTCCTATATTATAAGATGGCTTTGGAAATATTCCATAAATTTTTATTCATAACTTCAGTGTTGCTATTCATGTTTATCCTAGCGCTCTTCGCTACTATGAGCAGGAGTATCATGATCAGTCTCGCTCTTCATTTTCCTGTAAAAAGGAAGAAACTTTTCTTATCCTTTTTGCATCTCTTAGGTTATAACGATGCGGTTGCCCGTGTATATAGCAATCTAAAGAGGGACCCTGTTGTTTTTCTACAAGGAGTTTCTGATATCGCGGCGCGGTTTTATCACGTTGCTGTTGGTGAGTTTTAATAAACATTTCTTTATCTTCTAAGGTTTTATCCGAATCGACCGGCAAATTTTGATTTTCGCGTTGTTTTTGATAGAGTTCCTCGTAAAAAGGTAAAATTTCAGTTTTTCGAAGTTCGTTATATCTTTCGATCGTATCTGCATTTGGGTCAATAACATGTTTATGAAGATCTTCGTACGGCCCGTATAAAAGTGTGAATGGCGCATAATTTGTTGTTGAGTGAATGCTTTGATTGTAGATCAATATTGCGGTAGTTATATGGTTTTTCGTAGTCTCTCGTGGGTTTTGATCGATTAGTATGTCTAATTTTTCTTTTAGAATGGAATGAAGTCGCTCGATGGGTCTGTTGGAGGTGTGTCTGTTGATAGTGGTCTGATGATATTCGATTTTGTATAATCGGCAAAATTCCTTGAATACTGTAGAGTTGAACTCGCTTCCACTGTCTGTAGTAATTTTATCTGGAAAGTTGTAATGTGAAACAAAATGTCTTAATTTACTTATTATCGTTATTGCATTACCGTCGGGCAAATGGTAAGCTTGAGCGTATTTTGAGAATATGTCGATGATCGTGAGAAATTTTTCCTTCCTATAGTGGAATATATCTAGATGTAAGTGTTGGAGGGGCCTATTCGCTATTATAGGCCCATACGTCTCTGTGATATAAGGCCTTCTCTCGTATTTGTGCTCTAAGCAGGTTTCACATTGGTTGATGTAACTTTGAATCATCCTCTCCATATTTGGTGTGTATAATTCTTTTGAAATGCGCTACCATTTCTCTGATTCCATTGTGAGTCTTATTATGGTTTCTTTCTAACTCCTTTAAAAAATTAGTTGGGTTGGTTACAGTAGGGTAGGTATTTGTTTTGACTAATTTTAGTTTTTCGTTAAAATGTTCTTTCAATATTCTATAAGCAATCATTTCTAGTTCTTCGGTTTCAAAATAAATTCCATACTGTTTATTCGGTTTTACATTTTCGTTGAAAAATTTAAGTAAGTGCGGTTCTGCATTGTTTTTGTTTATTTTTATCATAAATTGAATTTTTAATTTATCCTTCGTTGTTTTGACTTGGTAATCGTTTCCCTTTTTGACTATTATGCTATAGTTAAATACGTGTATATTTTTATCTGACACAGGCAGTGAAAATACTGGGTTTTGTTCGGCTGTATGAATCGTTACGTCTTCTTCGTCCTCGGACGTTTGAGTCAGCTCTTGGTTGTTGAAGGGGGTGATATCGGACGCTTGTGGGACCATAGAAAGAGAGTCTTCTTCTTCTTGATTGTTTATCTCGATTCTGCTTAAAGCGTCAGCCTCCTTATTCTCACATCCTTTCTTGTATTTAATTTCATAATTATACTCTTATAATTTCAATCTCCAACGAATTAATCTAGTGTTAGGTGTTTTCAAGGACCAGAGCCAAGTGAGAGGCTTATGGTCTGTTTCGATAATAAATTTTCGTCCATACATAGGGTCAAAAATATCGGCACCCTTCGACAATTCGTAGTAGTTCTTTTTCTATAGTAGAGTAGTTCTGTTCTGCAGAATTTAGAGTCCTCGAAAAGTTGGATATCGGATGTTGTTCTTGGGATAAAACTGCCCCCCAATAGTGGTATTTGAAGCATCAGAAGTTACGTGGAATACTTTATCAAAATCTGGGTATCTTAATACAGGTGCGTTAGTAATGAGTTCCTTAAGTTTATTGAAAGCTTCAATAAATTTTTCATTTTTATAATCTACCTTGCTCTTTTTCTTGAGTGTGTCGGAGAGAGGTTTGGATATTTTTGCATAATTTTTTATAAATTTCCTGTAAAATCCGGTAAGTCCTAAATATGTTCTTACTTCCGTTTGCTTTTTTGGCAGGGGGTATTTTATTATTGCATTAATTTTATCCGGATTAGGCTTAATTCCTTCCGGGGTAATTACGTGCCCTAAAAACGGTGCTTCTTTCCTCAAGAACTCGCTCTTATTTAGCTGTATTTTTAATCCATGTTCTCTGAGTTCGTCAAGAACAAGTTTTATGTGTTGCAGGTGTTCTTGAAGTGATTTTGAAAAGATTACGATGTCATCCATGTATACAAAACAGAACTTATGAAGGTATTTCATTAAAATTTTGTCCATCATGCGTTGAAATGTTGCTGGTGCGTTTTTCAAACCAAATGGCATCCTGGTATATTCACAGTGGCCATTTTCGACGGTAAAAGCAGTCTTTTTGATGGAATCTTTCTCTACTGGGATTTGGTGGAAGCCTTGAGCTAGATCTAGTGTCGAAAAATACGAACAGTTTCCTAGGTTTTCTAAAATTTCATCCATACGAGGAAGCGGATACTTGTCCTCGATAGTTTTGTCATTTAGCTTTCGATAGTCGTTCACCATCCGCCATTTCTTTTTTCCACTAGCGTCTGACTTTTTCGGTACTATCCATACGGGTGACGAATAAGGCGAATCGCTTGGGCGAATTATTCCATCTTTAAGTAATTTTTTTACTTGATTTTGAATTTCTTCTTTCAAAGCGTATGGACATCGAAAATTTTTTACGTAGATGGGATCTTCGTCTTTTGTTTTAATAAGGTGACTAACTGCTGTCGTAGCTGATAGTTTTTCTTCTTCGTTATAAAAGCAGTCATTGTACTTGTGGCATAGTGATGTAACCTTATCCTTCTCCTCGCTGTTCATATGGCTCGTTCTTATCTGAGTAGTCGACTCCCGATGATGATTCATCTTCACGCCTTTGTTTTTGCTTGGAATATTCTTTAAGTAATTAATCTCGAATTTACTCGTACTAAATATTTGATTTTTATAATCGATATTTGCTTCTAAATTTTGAAGATCCTTATGGCCAATCAAGCCATCGTAAGTCGAATGCCAGGGTGCGAGTAGAAACGTTATTGATGTTTCGTCGCCTAATTCTTGTAGAATAGAAAAGGTTAATGCATGTGTTCCTTTAGTGATTTTGTGTAGAGATGAGATTTCGAAATTGTGTGAAAAAATATAGTTCGGAAACAGTTTATATGCTATACTCGGGTTCATAATTGAAGATGATGCTCTAGAATCTTTTAAAATTTTCAACGGCCGCGGCGGATTGAGCGTGATTATATGCGGCAACTCTGATGAATTTCCGATGTTATTAAGATTTATTATTGTCTCTTCCGATGTATTGGGATCCAACTGAAAATTTTCAGTATTATCAATCTCAGTTGTTTCATCTACTAGATTTTGAGGCTGTTCATCTTGGCATTCGTATTCTTGTTCTACGAAATTTTGTTGAACTTCTTGATGATGAAGTTCTTCTGAGACAAAGTTCGGAGGTCCTGTACTTCTGAAAACGTTGTTGGTTCTAGGCGCAGAGTTATTTTGCACATTATTTGGTCTATTAGTTTGGTTACTACTTGGTTGGTTGGTATTTCTTGTACTTATAGACATAGGCGATGGTTGGTAATTTTGACGCGTTTCTCGATTATTATTGTTATTATTTTGCCTAAAACTGTTTCCAAAATTGTTGTTTCCAAAATTGTTGTTTCCAAAATTGTTGTTTCCAAGATTGTTGTTTCCAGGATTGTTGTTTCCAAAATTAGTCAATGCAGGCCTAAATGGGGTATGCGCTATGGCGAGTCGCGGTTGAAATGAAATTGCAGATTTTGAGGTACTCGGTGCATTGAATAAATTCGTTTTCGGTTTACTTTCGCTTCGCCTCATATACGAAAGAAAATTAGCTTGCTGCTCATGATTATCGTGTCTCCTACATTTATTTATACAATCTTCAATATCGTTTAATTCAAAGTGTGTTAAGAATGAATGGTAGGGTTCTTTTATTCCGTTAATAAAAGTGTTTTTAGCGACGTTTTTATAAAATGAAATTTTCATATTAACTGTCTGTCTTCATTATTTAACTGAATATGTTCCTTTAATCTATTTAATCGTAATTTTATTTCGTCTGCGTAATTTTCAAACGATTGATTCGTTTTTTGGTAACAAACACTTAGTTTATTAAATAATAGTTCTTCTGAACTCACATCACTATATCGGTTGATTAAAATTCTCTTACATTCGGTCCAGCCTTCCGGGTTATTTACTATTACTAAATCTAACGCTTCGCGAGTTTCATTGACAAGTGGATCTGCTGTATATAACATTTGGATGAATTTGTCACATTGGTGAATAAAATTCGATAAAAGTCTAGTACCGCCTTCGTACGTAGGAATAGATTCGCGCCAAATAGATAAGCGTAGTTTAAATTGCTCTACTGTGATCTGAGCAGCTTGATCTTGATTTGGATTCGCCATTATATAATTTATTCTATTTATTCTTTCGCGATAAGTTTAAGGTGAATCGTATGAAAGGTTGAAAGGTTGAAGGGATAAAGGAAATTCCAAAGACTTACAGATGAAATATCTTTTATGATTTCTCGGTGAGTCAGTGCCAAGTCGGTGGGTCTCGATGTTGACGTGTAGATACTGCAACAGTGGAGAAAAATCGCCGGCTGCCTCCTGGGTGATGATTCTCGTCCCGCAGTTGGAGAGGAATCTGAAGTTAGCAGTCTCGCAGTATCCTGTCCGCAGCGCCAGTTATGTGAAAAGGGTGAATGTAGATAAATTCCGATTCACAGGGAATGGAATAATAAGACAAATTCACACACACACAATAAATAGAAAAGAGTGTTCTTTATTAAAATACGTTGTTACAACTCGAGGACCCGACAGAGACTGATGTGAATATATTATGTGACTGCTACCGACTTCTTTCTTCTCCTTATCTCTTGATAACTTGGAGCTGAGTAGGCAGGACGTGCAACTGCACGTGGAAGGTCGGCGCGAAAGGTGTCACATTACTCGCGCGAAAGTCTAATCATTCAGCAGAAATTTGAAAAATTACATAAACAACTTATGAATGTACTGTGGGGTGAATATAAAGTGGACGTTAACTTTCAATTCATCCTAGAAAACTAATACGAGTTGCTCGAAATAATTGGAAAAACCAAACAACTCATTTTGAACTTGTGTGATTTATTGGGGCACCAAAAGGTTTTGTTTACATCTGCTGAATTAAATAAATTTTTATTTCAAATTAGAGATGATAGAAAATTATCTTTACCATTCTTTATATCGAATTTCGGGTCTATTTTTTTGGGGCGGTTGGTTGAATTATTTATTGAAATGGTAATACCGTTCACCGATAAAGGTCTTTTCCTTTTATACGAAATGCAGCATTTTCCAGTTTTCCAAGCAAATTTTGAGGACAAAACCTTAGCAGCTCATATTAAGCCGGGAACGGATTATATTGCGGTGGGCGACTCGAGCGATCGATATCTGTTTTTAAATCAATCAGACTTAAGGAAATGTGACGAAGAAATACGTTCTTCCTTTGTGAAAACGAATTTTATTTTCAAAATTATATCTCTTGTGAGAAAATGTTACTATCTAAACCAAATTATGGGGAATTGCCATTATGTAATATTCAGTTTTCGCAAGGAAAGGAGCATTATTTTCGAAGAATGACGAATAAGTGTTTGTAGCTGGCGTCAACCATAAATAGGCATAGGCTAGAAGTAATGTGCTCAAGAAATATGTATAAAATACCTATCTCAGGGAGCCAAATTGTGGAACTGCCCAAAAATTGTAAAATGAGGATCGAAGAGCGCGAGGTTTATGGTTTTGACGGTCGGTACAACGACCAAAATATAATCGTACCAAATTTAAAGTTGAATATCCATCGAGAGTTAGTATTTAAGTAAAAAGGAGAAAAGCAAATTATGAGTAGCACTATTGAGATGCACGGGGCAATTTCCACTAAGGATTTATTATACATAATATTTTATGTGTTTTTGAGCATAATAATAGTTGCATTTTTGGGTATGTTTACGTACTTCGCTTTCCGCCTGCTATAAAATAAGGACCATTGTCCTGCGGAGGCAGAAAATACTTATGTACCTATGTACCCATTAGGCCACGCTTTTAAGTGTAATTTTAAGGGAGTTTCACATTACGAGGAACCTCCAATTCAGCCGGTACCGCTAAAAAGTAGTGAGGCTAGTACCTCGACCGCGACAGTCTAATTAATCGATATTATAATTTTAATAGACGTTAGCATTTTAGTGAGTAGTTGTACCGATTGGAAAAGTTTAGCTATATAAGTTTAATTAAACAGAGCCGAGTTGTTTTGGAGGAAGTTAGTCAGCAGTGTAGGGCAGAGAAAAAAACTTTCCTTTTAGCTTTTCCCTCACTCCATGAAACTATGCCTTTCCTTTATCAGTCCCCGAATAGCAGGGGTAGTCCGAGAGCTACAGCGCCGAGAGGAAGCATTAGCTCACCAGTAGTCGCAACGATATCACCACAGTTTTTGTTACAGTATCTTAAGCCACGCAGGGCTCCTACACTCGCCTTCGCGCATTTCTAGATTGTCAGGGTTTCTACCAGCGGGCACCGAACTACCTCCGAGCAGCGGCAGCAAGTCGTCCCAAGCGGATCACACTTTTCACAAAGCCTACTAAAAAAATGGAGCCAGGGCAGGAGGGAGTTCCGTCTTTGGAAATGCTCGCAAGAAGGACAGTACATGGCACCTGGAGATGGCTAGGCGCCTGTTCCGGAGCATTTCTCAGCATGACAAATGGGACATGCTGAACTGGGTGGGTGATGTATTTAACAGGTTTTGGAAGCATAGGCACTGCCACTGGTGTAACGATTGCCGGCAGGACGAGCCAGAGCTCTGCATCGATCGGCTGCCGCCTGCTGCTGCTGCTGTTCCTGCTGGTGGTGTTGTTCTTGCTGCTGTTGCTGATGCTGCTGTGGTCCGTCGAAAGCGGTCATTGTGGTGGTGGGACACCCGCACGCATTTTCTCGGCAGTCACCGCATCTGTACTGCGTGCACCGCCAACATTGCTCCCACTACCGGCCCTCTGGGTCCCTCCTCAGAGTGCGAAATATTATACCGTACGAATTGCAGTATGCGCCCGTTACCGGGTTAGGCTGCTGCTGTTGTTGTCGCTGCTTCTCTAGCGTGCGCTGCTCGATGAGCAGGATTTCGACTTCACTTCAGCCATATGGCGCTCCAGCCTCTTGCTAGGCAAGCTGCTGGCGCATAGCGGCAATTTTATGCCTTGTATGCTCCATCACTCGAGCAATATTGACGGCCAGCTATGCTGGCGAGCGGTGGTGTGACGTGATGTTGCGTGGCGCTGGTGACGGTGATGGTGGTGGGAGGGCTCGGTGGTGGGGGGCTCGGCGTCCGCTAGCCCCATTCAGTGCACTCCGCTTTTACCAGCTGTGGTGCTTTTGTAATAAATACGGTTTTCGGCGCGTATCTCCAAATCGTATACGGCTCATGCATCGAGCCCGTACACGCTGCTGGTCGTTATTCGCAGTAGAGCGGCGTCTTCTCACGAGCCAGCCACCCGATGTGATTGATGAAGATAACAGCACTGCTGCAAATACAGCGTGTGCCGATTGTGAATGGCTGTTGACGAGCTTGCAAGCTGTGGCAAATGCGGTTAGCCCCTAGTATAATCACAATTATCCATCGCATCAACGCGTCAACGAGCGTAAGTATAAATATATTTATTTAAGAACGTTTCTGGTTTTGTTTTTAAAATGCAAATATTTTTCATTATAGTTATCCGATGGTTTGCCGAAGTTATATGAGCAAATAGCAAATAATCTGCACACGACGTCGATTCAGCGCTGGTTTCGTGACTAAGCGCAAGACGAGACTTTGGCGTTGCGACGGCCCTGACCGAGCCCCTACGTCATCGGCAACCTACCAGTCTCTTGTATACGCGGCGCATGCTGCAGCATGCAAAGCGTATGCGTGCGACGCTGAGTTCGTATGCGAGCGCTCCAACACACACGTGCGCACACGTACGTGCACGCTCCCTCTCCTTGCCGCCTATGCTGTGACGTAGTTCTCCCACACGCTATCCCTACTCCCGGCGATGCGCAAGCCTACGAGATAGCACATATACGAGGGGAATCCCCCACCGACGCTCACCGGCGACAACTGTACGAGCGAGAGAGATGGCTATACGCTGCTCGGGTATATAAAGCCCACAGCGCAGCACGACGGGTACGCACTTGCTCACCGAGCAAACACGGCCTACGAGCTCTGCTCCGCCTTACCTGCTGGTATGTAATATATCTGCGTCAAATAAAGCCATTGATACTATAAATTCTTTTTTTTTCATTTTATAGTAGAATCAAGCCATCTCATCCTCTCTGCCCACCTACACCTCTCCTAGGCTCGAACAAATGGCTCGAAAGATCCTTTTGCATAGATCCATCCTACCCGGATGGCTGAGTGGAAGGGCGCTTTCGGGCTTCCGACCATACACCCGTGTCTTCGGCACGAACAGACGGCTCGAAAGATCCATCTGCTTAGACCCGCATTCTCCAACGGCTGAGTGGAAGGGCGCTTTACGGCTCCCGATCATACACCCGCACATCCCTGGCTCGAACAGACGGCTGATCCGAAGATCCGTCTGCCTAGATCCGTCCTATACTTGATCATTTGATTTCATGCGATTTTCAGATAAAGAGCCTCGTGAACTGTTAACGTTTCAAAATTTTTTTGTCACGTCGGGAATCGCGATCGTCGTTTTCGAAATTCAAAATCTTGGTAATGACGAGGCACCGCTTTTCGACGGGCGAAACACGTTCCAAGAATTAAATACTCTTCTTCTCGGTGTAATTTATTTAATTTTTGAAGAGCGCCGGCGCCATTTCAACGTAATTACAAATTTATTTGCGGCGGCTGGTGCACGATTTTTTTGTTCTTATTACAACAAAGGGTATCGCTGTGTTGACCAGCACACTTGTCCGCGTACTTGTCAATGTTGTTTCATCAGGCCGCCCTGTAGGAGTGACGGTGTGGAAATGATTGAGTGTATAGACTGCGGGCGCAAATTCTTTGGCCATGAATGTTTTGTGAATCACAAGCAGGCGGGGCCGTACAAAAAAATAATAAGAAAGTCTGTGACGTTGTTCGTCTGTGCGCGCACTGTTTAAAGATCGTGAATATTTTCAGGCGGCAACACGAATGCGGTGTCGGTTAGTGTAAGCAATGTATGAAACACCATCCGTTTAACGATCCGTGCTTCATGCAGCCTATTATTGAAAGTGACGCGGCCGCGGCTAAAAAGTTTTTGTATATTTCTTATGATTTTGAAACACGTCAGAACACGCCGTACGCTCAACACAAACACCTTCACGTGCCGAATCTCTGCGCCGCGCATCAGGTCTGTACCGATTGTGTGGCTATCGACGACACAAAAATTATTTGCGCCACATGCGGCATGCGCGAGTTCGTTTTTACGCAGGATCCGGTGAGAGAGCTGTTAGGTTTGTGCATTCGGCAGAGCACTGTTTTCGCAGAAATTATATGCATTGCCCACAATGCCAAAACCTTTGCCGCGCAATTCATTATAAAAGAACTGGCCGAGAATCCAGAGTATATTTCGCCCAGTGTCACTTTGAGCGATCAAAATGTAACACTGCTTAAATATGGTCGCACCAAATTCTTCGATAGCATAAATTACTTTCAGATGAAATTAAGCGCACTGCCAGTGACCTTCGGTTTACCGGAGAGCGTTAAAAAGGGCTATTTCCCACATCTGTTCAACACTCTCGCCACTCGGGAGTACATCGGTCCTCTACCGCTCGTTGAGTTTTATGGCCCCGACTCGATGAGCGTAGCCGATCGTGAGGTTTTTCTTGCCTGGCACCGCGTTACGAGTCCGGGCTATATATTCGACATGAAAAAGGAGATTGTCGAGTATTGTCAAATGGATGTGGAAATTCTCAGGAGAGCATGCATATAATTTCGGAAAATTTTCTTAGATGTGTCTGATACTGATCCGTTCGTATCAGCATGCACTATAGCGTCGGCGTGTTCGCGTTTATAGAAAAAAATTTTTGACCGCAAATACCATCGGTATAATACCTCCCAACGGCTATAGACGAGCCGACAGACATTTTTAAAAATCTATAGAGTGGTTACTCTGTTGTGAGCGTGAAATCGGGCGGGAGATTGTAGATGTGTGCCGTGCGCGCGAGTTTCGTTTACCTAAGGGCTATTTATTGGATGGTTACCTGCCGCCGGTCGAGGTCCCCGGAAAAGGAATTGTTTTCGAATTTCAAGGCTGTTATTGACACCGCTGTCCGCGGTGTTTTCCAAATATGCGTGATTCGAAAAAAACCCATTTTAATCAAACTTTCGCGTTTCGAATGCGATTTTGAGTGGTTAAAAGCCCGGCAACCAGATATCGTGCGTTACATCAACAGCCACCCGATAATGTGTAAAATCACACTTGACCCGTGCGTCGCGTTTTTCGGCGGCCGCACAGAGAATATCGTCACCTGGTACAGAGTCGCTGCGGGCGAAGAGATCAAATATACGGATATTTGCTCTCTTAATCCGTATATTTGTAAAAGAAGCCGTTTTCCAATTAGTCACCCGCGTATTTACAATGGGGAAGAATACGCTGCACTAACGGGCGGGCAAAACAACAACCTTGCGAGCATCGAGGGACTGGTTAAAAGTCGTGTGTTACCGCCTCGTGATTTATTATTGTATGTACTGCCTGTAAAAATGCACAATCGACTTATTTTCGGGCTCTGTCGTTCTTGTTGCGCCGAATTACGCGAGGAGGATTGCTCTCACGAACAAGCGGAAGATTGTGAATTTACAGGCGCCTGGGTTGTGCGCGAATTGCACAAGGCGATAGAACTAGGCTACGTCACCGAGATTTACGTGATATGGCAATTTGAGAGCACTCAGTACGACCAGAGCACGGGCGAGGGCGGTTTGTTTGCCAATTACGTAAATACTTTCCTTCGGTTGGAACAGCAGGCCAGCGGGTGGCCGAGCTGGTGCATCGACGACGCGTCGAAGCAGAGCTAGATTGACGAGTACGAGCGCGACGAAGAGATCAGATTACATGCTGATAAAATTAAAAAAAATTCCGGTTTGCGCTCGATCGCCAATACTGCTAAATTCACTCTGGGGCAAGTTTGGGCAGCGCTCTAATTTAAAGCAGATGGAAATTGTAAAAACGCGCGAAGACCTGCTGAAATTGTTAGCGGCACCGGAAAAAGAGGTTTTTGATGTACTACCAGTAAGCGAAGATCTCTTGTACGCGAATTGGTGCTACGTGGATGACGCAGTAGATTCTGCTCGCAGCATATGTGTTGTATTAGCCGCGTATACGACAGAGCAGGCGCGTCTCGAAATTTACAATTACATTGAAAAGCTGACAGCCGCGTGGGTTCTCTACATGGACACCGATTCATGTATATTTAAATGCAACCGAAATAATCCAAACAAATACAGGCCTGTTCTGGGTAGTTTAGTCGGCAATATGACAGATGAGCTCAAGGTTTATGGCAAGGGCACATTCATCACGGACTTTCTCTCCGGGGGACCGAAATTTTATGCCTTTCGAGTAGGGATGGCGATATTAAACAAAAATATCGATATTTGCGTATCGATAATATCGGTATAGCTAATATCGATAATTTCGATACATCGGGTTAAAAATATCGATATTCACAAATATCGATAAAAAAATATAAAAATAATTTTAAAAAATACTTTATTAATTTTCAAAATAATTTTAATAAACATTTGAAACTTTACAAACTATAGATTCCAATATTTTAATGGTAATAAATTTAGAAAAAGTAATTCTTGAAAGTGTTGTGGGGTTAACCGATTCCTATTCTGAACACTAAACGACACTAAAAATTCGAATCGAAAACGAAGACGAACACGAACTGAGCCGCCGTTGCGGTTACGGTGTTGCCAACGTCTAAGCATCTAATATATTCGAAAATGTCTGATAGACGATAGAGGTCGCACAAGCACATTTGCTTTTGCGAGTTACGATTTTCAATTTCAAATAGCGCAAAATATCCTCTCTTAAAAAAATGATGGCCGGAAGTAGTGGCTCATTTAAAGACTCGATGTGATTGGTTATTTGAAAAAGTGCGAGTATTTGAATTTTTTAGATTGAACATGTGCTAGATTTGAATTTTAACACTCAAATATTTATACAACTAATAAATAATTAAAATAGAATAAAAACATTTGATTTATTGATTGAAAAATGTATCTAATTATCATTGAAACTAATTAAAATTAAATCATAGGGAAAAACAGTGCACATAACCCCAAAAATAAATTAGTACGCGCGAAGCGCGTTTGCATTTTGCTAGTCCCTTATATAAATTGAGCATTCGAGATAATCTATTTTGCCCTCGAACGATCTCGAAATCTCGAATAATCGAATCCGTCTCGAATCTCGAAAGGAGAGAAACAAGAGACGAAACAGTGGCGCGCGTAGCGCGCTGATTAACGCTAGTAAATTAAAAATTTTTATTTGGCATAAGTCTATTGAATATCGGAAGCCGATATCTTAAGTATGATATCGATATTCCGATATTATCGGTGACAAAAATATCGGTTACAATTATCGATATATCGCAAGGGAAATATCGATATTTATAAATATCGATAAATATCGCCCATCTCTACTTTCGAGCCTTTGTTCCTTCGAGCGGAGAGACTGTCGAGTGCTGTAAAGTGAAAGGTATCTCGTTAAATAGTTCAAATTTGCGTAAAATTAATTTTGACAGAGTGGAGCGTTTGATCGCAGCGTACTTTGAGGGCGATGCAACGCCTATCGTTCTCAATTACAATGCCATCAGACGCATACGCACACACCATGTCATCACACGCGTCAAAAAAAGTCCTGCTCTGTAGTGCTGAGGAAGTGAAGGTACTTTGCAAATGATACTTCGCTTCCTTTCGGATACAAAGCGGAATAATAATAATAATAATTTATATATTTGTATGCGCCGTTCTTGCTGTAAAATAAATGTAAAAATATATAGAACCAGTAAAATAAAAATATATTTATTCTTTCGGAAAAAAATTCATTCATTTCTCCTCGTCCCAGCTGTTACAGATAAAAAGAAAAACCGCTGCCAATACATTGGCACTTAGCTTCCTCAAAATAATGTATTTATTCATTTTTTTTAATTTTTTATAACAATAATTAATTGTATCATACCCAATTTTCTTTATGAATATTCGTAATAAATTAATATATATTTTTCGAAAATTCATTCTTGTTACTCTTTTTCTCGTGCGACAACCCGATATTTTTATAAATCAATTTTTTCAAAATATTATCACATGTTCAATTAGTTTTATTTTAAACCTCAAATATCTTTCGTCGTAATAGTTCGATTTTATTGGGCAACGAATTCAGTTTGAAGATATAAAAAAATATATCTCTCCCAAATTTTAGGACTATTGGTTGATTTTCTTAATATTGTTATCGCGTGACAACAAAACTCCTACTTTTTTATAAAACATTGTTTTTTTAAAAAACAAATAAAGATAATCTTTTGAAATTTCAACCAAATATATTCTTCAATGAGTATAATAAGTGGTTAAAACTTGAAGTCGATAAATCAATTATTATTTGAAAAATTTATTAAATAATTTTGAGCACATTTTCGTTAATAATAAATGACAGAGTGAAGATAATTTAAATATTAAAAAAATAAAATGTACATAATTTAAATACCTTTCAATAAAAATTTATGATGTTAAGTAATAATATCTGTAACATATTAAACAAGTGGCCGACAACGGTTGCGTTTACCCTATTATTATATTATCATCAACAAAATGCTCATTAATTAAATGTTTTTTTTTTTCAAATAACTTGTGTATAATATAATAACTGTTTTATACATAAAACACAAATAATACAAATTAAACACAATCATAATCGTTAATATAGTGAAGATTATGTTAATGATTATGATAAAATTATGATAAAATTAGTTTAAGATTATGTTAAGATTATGTGACAAAATGCTACAAATTGTGTGCACACCATAATTTTTTAATAAACTTTCGCTGAATGTGCATAACTTGTACACTCTTTTTTGTTATATTTATTTTCAGATTGAATAAAACCAAATTTAACATAAACTGAATTTGAAAAAATATTTTATTTCAAATATATTATTTTTATATCGCCAAAAGCATTATAGTTCCATTATAGTATGGCGATAGTTGAAAACGTAGTTAGGGTAGTTAAACATTCATCTGATAAGTTCGCTCATTCGCTAGTAGTAGTAGTGTTTTAGTGGCCGTGGTACTTAACTGAGCCGCCGATATGCCATATCATGTACGTATTTATACTCCAAGGTAGTGCACTTTTGTTTGTTAGCGAAGCCTATAGATATTTGTCGGACGCTACCGCTCCAACTACTGGACCTATAGTTTCAAGTAGGTTCCGAACCACTGTGACCATGGTGAAAGTAAGCACATGAAAAATTCGTATTTCAGCGGTGTCGGCTTTTTCACGGGAGCGGGAATCGAACCCGCGATCTTTTAGCTACGATCCTCATTCGCTACACATAACCTTCAGATGGCACTTGGGCAGATCGAAAATAGTTACTAGTCCAGCTTCCAGCTTCCACTGCTGCCACTCTGCCACTGAGTATCAGACTACCAGCTGTTATTGCTATATATTACGTTATCCCTGGTGCTTTATATATTGAATCAGTTGTAAACAAATGGACACATGGTTTTTCTTCAAAACCGAATGAAGACTGTTTATTATTAATTTAAGTTATTTTTATTAACACGTCGTTTTTTATACGGAACCAACTTTACCCTAAAGTTGTTAAGCGAAAGGTAAGCTCTTTTGTAAATCTGATAATTTGTAAGCAATTGAAAATGTGTAACATTTTATAAATTGAAATTATTTATTAAAATAATTCCATAAAGGACAAAATTCGAATAAGGTATACAATTAATAGAGTAGTATGAAAATTATTTATAAAATATTTACAAAATAAAATTTAAAATTCCAAAATATACATAGTTTATTCTAACCTTATTTCTGTTCTATTTATTTCTTTTTAGGTTAGAATAAACTATGTATATTTTGGAATTTTAAATTTTATTTTGTAAATATTTTATAAATAATTTTCATACTACTGAATGAATTAAAAAAAATCCAACGCGCTAGTAGCAATACCTCAATGGTAGCGTGGAAAATGCTAATAAATTAAATACCTATAAAAATCCATATTTATATGTACAATTTTCATGTTAATTTTTAGTATGCAGTCACACAAAAATTTCCGATGCTTTCGTACATACAAGCGCTCCGATTACATTGACTTGTCTCTACATTACGTTTCCGAATCATCTGATGATTTTCACAAAAAAAAGTAGCAGAATTATTTTTTATGGTGCACCTTCAACTTTGGGTAATATTTTAAATCCATAATATTTTGAAAACTTAAAAATAAATTCGAACAAATTACCAAACTCTGTATTACATATGTTTGTTTATTACACATATGAATGTTTATTATAAAGCCACCAATCAAGTCAATCAGTCAAGAGACTTTCCAAAAAGGTTACAACAAAAATACTGGCATATTCTGCAAGTAAAATGCAAACTTTTTCCCAATCAATGTTCTATATAAAAAATTTCGATATTTTGAGTAAAAAATAAAGATAATCTTTTGAAATTTCAACCAAATATATTCTTCAATGAGTATAATAAGTGGTTAAAACTTGATAGCGCTGTAAATTACTCTCAATAAAAATCAAAAGCAAGTGAACAACACGCAAGCATAGCACGTGTTATTTCCATTTTCTAGTATAGACATATCCAAAAAATTACGATTTGAAAAGAAGGCTAAATCAGTTTTAACCTCGAATATCTCTGAAATTCATAAACGAATTCTTTTACTCTAAAAACGCATATAATAAATAATATACACTCTACATCTCCGCCAAATTAAAAAAAAAATTAAAACAATTTTTCTCTAGTTATCAGGCGACAAATAAAATAACTTTGTAAAATAGGAAAATTTTGAATATCAAAAAGTAATCGTACGATCTTGATGAAAATTCACATACATAATATCTATATCACATACAAAATTGTCTAGAAATATGTAGCTGATTCATAGAACCGTTCTCGAGAAATTACGATTTAAAAAAAGTTTAAAAAATTTTAACCTCAAATATCTCTGAAATTTATGGACCAATTATTTTGCCCAAAGAACTCGACCAAGAGCTATCCAAAATCTACCTCCACAAGGAATTTTGAAGAAATTACGACAATTTTCCCTCCGGAATCGTTGGACATACAAAACTCATTTTTTTCATTTTTCATATTTTACGTTTTTGTTAATAACCAAAGAACCGTGATAGCTAGAAACTTTTTTCTTTTTTTTAGAAAATATAGGTATTTTAATTCTCTTTTAAATGCTACCTATCCCATTCTGATACATTCAGCCGTTCTCGAGAAATTACGATTCGAAAAAGAGGTTACAAAAATTTTAACCTAAAAAATCTCTGAAATTTCTGAACCAATCATCTATCCCAAAGAAAGGTGCAGGTAGCAACCAAAAATCTACCTTTACAAGGAATTTTGAAGCGATTAACACAATTTTACTCCCGTAAATTGTCGCCACCTAAAACACGTTTTTTTCATTTTTTAATTTTTTTCTCAAAAACTAACCAACAGAATGGATTCAATTTTATACAGATTATAGCTATTCATAATTTCCATTATCATGATTTCTCTCAAAAAAATTGACCATTTAGTTTGGGAGTTATAAGCATTTAAAAAAAAACACGTTTTTGTTAATAACAAAATAACCGTGATAGTAGAGAAATTTTTTTTTTTTAAATATAGGTTTTTTATGCTCTTTCGAACGCTACCCATCCAATTATAAAATTTAAATCCAATCATTAAAAAAAATCAAAACTAAATTTTTCGAAAATGAAAAATTCGACATAAAACAAAAACAAATCAGTTAGTCGTACAAAATTATTTTTTTCCGAATTCGGAATCAAAAAACAAAAAAAGTGAGACCCGTCCGGTTAAAATCGACCGCGTAGATCCGAAAGTAAAGCGGTACACACACACACACACACACACACACACACACACACACACACACACACCCGCACATACACACACACCCGCACACACGCACGCACACACGCACACACGCACACACACACACACATCCATACAGACATTTTGTAAAATCATATGACACAAACTTCTAACACCTTCATTCATCTTTCTAGAGCAATTTAAAGAAAATTAAAATTTTACTATTACAAAGCTTCCTCTATGAGGAAGCAAAAAAAGTAATAATTGTTGTACTTTTAACGCTTGAAAATGCGTTCGTGGTGCTCATCGACGGTAATGTGCTTGTCTCCGCGGTCATGTGCGGGCCACCGCGACCAAGCAGTCAATCACCGCGATGATTTGCTCACGCCCGGGGTCGACTAGCGGACCTCCGCCCGCCGCCGCTGACGCTAACGTTCTTTGGCCCCTTGGCTCTGTACAGGCGAGTATTATAAAAACGCTGGGCTGTCGAGTAGCTGTGTTACTCTTTGTCTTTCTCTCGTCGGGCACGTGGTCCTCATAAAAACATGGACATTCGTTGGAAGCATCCATTTACCTGCTGTGTGTGAGGACCCACAGGCTGCGGGAGAACTCTGTTCGTGCAGCGCTTTCTCACCCATCTCCCGGCAATGTGCGATGCTGGCTTTTAAAATAATATACGCTGAAAAGCGTATATTATTTTATTATGTCGAATGGCAGGAAGCATACCGATCAGCCTTTAAGAGTGCTCCACCCCTTCGGCGGAAATAGGCAATAGCCAATCAGGGACTGCGAATTTTTCTGCACACATTATGCTTCGAATTTTTATTGAATCGTTGTAAAAATTATCGCATATGTTCCTTGAACATTAATACACGTGGGAAGACTCTTACATATTAGCAAACATTTTTGTAAACGCAATAAAAAAAATAAATAAAATTTGAGAGGTAGCGTCGTGTGCTCGGCGCGTAAGCGACTTGAAGATGCGTCTACTGCGGCTGCGCCGAGCGGGAGTAGGTTTTTTCCCTCGTCGCGCGGTTGATTCAAATTCAGTTTTTTCCGTTAACGCAATATACAAATGTACAGTATTTTTAAAATAGGTATAATATTTTAATAGGCATAATAATTTATTACATTTACTAGGATGTTATTTTTTATTTAATTTTTATATAATAATATTCAATTTTTGTGTTTGGAGTAAAATGTGATATAATAATATCACATTTTCGTGTTTGGAGTATTAAAAATTTCTTATATATTTGAAGGCCTACACTCTCAAATCTACTATTTCAGATTCGATTCCTCTACATACTTAAAAAAAGTTCTTATCACGGAGAAAATACTTAAATGTGAACTAAATAAAAAGTACCGTGTCAACGGTAAAAAAATTGTGTCGCGTCAGCGTGGTAAAATTCAGTCGCTTCAAAATGCTTTTTATATCAAAATTTCGATAATTTTGATTATAGTCAGTCATTTCCAGGAAATTGTATATCGTTAAAAATTTTCCATGTTCCATATCCCACTTAATTGAAAGTATAAATTAAATTATAATATTTTCTCCGCATTTATGTTTTTTTTTTATTTTACTTCACATTTATCGTAGATTCATTACAGATATATTTCATAGATTCCTTATACATACTTATATTAAAATGAATTTCGCTTTAAAAATGTATTGCGCAAATTGTGTTGATTCGAAAATGTTATTAGGTAAGTATGAAACTTTTGTTTTTATGAAAATGAAATTTTTACCGCTCGCTCGAAAATGAAAATATGGAGCCGGTTGTACGGGACGATTTCAGAGATATGCCCAGGGAATTTATAACTTCAGAATTTACGTACAACGTCGAGTTTCTTTTGCCATTGCGTAAGAATAAAAATTATTTTCCTATCCTCTCGTTCAAAAAAAAAAACATAAATAACTAACTTTATAACAAAGCAATTACAAATTTTAAACGCGTTTATTATCAAACGGAAACTGCAACGTTCCCTTCAAGATCGCGCTGAGCATGCAAGCACTAATTGCATAAGTCGCTAATCCGTTCAGACTTGCCGCGGCAAGTACGAAAGCTCATCCGAAACTTGAACGGCCACGCGAGCATGCAATTCAAATGCAATAAAAACTTTGTTAAAGCCGGCCCTCTTCCAGTATAACATCGAAGTAGGCCGAGGCCCTACTAAAAAATCTTAGGTGAGATTTCACATGAATTGTCAGGTGAAACAACACCTCATGAAATGTCACGCGAAAATCTCAGGTGATTTTAAATTTACAGCTTTGTTATAACTGTAGTTTCTTAATAGCAGATCTTTCTCATTTTTAAACGTGCTTTTAGGTGTTACCATCCTGATGGTACATCGGAAAACACACGTTATAAAACCTTTTATATCTGTTTTAGTGACTAAAACTGAGGAAGTCATTTCCGCTGTTACCGAATACTTAAGCATAATAGAATACCTCTTGAACTACGATATGCAACGATTTATCAAAGGCAACGTTAAAATCTCGCGTATCGATAAATATTTTCAAAACAAAGATATCTTTCTCTTTGAGAATAATTTTTCCCAACACCTTCCCCCCACCACGCTCCAACAGCACGTATACGTGTCGCACTGCCATTGGCTAAAGGCTTACCATCATCCGCTACACAAAGGAGTGGAGGGAGGTACACGCTCGCGCGCGTTTAAGGAACGACGGACAGCGAGGCCGTGACAATACAGTAGAAGCGCAGTAGCTGAAAGCACCACATCTCTACCATCAAGCAGTATTTCCTTAAAAATAAAGTACGAGCCACACTGTGCAGTATCTAAAAACACATCATCATCTCGGACGTTGCCGGCAGTATTTTATTAAAAGCGGACGTAAAGAGTGTTAAAAAAAATGAATCAAGAGAATATTCCGTCGACGCTGCTATTCAACACGAGCTACGCTCTCAATAAATAGCACTCAATGTTTGTCTATGGTGGCATACAATACTTCGGCAAGGAGTTTCGTGCTGTTATTCAACTTGGTGGAGGCACTTCACCATACAAATACGTCACTATGGACAAGCCTAGCAGGGAAAAATTCACGAAACATTTTGTCACCATTCAAGAATATCTGATCAACGAGAATCGAACGCCTAGAAAAATCATCCTACCCGCTCACGAGATTTCCTTGATCTCCTGCTACAGCTCAAAAGCCGTATCCGTCAACCATAGTCGGAAAATTACACCGCCTGACTTCTCGAGCTGCTATGAACACGAGTCGCAGGACTGGGATACCGTCGTTGGACGCAGCAGCTACAGCCCCAGTGTCAATCAAGATACAATCCCCGCCGACACCACCACCGCCGACGACGAACCATTCAATAAGAAGAGAAAGATCGACAATTTACCGAGTGTTGTGATGCAGTTAAAGACATTTGCGCACTTGACAAAATTACGTGAGTGTATAAATTTTAGATTCAAACAACTCGAAAATAGCGCGGTATTTGTTAATTCAGCGTTAAAGATAATTATTAATAATATCAAAATATACATTCATGAAAAAAAAACGACGAGAATATAATACACTCATTTTTTGACGGTATAACTTGTTCGGAATTCAACGTAACGCCAACCAAGAAAGCGTTTCCTCTGCTCCAGCTGTACAACGAGCTGCGCCAGCACGAGCTCGTCAGCTCGCGTCAGCTCGCGTCAGCTCGAGGCAGCTCGAGCCGCGCTCCAGCCGAGCTCGAGCACGGAACCAGGCTCTCCCCACTCATCGCTCCTTATAAGGAGATATTCGGCTTGCGCAGGTGCGCAGCCAGTCAGCGCTTTCCACGCGGCCCTCTCTTCGTCCCTCCAACTACCAAGGCACGCCGCCGACTCATCGCAATGCCGGCCGGTGTCAGTTCACGCGCGACGGCAGAGAGAGCAGTAACACTTTGTACGCCCAGCGGCACGACGGCATCTTCAATAAATCATTTTTACCTCTATACGGCAGTTATTCAATTAAGAACCCGTCCAGTCCACGATCCATTCTTTCAACAAAAAACATTTGGTCCTTCGAGCCGGATCGTGGCAGATCTTCATCAACGCCATGGCCACATCGAGGAGAAAAATTCATTCTACGCTCTACGTCTACTTTCGAGTGGCGTAGGACTAGTTTCTTCTCTTCCAGGTATGCATCAAAGTGCTCGTGGTCGTGAGTGCCGATTAAAGTTAGCTTGCTCGCTTGCTAACTTCGCGCGTACGTTGCTGTCTCTCTCTCGTTTGTTTCGCCGTCGCGCGCACTCGGAAGTCAATCTCTAAGGCTTCCTAGGGGAAATAGCACATTCAATTGCTATTCTCCCCATTTCTGAAAACGCCTTGGAGTGTGCGTTGTTATCGACTCCAAGACGTTGCCAAGAGCGTGCGCTGTAAAGCCAGCTCTAGAATCACCGCGTTCGTACGGTGATCGGCAGCGATCTTGTCGTACTCAAAGCAGCAAGTGGCAACTTTGTCATCAGAGCCACGGTTAAGCCAGCTCTAGAGTCATCGCGATCGTGCGATGATCATTTAATCGTTGCCGGCTAGTGCAACGAGTCGAAAAGGTGTTCACGCCTCTCAATTCACGGACCACCCGCGTGGAGCCTACACGCTACGGGGTCCACATCAGTCAAGCCAAGGAGTACCCGCGTGCAGCGTACACGCTACGGGGCTCACACGAGTCATGCCACGGAGTACCCGCGTGGACATCACTCGCTACAGCATCAAAGAGCGAGGCGTTCATCGGGCATACCGGAAGCTTTCCTCGAAGGAGCAAGAGACGTCTTCAACTGAACGACCATAAGGACGCGTGACGCCCAGGACGCCGCATACGTCGTCACCAAGATAATTGGAGGGGACGAGTCCATTTTCATTAGCGAGGGGGCGCTCCAGCGGAACAGAGTTGTACACGGACGAGTCCATCTGCTTCGCTCGCTCCAGCCGGTTGAGCCCACCTGCATCGCGCCAGGATTGCGCTCGGATGCTACGTCCTAATACTTGGACACACGTATCGTTCCAATTTTATTTGAATTTATCTGTGCTTCTTTTCGTCTAGTCATTTTAGTCTCTTCATGCAATTCAAAGAGAATTTAATGATCTCTATTTAATGTAAAGACTACTTTAATTAAAATTGAGTACATTTAATTTGAGATTAGAACTATTTAATTTGAGTTGAGTTTATCATAAAATTAATTATAATATTTAAATTCTCTTGCGAAAGTTGAATGCAATATCTGACTTAGCAAATACTTATGTTATGTGACCTTGCAGTTTCATTGGACGACGACTGCACATAATAAGAGGTTTCGTTGCTTTCAACTAAGAATCACGACTGATGCATTGCTGACTCAGTTGCTGACTGCGCTGCAGGGATAGCTGAATACATCGTCGGCAGTAACTTCACTTCGTGCAGTCAACGCTGTGGATCATCAGCTGATTCACCGTGGGAACGTTAGCAGACGCCCTCAACGTCGCATCTTCAAGCGAATATCTACGTTCATACTATCATAAGTATTATAACCTAGGCTAAGGCTTAATTGTAACAACTTTCACTTATTGTTACTCTACTTTCGAGTGGGTAAACATAGTTAACGCAATACCTAGGTTAAATAGTCAAAACTCGTTGCTGGTCAAATTACTTTGATTTAAAAATGGAAGAATTACATCATAAGCAGATGTCGCTCCAAGTTAAAATTGCAAATTCTTCTCAAAATTTCAAATCTAAGGGTAAAGATAACTTGACGAAAGGTTATGCAAAATCATGTCTAACCGGACTTGAAGGAAATTATACGACCTTTCGGTTAAATCACGAGAAAATCCTGCTCCTTAAGGATCTTGATAAAAGTCATGTCTATTTTACAACTATTCTCTGTGATCTGGTTGAGGATAGCTTTTATGTCCGCAGAGGAGATTTTTTTGATTTCTTAGAAACTTTTGAAACTAGAGATGCTGCTCAAGGCTCTTCTAACTCGAACGCTACATCAGTGATTTCAAGCCCTGCTCATTCCACTAACGTTTCATTTCAATCACTGCCTAAGATAGATTTACCAAAATTTTCGGGTAAATTCTCTGATTGGGAAAATTGTAGGGACATCTTTCGCGCCGTCATTCATCGTCGAAAGGACTTATCGCCTGTTATGAAATTGCATTATCTTCGCACTCACCTTACAGGTGAGGCACTTGAGAAAATTAAATCTCTTCCCATTTCGGGTGATAATTATGGACGAGCCTGGACAACTTTAATTGAATATTACGAAAATCAACGTCGTATTGTTGGCTCTCACATTTCAGAAATCTTCTCAGTCAAACCCATGAAGACAGACTCTTCTTCGGAAATTAAACGTATTTACAGGGAACTTTACAACCCTATAGCTAGTGTCTAACATCCCTTAATAGAGCGGATTTTTTAGGTAGTGATCTGATGGTACATTTCTCGCTTATGCAGCTTGATTTGAATACTTGTAAAGAATGGGAAAGACATCTGGGTGACAGTGTTGATCCACCCACATTGGAACAACTTCAAGCCTTTCTTCGAAGTCAAACCCTCACTCTAGAGACCATCGAAGCAGACGTCTTCTAATAATAACCCGAAAACTCAATCATCAAATTCAAAACCTCGTAAATCAGAGCATGACAATGCTCAGTCGGTTTATTCACATCAAACCTCATCTTCAAATCCATAAAAAAAGAAATGTTTGATTTGTAATCAATCTCATTTTACAAACAGATGTGAACGATTTCTCAATAAAACGATTCCTGAGCGAAAGGAATTGATCAAATCCTCTAATCTTTGTTACAATTGTTTAGGGAAGCACAACGTCAGAAAATGTACTTCCACGTACCGATGCATTCTTTGTAAATCTAAGCATCACACTTTGATGCACACTGACAGCAGTCAAGTAATCAGTTCGCCGCAGACTGATCAGCTGACTCAGTGTCCGGTACCACTAATTCAAACTGTAGCAACGTTGTCGTTTCCAATGACTTTCAACTTGCCTCACAGCCAGTCTCCCTTAATAGCGGAGTAACTACTAAAAGTACTGGAGTACTTTTAGCTACCGCTAGGGTTAACGCCTTTGGTCCTAACGGAAACAAAATTCTAGTTCGTGCGCTCATTGACCCCGGATCTCAAATCTCACTCGTTACACAAGCTTTGTGTAACTTGATCTCATTAGATTGTAGAACCAGTCATACGCACATTCAAGGTATAGGCGAAAAGACATCTGCGGTTTCTTCTAAGGTAACTTGTCTTTCTATAGAACCTCACTTTGATTCAACTTTCTCTCTAAAGGTTGACTCTATAGTTTTACCAAAACTCTCATCTTATAAGCCCCCCGTCGTAGGTGGTATTTCTAATTTCGAATACTTAAGAGGGCTGCAATTAGCAGACCCCATGTATCTCGAACCTTCACGTATCAATATTCTACTCAGTGCAAGCGCTTATGCGCAAATCATTGAAAATCAAATTGTTAAGGGCCAAAGTCTTCAGCCGATAGCACTTAGTTCCAAACTCGGATGGCTCTTGACAGGAAAGCTCTCTTCTTCACCTTCAAAAATAGGGCTAGAATCAATATCTCTTCATTGCTCGAACAGCTGCGAGTATGAAGCCAAATTTTTGGAGCTCGTACAAGATTTTTGGAGGGCGGAGGAGATAGTCACTGACAAAAAATCTTACTCGCCTGACGAACAAGTATGCGAGGATTTTTATCGAACAACAACTCGTCAAGATGAAACAGGGCAATATATAGTAAGCCTACCCTGGAAAAGTCGAGACCAATTGAGTTCTGCTCATCCCGAGAGCTCTCATTCTGCCGCATTACGCGCACTCACTCGTCTCGAAGCAAACTTCGCTAAGGACGAGAAACTCAAAATAGCCTATACAGAGTTTATGAAAGAGTACATTGACCTAGGTCATATGTCACTCTCCTCGAATTTCGATTCGTTGTCTAACAAAAGTCAAGCCTTCTTACCACATCATGGTGTGTGGAAGGAAACCAGTACAACTACCAAATTACGTACTGTGTTTAATGGTTCGAGTAAAATCGAAACAGGTGTCTCGGTCAACGATCTTCTACACGTTGGACCCAATCTTCTTCAGAATCCCGTCGCTTTGATCTGTGCTTGGCGTAGGTACAAAATCGCTCTTTCAGCTGACGTGGAGAAAATGTTCCGACAAATTGGCGTCGAACCAGTTGATCAACCCTACCAGTCGATCTTATGGCGTTTCAATAAGGATGAACCTGTTCACACTTATCGCCTGACTACTGTGGCGTATGGATTGGCATGATCGCCATTTCTAGCCATATGCACCCTCTTGAAACTTGTCGATGACTATGGCCAATCTTATCCGATCGCAGCTGAAGCTGTTCGATCAGAAATGTACTCAGATAATGTACTTTCTGGTGCCCATACGTTAGAAGAATCTTTGCAGAAACAAGATGAGTTAATTCAACTCTTTAAATAAGGTCATCTTAATCTCCGCAAGTGGACTTCAAATAATGCTGAAGTACTCTCTTCTCTACCTTCTAATATGTTAGCTGCAGATTCAATCGCTTGATTTGCTTCCGAAACATCTGTACCAATTCTAGGTATAGATTGGCAACCTAACACAGACTTCTTTAGTTTTCATATCGAAGATGCTCCTTCTGACTCGCCCGTTACAAAACGCACCATTCTTTCAAGAATCGCTCGAATCTTCGATCCCATGGGATGGTTGGCTCCTGTCGTAATAACCGCAAAGATAATAATATTATGCAGTCTCTGTGGATTCTTAAGGTTAGTTGGGATGAAGAACTTCCTCTCGACATCTCGAATCGGTGGCAGTCTTGGTTGCAAGATCTTCAACATGTAAGTCGCATCAGAATCCCCCGCTGGAGTGGATACACTCTATAATGCGAATTTCTAGAAATCCACGGATTCGCAGACGCATCTAAGTTTGCGTATGGTGCAGTAGTATACCTGCGCTTAATCCAAACACAAGAAGTGCTAGTCACACTTCAAGTGGCTAAAACGCGAGTAGCTCCACTTAAGACTTTAAGCATACCTCGCTTAGAACTTTGCGCTGCATTGCTACTAGCTCGTCTCGTTCAAATGTTTATCGAATCTTTCCCAATAAAGGTTGAAAGTGTGCACCTTTGGTCTGATTCAGCGGATGTGCTTTTTTGGCTGAAAAACCACCCTTCAAGAAGGGGTGTTTTCGTGGCTAATAGGTGCTCAGAGATTCACAGTCTTCTATCCGATGCATATTGGCATCATGTCAGATCAGCAGATAACCCCGCTGACGTCATATCACGAGGTATTGAGCCATCGAAATTAGCCTCGCATAATCTCTGGTGGAAAAGTCCCGCATGGCTTTCCGATAGCCATGAACCTTGGCCAAGGTCTCATGATGAGCTCAATTTCTCGGTAACAAGCCTGAATCTGCAATCTAGTCACAATCTACTCACTAGTAAGGGCACACCAAATTCTGTTGAGAATACTCCAGAAATTTGGAGTCTTATTAATGAGTAATCTTCTTTGGATAAACTGTTGCGGATGGCTTCGTACTGCTTCAGATTTATTCAAAGAATCAGCTCGAAATTAGAGCGTAAGACCACTACAAATTCAGTGGTTAGTTTTCTTTCTGTTACTCAATCCCTACTATGCCGACCCGCCCCGATGTCAGAGGAGGTCCGTGCTAGTGAGATTGGGAACACCAGACTTTGTCTGATTTACCTAGTCCAAGCTGTTTTTTTTAAGCTTGAGATACAACAGTTAAATAGAAAGGGTAAACTTTCAAAGAAAAGTCCTCTTTTACCGCTAAACCCCATGATACAAAATCATTAGCTCAGGGTGGGTGGTCGCCTCTCTCATTCTCTGCTTGAAGAAGATGTCAGGCATCCTCTTATTCTACCTGCTGGTTGTCATTTCACTACGTTGATAATTCAGGACGCTCATCAGCGTACCCTTCATGGTGGTGTTCAGCTAACACTTGCCACTCTCCGGCGTCAGTATTGGATAGTAAAAGGACGAGCTGAGGTCAAGAAAGTCATTAAGTCTTGCATTACTTGCACCCGTCACACCGCTCGAGTGCCCACTCAATTAATAGGTGACTTGCCCAATGCTCGAGTGTGCCCCTCTTCATCGTTTGTGCGTGCGCTTGTGCTTACTAAAACTCGAGATAAGGGTACAATGAAAGGATATATCGCGATCTTTGTATGGCTACTAGAGCCATACACATCGAGGTAGTCGAGGACTACTCTAGTGAAGCCTTTATCGCTGCCTTTCATCGATTTACCGCTCGTAGAGGTCATTGCAAGAACTTATACTCTGACCAAGGTAAAAACTTCGTAGGTGCAGATGCTCAACTAAAACAGATGCTCATAGCATCTTCATCATTTTCATCGCAAATCGTTAGGTCACTCGCTAAAGAAGGAACTTCATTGATTTTCAATCCTCCCAGTGCGCCTCACTTTGGTGGTATTTGGGAGGCCACAGTTAAACCAGCAAAATATCATATGCGTCGAGCCATTGGAGATCAAGTTCTCACTTTCTCAGAACTTGCTACTCTTATTTGTCGTATTGAAGCATGTCTTAACTCCAGGCCATTAACTGCCCTCACCGATGATCCTTCTGACCTTGATTTCCTTTCACCGTCACATTTTCTTATACAACGTGCGTCATTTTTAGTGCCTGAAGAAGACCTCGCCGATGTCAATGTTCCCCCAGGAAAACGTTGGCATTGATTAGTCAACTGACTCAACATTTCTGGGCCAGGTGGTCTTCCGAGTACTTGTCGACACTGCAATCCCGCATGAAGTGGAGACTGCCACTTCCTCCAGTTACAGTGGATGAACTCGTGCTAGTACATAACGAGCTTACACCGCCAGCCAAGTGGCCTCTCGCCCGTGTTATCGCCATCCATCCAGAGAGTGATGGCCTCACACGCGTGGTCGATATCCGCACGGCCACCACTACGCTGCGACGCCCCATCGCCAAGGTCGTACGTCTTCACCCTGCTGAGTGAGGTTCGTTCGCCAATTCGGCGAAGGTGGGCAGAATCTTCTGGATTCAACGTAACGCCGACCAAGAAAGCGTTTCCTCTGCTCCAGCTGTTCAACGAGCCGCGCCAGCACGAGCTCGTCAGCTCGCGTCAGCTCGAGCCACGCTCCAGCCGAGCTCGAGCACGGAACCAGGCTCGTCCCACTCATCGCTCCTTATAAGGAGATATTGGGCTCGCGCAGGTGCGCAGCCAGTCAGCGCTCTCCACGCGGCCCTCTCTTTGCCCCTCCAACTACCAAGGCACGCCACCGACTCATCGCAACGCCGGCCGGCGTCAGTTCAAGCGCGACGGCCAAGAGAGACAGCAGCAACGTACTGTACGCCGCGAGGCACAACGGTGCTTTTAATAAAGCAGCCCTATTCTCCACACGAAACGCCTTTTTTTATTTGAACCTCCAGTCCACGATCCATCATCAACACACTACAAAACATAACTTTTCTAAAAATATTCGACGAACTCAAAGAAAATTTAAAATCTAATGTGAAAGAGCGCGTGAGTTATTCAAACTTTAGAGAAACCGATGTAGATAGATTGTTTTTAGAACTACGCACCCTGTATTTACCCATTCTGGAAAAAGAAGTACACGAAGGCATCCAATAAATACGCATTCTTGTCACATTTTATTTTTCACTTGTACGACCCTTCCCTCCTCATCTTGACTCACTCACTCAGTCACTTGCGTCATCATTCTCTTCAACCACCACCACGCAAATATAAGTAAAGCGTAACACTGCGATAAAACAGTAGGCCCGCAATTCTCATCGAGACAACATCATGGGACCGCCGTTCAGCAAACCAACCGGCAAGCCGGAGGACAACAACCTCTCATCGATAAAAAAGACCATTCCACCACGGATAAAGATTCTACCCGTTATAATCTTTTTCCACCAACACCTACTCTTTCCCCAAAAAACAAGGCTACTCCAGATACAGCTAGTCACCATCATTATTAAAACTTAATAACAACCAAAGAAAGGAAGGCGAGAACATACTACACTATGTCAGTCAGATCAGAGATGAATAGAGAGATTGCCAACGCCCCGGAAAAAAGTGAGGCAGACTTCTGCGCGCGGTGCGCTGCTGCCTCTCGCGGCCGCGACATGGTACTGTACACACGCCATCTGATTGACTGTTGAAACGTGTGTACGGCGCGGAGCGGGCCGGGAGCCGTCAGCCGGAGAAGATGACTCGGCGGCTCGGTGCACGTGTACTGAACGTGTGTATGCCGCAGCGGCCCGGCGCGCCACGCGCCTGCCGTCTCTGTTTACTTCTCCCGCAATAATTTGACAACGGCCGAGCGGCCTGACAATCGCCGCTCGGTCAAACATATTTATTACACATGCAAATTAATGGAATTTTTAACTCCAAATTATCAAACCCAAATTCTAAATCACATCCCAAGCCCGAAGGGGAGAAGATAAACATAAACGATTTTAGTGTTACATATTGATATCGTAACGGTAGCCGTGGCGGCCAAGGCGCGCAGCTATTTTTGCCGTAATCTTTTGGATGCAAGTTCGATTACAATTCGCTTTTTTTTTTTTTTATAACATGTAAAATTCTTTTCAATATATTATAATTCAACATACATTTTTTGTACCTCAATTTTTGTTTTATAAAAGAATTTTTACTTGAAATTGAGTTATTCTTGTCCCAGACAACATTGCAAGTAAAATTTTCATTTTCAAAATTAATTCATTAAATGTACTAATTTTATAAGAATACTGTAATATTTTGGATAATATTTGTTTACCCAGTTAAGAATATTTTGAGTAAATTAATTCACTGAAAATTAATTAAATCCATGGTTATATTTATTTAATAATTTAAATGTTGTGAGGATCCTCGTGAGGGCCAATTCCCAGAAATAAATTTGAAAACAATCTTGAATACTAGATTGCAACGTTTCGTCAGGAAGTTCCCTGACCTCTTCAGGCTTTATTAAAAATATATAGAGTTAAAACACATACAAAAATAAAAATAAAAAACTAGTCAAATAAATTAAAACACTATCTATGCAAAAACCTTTACCTATAAATAGCTACGTCGATACTGGTAAGATACCAGTAGAGTCGAAATGGTATGCAGAACATAATGCACGCTTCGCTGAGTGATTATATATAAACCCCAGCGAAGCGTGCATTATGTTCTGCATACCATTTCGACTCTACTGGTATCTTACCAGTATCGACGTAGCTATTTATAGGTAAAGGTTTTTGCATAGATAGTGTTTTAATTTATTTGACTAGTTTTTTATTTTTATTTTTGTATGTGTTTTAACTCTATATATTTTTAATAAAGCCTGAAGAGGTCAGGGAACTTCCTGACGAAACGTTGCAATCTAGTATTCAAGATTGTTTTCAAATTTATTTCTGGGAATTGGCCCTCACGAGGATCCTCACAACATTTAAATTATTAAACATGGAGGGTGCCACTCAACATAATACGATATTTATTTAATATTCAAAATAATCTATGTTCAATGGACTTTTTATTTACTTTTTTTTTAATGAAAAGGAACGATCAACAATAATTATCGTTGTGCACGTAAGTTCAATTTCCGAAATACATATTCTCATTCACATTCTCTAATCCCTATAAGACATGTGTTATTTATTATAAGTGAATTTCTATTAATATTATTGATTAAATGATAATCAATAAATATCACAACAGTAAGAGCAGAATTACCAAGCATCTTACGTTGCAATACAATTTGAAACACATCTTTATTCAAAGAATAATTAGAATACCGCTTACCTGTATATTCGACAGCACGGTTTGCCACACGAATATACGATTCGACGATGTACAAAAAATGAGCTTGTGCTTTAATTATTTTATTGAAGCCTTAAAGAAACTCAAATGAAAATCTCAAGTTTAAATCCAAACGGGTTAAGATGATAAGCCTAAAAGATTCTACACTTTGCATTTTTATTATACACCGTTATTACTCTACTGGAGCAGGCTTGCAAATAATTAATTAAACTTTCTATTATAATTATGCAGTTTAATAAGAATTAGAATTTTAATCGTTAATTAAATCCACGTTTAATTAAAAATTAGCAATTTCAATCGTTAATTAGACCCGCGTTTAATTAATTAAAATTGCAATTGTTAGTTAAACACGCATTTAATTCGGAATTAAAATTTCATTTGTTAATTAACATTCTTTAACATATTATAAACGAAAATCGCCCCGCAGAAGGCGGAGGAGTTTAATAAAAACTCGAGTATACTCTACGTGGCAGGAGGATCGTGCTTTTGCAGCGAATGCGCATTCGTGCACTCGAGACTATATCTTACTTTTCTTTAGGGCCCCGACTCCTGCGACACGTTTTTTGTTTATAATATATTACAGAATAGTATTTAAGAGCTCTAGAAAATATTCTCGAGGCTTTTTCCTAGAAAATCGAGCCTCGAAACGTAAATTTGGGTCTACGTGGCACAATCCTGCTTTTGTAATGTAAAAAAAATTACTATGTTATAGACATTTATTACTCTAGTGGAGCTGAAATTTAAATAATTTAAAAAACCATATTATAATTAATAATAACAATTCTTCTATAAAATATATAATTATACACATACTTTTAGAGCGACCTAATTATTTTACTCGCTTTCCCATTCTTAAATTTTTTATTCTATTTAAATGTATCAAGTAGCCACGACATTTGACTTTTGTGGAAACTTTTAGAAGTACGTAAATAATCATATAAGAGATAGACAAACAATTTAGAAAATTACAATAATCTCTTAAATAAGACAATGCGAAAAATTCCCTAATTTTTGAAGCTTCGTTTGCCATTTTTAAAGCTTCATAGAAATATGGACTCCATCGGCTATTGCGATAAAAACTATCTCGACTTGATAACATTTTTCTTTTCCACCCTTTCTTTATAGTATTTGGTAATAGTAATATCTTTAGTTGTATAAATATTGATATTCCTCTCCATATTAACAAGTAGTGAAATGATAACACAGCAAATGTGGGAGGACAACCCAAGGCTTAAATAAAAACTCCTTTAGTTAATTTTTTTCCATAAATACCGGCAACGTTTCGTCCCTGGTATGGGACCTCTTCAGGCCTTTATTAAAAAATAATAAAAATTATAATTGTATAGTAATGTTTTCACAATAAATATGGATGTTATAAACTTTGTTATTGTATAAAAGTCAAAAAATTAATGGTCATACCATAATACTTAAATAACTAATATCACATCAGAGACGAATACGTCTCTATCGTCGTACGCATTTCAGTCTATGGCAGTCATATAATAGATGTAAGTATGTAACAGAGTCAACGCAGGCGGAAATACCCGAAGGTACCCGAACTTACTTATTCACGTATACATAGAAAGCCATAATAGAACACCTTCACACAAACAAAGAGAAATTTCAAACAGAGAATAGTTATACTTAGGAATCTGATTTATTTAAATATCTATTTAATTTATTGTATTGTTTACTAATAGTGTTAAAGTCTTCTTGTTTATTAATGTTAATATGGAGAGGAATATCAATAATTATAATTGCGGCCT